>OY998254.1:52218798-53418798 GCA_963922045.1 Persicaria maculosa
TCACCACTTAACTGTAGTATGTAACCCGTTCCCAAAAGTACAACAGCCAACTTAGAGTTTGTCATATGTACAAACAACCTAATTACACTACCAAATACGTAGCCCGTTCACAAAATAACATAGACGAAGAATGGTCCAACCACTGACCCGAACCGGCAAATGCAAAAGAATACCCAGCTGCTGACACTACAAAAAAAAATGAAATTTGCAACGGCAAATAACCGTGGCAAAAGGGAAGAATGGGGTGGCAAAAGGCATTTAGCTTCGGCTTAGCGACGGCATATGGGGGCGTGGCGATTTTTGGGGTGGCAAAATTTTATAGCTTCGGCAATGAGCCGTAGCTAGAAATTTAGCCACTGCAATGCTACGGCTAGCGACCCCTGATGGAAAAACAACCCATTTGCCACGGCAAGCTGCCGTAGCTAAAGTGTGGGTGGCAAAAGGCATTTAGCTTCGGCTTAGCGACGGCATATGGGGGCGTGGCGATTTTTGGGGTGGCAAAATTTTATAGCTTCGGCAATGAGCCGTAGCTAGAAATTTAGCCACGGCAATGCTACGGCTAGCGACCCCTGATGGAAAAACAACCCATTTGCCACGACAAGCTGCCGTAGCTAAAGTGTGGGTGGAAAATTAAAAAAAAACTGCTTTTTAGCCCGGATTCTTCCGACCCGGGCTAAAAAGACCAATATTTAAAATAAAAAAAAATTCATACACATAATATACCTATATAATAAATTTTCATTAATTATACAAAATTTACATATGTAATAAAATGTCAAAAACTATACAATTATATACAATAAATATACATAAATCATAATTATAAAATTTACATATACAATAAAACGTCTAAAACTAATTACAAGATGACTTTCTTTTTTATCTGCTAAGATCAACATCAAATATGGCAAAATATATTTGCTGCATGAAGCTAGCTGCTAAGTTTGACATTCACTAGTTGCACTCACTGTAAACTGTGCCAAACTACAAATATAACAAATCTTTCTCCAACAGTTGAAATATGAGATCGAATGTCTTTGAGAACAATATCAAACTGCTGCTCCAAGGTTTGGACCTTTTTCATGGTCAGGGTGTTTAGATCTTGACCTGTGTAGTACCTGATCACAATTGCATATACTCGTGATCGATTATCAAATTCGAAGAAAAATATATAGTTAACAGTTGGGGAAGGAAAACAGCAAGCATAGATTGGATTAATGGTGAGAGTTGAAGAGGGAGATTAACCTGTGGTTTTTTAGCAGAAGTTCAACCTTCAACTTAAGTTTGGCATATTCATAGGTCCAATGTCCCTATAAACCAAATAAATATAAATAAATAAATGTTATTGATAAAAAAAAAAAAAGTTGTTTCAATTCTCTTAATTCAAGGCAAAAATTACATTGTACCCTTAGTCCACTACTATATTCAATATATGTCTCATGCTGTTGGATTCAGGTTCCTGGGCAAAAGAAAACAAACAAAGATATGAAAGAAAGCTCCATCAAACGAAGAAGGTCTATATATTGATCATAAAAGAGCACTGAAAGACCCAAAAAAATAAAGCAAGTGAATTTCGGATGTTAAAAAAATAAAGAACAAAATGTGATTGAGAGGAATAAAAAGTTCAGTAACATGCAAATATTCATTAAGTTATAATGCAGGTAAAAAGAAAGGTCTCTAATCCATTTTTATAGGCGCTTGTCAAATTCTTCACTATAGACGCTTGATGACTTATTTCTTTAAAAGTTATCACCATTTCGGCTTTACCCTAAATCGATCAGAGATATACTTTAAAATATTTGAATCTTGGCTATAAAAGATTGTCGGATGGAAATGAGGTTATAGTGTCCTAACCATTGAGTTTAATTTTATAGCATAACATTTATATTAGTATTGCCAAAGAATAGTTTAGACTAAGGTTAAACCAAAATCCAAATCCAAGGACTTGATTCTTTCTGTGTAAATGGAATTTGTACCAGAACTTAACTTCTATGTGTTACAGCTTAAGGTTAATGAAACCACTCCTTTTATATATATAGATGTAAGGTTTATCTTTATTGAATTCATATTATTAGTCGACAGTTAAACCTCCTGATCCATGTTCCCACAATTTCATATTACTCGTGTTTGTTTTGATTAATGCCTAGCAAGATGCCGTGCTATCTGTCTTATGGATTATTTGCTTATTCTGTTTTCTCCTTTCCAAATTTTCCTTAACATGGATTATTTGCTTATTCTGTTTTTTCCTTTCCAAATTTTCCTTAACATGCTAACTATGAAATTCTAAATTTGAAGTTTGGCCACATTAAATAACAAACACATTTGAATTTTTAGATTTCTAAGGTTATTACTTAATTTTAATTAAAATTATAAGAGATCAAGGACAATTTTTTTTCTCCCTAACTGTACATTTTTCTAAAATTCAATTTCTAAAATATAGATTCAAGTTTAGATTATTCTAATTTTATCTAACAACAGGAAAAAAAAGGCGTTTAATAAGACACTTTAAATGCATCCTTAAATTACAAAGATAATCATGAATCATTTGAATTTTTTTTTTATAATTATGGGCCAGAAACTTATATTTTTAATAAAAATATAATCCAAAAACAAATAATTTAAGAGATGCTAAATGAAATAGGCAAAAGGAATGGAATTTACCTTGTGAAATAGGCCAGACTCTTTATTCAACACTGAGGCTTACTCACTGCCAATGTGCCAAACTAAAAACCATGGGAGGAAATGTTGTTGTACAAGTTAACATTGGAGGCCACAACAGTAAAGCATTAGCCTCAGCCAATGTAGTTCGCAACTCCACCAATAGAACTACTGTCCAAACCAGCAAGTACTGGCATGGAAACTTCTGTTTCCCATTTTTCGTCCATTCATGCTCACAGCAAACAAAGGGTATCTCTACACTAAGTCCACAACATCATAGATGTTATACTTTATCAAGAATCCGAAAACTTCAAATCAAGACATGGCTATAGATAACTTGAGATCAGAGACGGAAACCTTGGCAACAACAGTGCATATATGGATGAATCCACAAGCATGAAAGTCGGATATTCATGTTAAAGATGAACAACATAGATATAACATATTTGTATATCTCATATAATAACTACAAAGTGTAATTTTTTTTTTTCGAAATAATTGAAATAATTAGAAATTTTGTCATGGGCATTTTGCCAAACACTTTGAGTGCATCATTAAAACATGGAAAACAAGGCACAATCAAAGAAAAATTTTCCATATTCCAAATGCAACAGCGCTTTCTAACTTCAAATAAATAAAATCCTCTCCCCTGAATGTTCAAAAAAAAATATTGATAGACCCTAAATCTTCAAATGAAAGGTTAAAACAGCTCCAACTTCAAATAAACAAAATCGAGAGGCAGTGATGACACCAATGCCCTTCACTCTTCGAACTTCTCAATGAATCGAACTACCGAAGAGGAGAGAATCAATAGAGGCGTCCGATACGGGAAAAATGAAGAAATTCAAGAGACGGGAAAGAGTGAGAGAGAGAACCAGAGAGGCAGATGAACGGGAAGCACATAATGGCACTTTCATAAATGTAAATTAACAGTAGTAAAACGAAGGGAAAAATGGTAACTCAGGTTTGAGCCAAACCTTCCCTTTTATATATATATATATAGAAGTGAAATTAACTACAAAGCAAGTTTTTGGCTTATCAATCGCTTTAAAATGACTTTATGATAAAAGATGGTTGATATATATCCATGCTTCTATGAATTGATTTTTACCATCAAAGGTGCAAGATTACAAGGTACCTTCTGAAATTCCAAAATAACTTGTTTATATTCTCAAGTATACTCTCAATAGAGCCATGTTGCTGAATAAGCTTCAAAGTTGTTTGCCCCCCAATACCTAAGAGATAAATTGATAAGAATCTAAGCAAATACATACAAAAGAATAAGCTCGATAAGCAATGAGGGATGAAAAGAAATATATAATGCAGATCAACATCCATAAGTTTTCGTTCTAGTAACAACAAAAGAAAGATGCCAAAATAACTTGTTTCCCAGCTTGTTGTAAAAGCAAGAAAGTTCACCATAAAGTAACATACTTTTAGTCATTTGGACACAACCAAACTAAATCTTCTAAAACTTACATGTTGTTTATTGTAGTCAAGTTACCCATATATGATGACAAGGTTTCAGTCAGAGCCATATTTGACAGGTTTCTAGAAAATAAAGGACAGTTGCTATGAACTTAAACCCTAGAAACCGTAGATAGGAATTGCAATTCAAAACCTAGAGAGGATTTGTAACTCTTGAACTCAAACCCTAGAAACAGTAGATTGGATATCATATATACACTAGAATCATCGGCTGATACATATACAGATCTAAGACGGAAAAGACGAACATATAAGGTCGGTTTGAATAGCTAGCAAACGAATGACAGACAGAGGGCAAACTAGAGTACAATCATCGCCCAATACCCAATTTGAAGAAATAGAAACTATACCTTTCAATCCCAGCGACGAACGAGGTTGAGGAACGAGAGTCCAGAAGAAGAGATCTCGAGATCTGAGAGATATTCGAGGCTGCGTCGGCGAGACGTCGTGCTCCTGGTGTCGACATCGGAAGGTAGTAGATGACAGAGCAATTCGGTCTCAATAGATCTCGAGATCTGAGATCTGGCGTCGAGAGATCTGAAACCCACGAGAGAGATAATGAAAGACGAATAGATAATTAGAGGTGAAGATGAGAGGTGTGAAGAGAGAGAACGAAAGACAGAGATAATTAGAGATGAAGATGAGAGGCATGAAGAGACAGAATTAGGATGAACTGATGAAGATGAGAGGGTTGAGGATGAAGAGGAGAGAGATTAAGCGGGCGGACGAGAAGGAATAAGGATAATGATCTGCTTCTCTTATTCCTTTTTTTTAAGAAATGATTTTCCTTTTTTTTTAATCAAAAAAAGTATACACTTAGCTAAGGAAACCCATTGTGTAGCAAATATTATCTAGTTGTAGCAAAATTTGCCACGGCAAACCTTGCCGAAGCTACCATCGGTGGCAAAAGGTATCAATTGCCACGCTAAGACCCTTGCCGAAGCTAGCTAGCGTGGCCAATTTCATTTTTTTTTGTAGTGTGAGGTAAGGCGTTGGACCACCAATGGAGGAACACATCTAAGAACGATGACGCTTGAAACGGGTAAATTCTCCCCAAGATGGGTATCGACAAGTCTTAGGGCGACCAGGGCGCCGCTTCACGTCCGGGGGGAGACACACCGCGCTGGACATGGCTGGGGGGATTCGCCAATCTGCTCTTGGAGGAACCGGATATAGCACATTCTCGTAACACGCCTTCCATGCTGCGACTTTGTAGAAGTCATTCACGAGAGAGAAGAAATTGCTACCTCGAAACCTTGCAGCCGCTATGGTGTGCTGGCACAGAAACTGGTTGATGAGCGGTTTTTAGTCGCCTAAACCGTATCAAAATAAATCCGAACCTACCTAACTAATGTAGTGCGGTAAGCACGAGTCGATCCCACAGAGAATCAAGTTATTCCTAAGTTAAGTTTATTTACCAATTAGTATGAAACGGGGGTTTTTGGTGGATTGAAATAAGAAATAAACTAAAATAAGCTATAAACAAATTAATGGAGATAACGATTAATAAAATAGTTTCACCTACAATTATCCACTTTAGTTGGTTGAAACGATCCTTGTAACTTTCTCTTGTCCTTTTAGGTTTCCTATGAATGCCCTTGTCCCGACCTAATATAGTTACTAGTCCAACCAGTCCTAGAAACCCTTATCAATTGAACAGTCCCTAAAGAAGGATTTAACCCAATTGATAGCTTTAAGTTCAGAGATTAACCAAGGTATTTGCAGTCCCTAAAGAGGGATTTAACAACACATTCAACTTCCTACTCATTCAATTAGTTCAACCAGCCCTAAAGGAACAAGTTTGCCACTTAGGTTAAGGTTCACAACCAGGAATCTACAAAACCTTAGCAATTGAATTGATTCTAACTAGTTGCGCGGGCTAGATAGAATAAAACAATAGACAATCAAGCACAAAGAAGTCGAAACATTCAATATAGGAAATAAGGAACAAGATTCAGAAACTCACAATTAATCCAAACAAAGCTTCAAATTGTAGACGAAACGGGAGAGTTTAGGTCTCCATAAAAATAAGACAAAACATACTTAGGGTTTTACGGTAAAGTCACGGCCGGTCACGTTCACCATTCGGCCTTACGCTATGAATGTAAATATATACGGAGTATAGTTGTATTCCTATTCTATCTATGGTAAAATAAACAATATATAAAATCTATCTAATCTACCGTATAAATATATAATAAATCTAATCTAATGAAACTAACGGCAAGCACTTGTAGCTTGTAAGCCCAACCAATCACGTGCCCTCCTTCCGATCCAGCCATCAGATTCGTTCGAACTCCGGATCCAATAGCAAATGTTGCGATCAGCCCAATGTACGATCCGAGCCAGCCCTTCTTGTCTTTTAATTGCAAAATAATTCCACAATTTATGATCAACCTCCAAATTCATACGATCCAGCTTAAAGATACCTGAAATATATATAAATACTAGTGTAGACTCCGAAAACCAAATAATACAAACTAAGCTATAAAATATATAAAAAATGCTCTAAATTAATATGCAAATCTATACTAAAAACATGACTAAAATAGACCCTATCACTGGTCAATGTCGAACCGCTTGCATGTGCAGGTCCGGGCACAGAGGTTCACAACCCAGGTGGAGGACCCTCTGCGGACAGTGTACTTGTGTGCGCTGAGGGCTCTGACATCCATGAGTGTTGCCAACGCATAGCTCATTTGTAGCTCACCTTGAACGTAATCGCTGACCGTCGACGCCGATTTGGTGCTTTTTTCTCGTCGCTCGTAAAACCACTTGGATTCTGTTTGGATGACAGCATCAATCAGTGCTGTGATGGGTAGGCCGCGGGGCTCCTTGAACATGGAATTTAGACACTCGGAGTTGTTCGTCGTTAATATGTTGTAGCGCATCCCCAAGAAGTATGCCCGGGCCCAGTTCTGGAATCCAGCCTCTTTCAGGTATTGGCCCGCAGGGGGTGACTGAGCGCAGAAATCAGTAAAGTGCTTCTCGAACTCTGCCCTCGTGTACGCCTTCACAACCTTTAAGTACAACGTGTGCAGGCCCGTCACCCCTTGTACTTAACCCTGGCATTCTGAAATAGATGCCATTGGCAGGCCCCTTGCTTGGCAAACACATAGTGGTCCCTCAAACCTTTGACGATACTAAGATGCCGATCAGAGACAAACATTAAGTCCGGTGTATCCTCGACGACATGTAGCATGTTCTTGAAGAAGAAGCCCCATGACCCGTGATTCTCACCATCGACAATCGCAAATGTGATCGGGTATACACTGTGGTCTGCATCTTGGGCTGTGGCAAATAGAAGCTTGCCCCTGAACTTCCCTTTCAGGAAACTCCCATCAACTGAAATCACCTGGACATGGATATCGACACCAGCTGGTTAGGTGACATGGTTATGTATGTTAGGTGACATGCAATATTATAGTACCGACATGGGGTATTACCTTTCGAAGGTAGGGAATCGCCTTGCGCCATACACCGAAGCTAACAAAGGCGTACTTGAATCTTTGGGATACGTCCAGCTCTAACTTAGTATATGTCCCGGGGTTAGTCTGCTCCAACATGTGCAGGTATGGAATAATATCTCGGTAGTTGTCTTCGTCGGTCCCATGCTTCACCTCCCTCGCTGTCAGTCGTGCCCTTCGTGCCTTCCAGTAGCTACACGATACTCCATACTCGTACTTCGTCATTTTCTGCACTTGCTCGGGAACGAGGTCCTTTCGAGCCGCGGTGAACCTGCATATAATGGTGTCATGGTGAGTTACATTATGTGACATGGGGAATAATGTTGTGTGACATAAATAGCTGTTTGCAACTAAAGTAACACTTATGTGGTCACGAGGTTGCGTCCAATCATGTTCGACGTAGCATGTCGGCTATGGTTGTGCATCATGCTTAGGTCACATGTATGCTCCTGGACATACTGTCGGATGGACCACGTGCACTTGCTGTCCTTAACATCCACATGCACTTGCTGTCCAAACAACCAACTAAATAGGTTTTGTTACACGACCTCTTCACTACAAACTCGAAGCACTTCTGCACTGCAATCCACTTAAGGCAAGTATGCAATTCTACCTTCGAGGTGAACATTTGTCCCTCCGAAATTTCTGCCAGGTTCCGTCGTGGATCCTGGGTCCGAGGTGTTGCTTTGTCCACCATAGCTTCTACGTTCTCCATCGTAGGTGTGGATGTGCTGGACCTAGGAACCCGATCTTCAAGTTCCCTCATCACCTCATCCTCAACTTCGCCCCCCTCCATCGACACCCTCATACCCGGGTCTTCCTCATAATCCTCCCAGTCAAAATCATCCCAATCTTCTTCCCTCTTCACTCCGGAATCGAAGTCCTCCTCCTCCTCCTCCTCCTCACTGCTAATGGCTATGACATCCACCCCCTTATACTTGTCACCTTGACATTTTACAGTGTCATTTGGGGAGGAGTCCGTGTCACCCAAGTGGATAACATCTAAACCATCACACCTGTCACCCTCAAGAATATCCATGTCACCAGTTCCAAACCCCTTATCAGCTGCGTGCTCCTGCCTCTTCCCTATCACCCCACTCAGCTGGATCAATTCCGGACCTTTACCCTTGTCATCTACACTCTTAAGCTTTTCACCAGTTCCAAACCCGCTGTCAGTAGCGTCCTCCTGTCTCTTCCCTATCACCTCACCCATGTGGTTCGACTCTGAACATTTACCCTTGTCACCTTCAAAAATACGTCTGTCACCAGTTCCAAAACCCAATTCAGCAACGTGATCCTGCCTCTTCCCTATGACCTCAGCCAAGAGGATCACCTCCGGACCCTTACCTTTGTCACCTTCACATATATCTTTGTCACCCCTTCCAAACCCCGTGTCAACATTGTTTTTCACCCTTATATCGTTGCTCTTCCCTATTGACTCGCTAACCCCTCCTCCACCGTATAACCCCACATCTACAACCATAGGGTTTGGTTGTGGCTTACCTTTTGCCTCCAGATCGTCCACCTTTTGAGAGTTACGAGGCCCACTCAAGCATTCTTCCCCGACGCCGGGTTGTGGTACTTGAAGGCTCTCTTTCACCACTAGACCAACATATATCGCCATGGGCCATGGATGTTCCCCAGACTTCGAGTTCAGAAACTTATAAGCCTCAAGATCGTCATCATCACCTATTGTTATCGGATGACTCGCTTCTTCCCCCTTTGGCATGTAAGACAACCGCCAATCTTCATATGAACAATCATGGCCGACCTTGAGCCTCAACACTTGAGTCAGAGAGGCAAAGTCGATGCCCTCTTCAATTATCACATTCTTCCGCTCGGTTTCACCAAAATACACCCACCCGATACCATCGAACAACCAACGGCCGTTGAAGATGAGAGTGACACAGACTTTGGCGTTTTGCCCTGCAATTGAAAACTCGGACCAGCACCATTGTTAATGGGTATCTACTCTTCACGAAACATGACGAGAAATAGGAGAGAAGCCTACCCATTGCAACTGAGAATTAGGATTTCTCAGATACCTCTGTGACACGGAAGTTTACAAACACTGACAGGAACAAATAAAGAGCCCGACACGTGCTCAGCAACTGGACCTTAATGCGAATGGGTTTTTCTCCAATGGTGGCTTTCTTCTCCAGCTCTCTTGTCCATGGGAAGATCGAAACTGATGGCCTCTCTCCTCCTCTCCTATTAGACTTTAAAAATGGAGGGAAAGCCTTTCCCATCACCTTTACAAATATGTCAATGATGACCTCCTCTCTCTCCAATTTTGGCGCCAAAATCCCCCACCAAAACCGATGTCCTCTCTCTCTCTCTCTCTCTCTCTCTCTCTCTCTCTCCTTGTGACAACCTGCAACCGGCTTAGCACTTTGCTCATTTTATTTGCACTAATACCACATATGGTAGTTTTGCAAATTTTCCAAAAAGGTGGTATTTTTGCAAACCCACAAAAAAAGATGTATATTTGTGCAAATTGAAATAACTATCAGAAAGTCCAAAAATAATCCTTTTTCTTAATAGATCTCTTGAAAGCCAGAAGGCTGCTAACAAGAATAGTTGGTTGCTCATAAGTCTTGTTTTGAACAGAGAGCAACTCCTCCACAACACCGTAACCCCTGGCTTCAACCGGGCTGATAATTTACTAGCTGCACAAATCAACAAGAGTTGCATCAGAAGCCAGAAGGTTATGTATAACATCACGCTGATCAAACAAAGCAACATATGTAGTATATGGTACAAAAAAGTATTAGTATATGTTAAGTTAGGCACTCAAAGGATGGATCACATAAACCCACAAACTTCATAATGAGCCCCAAGCATCCACAATATGCCCCTAGGACACATGGCAGATTGACACTAGCTTGATTCTAGGTATTGTCATCCCTTGTATCGTGATTTAACTCCTCCAGAAAGCAACAATGCAGGGGAAGTTGAACATATACCCGCAATGGAGAGCGTCATCCAAACAAATAATCTATATTACATTATCCTAATTTTTAAATTATTACAATGGCATAATGTCCTTGTTTAGTGTTCGTTTCTATACTCCATATTATTTCTTTGACCCTACATTCCTATTACTCTTATAATAAATCAACTGAAAACTAATTTGTCAAGTCTTTTTAATCCTTTGGCCTAATTTAAAATTTTCCATTAGTAATGGAGTGATAGTCTACTTCACTATAATATATATTTATTTGTTTTAGACTGTTACACCGGACATATATAAACCAATAAAGAACATAAGATTAGCATCTAATTTTATTCACCTGCTTTATGCATTAAAGTCAAAGCAAGAACGCCCCAAGACATCATCCCAAATCTGCAGTTGGTAAAGACCTTTATGCCAATGTTTTTACCAATTCTAGGATAAAGTTCCATTCCCTGCAATAAAAAAAAAAGAAACAGAAAATTCATAAGCATATAAGGTGTTAATTGTTTAAAGGGCATGATAAACAGAGGTTAGTTAAGGTTTGCTATCTAGCCACACCTATTCTTCCCTTTAACACTTATACAATGCAAAGTTGTTATCTTTTGTATTGTCATGTGCTACAAACATTAACCAAAATGAATATGAAGTCGGGGATAGGGGAAAGGTACTCAAGGTCTAAGAATTCTCAACCAGTAGAAATCGATGATTATATTTCCAGAAGATCCAGAATCAGTGGTTGGTGCCACATGACCCTTAATATCATAAAAGCACAGACATCAGTATTGCAATGAACACAACAAATTGATAAAAAAAAAAAAAGGTGTAAATTTTAATTAAGATTCACTGTAAACTCACTTTGATGTATAACAAGACTCAAAAGATTAGGCTTCCAAACACAAAGGTAGAATAGATTTCTCCCAAATGGTCATAAACTATTGAAGGGTTGAAAATGTCAAACCTAAACAAAGTCCCAGAGAAAGAAGAGATGAATTTAAACCACTATTGGGTTCCCATGTTAATGTACAACAGTACAACACAATCCATGCATACAACTTGAAGATAAGAGAGGAGACACTGAAAAAACAAAGTCAATCAAGAGCCTTGGGATTGCAGTCAATTCAATAGTAATCATAGTTTTCAAGCACTAAAATGAAACCTTACCACCAGAGGCCAAGACAATTTATATAATGGACCAATCATGTTAACAGTTATAATATTCAGATGGCTATGCCAAAGAGGAAGTCAATAACCTGGTGAAGGGAGCCAAAGAACTAACACTGGGAATATAAAGCAAGATAGGTAACGATTATAGCAACAACAAGTAAAGTTTCCTTAGGAAATTCTTGCATTATTTCCGATTTCTAGACTCAGATTGCCAACTTAACAAGTCTAGGCATTGTTATTAGAATCCCGATCCGGATCTTTAGAATCTTAAGATTCTACGATCCTACCTAGTGGCCTGATCCGGATCTATGCATAGGATCTTTTTTGTGTAGGATCTACAATGGGATCTTTAGAATCTTAATGGATCGATAGGATCTTACGATCTCACACGATCCTAAAGATCCTATTTTTATTAACAATATGTATTTTTTAAACATTTATTTTGTTTCCTTGGTTGATTTTAGGGTGTTTAAATGTACACATTCATGTAAGGAACGTGAAAAATAGCCTAGACACAATTGTTTTCGAATCTTTTAACCAATATGACAATGTCCAAGGTCGTAAATGTAGATTTTTATGTCTTAAAATCAAAATATATTGTGTAACTAATATTTTTTTCCCTCATTCTAGGACTTTAAATTAAGCAACTTTGTTATATATATTTTTATTTTATTATTTAATTATATTTCGAGGATCTTACGATCCCCTAATGGGATCTTACGATCCGATCCACGGACCCTATCGTGATTCGATCCTAGAATCCCGATCCTAATAACCTTGAGTCTAGGCATATAGTAGTAGTGAACGAGGGATTTGCATTAAAAAAAATGTAAACTAACCTATTAGCATACCAAGCCCATCCTAATAAAACAGGTACAATAAGACTATACAATAATGGGAGAATAAACTTTACTGACTTACAACAACCACAATCCATGGGTGAGAGAATCTGCTCAATTTCTCAAGAGTGTCTGCTTGAAAATTGTCTACTGTCTCATCCAGTGCCACAGGTAATCCAATTTCTTCACAATCAGTTGTAATAATAGGCAACAAAATCCACCATACGAAAGAAGAGAGAACAACAGGAAAAAGGAAGAAGAGAAAAAGTTACCAGTTGATTTTTCGCAAGCCGAAAGGGGCCAAATCTATCACCTGACTTCCAGTTGCTCCCTCCCACTCACTTGAAGGGTTATGGGGAAACTTGATCAAATAAAATTGTAAAGGGAAACTTACCTAAGGAATGGAGATCAAAGAGAAACGTTTAGGACTCCAAAACTTCATCAAATTAACACAAAATCCAACTTCCTTTCTATTTGAAAATCACTAATTAACACAAAATTCTATCTTACCGCTTTGGAGTCGGTTAACTCGATTTCTGCTAGCCAAATTGATTTTCCAGCGATGTCCGATATGAGAAGGGTTTAAGAAGGTTAGGGTTTAGATATGAGAAAGGCAAGGTTGAGATCGGAGAGAGAGAGAGAGAGAGAGAGAGAGAGAGAGAGAGAGAGTTGCAAGGAGGATGAAATCAGAAGAAGAGGGGAAAAGCTGAGCAGCGCACAAGTTAGAAGAAGGAAATGAAAGAGGAAAGTGGATGCTCTTGTGTACGTGCTAGGTTTAAGTCCATTCCCATTTTTTTTTTAAAATTAAAAATCAGCGACGGCAGCTCTAGCCGTTGCTTATCTGGCGTAGCAAATTGAATTTTTTTTTGTAGTGGATACAGGTGAAATAGTTCTAACTGCCTATCGCTATAACAACATTTATGCTATGAATGCTGAGCAAGTGGCACAAGGAAGCTTAACCTGCCTAAAGGCTTTGATGGACGATCCAAAGCTCTGGCACAGGAGACTCGGTCATGTAAGCCCACATACACTACAAAAGCTTGTGTCCAAAGGGCTTGTAAAAGGACTACCTGAGATGGACTTCAAAGGTATTGATATGTGCAAAGCATGCACACGAGGTAAACAAACACGTATCTCTTTCAAACCCAAGAAGGTTGTAAGTACTTATAGACCCATTGAACTTTTACATATGGATTTATGTGGTCCTATGCGAGTCAAATCTCCCAATGGTAAAAAGTACATGCTTGTTGTTGTTGATGATTTTTCGAGATATATGTGGGTTGCTTTTTTAAAAGAAAATTCAGAGGCCTTATTTGAATTTTCAAAACTTTGTAAGGAGTTGCAAACTTTAAGAAACGAGCTCATAGTGTCAATTCGAAGTGATTGATGTCCACTAAAATAGTCATGTTTTTATGCACATTTTAGCTCCTTATTCTATATACTTTGCATATTTCGGGCTGGGAAGATGTTGAATTTATGTAATATATGCTTATTTGCAAGAAATAGAGGTCTACATAAGTTTTGGTTTAATATTACAGAATTTGGAGCCATTCCGGGACGAAACCAAGAAGAGAAGAAGGAAGCTGCGAATTACTCGATTTCGAGGAGCCTTCCTCGACATTGACCAAGAATGAGAGCCCTCGACCAAAAATGAAAGCAGAGCTTGGTCAAAAATCGAAGACGAAGCCAACTCGAGTTCAGGACATTACTCGATGTCGAGTAAATTACTCGATATCGACCAAGACTCAAAAGCACGTCGAGCTCGAGGAAGAGAACCAGATCGAGGAAAGAAGAAGAAAACAACTCGAGCTACGTTTTTACTCGATGTCGACATGTTTGCTCGACATCGACCAAACCTCAAAGTTGTCCGAGTTCGAGAAAGAGAGGAGAAGCTGCTCGAGAAAGCCAAGCGAAGCCGAGATCGACAAACCAACTCGATGTCGACCAAATTGGTCGAAATCGACCAAAAGTTTTCTGGGCCGCGAGACTGTTGGGCCTATCCGAAGTCGAGTTGGATTGCTTGGATGCAAAAGAGGTCCGAATCTATCAAGTTTTATCAAGATTTATCCAAGGAGAGAAGATTATTCATTAATATTAGAGATATTTAGATATTTCCTTTTAGATTAATGCTTTATCTTTATTTAGTTTTATCTTTAGAAAGTAGATATAGTTTGCTTTCCTTGATTCGCAAAGATTAAGCCCTATAAATAAAGCCCATGGGGCTGATTTCCATTCATTCAATTTCAGACAAGTAGTTCCACATATAGTTCAGGAGTTCAAAGGTTTTAGGGTTTTGGCATTCTACGAAAGTTTGAGTGTCGGGATTGTAAAGACTTTGAATTTAGTTTATGCAAGTTTATTTTACATCAATGATGTCGATTGCTATGATGAGGCGCGAGTAGTCCACCTACTTCTATGGTTGGGGTGAGCCCAACGAAAGCCATGTCGGTGGATTAGCGATTGCAAAAGAATGTACTTTATCGTTATCTTATTCTATTCCATGTGCTTCATCTTTGATTGAGAAATTGAAGAACTCATGTTGTGAAACTTGGGTAGTAATTAGGATTTTTATTCGGAAGTTTATAAATTCTAATTATGAAAAGGAATAGACACAATTAGGGTTATTTATCGCAAGATCTATATTCCTATTTGTCGGATTGGGTGAAAGCCTTCTCCTTTATCAATAAAGTCACCATCTTTTATGATTTATAATTCCGCTTTCATGGTAATCGTTGTTGCAAACCCCGATCTTGGAAGTTCTCTTTCATCCATCGTTTAGATTCAAAGTTTTGCATTCGTTTTAAGTTTCTGTGCTTCCTCAATTTCGACCAAATCTGGTCGACGTCGACTTCTCACTTTCGATCAAGCAAAGATCGTCGTCACTTCTGTCTCTGCAGGAACTCGATCTCGACCAATGTTCCTTGACTTCGACCAATTTGCTCGACATCGAGCAATCTTCTCGAGATCGACCAATTCCAGTAGCTTCTGCTTGATCGGATTCGACTTGCATGGCCTCTGTCAACTAACCCTAGTCGAGGTCGAGCACCCTGAAGACGATTTCTGCCCGTGAGATTCCTCCGCTGCCTAGGATCCGCTGACTCGCTTCCTCGAGGATCGAACCTGACTTCCTTTTGCTACATCGGGAGGAGTCTTGAACATTATTTGCTGGGAACCAATCGGTTTGCTTTACTTTACTTATATTTTATTGCAATCTCGATTTCCTCCTACAACAAATTGGTTCCGTTGCCGGGGAAGCAATCATTCGCACCTTAGGTAGTTAGATCTCATTTTTTCTTTAAGTTTTGATTTTGCAGTGTATGCACCGTTCTGGTCAACAGCCAGAGTTTGACGCCTTAGACGAACTGGAACGCCTTATACACGTCCACACTAAATTGAAAAGAGCCATGGCGGCCGCAGAAACACAAGCTGAGTTGATTGAGAGGCTTAGGGCGGAACTAGCCGCCAAGGATACTGCTCTCACCACTGAGAGAGCACGCACTGAGCAGGAAGCTGAGCGTAGGAGGCAAGCGGAAGCTGAGCTTACCCAGTACCCTACCACTGCAGAGGATTACATGCACCCGACTCTCATCGTGCCTGAATCGGCCTTCTAATCCCTCACAATAATTTTGAAATTCGCACTGCTTTCCTAATTGAGATTAAAAATAATACCTTTTACGGAAGGTTTAATGAGTGTCCTCTTGAACATATTACCAATTTTTCTGATATGTGCCATACTCTTGCTGAAGTTACCACTTTGGAATATGTCATGATGAAGGCTTTTCGTTGGTCTCTGGCCGGTCCAGCATTGGAGTGGCTTGAAGGTCTTCCTCCACGATCCCTAACAACATGGGCTGATATAAGACAGTAATTTCTCAATAAATTCTTTCCTCCCGCCAAGACAGCGCTCCTCCGCCAAAAGATTACAGCTTTCAAACAGAAGCCTGAGGAGCCGCTAGCAAAAGCACGGGAACGATATAAGGATCTACTGCGATCCTTCCCTACACATGGACAGCCACCCTATATCGTTCAGGAGATCTTCTTCAATTCTCTTGATCTGGCCGCTAAGGATAGGATCAACCAGTATACTCATTATGAGTATCTGACGATGCCACCAACTGACGCATGGGTTACCCTAGACAAGCTTACCAACTACGACAATAAGTATGGGGCTCCAATAAACTATGACGAGAATGCCTACGCCAGGCCAGCCCCATCCATGCCCCTCTATGAGCCTTCTAAGGAGATTGACCCAGATGTCAAGGAGCAGTACTACATAGATCAGAATCGCAAGCTCCTTAAGCAAGTCAAGTATCTTTCTGTCAACCAGCCCTGCATTGAATGCGGCTCGCAGCGACACACCACTACTGAGTGCCCACACACGGAGCAAGTCAGGATGGCAGAAACCCACGAGGAGGTAGCTTACGCAGGGGGTCCCAATTACTATATGAGGGACCAAAGGTTCTATCAACCACAACGGAACCAAGGTGCTCCTAGGAACCCCCTGCCATACAGAGCTCCAGGACATCCGGAAAGGGACCAGCGAAAAGATGATCTACAGATGATCCTCGATGAGATGCGCCGGAATCAAGGCACCATCAACAATTAGCTCCATAACATCAATACAAAATTTGGAGAGCTGGACATCTGGAAGAGAAACATAGAGACCCAGATGGGTCAATTCGCAGCACAGATTCCACGACCAACCGGGTGGCTGGGCATACAGAACCAAATCCCAAGGGGCAGCACGGACATGTCGCTACTGTAAGGATACGAAGCGGTCACAAATTGCACAAGCCATTCAACGAAGAAGAAAAGGGCAAAACTTTCCTCGATAATGAGCAACAACAACTCGATGTCGACCAAAATTTGGTCGATGTCGACCAAAATCAACTCGACGTCGAGAACCAGCCTGGCCAAGATTCGTCTGCACAGCACTCCAACTCGAAGTCGACTACAGTGGTCGATATCGAGGAAAATCAAGTCGATGTCGAGAAGAATCATGTCGATGTCGAGGAGTCTTCATCACCTCCGGAAACTGTCCTGGCTCAGAAAACTAAGAAGACGCTCCCGTTCCCTTCTAAGAACCTGAAAGATCCAACTGATGGTAAGTTTAAGCGTTTTGTGAAATTGCTTCAGAGTCTTAATGTTACTATTCCTTTTACAGAAGCACTTCATGAGATGCCTGCCTACGTCATGTTCCTCAAGGAGATTCTTAGCAACAAGCGATCAATGATGGAGATTGCTAATGAATGCAAGAAGATGGATTTCCCTGAGAAGCGACCTGACCCAGGTAAGTTTGCTATCACAGTTGGACATGGTCGATATCGTTTTAAGGCACTGTGTGACTTAGGAGCAAGTGTAAGCATCATGCCCCTATCCATCTGGTCAAAGGTAAAGATAGGTGCCCTGGAACCTATGGATGCCAAGCTCTACATGGCAAACAACACGGTGGTAATCCCCACAGGTATTGTTGATGATGTTCCTGTTAAGGTTGGTAAACTTCTCACCTTCTCCATTGGGGATGAGATTATTGAATACTTTTTCAACCCTGACACGGAAAAGGTAATGGAAATAAAAGCTATTTATTCAAAATTTAATGTTATCTCTTGCGATGAGCCTGCAGGAAGACTTTTGGCACAAGAAGAGGTTGTTATAAAGACAGAATCCACGCTAGAGAAGGAACTAGTTGCTGCAGAGTCAAGCGAGGAAGAGTTCTTTGACGACGCATTATCGGCGGAGCTGAACGACTCACTCAAAATCGAGCAGATCAAGTCGACATCGACCAGTCAACTCGATTTCGAGGAACCTTGCCCGACTTCGACCACGACCAGTTCTCTAGGAAAGGTAAGTCCTCCAAATCTCCTCGATGTCGAGCAGTTATCCTCGACATCGACTACTTTTGTCCCTGCAGGAACACCCGAAGTCGAGAAGGACAACTCGACCACTGCAATTTTACTCGATATCGAGCAAGACTACTCGACATCGACCAAATCTGCATCAAAGGTGAATTCTCATTTTTTACTCGATTTTGATTATTCTAACTCAATGTCGAGCAGTTCTCTGCAGCTGTACAACCCTATGTCCGATTCAGCGTTGTCTTGGATGTATGCTTGGTCGATGCCAACTCCTGTAGCTGATTTGGATGCTTCTTTCATGAGGGTTGAGACGGATTATCTAGGGGAGATCATGAAGACGGAGGAAGTAGAGCCCATCTTGATTCCACAAGGCCCTTCTCTGGTGCTGAAGCCCTTACCTGACACCCTTAGGTATGAATTCCTTGGTCTTGACTCTACTTTTCCTGTGATTATCAGTGCTTCGTTAACCACACAGGAAGTAGACAAGCTAGTGGAAGTCCTCCGTACTCACAGGAAAGCCATTGGTTATTCTCTAGAGGACATAAAAGGTATTTCACCCATTACTTGTATGCATAGAATTCTTTTGGAAGATGATCACAGGGCAACAATTGAGCATCAAAGGAAGCTTAACCCCAACATGAAGGAGGTGGTCAAGAAAGAGATCATGCGCATGCTAGACGCATGAATCATCTATCCAATCTCCGACAGCAAATGGGTAAGTCCAGTTCATGTTGTCCCTAAGAAAGGTGGAATGACCGTTGAGGAGAATGAGAAGGGAGAGCTTGTTCCTAAAAGAATCACTACCAGCTGGCGGATGTGCATAGATTACAGAAAGCTCAACACCGCCACCAGGAAGGATCATTTTCCGCTCCCCTTCATTGATCAGGTACTCGAAAGGTTAGCTGAACATGATTACTTTTGTTACCTGGATGGATATTATGGTTTTTGGCAGGTTCCTATTCATCGTGAAGATCAAGAAAAGACCACCTTCACTTGCCCCTATGGAACTTTTGCATATAGGAGGATGCCCTTCGGCCTTTGCAATGCCCCTGCCACCTTTCGAAGGTGTATGATGGCCATCTTCTCCGACACGATAGAGGACATAATGGAGGTATTTATGTATGATTTCTCTGTTTATGGTACTACTTTCGATATTTGTCTCTCTAACCTGCGCAGGGTCCTCAAGCGTTGCGAAGAGACAAATTTGGTCCTCAATTGGGAAAAGTGCCACTTTATGGTAAGGGAAGGAATCGTGCTAGGCCACAAGGTATCTAAGAAAGGAATAGAGGTGGACAGGGCCAAGATAGAGCTAGTGGAGAAATTGCCCCCACCATCATCCATCAAAGAGATAAGAAGTTTCCTTGGTCACGCGGGTTTTTATAGAATGTTTATTCAAGATTTCTCTAAAATTGCCAAACCACTAACTAACCTTCTCATGAAAGATGTTAAGTTTGTGTTTTCTAGCGAATGTCTTGAAGCCTTCAACAGGTTGAAGGAAGCTCTTATCTCTGCTCCAATCATTCAATCGCCGCATGGGTCACTACCTTTCGAAATCATGTGTGATGCCAGCGATTATGCCGTGGGAGCAGTTCTAGGACAGCGAAAGAACAAGAAACTTCATGCCATCTACTACGCAAGCAAGACTCTTGATGTGGTTCAGGCTAAGTACACCACAACAGAGAAGGAATTTTTGGCTGTGGTTTTTGCTTTTGAAAAGTTTTGTTCTTATCTTGTTGGATCTAAAGTTATTGTCCATACTGACCATGCTGCTCTTAGATATTTGATGACAAAGAAGGATGCTAAACCAAGGCTGTTACGATGGGTGCTCCTACTCCAAGAATTCGATGTTGAGCTATAGGACAAAAAGGGCACAGAAAATTCAGCCGCCGATCACCTATCCAGGCTCCCCAAAGACATGCTAGAGGAAGCCCAGGACACCACACCAATTGACGACTCTCGCCCCGACGAGCACCTGATGCGGACGGAAACAGTCTTCCTCGATATTGAGCAACCTTCCTCGACATCGAGCAAATCTGGTGAGTATTCTTCCTTGCATGGTTTTGAGCTACAGAGTTACTCGACGTCGACCAAATCCAACTCGACGGACCACCAGAAGTCAAGCACAAGACCATCAAACACTGCACCTTCCTCGATATCGAGTAACCTTACTCGAAATAGACCAACCTCTGGTGAGTCTTCAAGTGAGATTTTTCGTACAGATTCCAGTGACGATTTCTTCTTTACCCCTCCTACTAGTCCTATACATGATATATATGCTATAAGAGGATCAAAGGTACCCTGGTATGCGGATTTTGCTAACTATCTTGTAGGAAAAGAGATTATGTCAGGCTTATCTTCATCGGCAAAGAAGAAGTTCCTCCACGACGTCAAGCAATACTATTGGGATGACCCTTACTTGTTTAAATAAGGAAAGGACCATATCTTCAGACGTTGTATCCCGGAGGAGGATGTAGAAAGTGTCATTCGCCATTGCCATACTCTCCTTACAGGCGGACATGCAAAAGGCTTTAAAACTGCATCTAAGGTACTTCAATGTGGTTTTTATTGGCCTAACCAGCGGACAACATTACTTGGAAGAATGAGACACCACTCACAGGGATTTTGGAGGTTGAGCTATTTGATGTCTGGGGAATTGACTTTATGGGACCATTCCCTGCTTCAGGACCTTACAAATACATTCCTGTGGCGGTCGATTATGTCTCTAAATGTGTTGAGGCTGTTGCAACTACGACCAACAACGCGACGGTAGTTTCAAAGTTTGTTAAAACTAACATATTTCCTCGCTTTGGTGTTCCTAGAGTTCTTATTTCAGACGGTGGCTCACATTTCATCGAGAGAGGGTTTGAGGCTCTTTTGGCTAAGTATGGTGTAACGCACAGGGTGGCAACACCTTATCATCCCCAAACTAGTGGCCAAGTGGAGGTCTCTAATCGTCAAATCAAAGCCATCTTGGAAAAGACTGTCTCCCACTCAAGGAAGGATTGGTCATTTAAGCTTGATGATGCGCTATGGGCTTATAGGACGGCCTACAAAACACCGCTGCGAACAACTCCTTACAACCTGGTTTACGACAAGTCTTGCCATTTGCCTGTCGAATTGGAGCATAAGGCAATGTGGGCCCTCAAGGAGCTCAACATGGATCTCGACGAGGCAGGTAAGAAACGCTTTATTGATTTACAGGAGTTAGAGGAGCTAAGGTTGAAGGCATATGAGAATGCCGAAATCTACAAGGAGCGCATCAAGAGATGACACGATAAGAAATTGGTGCCAAAGAAATATGAGGTAGGTGACAAAGTGCTTTTATATAATTCTAGACTGTGTTTGTTCCCAGGGAAGCTCAGGACAAGATGGAGTGGACCTTTTGTGGTTCACCACATATACCCTCATGGAGCAGTAGAGTTAATTGGCACTGATGGAACCACCTTTAAGGTAAATGGGCACAGGGTCAAGAAATACTATGACAAAGAAGATCCGGAACAGGAGATTCGCGCCACCCTGGCATTATTCAAAGCCTAAAACAGGGAAGTAGGTCGAGCTAACGACTTAAACATTAGCGCTTACGGGAGGCAACCCGCTTTTCTTACTCTTTTTTCTTTAATTCTATTCTATTTTATTTTCTTGAAATTCGTGCATAATCTCTTCTGTTGATAAATGCAGGCATTCACGGTCTACTCGACATCGACCAGGCTTGGTCGACGTCAACCAAAAATCTAAGGGTGGTTCATTACATATCGAGTTCTTCTAAGTCGATATCAGAAGGAGGATTCTTTTTCCTCGATGTCGAGCAACATTTACTCGACATCGACTAAGCTCATCAGGTAAGTCGGAGGCTCCTCGACATCGAGCAACTTGCTCGATGTCGACCAAGGCTCCAGGTACGTTTTTCTTTCCAAAAAAAAAAGAAAAAATTTAAAAAAATAAATAATGACTTACAGTTTTTCGGTTTTTTTTGCTTTTCTTTTTCCCCTTATTTAAAAGCCATGGAACCTCTCTCTCTCTCCTTTCGCTTTCTCGACCTCGAAGAACCCTAAGCCGACCACACCCAGCCGCCATCTTCATCGCTTTCCTCTCGCTCCCTCCCTTCTTTTCTCGCTGCACCAGCGCCGGCCACCAAGAAGCGCACCCGCTTCGAACCCTTACGCACCACCAGCAGCCCTCGCCGAGTCCGAGCCCTCCTCCCTGCGTTCTTGCTGTCTTCACCCTCTGTTGCCCAGAACCACCGCTGACCTCCTCCTTTTCCCCAGATCCGGCCACCTTGCCCCGATTCCGGCCTCCTCGAGCCCGGATCAAGCCCTCTTGAGCATCAACAGCCCCCGCCGAGCCCAGCTTCCCTCCCCCGCGCTTCTGCCAGTTCATACCAAACACCATTGTTGGTTTCTTGAACCAAAACCGGGAACATCAACCCTTAATTCTCTCTAATTACAAATTTCTTCCCCCTCTTTCAACTCAAAGGTATGATTTCTCCCTCTTTTCTCTCTAAATTTCAGATTATTTATGTTTGATGAGAACCTAGGTAGAGATCGGAACTTGAGTTGTGTTTTGAATGTCTAGGGTTTGAAATTTGCGCGGGAAATTAATATTTATTATTGAGGGTTGTTATACCGGTTATATATGGAAATTACTAAATTTGGTGGGCTAATTTTTATTTATCTACATAATGCTTATACTTAGTTCATATATATTGTCAACGAAATTCATGAAATTTGAGATTTATTACATGATATATTTGGAAATTTCTTGAATTTGGGGCTTTATTTAAATTCATATATATGTTGCATTTCTTGTTTTATTATATGAGTTGTTACATGATTTGATGATATGAACTTCCTTATGCTTATTTATTATTTCTTATAGGATAGTTTATGAACTAAGTATAGGGTTGTTATATTTGTTAGATATTATCTTATAAGGGTACTTTATTTTGCAGTTTATGGTTAGAACAAAATACCCCGAAATGGATCATTTGAGGATTGATGATGATGAGACTCGCCAGCGAGCTGAGGATCTAGTAGAGCGGGATGAGAATGCCCGTTGGTATCACCAACCGAGCATGGAAGAGCTCGGCATGCACTTCTGGATGATTCATGGATTTGGATGGATAGATGTTGAGCGACTGATTCAGCCACTTGATCACCACTACCCGACGCTGACAAGAGAGTTCCTAGCGACTCTCCGGATTCCAGATTCCCCTGCATCTCACCATCGAGTCCACTTCCAGCTGGCCAACAGGCGGTTCACCCTTACTCTGGAGGAGTTGAGTGCAGCTTTCGACTTCCGTCACACCACCAACGCCTTCCACATACAAGACACAAATATGATGTGGCGTTACCTGACAGGCGAGCTGGCGCCTACCCTTGATACCACTCACACCAGCAACATCGCTAGTCCTCTCTTCTCTACCATTCTGAGGATTCTGGCCTGCACAATTTGGGCCCGCCCCGAGCTGCGGCGGCCCAACCAGCCAGAGCTAGAGTGTATGCGGCGGATGCTTTTCGAGTCTCACCCCCTATCGCTTGCCTTCGCATGGCTACAACATTGCATTACACGCCGGAACCTCCCGTGAGTAGCCATTTATGACGGTTGTATGGTGGCTATCCTCGCCATCCACCTCCAGCTCCCCGTCCACCGGTACACTGCGTGGAATGTGATGCGCATTGATCTGACGTCCCTGTAGAATGGACATATTATAGCGCACCGCG
The DNA here is from genome assembly GCA_963922045.1 of Persicaria maculosa. NCBI lineage: Eukaryota > Viridiplantae > Streptophyta > Magnoliopsida > Caryophyllales > Polygonaceae > Persicaria > Persicaria maculosa. Next base: position 52,242,946 of record OY998254.1, read on the forward strand.
ATGGAATATGGGTCCATTATTCGTTAGGGGTACCAATCCGGCAGGATCTGATGGACCTACACCATGTCCGCGATTGGTTCACCACATGGTCAGGGATCGATTACCACCCTACCATCAACCCAGCCGCTGACCCTACCCTGCGGGACCATCCTCTCCTCTATGACCACCCCAACTCTGTCCCTATGGCCGTAGACCCCCAGCCAACTTCTGCAGATGGTGAGGATGACGGGAATGATGACGACGAAGAGGCTGACAGTCCACAAGCCTCTCACCATTCTTACCATTCCCACCAGCAAATCTCCTCTCACCATACCCAGCAGGCTCACAATGCTGGGGGGTATCCAGATGCGACAGTTACAGGAGGCCATGTTTGACCGGATGACCTCCTTGACACTCAGAGTAGACACCATCGACCATCACCGGGAGCAGTTCTATTCAGCTTCCATGGATCACTATTCCTTGGTCAGAGATCGCTTCGACGACATGGATTAGCGCCTCTGGGGCCGCCCATCCCAATTCCAGCAACAGGGGAGTACTCATGACCCTGGGGGATCTTCACAGCAACAGCATCCTGGTAGCTTTTCCCTTGGAGGAGCTCCTGATTACCAGGTCGGATTCCACCTCCCCTACTACGGTCCACCGCCCCACCAGTGAGCAGCTCTGTAAGTCTTTTCCCTCCCTTTGATTATATTTCTTTGACAGTGAGGACACTGTTCATTTTAAGTATGGGGTGGGAGTAAAGACTATGTTTATGTGCTTCCGGACTGTATTTTAAATTTTATTGCATGGTTTGTATCGGATTATTTAGAACATGGTACAACTCTGTATTGAGTTTAGTGGCATATTTTGAATATCATATTTGCATGGTTAAATTCTATATTATTCGAAATATGCATTTTTAAAGAGAGTTGTAAGGATATCGCCCAAGCTTGCAAAAAGTTCAAAAAAGAGAGTCATGGAAGCCAAGGCAACACTCGACGATGCAAATGATGGATTCGTTAGAGATATTGCACAAGATTGCCTAGAATAGGGAAGTCTCAAGGACGTGCGATTTTTTTTATGGTAAAACCACAAAAGTGAGGTAAATTGATGTTGCTTTTGACATTATGCACAATAAGAGGATGGAGGATTTTAAATTTCCATATATGCTCATTTTCATATTTATAGCCATACCTTTACCCAATTGCATCACAAAAGCCATATTATAAGCCTCATTTGCCTATATATCATTATTGCTCCACATATGTCTTTTATTGCCCATTTTTACCTTATACCCTATCTGGGGATTATGCTAAAAATAAAATTATCTTATGGAGATATTATATGGTTTGTTGTGTTGTTATGTCATTATTGGAGTTTGGCAAGAAAAATTCAAGTCTTGTGGAAAATTTAATGAGTGAAAAAAAATTCGGTCACCTCAGGAGATAAAGGTAGATCGACCCTGCTTGCTGAGATAATAGTTCAGTGAGATGGGACACAGGTGAGGAGTCCAAGGCACTAAGTATCCGAGGTCATTCATGACACCCATGTTTGCGACTCGCGAGAAGGCAGTGTTGAGGTTAGAGAGGTAAAAGCATTATTATTGACAAAAGCATTATGAAAGGTGATGAATCTTATGAAGAAGGGATGTGGTTAAGAAAGTTTGGAAATAATGCATTTCCCCGGATTTAACACCACATGGCCAAAAATTGCCTACCTTTAGCCTTTTACCTATCTACTCCTTTTCTTGAGCTTAAATAAAATCCTCTTGATTATTGTTGCTTTGTCACATAAAATTGTTTTGTAGAAACCTCCTTTTGTGTGCAGAAATTGCTTTTCATTCACAGGCACAGATTTGTAGGCACCAAGTACCTTTTCAAGGATGGCAATTGAGTGTTGGGTAATATAACAATGAATCCATTATGCTGAGAGTCTTTGCAGGTTTCCCCTGAATGACCATCCAAGTTATTGCTTGGGTACAAGCAAGCTTAAGTATGGGGTGATTTGATGTCCACTAAAATAGTCATGTTTTTATGCACATTTTAGCTCCTTATTCTATATACTTTGCATATTTCGGGCTGGGAATATGTTGAATTTATGTAATATATGCTTATTTGCAAGAAACAGAGGTCTACATAAGTTTTGGTTTAATATTGCAGAATTTGGAGCCATTTCGGGACGAAACCAAGAAGAGAAGAAGGAAGCTACGAATTACTCGATTTCGAGGAGCCTTCCTCGACATCGACCAAGAATGAGAGCCCTCGACCAAAAATGAAAGCAGAGCTTGGTCGAGAACCGAAGACGAAGCCAACTCGAGTTCAGGACATTACTCGATGTCGAGTAAATTACTCGATATCGACCAAGACTCAGAAGCACGCCGAGCTCGAGGAAGAGAACCAGATCGAGGAAAGAAGAAGAAAACAACTCGAGCTGTGTTTTTACTCGATGTTGACATGTTTGCTTGACATCGACCAAACCTCAAAGTTGTCCGAGTTCGAGAAAGAGAGGAGAAGCTGCTCGAGAAAGCCAAGCGAAGCCGAGATCGACAAACCAACTCGATGTCGACCAAATTGGTCGAAATTGACCAAAAGTTTTCTGGGCCGCGAGAATGTTGGGCCTATCCGAAGTCGAGTTGGATTGCTTGGATGCAAAGGAGGTCCGAATCTATCAAGTTTTATCAAGATTTATCCAAGGAGAGAAGATTATTCATTAATATTAGAGATATTTAGATATTTCCTTTTAGATTAATGCTTTATCTTTATTTATTTTTTGATAGCATGCATTTAGGTAGGCATAATAGGTTGCATTTAGCTTAGTTAAGATTCATTTTATGCATGGATTGAGTACAATTTGCATATTTGCTCTCTATGTTAGTGAAGTCGGAATCTACACACTTTTATTGATTATTTCAGGTAATCGTGGATCCGATGATGAGACATGGGTTGATAACGCATTGGATGAGAGTGTCTAGTTGATCGAAGAAGCTTACATGAAGATCTCAAGAGGTTCTGAGAAGAAGAAGCGAACCTAAACGAAGAACAAGTCTGCAGAAGTTATCGCCAGACATGCTGAACTTGTTTTGCACTTTCTGGAGGCCTCGGTTGTCCGATTGACTATTATGACCATGCGTTAGAAAGCTCTTACAGAGACTTACAACTTTCCTGTTGACAAAAAGAGCAAATTCGATACAGAATTTCCATGAAAGACAGATGAAGCGGCCGTAGCATGTATGTCGCGGCCGCCGCCAGGGCCGCTGCAGCGGGATATGGGAGAGTGACTGATGCCGCGGCCGTAGCATCCATGCCGCGGCCGCAGTATTTGGCGTCAGCGCATGAACGTTGCGCTTTAATTTAAGAAAACCCTAGTTTTTATTCTAGTTGTTTGGTGGCCGACTTTGGATCTTTTATAAGGCCAGTTTTAGTTTATTTAAAAAGACTTCTATTCTATTCTTTCATTAGACACTTTAGAGATTTTGAGCGATGTCTTCCGTGAGGAACTAAACTCATCTATTCTGCCTGCAATTTGAATCTTTATTTGGATTGATTGTGAGTTTCTAATTCTCGTACCTTGTTTCCTATATTTGAATGCTTCAACTTCTTTGTGCTTGATTATCTATTGTTTTATTCTATCTAGCCCGCGGAACTAGTTAGAATCAATTCAATTGCTAAGGTTTTGTAGATTCCTGGTTGTGAACCTTAACCTAAGTGGCAAACTTGTTCCTTTAGGACTGGTTGAACTAATTGAATGAGTAGGAAGTTGAATGTGTTTTTAAATCCCTCTTTAGCGACTGCAAATACCTTGGCTAATCTCTGAACTTAAAGCTATCAATTGGGTTAAATCCTTCTTTAGGGACTGTTCGATTGATAAGGGTTGCTAGGACTGGTTGGACTAGTAACTATATTAGGTCGGGACAAGGGCATTCATAGGAAACTTAATAGGACGAGAAGAAGTTACAAGGACCGCTTCAATTCAATAAAGTGGAAAATTGTAGGTAGAATTGCTTCTCCAAATTGTCTAAAACAAATCCATTTACTTTGCTTCCTTTACTCCGCTTTGATAAAAGGCGGAACTTTCACACACAAACCCCCCCCCCCCCCCCCAAATTGGTTACTTTGATTGACACCTGAATTACAATTGAGTTATAACTTTCCTCGTGGATCGACCTCTTTCTTATTGCTATACTTGCTATATGTTTGAGCTTTCTTTGGCGAATAAACGACAGGTTTTCCCTCCGTCAAATTTGGCGCCGTTGCCAGGGAATTTTATTTAATTCTTGTGTGTTTTTAGTGTTGATCTTGGTGTGGACCGTCTTATATGGTCCATACCCGTGCTACTAATTCTTCTTTGTCGTCGTTTGATTCAGAGATTGAAAGGACCCTTGCCGTTCTAAGGCGAGAAACTCGTGATCGCTTTCGCGAACTCCCTTTTGATCAAGAAGAACCTACAATAGAGATGGCTAACGACGCGAACCGCACTCTTAAGGAGCTTTCTGCTCCTGATCTGGCACAACAACCCCTGGCAATCCAATTCCCTGCGCTAGCAGAAGGAGTCAACTTTGAGCTGAAGTTAGGGGTAGTTCATCTTCAACCCAAATTCCATGAGTTGAGTGGGGAGGACCCTCACAAGCATATGTCTGAATTCCATACGGTGGTTGTTGGGATGAAACCAGAGAATGTAACTGAAGATCAAATCAAGCTGAGAGCTTTTCCCTTCTCTTTGAAGGATGAGGCGAATGAATGGTTCTTCTATCTGCCACCTGGATCTATTTCTACTTAGGCTGAGATGAAGAGAGTCTTCCTAGAGATGTACTTCCCTGCAACAAAGCTCAATGCTTTGAAAAGGTCAATCAGCAGCATTGAGCAGTACGCGACGGAGTCAATACATGAGTACTTTGAGCGCTTCAAGAAGCTTTGCACCAGTTGCCCATGCCATGGGTACTCTCAAAAGGATCTGGTTCTCTTTCTCTTCAATAGGCTGACTGATATAGAGCGCAAAACAGTGAATTCTGCTTGTGGAGGAAACATGCTGAACAAGACGCATGCCGCAGCTTGGGATGTGTTTAAGGAGCTATCTGAAGGCTCTAGACAGTTCAACAAGAGCCCTCGTGCTAGGGGTGTACTCTCTGTTGATGCTCCTGTGGCTGCACTTTAGACTGATATGGCAGAGGTAAAGGAGATGATGAAACAATTGGTCATTGATAGAACTCCTCAACAACTGAAGGCATGTGGTCTTTGCAATCAATTCACTCATCCTATGGACATGTGCCCGCTTCTACAAGATCCTAATGTTGATTTGAATGTCATTGGGAATTTCGCTCAACAAAGGCCTAGGCAAGGCAATTATGGAAATCCTGGGTATTTCAACAACAACAATTACAACAAAGGCTATCAGCAAGGCTATGGGAACTACCAAGCCTCTTTCAATCAGCAAGGGGGGCAACAGGCAAGGCCTCAACAACAATATGAACCTCGACAGGGAGGTCAGCAGCAATCAAATGAGGATAATGAGGATCCACTACAGAAACTGTCACGATTGGTCTTGAAGAATGATAAACAACAATCAGAGCGGATTGCAAATCTAGAGAAGCAGCAATCCGATCGGATGACAAATCTTGAGAATTAAATGAGTCGGCTCATTCAAATCTTAAGTGCTACGGAGGCAAAAAATTCAGGAAAGCTTCTATCACAGACCATCGAGAATCCAACGAAGGATAATGTCAGTGCTGTAATGCTTAGGAGTGGCAAGGAACTGGTTGTCACACCTCAAAAGGACGATGAAGAAATAATGGACGAGGAGATAGAAGTGCTAGAAGAAGAAGACGGAACTCGCACCGTGCGGCGGCCGCAACACCCTTGCGGCGCCCGCGGCTAATCAAACGAGCTGCGCCTGCAGCATAATGAGGCGCCCGCCGCCAGTACGCCCGTCGAGCCTTCAGCGTCAGGTACGCATATCCCACCTTTCTCCTCTCTTTCCTCTTCCTCCCCTCTTCCTCCTTCTTCTTCTTCCCCTCCTTCTTCCTCTTTGCCCATTGAGACTCAAAAGCCAATTCCGCCCTTCCCGGAAGCCTTGAAGGATACACGAAGGTATGAGAACGACAAGGAAATCTTCGAGACATTCAGTAAGTGTGAGGTAAACATTCCTCTACTTAATTTGATCAAAAACATTCCTAGATATGCTCTATTCTTGAACGGAACTTTGCACTATCAAGCGGAACTAGAAGCTAAAAGGTAAGCAAAATGTGAAGGTAAGCGAACATGTCACTGCTATATTTCAAAAGCGTATGCCTAAGAAGTGTAGTGACCCTGGTATGTTTGCTATTCCATGTGTGATAGGTGATACTAAATTTGACAAAGCCATGCTAGATCTAGGAGCATCTATTAATGTTTTACCTTCTAATGTTTATTATGCTTTGGGGTTGGGACCTATGAAGGATACTAGAGTAGTAATTCAACTTGCTGATCGATCTACTATCTACTCGAAAGGGATTGTTGAATATGTCTTGGTTATGGTTGACAACTTGATATTCCCTGCTGATTTCTTTGTGATTGACATGGGTCCTGGTAATAATGAAGGCCCTATTCTGTTGGGCATACCTTTTTTGAAAACTGCTAGGACTAAGATAGATATCTATTCAGGATCTCTTACTATAGAATTTGATGGTCAAAGAGTTGAATATAATATTTATGATTCCATGAAATTCCCATATGATGATCCTTCTCTGTGCTTTGTGGATATTATTGATACTATGGCACAAGATTGCTTTGATTTGGAGTGTGTTGATGAGATGGAAGTTGCTTTACAGGCTCCTATAGATGAAATTGCTAGAGATTATGTATTGTCATCTAATTTGCAGGAGGCTATAGTAGCTTTAGACCATCGATCTCCCACTTATGTGACACCAAAGGGAGACCGCATCGAGCTGACCATGCCTACTGAAAAGCTTCTTCCATCTATTATCCAAGCGCCTGATGTTGAATTGAAACAACTTTCTAATCACCTTAAATATGCTTTTCTTGGTGAAAATGATACTCTGCCTGTCATTATTTCTAACAAATTGACCTTTGGACAGGAGGAGCGATTGGTGACTGTTCTAAAGGAGAATAAGGAGGCGTTAGGATGGACGATAGCAGACATTAAAGGCATCCGTCCTACCCTCTGCATGCATAGGATACTATTGGAGGATGATGCCAAGCCATCTAGACAACCTTAGCGGAGACTCAACCCGCCAATGATGGAAGTGGTAAAGAAGGAGGTGCTGAAGCTCCTTCGGGCAGGTATGATCTTTCCCATATCTGACAGCGAATGGGTGAGTCCTACTCAGGTTGTCCCTAAAAAGGGAGGTATTACTGTTGTTGAAAATCAGGATGGTGAATTGGTCCCTAGCAGGGTACAAACTGGATGGAGAGTCTGTATTGATTATCGTAAATTGAATGGAGTTACTCGTAAGGACCACTTCCCCCTTCCCTTTATTGATCAAATGCTTGAGCGCCTTGCCGGCCGCTCCTTTTATTGCTTTTTAGATGGCTACTCAGGATATTTTTAGGTACCAATAGCACCGGAGGATCAAGAAAAAACGACATTTACATGCCCCTTTGGCACTTTTACATATCGCAGAATGCCTTTTGGGCTATGAAACGCACCTGGGACTTTCCAACGGTGTATGGTAAGCATATTTTCTGAGTATGTAGAGCGCTTTATAGAAGTATTTATGGATGACTTCACTGTGCATGGAGATGATTTTGATACTTGCTTGCATCATTTGTCACATGTCCTTAGGCGGTGTGTAGACACCAACTTAGTTCTTAATTCTGAAAAGTGTCATTTTATGGTTGAGCAAGGCATTGTTTTGGGTTATATTGTGTCTAGCAGGGGTCTTGAGGTGGACAAGGCTAAGATTGATGTCATTCAGTCTCTGCCTTACCCCACCAATGTGCGCGAAATTCGTTCCTTTTTAGGCCATGCAGGGTTCTATCGCAGGTTTATTAAGGATTTTTCTAAGATTTCTGCACCCCTTTGTGATTTACTGAAAAAGGAAGTAGCTTTTGAGTTTGATGACGGGTGTAGAGCATCATTTGATGAGCTTAAAGGTCGCCTGACTAGCGCTCCTATAATTCAAGCACCCATATGGTCTCAACATTTTGAGATTATATGTGACGCTAGCGACTATGTTGTGGGGGCTATTTTGGGACAAAAGGAAAGAAGGAGCTCTCATGTCATCTACTATGCCTCCATGACTCTGAATGGAGCGCAAAGGAACTACTCAACCACTGAGAAAGAGCTCCTGGCTGTGGTCTTTGCACTAGAGAAGTTCCGCTCCTATCTCCAAGGAGCTAAGGTAATTGTCTTCACTGATCACGCTGCTCTTCGCTATTTATTGACTAAGAAAGAATCGAAACTAAGATTGATTCGTTGGATTTTACTTTTAAGTGAATTTGACATTGAAATCAAAGATAAGAAAGGAGCAGAAAACTTAGTAGCGGACCACCTCAGCAGACTTGTCCAAGGAGAGGACAAGCCGGAAGATCAAAGACCCATTCACGGTGAGTTCCCTGACGATACATTGTTTTATCTAACTCACACGTTTTCTTCACAGTTGCAGGAAACCACGAAGACGAAGGGTGTTGCGGCCGCAGCAACCATACCGCGGCCGTGGCCAAACAATCTTGCTGCGGCCACAGCTTATATGCTGCGCCCGCCGCATGCTGTTTAGGCCCCCGTTCAGTCTTTTTCCCTCCTATCCGACGAGGTAAGTACTGATATTCCTGAGTTGTTGATGGGTGTCCATACTCCGCAGCCTTGGTTTGCCAATATGGTGAATTTCTTGGTCACGGGAGAATTTTCACCGAAATTCACAAAATCTCAGAAGGACAAGATTCGACATGACTCTCGCTTCTATGTTTGGGATGACCCCTACCTTTGGAAACATTGTGCTGATCAGGTAATCGGGAGGTGTCTACCAAACAATGAGGTACAATCTGTCCTTACTTTCTGTCATGCTCATGAATGTGGAGGCCATTTTGGTCATCAAAAGACTGCTAGGAAAGTTTTAGAAGCAGGTTTCTTTTGGCCTCACTTATTTAGGGATGTTAATGCCTTCTGTAAATCATGCGATAGATGCCAAAGGGTTGGGAACATATCGGCTAGGAATGAAATGCCATAAACAACTGTCATATTTTATGAAATTTTTGACGTTTGGGGTATCGATTTTATGGGTCCCTTCCCTAGTTTTTTTGGGAATGTATATATTTTGCTTGCGGTGGACTATGTCTCCAAGTGGGTGGAGGCAAAGACTACCAAAACTGATGATTCTAAAGTAGTTGCAGAATTCCTGAAAGACACCATTTTCGCAAGATTTGGGGTGCCTAAGGCTATAATTAGCGATAGAGGGACACATTTCTGCAACAGGACGATCACTGCCTTGTTAAAGAAATACCATGTCACACAGAGAGTGTCAAGTGCTTATATATCGAATAGAGAGATAAAGACCATTCTGGAGAAAACAGTGGCACCTAACAAGAAGGATTGGAGTCTACGGCTGAATGACGCTCTTTGGATCTATCGAACGGTCTATAAGACTCCTATTGGTATGTCCCCTTATCGAATTGTCTTTGGAAAGGCATGTCATCTCTCTGTGGAGCTTCAGCACAGAGCATATTGGGCTGTAAAGAGTTGCAATATGAGACTGGATGAAGTAGGTGAGTTCAGAAAGCTTCAATTGCAAGAGCTGGAAGAATTGCGCCTGGATGCTTATGATAATGCAGTGATCTACAAGAAGACCAAGGCTTGGCATGACAATCACATCCTGCGGAAAGAGCTAACAATAGGAGACAAGGTCCTTCTATACAAATCACGCCTGAAACTCTTCCCTGGAAATAGGGCTGGTATTCGAGTCGAACGAGCCGAGTATTACTTGTTCATATTTAGTTCATTTAGAATGTGAACGAGCTCGAGCCGAGTCTAAATTTTGAATCGAGCTTAAAAATGTGCTCATATTCGGCTCGTTTAGGACATGAGCGAGCTCGAGCCGAGATTTTTTCGAGTTATAGGCAATTCTACTTGCTCATTATACAATAACTTTAAGAAGATTTTAGAAATTTCATAAAATTCGAGCTATTCGAGTTTAATTCGAACGAGCCGAGCTTTGGAACGAGTTTAAAAATGTGCTCATACTCAGCTTGTTTAGAAAATGAACGAGCTCGAGTCGAGTTTTATACGAGCCGAACCCGAGCCGATCACGAGTAGCTTGTCTCACATAACACCCCTACCTGGAAAGCTTAGATCAAGGTGGGAAGGACCCTACACCATCTCAAAGATTTTCTCTCACGGAGCAATTGAACTCTATGATCCTAAGTCTAATGAGCAAGAGTAAAGTCAATGGTCATAGAGTTAAGCCATACTTTGAGAACATTCCGCATAACGAAGAAGAGGAGTTGGTGCTTGCTGAACCAACCCATTAGGCCACACAAGGACCATCACGTCGAGCCAACGACTTGAAACAAAGGCGCTTCTCGGGAGGCAACCCGAGGTAAGTTCTTCTTTCTTTGTCATCTTTATTATTTCTTAGGTAGTTTTCATTAGCTAATTAATTTAGGATTAGTTGACATAAGTAGTGGAAATAAACATAAAAAAAAAACGAAGCACAGAAGCCACCTCACTGGCGGCGGCCGCCGCACATCAAACCCCCAGCACACCTCGCTGCGGCCGCCGCCTCTCAGGTCCGTGACGGTTTTAATTAAAAAAATAAAGAAAAGATAATTATATACATGATAGGTCACGGGATATATTTCTTCCAAACCCTACCTCACTCTTCTTCCCCTCTTGCCGCCACCATCAGAGAACCCTCAGACCTCCATTGTTGCCTTCTTCTTCGACCTTCCAAATCACCATAGCCAGCCCCAAGCTTTCTCTTTCCTTTCCTTCTTAGCCACTCCCCTACCTCTCACTCGCCGGTTCCGACCTTCCACCGAGCACCTATCACCGGATCCGCGCTCAGCACTACGGAACTCGCGCCCCCCGGATCTGAAGTTTCGACCCAGCTGCTGCGCCCGCCTCTGCCCGCTGCGGAGTTGAGATTTGTGGTTTGTTTTAATTATAAATGTGTGGAGTTGAGGATTTAAGTTGGAATTTGGTTTGAACAGTGGTGATTTGAAAGATTTGGGGTGTGATTGTTTGATAATTGTTTGGTTATTGTGAATTTAGGATTTGTTTGAAGGATTTGGTTTTGGTGGTTTGTTTGAGATATTTTTGTGTTGGTAAGTTGATTTGGTTTTGTTGGAGTGCTTGAGGTTTGTTGAGCTTGAGGTAGAATTTTAGATCTGTTTGGGGTTGTTGATCTACTGTTGAAATCCGATAAGAATGGTGCGCCGATTGAGGAATGCGTCTGACGAACAGAGGAAGACATTTAAGAGCTTCGATTCGAAGCGATTTGTACAGACGAAGTTTTTTCATATCCCTGCCTTACAAACATTGGGCATGTTGGATGTTACACGGCGGATGCTTAGCCATGGCGGTTTGGTGGGATTTATAGACTGCAGTGCCCCCATGTATCTTGAGCTGGCATGGGAGTTTCTGGCCACGTTTCAGCGTGTGGATAACTCGAGGATTAGGTTCAACATGTTGGATCAGCCTCACACTTGCTCATATGACCAGCTAAGACAGATTTTTGGGATCTCTCAGGCACCCACTCCAGATTGGTATTTCATGGCGATAGAGCAGCAACGCCATGATGTCTGGTTCGCGGTGACTAGAACTAGATTTGACGGACACAAGGGCGAGTACAACTACAATTTCGTCCACCCATGCCTCCGTCTGGTTCACAAGGTCTTGGCCATGTCTTTCAGCGGCCAAGGCGACGTGAACAAAGTGTCTGCTGGTGATCTATCCTGGTTATGGAGCCTTGCTCCCCAGTCCCGTGGTACGCCGGACTGGGTTGATATCTTTGTGGACAGCTGCCTGAAGATTCAAGGGAAGAAGTGAGGGAGGTTTGGTTTGGGAGGCATGATTAGCATCATAGCCTACCAATATCTAGAGCCTTCACAATGCGGTGCACCCATGACTGGTGGGTACACCTATACAATAGAGCAGCTCCGAAGGGCTTTCGTGATTGAGGGCTTTGATGAATCAGGCTGGATTTGGAAGTCGGGGAAGCGTGGAGAGCACTGACTGAGCCTTCATAGGGCCTTACCTTATGGCCCTTCCAACAACACCCTATACATCGCAACTGATCAGGTCCAGGTTGAGGATGATGATGACGAGGCTGAGGAGGATGCCCCTGCACAAACAGACTATCATATGGGGTATGCACAGCACGCTGCTGGCTCTTCTGCGGGGCCTCACTTTTCTTCTGCTGAGGATGACCCCTGGCGGGACCACATGTTGACCGAGTTCCACCGTATGTCCTTGCGCCAGGAATCCTTCGAGTTCACTCTCCACGACATCGAACACAGTGTGCGAGAGACAAACTATCACATGGAGGAGATGCGGAGAGAGCAGGCCTACTACCTCCGCCATCAGTACCCACATATCCCGCCGTACCAGTCGCCACCATACCAGCCGCCGCCTCAGTGAGTAGTTAGTTCCATCTCCTTCACCCTGATTTTTTTACGTTTTATTTTGGTTGTCTGTACTGTTTCAGTGAGGACACTGAAAACTTTAAGTGTGGGGGAGAGAGATTATATGTATATTATGTCATTTCTGTCATTTCTTAGACCAAGTTTAAATTTCTGCACAACATATTTAAGTTTCTGTAATAGTTAGTTTATTTAATTTCTGTTTAGTTTATTTAATTTTGTCTAATTTAAATTATTTATTTTTCTGCATTTTCGGAATTAAAAAAATATCAAAAATCCAAAAATAAAGCATGCATTGCATACATGTGTTATTCAAATACCCATCTGGCTTAGTTTGTCCTCTATTTTAAATTTCAAGCATGGTTCATAAAAATCCCATGGAGTTCTGGATGTTTTGATTTTGTCTTTATTTGATTTTTGTGGAACATGAGCTAGCAAATATAATTGAGCATGTATGATAGAGCTAAAATATGATTGAAGTCCTCAAAACATGACCCTGTGAGAATGTTTGACCTTATTTGAATTCTTTTGCTCATTTGTGTGAATTACTCTCCTTGTGTTGCTACCTCTTGGCATTGACTGCAGTATCTATTTTTAAAGACCGACTCACATGTTTGTTGCTTGCGGAGTTTATGTTTATATTTTGAGTCTTTTGTTTGAATTTGTGCATATTTAGTGAATAAGGTGACAATGGTTGATGCACTTAGTAACCGGATCTATGCATGACACCCATGGGTATGATTCGCGCAAAAAGGTGTTGAAAATTATCCACTAGGAAAGAAAGCTTGACCATTGAGTAACCGGGTTCATTCATGACACCCATGTTTGCAACTTGCGTCAAAAGATGTTCAAGTGGACTTCATATGAGTAGGTTGAGGTGTTGATAGACCGGGACCATTCATGACACCCATGTTTGCGCCTCGCGTAAGGAAAGCACCAAGATAAGAAAAAGGAAAAAAAAAGAGAAAAGAAAGCAGAAGAAAAGAAAAAAAAGTGTCACATTTTATTTTGTTGTCTTTATTGTGTCCCGCATGTAATGACATTTCGGTAGATATTTAGTGATATGGTGGTCAATGTCTATGAGCTTAGTGCATTTTGGGTTGAGTTGAGAGTTGTACCTTAAAGCCTAAACACATGAGTGAAACACATATTTCTGGTGAGGTTGGATGATGTCTACTTCTAAGCTTTGATCACTGGAATACATGCTATGACGTTTGTTTACTTGGCTTATGTTTCCACTTGCTATGATGTTACTTTTTGATGAGGTTGAAACTTGAAGAGATTTCTTGTGGGATGCATTGATTCATGTTCATTCTATCATTGCTTGAGGACAAGCAAAGGTTAAGTGTGGGGGAGTTTGATAGCATGCATTTAGGTAGGCATAATATGTTGCATTTAGCTTAGTTAAGATGCATTTTATGCATGGATTAAGTACAATTTGCATATTTTCTCTCTATGTTAGTGGAGTCGGAATCTACACACTTTTATTGATTATTTCAGGTAATCGTGGATCCGATGATGAGACATGGGTTGATAACGCATTGGATGAGAGTGTCTAGTTGATCGAAGAAGCTTACATGATAATCTCAAGAGGTCCTGAGAAGAAGAAGCGAACCTAAACGAAGAACAAGTCTGCAGAAGTTGTCGCCAGACATGCTGAACTTGTTTTGCACTTTCTGGAGGCCTCGGTTGTCCGACTGACTATTATGACCATGCGTTGGAAAGCTCTTACAGAGAGCTACAAGTTTTCTGTTGACAAGAAGAGCAAATTCAAGACAGAATTTCCATGAAAGAAAGATGCATCGGCCACAGCATGTATGCCACGACCGCCGCCAGGGCCGCTGCAGCGGGATATGGGAGAGCGGCTGATGCCGCGGCCGCAGCATCCATACCGCGGCCGCGACATCTGGCGTCAGCGCATGAAGGCTGCGTTTTAATTTAAGAAAACCCTAGTTTTTATTCTAGTTGTTTGGTGGCCGACTTTGGATCTTTTATGAGGCCAATTTTAGTTTATTTAAAAAGACTTCTATTCTATTCTTTCATCAGACACTTTAGAGATTTTGAGCGATGTCTTCCATGAGGAACTAAACTCATCTATTCTACATGCAATTTGAAGCTTTATTTGGATTGATTGTTAGTTTCTAATTCTCATACCTTGTTTCCTATATTTGAATGCTTCAACTTCTTTGTGCTTGATTGTCTATTGTTTTATTCTATCTAGCCCGCGCAGCTAGTTAGAATCAATTCAATTGCTAAGGTTTTGTAGATTTCTGGTTGTGAACCTTAACCTAAGTGGCAAAATTGTTCCTTTAGGGCTGGTTCAACTAATTGAATGAGTAGAAAGTTGATAGCATGCATTTAGGTAGGCATATTAGGATGCATTTAGCATGATTTAGATGTGCATAACGTATAGTTTAAGCTAGATTTGCATTTATACTTGTGTTGTTGGTGGAGTCGGAATCTACACGCTTTTATGGATTATTTCAGGTATATGTGGATCCAACGAGGAATGAGGAAGCTCATGGATGAAGGAAGAGTGAAAAGAAGGATGAAAAGTGAAGAGCTCTGGAGCGGAATCGAAGTTAGAGAGCCTAAGTAAAGAACAAGTCAGCAGAAGTTGTCGCCAGACATGCTGAACTTGTTTCGCACTTTTTGGAGGCCTCGGTTGTCCGATTGACTATTATGACCATGCGTTGGAAAGCTCTTTTCGAGATCTACAACTTTTGTGTTAACATTGGGACCAAATTCGAAGAGGAAAAATCGCTGTGAATAGTAAAAGCTGCCCCGCGACAAAGGAAACCGCCCCGCGACCCGAAGCTCTGACGAAGTATTTCGCTGATCGCCTAGCCGCCCCGCAGCCTGGGTTGGCTGCCCCGCGGCCTTTACAGAAATGCTGAATCTGCTGAATGGGCTTTTTATCTCTTTAATTAGGTTTTTAGAATTATTATTTGACCGACTCTTTTGAGGCTTTTTAAGAACGTTTTAGGGTTTGTTTTAAGTATCTTATTCATTAGTTTATGCACTTGGAGATTATCAATTGAGAGAACCCTAGAGAGGAGCCTCCATGGCCATGGAGTGCTAAACTCTTCCGTTTCGTATATGGATTGAAGCTTTGGTTTGATAAAGTTGTGAGATTTCTATTCTTGTTCTATTCCTATTGATTCGTATTGATTCTTTTGCGAATATTGTTGATTTCTTCTAGTCCGTACAACTAGTTGAGATTATTGCTAGGATTTTGTAGATTCCTCATAGTGAACCTTAATCCATAGTAGCAATCATGCCTTTTTAGGACTCGTAGGACTAAGCTGGTGTGTAGAGGATCGGTTATATGTTAAATACTGACTCGTAGCTTGGTGTTGCATATATCCTGGTTAATCCTTAATCTTAATGCTACTATTAGGTTAAATATTAACCGTGTTAAGGTTATCTAATTAGTAAGGGTTACTAGGACTCGTAGGACTAGTAATTTACACAAGATCAGGACAGGAACAATAATAGGATGAAAAGAGAACTTGAAGAAGAATCGATGATCAATCAACCAAACTAAAGTGGATATTGATAGATGGAACTATTTTCTCAATTGTTATCTCTATTAACTTGTTTATAGTTTCTTTTCTTTACTTCAATCACCAAAACCATCCCTTTTCTCTTAATTGGTATATATACATTACTTAGGAATACTTGATTCTCTGTGGGATCGACCTCTTACTTGCTTACTATACTAGTTTGTAGGTTTGAGTTATACTTTGATAGTAACAACGATGGTTTCCTCCTGTCAAATTTTGGCGCCGTTGCCGGGGAATCAAAGTTTATTTCTTAGTTTTGTGTGTTTATCAATTTTTGTATACATCTAATTTGTTTTGAACCTATCTTACGGTTCATAACACCCTTGCTACTAACTTTTAGGATGTTGAGGTTATTGCAGTTTGAAGGTGAGAACTTTCACCAATATCTTACCAGATTGCAGAGATATGTTGACATTCGTATTTCAAGGGGTTATCAAGACAGCATCCGAGATATGATTATTTGCATAATTGACGGGATAACTGCTGAGACACGAGCGCTTGCTGAATATATGAGTAACGGAGGCCTAGCACGGTTAGGTTTGTCGGGGTTGTGGGATTTTATCTGTTACATGGGTTACCATGTTGCACAAGAAGAGTTGCTCACCACGTCTTATCCACCAATGGAGGACTCTGTCACACACCTGGATGATGCGATTCAGACCCTTACACAAGCGGTACAGGAGAATGCTGAGAGGATAAAAAACTTAGGGGAACAAATTAGCCAACCTACTCAAACATCAAGCGAGATAATAGCAGAGCAGGTGGCCACCCCTCAAGTTGATAAAGAAAGCCAACCCATTCCGTCATCTCCTGAGACAGTGAAGGATGCAAGAATGGAAGATCCTATCGAATTCATTGTGCTTAATTCATTCCCTCCTAGTTGGTTCCATAACGAGGAGGAATTGTTCATAGACAACGATTGTTTCTTTGCCGGTGAAGAAGATGGTCCAGTGCTTCCTGACATGGAATCTCATGAGTCGACGCATGAGGTTTCATGTGTTGTGTCTACTACTCCATCCAATTTTATTCGGAAGTTTATAAATTCTAATTATGAAAAGGAATAGATACAATTAGGGTTATTTATCGCAAGATCTATAATCCTATTTGTCGGATTGGGTGAAAGCCTTCTCCTTTATCGATAAAGTCACCATCTTTTATGATTTATAATTCCGCTTTCATGGTAATCATTGTTGCAAACCCTGATCTTGGAAGTTCTCTTTCATCCATCGTTTAGATTCGAAGTTTTGCATTCGTTTTAAGTTTCTGTGCTTCCTCGATTTCGACCAAATCTAGTCGACATCGACTTCTCACTTTCGATCAAGCAAAGATCGCCATCGCTTCTGTCTCTGCAGGAACTCAATCTCAACTAAAGTTCCTCGACTTCGACCAATTTGCTCGACATCGAGCAATCTTCTCGAGATCGACCAATTCCAGTAGCTTCTGCTTGATTAGATTCGACTTGCCTGGCCCCTGTCGACTAACCCTAGTCGAGGTAGAGCACCGTGAAGTCGATTTCTGCCCGTGAGATTCCTCCGCTGCCTAGGATCCACTGACTCGCTTCCTCGAGGATGGAACCTGACTTACTTTTGCTACATCGGGAGGGAGTCTTGAACATTATTTGATGGGAACCCATCGGTTTGCTTTACTTTACTTATATTTTATTGCAATCTCGATTTCCTCCTACAACAGTTATCATGGTAGGGAGTTTGATCAACTTCAGTTTGATTTGTTTTGTGCTAAATAAGGCATCTCCCATAATTTTTCTGCTCCTAGGACACCTCAACAGAATGGGGTTGTGGAACGAAAGAACCGCACCCTAGATGACATGGTCAGGACTATGCTTTTATAAAATGCATTACCTAAAACCTATTGGACTGAAGCTGTTAACACAGCTAATTATATTTTGAATCGTTGTCTTATTCGTTCCATCTTAAAGAAAACTCCTTATGAACTTTTCAAAGGCCGAAAACCCCTTATATTGTATTTCAAACCTTTTGGCTGTACTTGTTTTGTTCATAACAATGAAAAAGATAACCTTGGGAAATTTGATGCGCGGAGTGATGAAGGTATATTTCTTGGTTACTCCACAAGTAACAAAGCATATAGAATCTTCAACAAAAGGACCAAGATGGTTGATGAAAGTATTCATGTTATATTTGATGAATGCAATGACGGTTCTTTAAGTGAAAGTGTTGCAGATTTAGATCTTAACAGCCATACAGAGAATGAGGATGGTTATGATATTGCTACTAAGAACACAAAGAAGAGGAACATGCAGGATCAGATTCTTAACATTGAGGAATTGGCCCAAGGTCTTGAAGCTCAGTCCAAAGCCCTTGGCGACCAATCCAAAAGTGTTGGGACTTCAGAAACTGTTGTAACTGAGCCTAACATATCCATAGTAGGGCTGATCAAAATCGGTTCGAACCGAATTTTTCATCCAAACTGAACCGAAATAACCGGAACCAAACCAAACCGAGGGATTTCGGTTTAGGTTTTCGGTTCAAGAAATTTTAATTTTCGGTTTTAGGTTCGGTTTGTATTCGGTTTTGGTTAAACCGAAAAAAACCTATATTTTTTTAACTAAGGAATTGGTCTCCTGTTGATTCTCCCATGTCTTTGTATCTTGCTCTTGAAAGTGGCAAGTTCTGGTTTCCTGCTCAGGTTTACAACTGTGAGGCAATGATCTTAGATTGACTACATTTTCAGGTTTTCATCAACTTAATTGATATTTGTTCATTTGTTCTTCTTTAGAACTGCCATGTGGGGTTTGTGATGTCTTGTTATGATGCCAAACTTAGATATGATTCCCAAACTAACACCATTCAAGCCGGGTAATTAAATAGGAAAAGTAGTCCCTTTTTTTTGGCAAATTTGAAGGCTTTTCGAGATTTTAGTTCTTGATGAGTCCTTATATAGTTATGTGTACTGGATGTTAATAGATATCCACCTCGTGGAAGGAAGCCGATTGCAATCGAGACTCATATCGATTGGGAAAGGGTGAGAGCACCACCTGTAGACACTCATTCAAATGAACTTCATATATCCGATTGCCTGAATGATTTAGGCCCCGGAGATCATATTGAGATCCAAAATTGAATGTAGAATTCCCTTATGGTGTGGGAATCAGTTTTAAAGAAGATAATGTTCAATTGGTAAAATCACCTTTTGTATTTTTTACATTAATCGAACCCTAAATGCAGGGACTTTTTTTTGTGCATTTTTTATTTTGGTTCGATTAGTCTATAACCGAACCGAACATAAACCAAACCGGCGTAAAACCGAACCAAACCTATCAGTTTAGGTTCGGTTTTTATTTTTGAGAATTTCGGTTTTAGGTTCGGTTCGGTTTGGCCAGGTTCGGATCGGTTTTGAGCCGATGATCAGCCCTAATCCATAGAGTCAGATGTACCACAAATCAATCCTATTGATGTGACGAACCAAGGAGCTGAGACTAGCAAGAGAAAGTTCAAATACTCCTCATCACACTCATTAAAGGATATCATCTCTGACCCTACATCTAGTGTTCAAACTCGTTCTAAACTTAAAGATCTCTGTGCTTTTCACGCTTTTGTTTCACTTGTAGAACCAAGGAAGGTAGATGAGTCTCTTCAAGAGCCAGACTAGATCATTGCTATGCAAAGTGGGCTTAACGAATTTGAAAGGAACAAAGTCTGGACCTTGAAGCCTAGGCCAAAGCATCAATCAGTCATTGGCACACGTTGGGTATTTCGAAACAAGCTAGATGAGAATGGTAAGATCGTGAGGAACAAAGCAAGGCTTGTTACTCAAGGCTACAATCAAGAGGAAGGTATCGACTACGAGGAGACTTTTGCTCCCCTAGCCAGGCTTGAAGCCATTTGTATCTTATTAGCATTTGCATCGTTTATGGGCATTAAATTATATCAAATGGATGTCAAGTGTGTATTTCTTAATGGTTTCTTAGAAGAAGAAGTTTATGTGGCTCAACCCCCAGGTTTTGAAAGTTCAGAATTTCCTAATCATGTTTACAAACTACACAAAGCGCTATATGGTTTGAAACAAGCCCCAAGAGCTTGGTATGAGCGCTTGTCAAAATACCTTTTAGAAAATGATTTTAAAAGGGGGTTGATCGACAAAACTCTTTTTATCAAGACCAAAGGAAAGGACATATTGGTTATCCAAATATATGTTGATGATATATTGTTTGGGGCTACTAACACATCTTTGTGCAAGGAATTTTCTGATATTATGTGCAGTGAATTTGAGATGAGCTTAATGGGAGAACTCAACTTCTTTTTGGGGTTAGAAGTTCATCAATCTAAGAAAGGGATCTTTGTCAACCAAATGTTTGCATGTGTGCTAGGTTTCAAGCTGACCCTAAAGAATCTCACCTCGTGGTTGTGAAGAGGATCTTTCGATATCTCAATGACACTAAGGAGCTTGGCTTGTGGTATCCAAAGCAAAGAGATTTTACACTAATTGGGTATTCTGATGCAGACTTTGCAGGCTATAAGGTGGATAGGAAGAGCACGTCGGGATGTTGCCAATTCTTAAGAGCATCCTTGATTAGTTGACACTCAAAGAAACAAAACTCAGTTGCTCTTTCCACTGTCGAAGCCGAATACATAGCAGCTGGAGCATGTTGCTCCCAAATCCATTGGATAGCTCAACAAATGAGAGATCTTGGCATCGACCTCAAAGACATTCCCATTAAGTGTGACAACACAAGTGCCATCTACATTACAAAGAATCCCGTTCAGCATTCAAGGACCAAACATATTGATGTAATGCATCATTTCATTAGAGACCATGTCGAAAAAGGTGATGTGTCCATATCCTTTACTTCAACTGATTATCAATGGGCTGACATTTTTACTAAGCCATTGGAAGAGGACAGGTTCACCTTCATTAGACGTGAGATCGGAATGCTTAACAGGGATGCACTTTCATAGGGGGAGCTTTCCCTTTACGAAAGAAAACATCTACTCAGTGTCAAGACCTTTGAGATTCATGTCAAAGTTTGTGAACTGAATAGTAGAGCACATATAACGGATCATATATTTGGTTGGTATCTTTTTAGATATTTGATCAAATATTTTTTAAAAAGGAATTTTAAATATCTTTACTTTATTGTTACCTATTCGGGAAAATCCTTTTTATTGCGTGTTATCCGATTATATTTTTATTTGTGGAAATTATTTAAATCGGATAAACATCTTGCCTTAATTTTTAAGATTCGAGCGGCTCTTTGTTTAAATTTTGAAATTGTTTCGGTGACTGTTTTTATACTCCTCCCTTTGTTGAAAGACAAAAAGGGGGAGATATGGTTTAGACGTTAGACTTTAAAACTGCTTTGAACTAGGGTCGTGGAAGACCTTATTTTGCCTTATTTTGTTGGATGTTTTTTTATCATTGGTTTTGAACTTATATGATCCAAGATTTGTCTAACCCATGCAGGTACTTAGTCCGATTTTGCCTTATGATATATTTGCTTGACTAAGTTACAGGGATGCACAGGTTTTGTCTTTCATCAAGGGTAAGATTGATAACTCCACTCCCTTGATGAAAATCGGAAATGGTTTCAAAGGCTTTGACACAAAGCTTGTGTCAAAGGTCTTGAACCTAAAGCTGTATTGATGAAATTCAAAACCTGTATTGTATGTATTTTATTTATATATATTATTTATGTATGGATTCCGAATATTATTATACATATGTTACACTAACCATACAGTGAAGATATTTGAAGAGATCTCCTTCCTTGAGCTGAAATTCGTAGAGGTCAAATCTGGAAGATTATGGCTTCGTAGTTTCCATCTTTAGAAGATTGCGGAGATCCATTCTTGGCCATGATCTAGAGTAGCCGTTGGGCAAAGATCCTTCTTTCAAAATGGCGCCGATTTGATGGAATATAAAAGGAGATGTAGAAGAGAGAAGAAGTACAAGTGTTGAACACAAACATCATTGAACTATAACGCACATTCAGCCCTCAAGTCAATCTGTCTTCTTCGTGTACTCTCTGCTAGGTGTTAAGAGTCGTATCTTTTGTTTCAAAGCATTTGAGAGTTACACAGTGAGCTTATATGATATATTCTGAGAGAGTGTTATACTCGAGAGTTTATAACTCAGGAAGTGAGCACTAGGCGATTGATTCACGAAGTGTAAGAGGATTGTACTAGATAGCTAAAAGAGGCGGGGCTCTTCTAGATTGGTCTAGGACTCCAAGGGAACGTGAGTTGACTAGATTGCAATTGTATAGGTAAGAGGCTTCTCGATGAGCTATTAGGATCCTAAGTCTTGTGAATCAATAAAGCCGGTTGAATCCTAAGGTTGTGGAAGAACCCTAGGCGGGGACTAAGGCTTTAAGGAGCCGAACCTCGTTAACAATTCGTTGTGTTCTTTACTTATTGCTTTACCAATATATCCGCACTTGTTTCGAATTGTATAACTTTATTGTGATTTAGGTTTCCCAATCGAAAGAATTGAGTTTACTCTCAAAGGGTTTTGCAAGCGTTTCAAAAGTCTTGAGATTGACAGCGAAAAGTTGGCATACTCTATTCAACCCCCTTCTAGAGTATCTTTATTCTACTTTGTTATACATTATCGAACCTTCAATTTACCAAATTCTTCTTGAAACCACTTGAACACCTTAGGTGTATAAATACTTGCAGCATGCTTCAAAATTTCTACAGGATAAAACATTGCAACTTGACTTTGATTGGCCTTGAAATCAGTAATTATCTCATCATAACGACGATCAATAAGCAACTTCTGAAAATGTTGAAAAAATCTTCTTAGATCATGCTTGTAACTTACATAATGCTTGATCATTTTATTCATGCTTTCACTCCGTTGTGTAGTGGTCATATTTGCACAAAATGTGTCTCGGCCATAAACCAATGCCCACTTTTCTTTCATATTAAACATCCTCTCTAACCATTCATTACTCTGTAGTCCATACTTTTCAAGCATTTTACTCCAAACATCCAGAAAATCTTCCTCATATTCATAGTCATAGATACACTTACTAAAGTCCTTCAGAAAATCCTTGCAATTTATAAAAACATGACTCAAATAAATTGCTGCATTTTGAAAGATATGTAAAATACAAAGACGGTGACAAACCCCTACCCATTGCGAAGCGAGTGCTTTTTTCATTGCGGCATCTTGATCGGTAAGAATTGTCTTTGGTAGTTTGCCACCCATAGCCTTTGAAAATGTCTCAAACAACCACATAAATGAATTTACAATCTCATCATATAATAATGTCACACCAAAGATAGTAGTTTTTTTTTTAGGATGATTCACTCCAACAAATAAGGCAATTGGTCGATCATCCTTGTGCTTTCGATATGTGGTATCGAAGCAAACAACATCACCAAAATCATCATAGTCTGCCACCATTTTAGCATCAACCCAAAAAATGTTAGTTATCATATCATCTTCATCCACTTGAATACCATAAAAAAAGCAAGGATTTTCTATTTTCATACTCTGCAAATACTCGAGAACACCACCTGTATCACCTGAATGCAATTGTAAATTGCGTTTAGTGCGCAAATAATTCCTATAATCCACTTCACCAAAACCAAGATTTTCCCGACCTCCTGCCTGTCTAGCCATGAAATCATAAGCATTTTTATGAGCGATGTCCGAAATATCAGCCAAGTCAACTTCCAAGGCTTGAGAGTTTGACACCTTTCGGTGTGATCTAAATAGGTGAGCCTTACTCGAGCTTGCTAGATTGTGTTCATGCTTTGAAATGAAGTCAACAACACGATATTTGCATGTCTGGCGACAACTAATCTTTAACTTGGCCAAACATCCAAATCTTGTCTCGGGTCTATGAGACTTATAAAAAGCATCACGCTTGTCACTTTCTCTTTTACCTTGACACGAGCAAACAAAAACTCTATCAATCATTGTGTTATTGTATTTATGAGACCAACCTCTTCGAACAGAAAAGCCAGTTGCTAATGCGTAAGCATTGTAGAACTCATATGCCGCATCTTCGGTTGCAAATTCCATACAAACTCTTGGAACAATGTCCTTAGGTATCTTAGAATGAAGCGATTCTATCATTTGATCATCGGTACAAAAGTTTGTGGGGTTTTCTTCCTGCTCAAATTCTAACCGACGACGTGGTTGTATTTCTTGTACCGTAGTATCCATAACCTGGTAAATATAAGAAATCATCACTTTAAACCTTTCAATGACATACATTCTAGGACATGTACAATCTAAACTATAAGTTGCTTAAATGAATAATTCAAGAGCAATATGCTGATCAAAACCCATACATTCTAGGGTTAAAATAAACACAAATACATAATTCAATTTGGAGGTAAATTATTCAAATGACAAAGGTTAGATAAAATTCAAAGGCATTAGATAATTCAGTATATGGAAAAATGAATTCTTGAAGTGGTATGAAGAAATGAAGTCAAGTTTACACAAACACCATAATTCGGCAGAAGGTTAAGTTGCTGATATTTGTCTCGTGCAAGCTACTAAGGACATGTGCAATAGATTGGTGAACACTTTGTCGCACCTGTAATTTCAACCTCGAAGAGAGAATTGAAGATGTTGAACGGAGATGAATGTCGCACCTGTAATTTCAGCCTCGAAGAGAGAATTGAAGACACTGAACAGAGATGAACCACGATTAGGGAAGAATCTGGAAAAAAAAAAGTGAAAGATTTTGTAATTTTTGATGAATTATTTATTTTGATTTTATTGTTAATTACTCCATCCATTGCAAAATATAGGGCCGTTTAGAATTTATCACGTTAATTAAGGAAGCCTACTAGTAGCACCATAGTTGGATAAAATGGCAAGTATAATCCTAAATTTCTCATCATCATTAAGTACTCCAAAGGAATTTGGAGCCAAAATTTGAAAATTGATACAGTAAAACCTTTCGTTTACCACATACAGAGCCAAAATATTAAAATTGTACCATTCATCTGTACTCTAGCTAGTAGATGTATGCAATCATTAGGGCTATAAGCCCTTATATTTTGCAACAAAGCATACATCCTAAACGACCCTATATTTTGCAACAGAGGGAGTATAGATTAAAAATAATTACAATGAAGGGAGTATATATTTTGCTACGTTAATAGCTACAGGGGATTTGGACTGGGACTTGCGTCCCTCTTCTTCTTCCTCTTTCAATTTCGTCTTTCCGCCTGCGCCGCCATGGTGAACGACGTCGATGTCGGACGCCTTCCTTCTCCCGCCCGTTGCCTACGCTCTCGGCCTCCATCCCGCTTCTTATCATCACATCCTTGCTTACCCTCTCTGACTTCCACACGGCCACCCTCGCTCAAGCACCCATGGCCCTCGCTCTTGCTTACCCTCTCCGCCGCTCCCACGCTCACTCGCCCGACTCCGCCTCTCTCGATCTCACCGGAACGCTCACCCGACGTCCCACACCCAGCTCTCACTCTCTTTCCCGACTATGGACCCGAAAAGGAAAGGAATGGTTTAAGGAAGGGAAGGAACGAAACTCATCGAGGCGCTCGCGGACGTCGGAGCTTCGATCGAAGTTCTGGGCGTCGTTAGAGGCTTGCGATGGCTCCTCGAACCTGCGTCGGATGAGGGTGAGTGTAATGGTAGGGCTCAAGAGTGGTTTGGATTGGAAACGAAGGAGAATGGCTTACCGGAAAGTTGTTTCGCGCTTGAGTCGGCGACAGACTTTCGATGGCTCGTCGGTGACGTCGAGTGCTCCGGGGGCGGCTGTTGTTGCTCTTCGATGAAGGAGGAGGATGCGAGGGTGACAACGACGATGAAGGGGATCCAAGGTGTGGTGAGTGGTGGTGGTGGTGGCGAGAGGAGAAAATGGCGATGTGTCGTGGTGGTGCTGTTCGTGAGTTGCCGCGGAAACGGGGAGGGATGAGTGACGGTGATTGAAGGAGGGATGTATGATGAAGAAAATGAAAGAAGGGAGCAAGGGTGGCGGTGCTCTGAGGATGATTGAAAGGGGTGATAGAAAAGAAATGGACAAAAGGGGTGATGAAGATGGGTTTAAAACGAGGCTTGCAGGCGAGGGTAGTTTTGCAGGGTAGAGGTTTCGATTTCAACTAGGAAATAGGGGGAAGTTAGGGGCTATGCAGGGGGGGTAGACTTAGGGTGGCTTCGGATGGGAAAGGGCATTAATTGGGAGAAATGACAACTTAAGTACCCGGAATAAATCTCTAAAGCCGCTTTCCGATCTTAACCTGACGCGATTAAAATAGATATTCAAACCCGAAATAAATAACGAGTTTCGAAAATATTAATATAATATATCTTTTTTTATGTTCTCTTTATTACAAGAATATTTCTTCTTTATTACAAGAATATTTCTTCTTTCGAAAATATTAATATAATATATCTTTATTACAAGAATATTTCTTCTTTCATTTTCATGTGCTCTCCATCCAAAAGTTCTTAAAACTCCATTCACCCAGAGTTTGTGTAATATGTAGTCGGACTACCAAGTTATTTGGTCTTACCTTCCAATCCATTAACATTTAACACAACAAAAAATAACAATAGAGGGTCACATTTTTATATTCTGTCTCATGCATTTCAAATCTTAAACCCGACCCTGCTAGGATGGTGAGAAATTGATGTTTTGCCACATATATTATAAAAACCTTGTATGGGGAGCAAATAAACTTGCTTTTTGGTTAAAATTTGTGTTTTTAATAAAAAAAGCTACTTGTGATAGCTTATTTTGGTGTTTATTTGTTTATTTGGTTTGAAAGTACCATAATACCCCTAATAATAACCAAATAAACACCACTTTTTTTTACAAATAAACACTTCTTCGTCTCATACAGAGTTTATATTTTTTCATAAATTTTTAACTACTTTTACCAACAGTTTATAAATTTGCCCCTGTTTATAATTTAGTCAGTTTATTAACCTCGTCCCATACGAACCCAGTGTGTTGATTTTTGTAGTTAAAAATTTAAACACCGAAAAAGCACCTTCCATTAGCTGTTTTTTAACTCAAAATTTTAACTACTTTTACCTATTTTTTTCCACTCATACACTCTTTAACCTGTTTAAACAAAAAACTTCAACTTCTACTTATTTTTTACCTGTTTATTTTTTGCAACCATAAAAAGTTAAAAAAGAAGTAGAAGTGGAGGTTTTTTTTTAAACAAGTAAAAGAGTGTATATGAATGACAAAAAGTAGTTAAAAGTGGTTAAAATTTTTAGTTAAATAAAAGCTAATGGAAGGTGTTTTTTTTTTTGGGTTTGGATCCCATGAATTCAAATTCATGGGTGGAGTTGGGTTTTACCCTCACAAAAAAAATTAAAAGAAAAAAGGAAAAAAGAAAAGGGGCAATTTGCAAAATAGCCACGAAATAGGGTCTAATTTGCGAAATGTCCACGTTTTGGGACAATTTAGTGAAATAGCCGCTATATAAACCCTTCATACGCGCTCAACGCGCCTCCTACGCTCTCTCTCTCTCCTACGCACCTCCATCTTCCTTCTCTCCTTCTGGTTTCCAGATCTGTAGGCGGAGCCGGAGGCGGAGCCGAAGGCGGCCAGATCTGCACCGACAGAATCGAAGAGGAGGAAGATCCGGCCATCGACCGAGCAGTGGGAAGGCGGAGGGAGATCCGGAGGCGGAGCCGAAGGTGGCCAGATCTGTGCCGGTTCTGATTCCTCTTTTGATTGACATCGATCGCCGGATCTATGGCCAGAAGAGCTGGACGACGGAGGGGTTGATGCGCTGGGTTTCCGGTCGAGGCAGCGGCAAGGCGGAGGCAGAGGCAGAGGCCGAGCGAGGGAGGGAGGCGGTGGTGAGCGAGCGAGCGAGGGAGGCGGTGGTGAGCGAGCGACGGAGCGAGGGAGGGAGCGAGCGGCGCCGGAGAGAAGAAGGCCGGAGCGAGCCGGCGGCGAGCGCGGATCTGGTTTCCTCTTCGCAGAATCGTGAGGAAGGAGATGAACTTTTAATTAAATTACAAAAATCACCCTACAAATTATAGAAATTACAAAAACTATCTATATTTTATTAAGTGAACCATAATCTATATTTTTATTTTTATTTTTGCACACCAAAATGTTATATTTGCACAAAATACGATTATATTTACACAATTTACGGTTATATATGCACGAAAAAATGTTTAAAAAAAATAAAAAATAAAACTAGAATTGCTTCAATTTATTCTGAATCGCTTACAGTTTATTGAGAAAGTATGAAATTATATTGAGATAAAATAAGATCATGTTGAGAATAAATTCACAAGTCTCGATTGTCATGTGCAACTCTTAAAACAGAGTCGTGCAACTCTTAAAATAGAGTCTTGCAACTCTTACAACAGAGTCGTGCAACTCTTAAATCAGAGTCGTGCAACTCTTACAACAGAGTCGTGCAACTCTTAAAACATAGTCGTGCAACTCTTACAAGAGAGTCGTGCAACTCTTAAAACAAGAGTCATGCAACTCTTACAACAGAGTCGTGTAACTCTTAAAACAGAGTCGTGCAACTCTTACAATTTGTTGTGCAAAATATAATATATTTTTTTCCCGCTTTTTTTTTTGTTTCAGAACTTTTTGTTGTGCAAAAATAACTTTACGTTGTGCAAAAAAGTGCATGTTTGGCAAATTTTTTCGAGAATAAATTCACAAGTCTCGATTGTTGTGCAAAAATAACATATAGTTGAGCAAAAATAAGATGATGTTGAGCAAAATTTCACCAATCCCCCCATGTTGTGCAATTATTGTCTATTGATGAGCAAAAATAAGACCATGTTGTGCAAAAATAAGAGCATGTTGAGCAGTATGAAATTATATTGAGATAAAATAAGATCATGTTGAGTATAAATTCACAAGTCTCGATTGTTGTGCAAAAATAACATATAGTTGAGCAAAAATAAGATGATGTTGAGCAAAATTTCACCAATCTCCCATGTGGTGCAATTATTGTCTATTGATGAGCAAAAATAAGACCGTGTTGTGCAATAATCTATTAAAAAAGTATAAAATTATATTTACAAAAAATAAGATCATGTTGAGACACAACTTCACAAGTCTCGAATGTTGTGCAAAAATAAAGTACTGATGAGCAAAAATAAGAAGATGTTGTGCAATAATTTATTGAGAAAGTATAAAATTATATTGAGAGAAAATAAGATAATGTTGAGAAACAAATTCACAAGTCTCGATTATTGTGTAAAAATAACTTATAGTTGGGAAAAAATAAGATGATATTGAGCAAAATTTTACCAATCCCCCATGTTGTCCAATTATTGTATATTGATGAGCAAAAATAAGAATGGCTCACCGAAAATTTTGCTCTTATTTTTGCTCATCAATACTTTATTTACCAATTCAAGGGATGTCATCTCGATTCCAATATTTGTTATATTTTGGGAAATTAATAATGAATATATATTACTAAGTATTAATTTTATGAAACTAGGCTTATTGTCATTAATACTTGTAGTCTTTTGCTTTCTTTGACGTATTATGTTATTCACCCTATTGCAATTAATGATAAATAACCCCAAGGATAGTAAAATTCAATAGATAAATGACAATTGACATTGCATAAGTAAAACCGAGAAAAAGGATATTTAACGAAAAATGGATAACTTTTATTAGGAATTCATCAATTAACGAGTTACATTATATATAAAAGTCATATGTTCAAACTACAAATACTGAAGTGGCCAAAACTAAGCCACCCTCAAATCCAAACCACACAACACAGTAGAAAGAATACAAAAGGGAATGCAGCCTCATGTTCAGCCATTCTTGAACTGGTAAATATATATAAATCTCCAAAAGGAGGGAGAGACCCGGAGAGCCCCTCGATGTACAAAAGGAAGTGATTTGAAACAAGGAACCACTTGCAAAAACAAAATCGGGTATTAGGCTAAGAGCCTACGCCTATACTCCCTATCCACTCTATTGGTGGATTTCCCCTTTACCCTTAACCTCTCTTTGCATTCATAAACAATCGTTTGTGCACTTTCCTCAATACTAATGAATTTACCCTTCCATATTGCAGAATTCCTTGCCTTCCAAATCTGATGCACTATACAGTTTAGCGCCAAAAGTCGTGTTTGAAACAAGCTTGTCTTCCGTCCTTCACCATTCACAAATCAGTTCAGCCACTCATGGATACTGTCGAATCGGCATTCAATGCCCAGCCACCTGAAAACAACCACGGCTACGCTCTTAGTGTACGCACAGCCGAACCAGAGATGATTGCAATCCTCCACCTCTGCGTCGCAAAAGGCACACACCTGTGTATGTACGGCGTTCCACCTGAACAGACGAGCTCTCGTATACAACCGGTCATGGATGGCCAACCAAGTAAAGAAACTCCACCTTTTACACTGCATACCTTGCCATATCAACTCCCCCCATGGTTGTTTTGGTCCCCTCTCTCGGAGCACCTCATAGACTAGACGGGGGAGGTTCCCATCATTTCGAGCAAGCACTTCCATAGCCGATTCCTCAAAACCAAAGGCCGAGTTCCCAGCTGCTGTTAGAAACTCTTGGAGTACACCCACAACGCTTCTCCAAATCCACGAATCTCTCGCTGTGAGCTGAATATCCTGGATCTCCTGACCCCTAAGCAGATTGACGTCTACCCACCGAGTCCAAATAAAGCTTCGTTCTTGCACCACATCAGCAGCTAATTTTACAAAAATCGCTTTGTTCCAAGCGAGGATTTCTTTAATGCCCAGACCCCCCTCATCCCTCGGGAGCGTAACCACCTTCCATGCCACCAAATATCGTCTCCCTTCCAGGTCCCCATTCCACAGGAACCTTTTACACATGCTCTCTATCCTGTCAATCACGCCTGTTGGGAGCAAGAAGATCTGGCTCCAGAAGCCCAGCACACCCATGATGACAGAGTTGATTAGTTGCATACGTCCAGCGTACGAGAGCTTCCTAGATGCCCAGCCATTTATCTTTCTCTCAATCTGAGATATAAGGGGGTCGTATTCGGCCACTTTGAGTCTTTTATCGTGAAGAGGGCATCCCAAATATCTTACTGGAAGAACCCCCTTCGTGAAGCCTGTTATATCCAGAATCTCTTGTTCCCTCGCTGCTGTCATGCCAGCCAAGAAAATTTCTGATTTCATGCAATTCGGTTCAAGGCCTGAGACTACAGCAAACTCATATATGCATCTCTTTACCATACTGACAGATTTTGCTTCACCTCGACAAAAAGTCATTAGATTGTCTGCGAAGGCCAAGTGCACAAGTTCAAGCTCCCTGCACTTCGGGTGATATTGGAACTCCGGATTTCCTGCCATCATCCTCAGCATCCTCCCGAAGATTTCCATACACAGGACGAAAATATATGGGGACATCGGATCCCCCTGCCGAAGACCACGTTTGCTGTGGAAGAAGTCTTCCGGGACGCCGTTCACCAACACGGAGAAGCTGGCTGTTGTAATGCAGCCCATGACCAATTGCACCAGCTTCTGTGGGAAGTTGAAATATAGCAACGTCCGCTCAATAAATTCCCAACTCAAAGTATCATATGCCTTATGTAAATCCACTTTAAGGACACACCTAGGCGATACTCCTTTCGTTCCGTATCCCCGAAGGAGCTCCGTTGCTACTGCCACATTATGATTAAGAGCTCGCCCTAGGACAAATTCTCCTTGGGAGTCGGCTATCAGATCATCCAGCACTCCTCGTACTCGTTCTGCAAGTATCTTGGTGATCGTTTTCAATATCGTATTGCAGCACGAGATCGGTCTGAGATCCTTCACCATCGTTGGGTTGTCGACTTTCGGGATTAAGGAAATGAACGTGTGATTGTACTGGCCAAGCAGTTTGCCTGTCCGAAAGTACTCATGCACCGCCTTCCTTACATCTGTCTTCATTATACTCCACCCCTTTTTGAAAAGAGCACTCCCGAACCCATCCGGCCCCGCGGACTTATTTTCCCCAATACTCCACACTGCTTTCCTGATTTCACTCATTGAAGGTGCTATACCCATGCTGCTCACATTCTCTTCTAAGAGTTTCCAGCCAACCGGGAACACAAAAGCACCTACTCTTGTCGATGGTGAGCCCAGCAGCTGTTTATAGAAATCAACAATAAGCTTTACTAGCGCATCAGGGTCATCTACCCGCCTCCCATTCTGATCTGTCATGTACATTATGGAGTTTACACCCCTTCTAACTTTCAGTTGGCGGTAGAACATGCTTGACGTCTCCTCTCCCTCAGTAAGCCAGTGCAATTTGGCCTGTTGGGAAGAGAGGCTCGTCAATCTTCGCAGATTTCTCCCCACCTACTGCTGTAGCTGCTTAATTTTATTATGGAGAATCTCATCCTCTCGATGGGCTTGATACGCTAGTTGTGCATCCCTTAAGCTCTTTGTATCACTGTCGATCTCTTACTTAAGCTTTGCAAATTGTCTCCTATCCCACCCTTTTAGTACTTCCTTCATCCCCTGAAGCTTTTGTCTCAGTATAAATTGTCGACTCCCCCTATGATATTTTCGCCATACCTCTGCCACCAGTTTCAAAAATTCAGGCTCCGCACACCAGAATTTTTTGAAGCGGAAAGAGTATCCCTTGTTCCTCTGGACCTCTCTGATTGTAACTACTACTGGTGAATGATCTGACAGCAGCGGCATGTCGAAAGCAGCCTTTGTGAAGGGCATAACATCCCTCCATTTCTCGTTGACTAGAGCTCTATCGATTTTCCTCTCAATTCTGCTAGCGCCTTTTTGGCTATTGTTCCACATCAACCTGCATCCTGTATATGGAAGATCAGCCACATCACATTCCTCCATCAGCCGTCCCAATTCTGAGAAATCATCTGTCGGCACATCTACCTGAGGCCATCGGTCACTCATTTCAAAAGTACAGTTAAAGTCGCTTATGATAAGCCAAGGAATGGAATTCCCTATATTCAGCTGTCTTAGGCCATCCCAACATTCTCGCCTTTGGGGTTTCTCATTTTGTGCATAGACAAAACTCACCAAGAACTGAAAATTCCCATCCATGTTGGCCACCTGACAATGGAGAAACTGCTCCTCCATTGACATAATGCTAATATTTGCTGCCCATGGATCCCACCAGAGCCACATCCTACCCTTATCAGTGTTTACCCTATGGACAGTATTCCTCCAGTCTCTCGGCATATGCTTCAACACTTCCTTTTCTCCCCCCTCTGTCATTTTCGTTTCTAAAATTGCCAAAATACTTATAGAATTACTATGTATAAAATTATTAACCATATGATGCTTGCCAGAGCTATTGAAGCCCCTGACATTCCAAGCTCCAACTTTCAGGCTTGTCATAATCCACCCTTGTTCAGGCTGCTACTGCCCGAGTTCTTTTGATCTCCCTCCTTCCCATGCTCCTGACTTCCATTTGCCATCTGCTCATCCTACTTATGGAGATTCTTCAAATTTTCCGAAGCATTTCTGTCCTTCTCATTCATAAATCGGTTACTCGTGTGGATATGAAATCCCATTTGTCTCTCATCTGTAGTTCCCTTTTTGGCAGCATCTTTCGGTGATACTTTAGACCACCCTTCCTGATCCTGTATTCTTAATCCGTCTTGCTTTGCATCCGGTTTTGGTGGAGGAGCAAAAGCATTTTCTCCCTGGTTCCCACTTACCCCTTCTTCCTGTACCACTTTCTTGCCCTTCCTATCCTCATCGTCTGTCCCCTGCGCCTTAGTTTTCTGCTGGCTGTTCGGGGCTTCATCTGCCTTTCGTTGCTGCCATTGCTTATTGATAACTGGTCTCTGCCCAGATTTGCCTGTTCCCCCAACCTGTTTTGGATTGGCTGGTCGATGTGCACGACAACGACCTTCCTCATGCCCAAACTTGTTGCACATAGAGCAGGCCCATGGCAGCCATTCAAACCGTACCTCTTGCTTCCTGCTATTTCCCTTTTCATCAACGATTTCCATTTCAGTCCTCTTAGACTCAGCTAGGGTTACCTCAACTAACATCCAAGCATATGAGATACGACTTCGAGTTGCAGTACACCCATCCACACACATTGGGCGCCCAATTGCACTCCCAATTTTTCCAAGCAGTTCAGTATCAAACAGTATAGGATCTAGGTCCGGGAGACACACCCATAGCGGAACCATGTCGAAAATCTCCCATGAAATGGGCATTCCCGGGCACCACTTCTTTAGAAGCATTGATCTGGTCTCCTCATAAATCCATGGTCCGTTCTCCATAACCCAATCCATGTCCTCTTCCTTACGGAATTGGAACAAGAAAACGCCATTCTCTTTCATGAAAACCCTCGGTGTTTCCACTTGCCACTTCTTCTGAGCAATGTTTCGAATCATCTGAAACTAGGGCGCAAGTCCTGGGATGACGCCAACAAGGGTTGCTTCCCACTCCCTTCTGGCCTCCGCGAGCTCAGCCTTGGTGATTACGACTCTCCCTTTCTCGATCTCAGGGTGATAGGATAGCTTCTCCGCTTGCTTAATATTTCGATTGGCAGTGAACAGACTAGCAAACGTTCGACCTCCTGCTGTTTTCCTTTCTGGCTCTGTGCTGTCATCCTCAACCCTAGTTTCTTTCACCACAGCCCTCTCTTTTCGATCGAAAGACTGTCGTACCACTTTAACGGTTTCCTTCTGTTCATCCTTTCCTCCTTCCTTCGCAGAACCCTCTCCCGAGGACCCAGATATCCTTTGGTGTTCACCCCGCCGGTCTGTCGATTCATTCTCAGCCCCACCGGAAACCCTAGGGTGGATTATCCCTCTTCTCGGACGCAGCACACGCGTGCGCACCGACCCCGGTGTGTTTACCCTCACCATTGCTTTCCCTCTCACCCCCTCTCAGAACCCTAGCTCCCCGCCGGCGGCGAGCCGCCACCAACACAGAAACCCTCTCGCAAAACGAAGATTTACGGACTAAACCCTCATGTACGAACAAACACTCCCTAATGACAGGAGCATGTTCAGCCATTCTTCAACTACTTGCGCAGCTCTTTAGGTGTCGTCGAGGCCTTGAAATGGTTGTCATCGTTACTGCACTCGCAGTGGCCCACACGGTACACAGGTCCTCGTATGGCTCAAGGGCTTGGGACCGGATGAAAGCTTGCATTTCTTGTTAGGGTCCCCATCTTGATCAACACTTGTCTTGTGATCCGATGAAACACTCTCCCGGTCATGCTTTCGTTTAAGGTCAGACTTGCTACTACTGTTGTTGTTGTCATTGCTGCTGCTGCTAGAAGAGTCTGAGTTGCTTCGAACACTGTTATTACTGCTGATAGAAGAGTCTGAGATGCGAGTAATTATATCCCTCAACGTCTTGTTTGGTATAAGATCGTCAGAAGTACATCTTTAGCCCCACACACACAGCTTGATTTAGAAATTATGTTGTCCCTAATACCTGAGTAAAAGGATCATCAACAAATTACTTTTTAGTTTATCGAAACCCCAATGTTAGTTTGCAGAGCTAACTCGTGTTCAAGATTAAACTCCCAAAGACACAAATGGCAAAGAGGACTAAGGAGTAAAAAAGCATCCATATAAAATAAACTTAAAGGACCTGTCACACAAATTTAAAGGATTTGTATATATAAAATCAATGCCCAGGGCATTAACAACTTACATTTATCACAAAAGCTATTCAAGCAACATTTGCTGGCGAGTACAGCATCTCTCATCACTTGATTGCACAATACACAGTAAAGCTCAGGAGGAAAATCTCCAACTGAATGAGTTGTAGGGATGCTTGCCATTTCTTTTTCAAAAGTAGACCTATATCAAACAACAACAAATCGGTATCAAATTACAAGAACCCTTAGAAGATGGCATAAATCAGAACCAAAAGGGAAGAGTTGCCAGTGTACATCTCATTGTGCTTCCCATTGCAAGGCTGACATGGTTTTGGATAGCACATAAAGCACAAAATCCAACCACATGACCTTCAAGGGGAAAAAAAAGATAAAATTAGATATATACAGTTCCTCAAAATATTAGGAATTAAAATTTAAAGGGAATAGGTTTCAAAAGAACATGCTCCATGGTCAACACAGTCAGTAACAATAAAATATATCCTATTATGTTATAAAGATGAAGCAAAAAAGAGCAACGGACTCACAAGATTTTTGATGCTTTCCACTTAGCAAATAGGCTACTAGAGGTTCTGTATGTGTCAAGCATTGGAGAACGGAATTAAGAAAACAAGTGTTCCCAAGATTCTCCAGGCCAGCACCCTGTACATGCAAATAACATCGTAATATATCAGGCATTCTTTCAATGAAGATACTCTGAGACTGAGTGAACAAAACACTAGTACTGCTGCAAGATCCCATTCAAATAGAAATCGAGGTTTCAGCGAAGATACTCTGAGACTGAGTGAAAAATTACTGTTGAGTATAATTATAGCTGCAAAATTTTCAAAGATCAACTTACAATCCTTCTGACAATCATGCGAAATTTGACATCATTATCCAAGTCCTTCTGAAGTGAAATGTAAAAATAACTCTCTCTTAGAGGTTGCACAACTCTCTCTTAGAGGTTGCACAACTCTCTCTTAGAGTTGCACAACAATCAACTCCAAGAAGAAGCTAAACATAATAAAGACAACAGATTTGAAGAAACCAATGAAAAAGGGATAATGTACAACCAGACGAATTGGAAATTGGAGAGATTACCATGAATGCTGACATCCCCAAAAATGGTCCAAGAAAATGAAACAAATCTTCACTTATGCAAACAGCATTACCAAGCAAATGCTCACCAAAATACAAACCAATTCAAAAATGAAGTCGCTAAAGCGTACCATAAAAAATCACAATTAGACAAACAACCTGAAGCAAATAAAACATCAGAACAAGTTATATTCCATTCTTGGATGAGCAACAAATCACAAAGCCTGCCAAGCCCTTGTCTAAAATCAACACAATTGCACTGAATATGTCTATCGCACCAGCAGAGACCCATTGCAACCCAATTGCACCAAATATGTCTAAAGGATAGCTGATTCCCAAATCACATACTCATCATCTGAACAGTCTATATAGCAAATTTCATATCTTATCACTAACTTTGTTCACATACACACTGAAATTGATAGTTGTTAATTGTGTAGAAAACAAGACGATTAAAGATAAATATAATTATATCAGAGCATCTCAAAATCCTCATTGTCGGTAGCATTCAATAATACTAAACGGGAGCTAATTCAGGTATCACAACAGCCAAATCTCAACACTTGTCCTCAATCATCCGTCTCCTAAAAACAGTAGGCTAAAGCAAAGGAATCGACGGAGGTAATGAAGAAGAGCCGCTACCTCGACCTCGCTCCACTCCGCTCTGCTCGCTCGACGTCGACATTGTTCGCTTAACATCCACCGGGAGGCGGCGGATCTGATTTTCGACCGGGTAAGAGCTGATTCGGATCGAGGAGGCGGAGATCGACGCTCCAGATCTCCAGATCTTGGCGCTCTCGCTCCAGATCTCTAGATCCGGCCTCTCGCTCCAGATCTCGGCGCTCGCTCGACCTCGCTCCGGCGGTCGCTCAACCAGATCCGGCCTCTCGCTCCAGATCTCGGACGGCCACATCTGGCGCTCGCTTAGGCCTCCGCCGCTCGTTCGCTCCGCCGCTCGCTCGCCACTAGACAGCGGCTCTGGCGCCGGAGCGAGAGCTCCATCGCCTTCAATGGGGAGCGGAGAGAGAGATTGAAGAGACGGGATTGGGGGCAACGATCAGGAAAAAAAAAATTGAGAATTAGTATATATAGTGGGCATTTTGCTAAATTGTCTAAAAACGTGACCATTTTGTAAATTCGTCCAAAAAAGTGTCTGTTTTGCAAATTTATTCAAAAGAAAATGGGTGGGGGTGGCCTGGTTGGGGTGGGGGTGAAGGAGGGGGTCAAATCTAACCGTCGGTTATTTTTTGACGGTTGAGATTTCCTCAACTCTATTGGTGGAGTTAATCTACAACTTCCCCGGATCCAATTCCCTTTTTTTTGTGTTTAAATTTTTAACTACAAAAATCAACTCACTGGGTTCGTATGGGGCGGGGTTAATAAACTGACTAAAATTATAAACAGGGTAAAATTTATAAACAGTTGGTAAAAGTAGTTAAAAATTTAAACAACAAGATAATCTCCGTATGGGGCACAAAAGTGTTTTAATTGTGATAAATAAATAAACAATGCAAAAAAGTACTAGGTGTGTATGGATGACATTTTAACAAGTTGAGATAGTTTTTTTTTTTTTTTGTATAGAGACACATAGTAGCAATTATTTTACAAGGGCGAATAAATAATCGCCTGCTTGAGAAATTAAATTTTATGTACTGTAATAGATTTTGCACAAAATGTAGTAGTTGCAATATAAATGCCTTTTTAGCCGGTAGTGCGTTATCCTTCGCAGAAATCTCCGTCTCCCCGATTTGTCGCTCTCTCTCTCTCTCTCTCTCTCATCTTCTCCCAAATCATTCACAAAATTCAGGGAATTCAATTCAGTCGAACTCAACTCCCCACCCCACCCCACTTTCCAGTCAGACCTCTCTTCCCCCTCCCACTTTGCGGCTGCTAAACCGAACCCCTCTTCACCAACGATTCTGGATGAATCCAATCTCCTCATCCAATTAGCCATGAATCCATGGATCGACCTTCCCTCCTCCTCCTCTTCCTCCTCCTTCATGGATGTTCTCCCTCCCTTCACCTCCCCTCCCCCTTCCTCCTCCTCCTCCTCCTCCGGCACCCTCCACAACAGCCTCCAGTCCCTCATCGATGGCGCCCCTGAGCGCTGGTCCTACGCCATCTTCTGGAACCGCTCCTCGGCTCTCTCTGGCGAGCCTCTCCTCGGCTGGGGAGACGGCTACTTCAAGGGCGAGGACCCCTCCTCCTCCTCCTCCTCCAAAACCACGTCGTTGAACCCCGCTGAGCAGCTTGAGAGGAAAAAGGTTCTCCGTGAGCTTAATTCGCTACTCACCGGCTGCGACTCCTCCCTCCAAAACGACGTCGTCTTCGAGGATGACGTCACCGACACCGAGTGGTTCTACCTCATATCCATGACCCAGGCCTTCCCCTCCGGCGTCGACCTCCCCGGCCAGGCCTACTTGCAGCAGAGCACCGTCTGGGCCTCCGGGTCGGATCGGCTATCCGGATCCGCCTGGGATCGGGCCCGGCAGGCGGCGGCTTTCGGGCTCCAGACCCTCGCCTGTATCCCCACCCCCAACGGCGTTCTTGAATTGGGATCCACCTCTCTCGTTTTCCAGAACTCCAATTTGGTGAATAGGGTTAGGGTTTTGTTCGATTTCGCCGCCGCCGGCAGAGCCGTTGCTCCGCCGCCACCGCCGCAGCCTCCTACAGCCGCCGAGAACAACAATTCCGGCACGCCGTGGATCCGCGTGGATCCTTCTGAATGTTTCACTGCCCATGGCGATTTCGTTCCGGTCAAATCGAGTTCCATTTCGATCAATCAAGGGACGAAACAGGCTCGATTCGATGTCCCGAGCTCGAACGGATCGATTGAGAGGCCATTTGGGATTCACAACAAGCAACAAAAACAACAGGGGGGTTTCACTCAAGAATATAACTTCCCAGGGGATGTGTTGAATTTTGACAACATCGACAATAGCTTGTTTGGCAATGGAAATGGATCGAGTTCAGGGTTTTTAATGGAGGAAAACAATGGGGACAGCATTAACAAGAAGCTATCTCCGAGTTCTAGTGTGATTGTGTCTTCATCCATGGAGGTGAAGAGACTCGATAATGTGGTTAATGCGGACTCTGACCACTCGGACTTGGAAGCCTCGGTGGCTAGGGAGGCCGAAAGCAGCAGGGTGGAGGAGCCTGAACCCGAGCCTGAGAAAAGGCCGAGGAAGAGGGGACGGAAGCCGGCCAATGGCAGGCTGGAGCCGCTGAATCACGTCGAGGCCGAAAGACAACGAAGGGAGAAGCTCAACCAGAGGTTCTACGCGTTGAGGGCAGTGGTGCCTAATGTGTCGAAGATGGATAAGGCTTCGCTTCTGGGCGACGCTGTCTTGTACATCCAGGAGCTGCAAGCAAAGCTCCAATCCACGGAGATGGAGAAGGAGGCGCTGGAAAAGGAGGTGTCATCTGCGAGCAAAGACCAGCCCAGGCCAACACATCACCAACAGACAGAGCCTGTTGTGGAGAAGGAGACCACGGGCTTGGACGTTGATGTGAAGATCATTGGGAGGGATGCTATGGTGAGAGTCAGCTGTAGCAAGAGGAACCACCCGGCTGCGAGGCTAATGAACGCCTTGAAGGAGCTCGAATTGGAGGTGACGCACTCGAGCGCATCCCTTGTGAATGATCTCATGATCCAACAAGCGACGGTGAGGATGAGCAGCCGATACTACAGCCCTGATCACCTCAAGATGCTGTTAGCAACCAAGGTTGCTGATATCAAATGAGGAAATGTGAAATAAAAGAAGACTGAACTGTGAAGATTCCAGTTTTGATCAGATTGAATACATGACCAGATTGCGCATTTTGCTCGTCTATGTTTCTGTATAGATATGGGTTTTACCAGTTTATTTAGCTCAACGGATAAGTTTAGGCTAGTATATTTTTTTTTACAGTTTTGAAGACTACAAAATAAGCCTGTTTAAGCTCATCCTTGTTTAGTGTCTTGTCATGGATTAGAGTCTAAACTCTGTATCATGTGTACATAAATATATTTTTATTGTTCAAAGCAAATTGATTGTACAAGACAATCAGTTGCAGCATATTTGAACTCCAGATTACTTACACTCTTGTCTTGTGGTTGTGAGATTCCTATTTCCTACACAGGGCTTCAACTTGAGTCTTCTGATCAAGGGAGAAAAACCGCCCTCTAATCCAGCATAATGGATTGATAAGACTTGTTTGAGCAAGATTTTAGGTGCAAGTCATTAG
The DNA here is from genome assembly GCA_963922045.1 of Persicaria maculosa. NCBI lineage: Eukaryota > Viridiplantae > Streptophyta > Magnoliopsida > Caryophyllales > Polygonaceae > Persicaria > Persicaria maculosa. Next base: position 52,283,892 of record OY998254.1, read on the forward strand.
TCAGTACTAGTAGTCATGTGTATACACACAAATTCAGAGTTTGGGAGGATGGAATTGGAAAAACAATACTCCACTCCATAGCTGGAAGTGGAATGGAAGATCTCACGTTGTGTGTGTACTGTCAAGTTTGGTACGTTTGCCAACCCGAATATTGACAGCTGGGGATAGCTATTGGATGCGGAGCATATATGATAACGATAGGAATGTAGTTTAACGACATATTCATCTGAGTCTTAATACCTGTTGATTTTGAAGCAAAGCATAAATTTTGGGCGGACTAGTCGGCTATGGATGATATGCAGTTTGATATTATTAGTGGATTACCTTATTTTGGGTTTTTTTTGTTTTGTTTGCCCTAATGCCATCACGTGACCAATTGAGCTAAAACCACGGGCTAATGCCCGGAATAAAGTTAAGTGACCAATTGGCAAGTGCATTTGCAACGGCGTTGGCTTGGCAATGGACCCTATTGATTTTTACTTCCCAATTGGTGTTGTTCAAACAATTGGTAGTTGCTAGTTGCTACTGTATTAGAGTTGGAGGACCTAGAGGCAATCAATACACATTGTAGCTATTAGAGTTGGCGGCATTCCTCAAACAATTGGTAGTTGCTACTCTGTTAGAGTTGGAGGACCTAGAAGTAATCAATACACACACTGTAGCATAATCGGATTGAAAGAATATATGAATGAACCATGTAAGACTGTTCAAAGCTCTTTTGTGAGTGCAGAATACGGTATTATTAGTTACTAATTAATACACCATCCGTTAAAAAATTATACTTCATCCATAAATAATTGTCCCTTTGGGAGTTTTCACACTTCTTAAAGAACCTAAAATTAGAAAGTGAAATAGTTAAAAATTTAGTAAATAAATAATGTGGAAAAAAAAAATGGACCAATGAAAAAAAAAATAGTATGGGAAGTTGGATCATTAATAGAATATCTTAGAAATCAAATACAATTAATGAGATGAATTGAATTAGGTTCAAATGGACAAATATTTTGTTACAAGAAAAAGTAGTCAAAAAGACAATTATTTCGTTACGGAGGGAGTATCATTTAGATAAAAAAAACTCTTGTGGAGTTTAATATGTCATTTTAGTTATTTTTGTGTCCAAGTTTTAAAATTGTCATTTTTAATTATTAGAGAATTGATAATTGTAGTTTTAAATAAAAAACTCACTCTACCAAACCACCGAAAACACAAGCACGATCATGAAAACGGCGATAAACAACAAATTAGAAATTCCATTCACCACCAATCTTGGCAAATATCTTGGGTGCCCCCTCAATCTCTCATCTCTAGCAAGGTATCCAAAACCCCATTTAACGATAACATAGAATCATCAAAAACCCAATTAGGCAAATGGAATGCTAACACCATATCTCAACAAGGCCGATGCACACTAATCAAATCAATACTAGCAACAAAACCGCTACATCTAATGCAATGCTTCATGTTAACTGCGTTTGTTCACAACAAACTAGACAGAATACACATAAACTTCTTATGGAATAAAAGCTCTTTGCACAAACCTCTGATTGGTTAGTTTGAAGTTTGTAAAACCAAGTAGAATGGGGTTTGGGCCTTTGCCGCTCAGAAGATATGGACATTGCTCTCCAACTCAAACTTATTTGGAAAATTATAGCCGAATGAAACAACATCTGGGTCAAAATCATATCGCAAAAATACATTAAGCAACAACACATACTACATTACAAACATAAAGGCAACTTATCATGATAATGGTCGAAACTGTCAAAAACTCATTCCAATATTTAAACAAGGCATTCAACATTCGTTGGGGGCATTGGTAATGGTAATGACATAAATTTCTGAAAGGACCATTGGTTCAAGAACTCTCCGCTTGAGAATCTGGCCAGGGACAGATTGTGCATTAATTACAACATTATAGTGGGACGCCTCGTCCTTAGCAGCAAATCATAGGATGCCCATAAGATCCAACACCTGCTTCAAAACCAAATGAGCCTCTATTTGTAACCAAAACTCTTTCTTCTCTTATGATTTCCTCTCAATAACCTCCAACCCACGACACAAAGAGCCATATCTCCTTTTCGTTCTGTACGCCTTGTTCTTCTCCTTCTCCTTTGTTATCTGATCTTTTGCTTCTACTTCCTTCATTGTTCTCTTCTTCTTCTATTTTTCCCTTTGTTCTGATCTCTTTTACGGTAATATATCTCCCCTGTAAATGACGTGCGCTTTGGTCTTGCGCCTAGACTATAGGGACCTTTGCGTATACATGCACCTTAGATACGAATAATCAAATTGTTATGTATGATAATTTTTTCTCTTTAAAATTTCAGGTGAATTTGAATGGTTAATTTTTTAAACTAACACTTGAGATTCACCGTAAAAGTTGTTCACAAATAATATATATATTGCAAAATGTGATCAATTAGTCATTTGATGAAGTTTATTCCAAAGTTAATTGTAGTATAAGGTAGGGAGTAAAATTAACGTTTCGGCTATATACACCGCAAATCTACACATCCTTAAAGACGTGCAGGTGGGTTTACAGCCACCCGAGCCCGGACGTGCAAACACGTTTTTATTTTATTTTTTAAAAAACGTGCTTGCACGTCCTTAAGGTTGCACGTCCTTAAGGACGTGCAAGCTCGTCTACTAAAGACGAAGCGGACGTGCTTCGTCTTCCACAAGTCCAAATCGATAGAGAGAAAGAGAGAGCGCCGACGACAACCTAGGGAGAGAGATTGCCGGAGGGAGAGAGAGAGAGAGAGAGAGAGAGAGAGAGAGAGAGAGAGCGATGGAGCCGGAGAGAGAGATGGAGGCGGAGGCGTCGGCGATGGAGGCGGAGGTGGTGGCGCCCAGGGAGGCGGAGGTGGGGGCGGAGGCGTCAGCGATGGAGGCGGAGGTGGTGGCGCCCAGGGAGGCGGAGGAGGTGGCGGCTATGGAGGCGGAGGTGGCGGCGGTGGAGGCTGAGGAGGGTGGCGGTGGTGACGGTGGTGGTGGAGCAGCAGCGATGGAGGCGTCCGGTGGTGGTGGTGGTGGCGGCGGAGTGGCGGAGGTGGAGGATCTCCTATTACCGCCGCGGAAGCGGCGGACTATAGAGGTGTCGCCGGTCCCGACCCCACCGGTATGTTATTTGAATTATTTATTTTGTTTGATTTATTTTTATAGTTTTATAATATAATTTGATAGATTATAATATAGTTTTATAATATAATTTGATAGATTATAATTGAGAATATATAGTATTTATGATTTGTTATATGTTTATAGTATATAGTTTGATAGAAAATAATATAGTTTTAATTTCATAGAATATAATAGATAATATATAGTTTGTATTTTTTGATAGTATATAGTTTTCATAGTTTAAAATATAATTTGATAGATTTAATTATAGTTTGTACTTGTACTTTATGTACAAGTACAAACTACATAGAAATTAAAATACATAGAAATAAATAAAAATTGGTACGACAATAAAAAAAATTAAAAGCGATTAATATATATTAAAAGACATTAAAACATATTGAAATATATTAAAATAAATCAAAAGACATTAGAATAAATTAAAAAAATATTAAAATATATTAAAATTCATAGAAATAAATTAAAATTGAAAGAAAATAAAAAACATTAAAAGGGATTAATATATTAAAATATATTAACACATATTAAAATATATTAAAAGACATTAAAAGATATTAAAATACATTAAAATATATTAAAAGATATTAAAATATATTAACACATATTAAAATATATTAAAAGACATTAAAAGATATTAAAATACATTAACATATATTAAAAGATATTAACATATATTAAAATATATTAAAAGACATTAACAGATATTAAAATACATTAAATGATATTAAAATACATTTCGTAATAACAGGCAGGGAGACTCTTGAGGGAGGATGGTACCCTCCGGCCTGTTAGGTTCGGCGATCGGGCAGCGGTGAGCCAGATACAGGAGGAGACGGTACCCCACGATCAAACAACCACAATCGATGACCTGCTGATGTCTACATAGAGCTACCAGCAGTCGATGGGGACCCCCCCCCCGGTCGAGGAGGATGACAGCTTCTGGAAGGGTCTACCATATTGGGATCCTTCTGGCGATGCGACGGAGGGGCGGCAGCCTTCTTTGGAGACCCCCGATGTGCTGAGCAGCTGCATTACTGACGTAGTTGTGGGTCGACGGGCCGACATGGGTAGACCGCCTGCTCGTGTACCCCCCACCATCCCCGAGGCATCTACTTCAGCCGTTCCAGAGGCTTCTACATCCGGCACCCACGATGCCGAGGCTTCTACATCATCACAGATACCACCGGCCATTTCCTTGGCTTCGGTGGATGACAGCATCCCTGACGTCGCGGAGGAGGTCGGCGACGGGCAAGAGAGGCCGCCTGAGGGGCAGGAGAGGCAATCCGAGGGGCAGGACGTGCCACAGGAAGGGTAGAGGGCCCATGAGGGGGGCAGCCACAGGAGGGGCAGCAGGAGGGGCAAGGGGGGTAGTAGGAGGGGCAGGTCGAGAAGATGCAAGGAAGCTGCTCTGAAGATCACAAAGAATTTAAACCACGCTGGCACCTTCAAGGGCAACTGTTGGGGGTTGTTCCAATCGAGGTCGGAGGAATCATTCAACCGCCGTCGTCGGGCGCTACACGCTGCATGCCACCCATTCCCAGGTGTGGTGGCGTATTTAGAGGCGGTGTGGCTTCCGTACAGCAGGAGCATCGTACGATGCTACGTAGATAATGTCTTCCATCTCGGCACCCGTACGACAAACAGGTACACCTTACTTCATATCTCCCATTACAATATGATATGACTTCAAACATTTAGTGGTATGCACTTCAATGTGTACAGAGTTGAGGGTCAACACAAGGTTCTGAAGGAGGCACTACACTCATCGACTGGTGACTTTCGCATCATGATCGATGCAATCCATAGAGTCAACGATTGTCAACTGCATGAGCTGCAGACTGCTTTGGAGATCGACCGCTTCAAATGTCCAATAGCGACGCATAAAGTCAACCTTTTTGATGAGGTAAAGACTTTAATCTCCAAAAAGTGCTTTGATTATCTGTACAAGATGTGGCAGGATTTCGTGAACCAAAACATTCCTCTGGAATGCACAAACCGACATTGGAGGGTTTGTTACGGGATCCCCTGTGTCCATGAGATTCAGGCATACGTCAACTCCGGTACTCTGATACTCGCCAAGGACATCCACCCGTTCTGGATGGATTTGTCATGGACTGACATCGACGACACCCCACTGCCGTATGAGCTGTCATCTTCATACACGACTTCCAACGATGTATGCGACGATGAGCTCCACCCACCCTCATCTGCAAGCGTCCGAAGGAAAGGGAGGCCTCGGGGGTCGAGGAATGCCTGCAGAACCAACCCGTTGCCATACGAGGAGTTAAGAGAAAGATTTGAGAGAGAAGAAGCACGTGCTGCTCGACATCGTCCACAAGCGACCTCAGCTCGACGTGGACGTGATGATGTGTTCGGAGGGTTCAACTGGGGACGAAACAACGTTGATCCCTTCATGCTCGGTCATATTGAGGGTGTGAGGGACACTGTTAGAGATGGTCATTGTGGCTACCGTGCTTTGGCGACATTGACATCTCCAATCGGTGAGTCTGCTTTCCCGGAACTCAAAACGTTATTATGCAATCACTTGGAGGATCACGCCGATCTCTACGCCGATTGTTATACGGGAGAGTACCCATTCCAGCAGTTCGTCGACTACCAGAGATGGGCGGGAGCTGTGCATGGTGATAGGAGACGGTGGATAGAGCTACCCATCATGGGTTTAGTATTTGCAACAGTATATCAGATCCCTCTCGTCGTCCTAGCTTGGCATCATCCGTTTACATGTCTCCTCATGACCTCGCCGACACCTGCTAACATCCCTCAATCAGCAACCCTTGGTGTAGCCTGCATCGGAAACCAAGACCATTTTGCCGCGACACGACTTCAAACGTCTTTTTTTATTACCTATTCTTGCTTTTCATATATATATGTCAATACTCTAACTCTAATTTTCCGTTCTCATAGATCTGGTTGCGTCCTAACGCTCCTATTCCGCCGCCTCCGCCAGAATGGGTCGCACATCATCAACCGAGCGTCGAAGGATGAGATGCTCCGTTTCAAGCTCAGTTTGAGAGATTTCGAGCCTTACGTGTCGAGTCCGGTCGCCCTTTACTATTTTCCTAGATTTTATTCCACCAGTTTATTAAAATTATGGATGTAAACCTTTTTTTCCGTTCCTTGTAACATTATTCGCATATTATCCGAATGAAAACCTTAACAATTTGTGTGTTGTTGTTGGTGAGACTAAAACGTACAGAGAGTATGTATATGCATTTAATGCAGTATAATCATCAGTACACACTTCATCTTGATGTATATGTGGAACTCCAGTTACAATTATTGCTTGTCATTTAATTAGACCCTAAATCCTTTAACTCCAATAGCTGAACACTTCAATTTTTTCAATTAACAATACAAATCCCTCGGAAACCCTAAACCCTATACCCTATACCCTAAACCCTAAGAACGTGCAATATTTGCATGTTGTTAAGGACGTGCAAGGGTCTGATAGTGGACGTGCACAGTTCCACACTTGCACGTCTTAAGGACGGACGTCGGTGTATCTATCAACCCAAAATTAAATGCAAGTTAGTCTAGTCACTAGTGTCTAGAGTTGAGTGCTAAAAAAGGGCCATCATTTCCTTGTTGAAAAAAAGGCTTTTTCTCATACTTTCTTCTTCCTCTCGTTTCTTCTCTTCCTTTTCCTGAGAGAGAATAGGTTTCTTGAATCCATACGGAAAACCCCTAAAATTGCAGCCATTGTTGGTTTGCTTCAATGGACCACAACTCTCAAGCGCCTCCGTACCACCACCCCCACCACAATCACCACCTTCCCCAACACCCACCGCAGTCAGCACCGCCGCCGGGTATGATGCTTTCCTCCGGCAATTCCTACCACCACCCCTACCACCAGAATACCCACATGTCTAACAACACCTCTCCTCAATTAATCGGCTCCAATTCCTCTGGTTTCCTGCACAACAACCGCTTCCCCTTCAACTCTATGGGCACATCAACCCCAGATTCTAATAAGTCTCCGCTTGAGTCCATCAATCCCACCTTTTCCAGTGGCACCGATGTTGGTAATAGTGGGGGCTTTGCGACTGATCCTGCTAAGAAGAAGAGAGGTAGGCCTAGAAAATACTCGCCGGATGGCGGAACCATCGCTTTAGGGTTGGCGCCTGCCCCTATTTCTACTGACTTGGTTCAGGCTGATTCGGGTGGTGGAACCCCTTCGTCCGAGGCTCCGTCTTCGTCGTCGAAGAAGCACCGTGGAAGGCCTCCTGGTTCTGGGAAGAGGCAGTTGGATGCTTTAGGTAATTTTTAATTCAAATCTTTTTCTTTGAGCTTTTATATTTGCTTTGGATCATTTTGTAAAAGAATTAGTTTCAAGAGATTGATGATCACTGCAGGCAATTGCGGAGTTGGTTTTACGCCACACGTTATTTTTGTGAAAGCCGGGGAGGTAATTCGTTGTTCAAATTTGTGTTCCATGCCAGTTTTCAATTTTTTGCTATGTGAAATTAAAGGTCCTGTGTTTTCCCCTATTTTGTGAAGTTTGTCGTTGTCACAAATTTGTTCCTTTTGATGCATAGATTTTTTAGTTTAGTTTCAGTTATGATTGAGTAGTTAATGATGTTCGAATAAAAAATTGATACAAGTTGATTGAATTATGCCTCTTTGTGGTGGCAACCTTATAAATGTAGATATCAATGCAGTTATAAGGCCATCTCCAACGACTTCATCAAAATTTCTCCAAATAGGACAAATTCTCCAAAATTATTTTTGCTCCAATCCATTTTGAAGATTTGGAGAACGCTAAGATTCGGAGAAGCCTCTCTACTTTATTTTGCATCTCTATTTGGAGATTGAGAAGGATAATTTGTTGGATTGAAAAAAGCTTAAAATTCTTTAAAACCCTAAAATTACCTAATATGGGGAAGCCGTTGTAGACGCTCTAAGAAGCTGATTGCATGTTAAGCAAAATTATGTTCGCAAACATTGTCATTTTGTTAGAAGATCTAAATAAATTTTTGTCTCTTCCTCTACTAATTGGCACTAAAACAATTCATTTTTTTTTTTAAATTGTGGATGATGAGAAACTGGCAGCATTTTTTGCAAACTTTTGTTTCCTTTTTCTTTTTGTTACTATCATGGTTCGTGTTGCTGCATTTACATTATGTTTTGTGATGCTTCCTTATCAGCACATTATCCATATAAGCTGTTATATTAAGCCGTGTAAGTTTACGTAAGTCATAAGCATCGATGCCAAAGAGGCTTATCATTTCCATTTTGCACCAACTTACTTCCATTCCTTCTTTTTATGTTTCTCATGTTGTTTTACAAACGGAATTGTTTTTAATTTAATAAAACAAGATTGTGGTATGAAGCTATAGGGCTTTATATAGTAGACATCCAACTATTTTCCCATTCCATTCTTGAAATGATTAGTTCCAATCTTATCTAGGCTCTTCATCATCCCTATTGGAACTGTGAAATGGGCCTCAAATGTTACCAGACTTGAATTGATTTTTTCGAAGTCTCCATTTATTTGTATGAGCAAGGCTGACACAAAACTGATTTTAGCTTGATCTTTCTTTTTTAATTGTTTGGACTCTTTAATAATTTAGGTTTCTTGTTCGAATAAATAGCTAGAGATTATAAAGTTATCCCTCTTAATAGTTTTCACATCTTTTCTTTTTCTTCTAATAGAAAAACTTGGACAATAAAATGCTTGTTCTTCTAAAGTTATACATAGGTCAAAGATAGCAGATTGTTAAGTTCTTTACCTTCTTCCTTCACAGTGGGCTTATATGTGGTGGCTGCAGTACGTTATTATTACTAACAGCCCAGATTGTGTGTCTTGCTGGCTCTCCCACTTGAGAAGTGATGGAAATGATAAGAAAGATGTAAAAGAACAACATTTAAACTTTCTCTGTGCCATATGTTACATGAAATGAACATTAAGTTGCAATCTGTTTGGTTGCTCAAGGATAAACCTTTATCCCGCAATGCTTTACAGAAAGAAGCAAGCTTCGTTGGCATATTTTTTGTATTTATCTAGATTTATTCATTCATGTTGTGTCTCTGGATAAGCTTATTAAATCCATGATGTTATATTGCGTGCTAAGATATTAGGAAATCAGTAAATATCTTAGAATCATTTGATATCTGAGCCCTGATCCTGTGATCAGCAATCCATTTGATTGTTCAAGGATAAACCTTTATCCCCCAATGCTTTACAAAAAGAAACAAGCTTCATTGACAGATTTTTTTATATTTCATTAGATTTATTCAATCATGTTGTGTCTCTGGATAAACTTACTAAATGTGTGATGTTATATTGCATGCTAAGATATTAAGAAATCAGTAAATATTTTAGAATCATTTGATATCTGAGCCCTTATCCTGTGATCAGTGGGAATGAAAATTCTGACTTGACTTCTACTTGAGGGACATCTCTAGAGGCGATAAAAGGCCATAAACAAACCTATAGCTTAGGCTTCAGAAGCAAAGGCGATGACTTTTCCATAAAACATCTCAAAACACCTTTAAACTGAAGTTTAATGCTATAAAACCCATCCTCAATGACCAGATTGAAAACATATTATTGTAATAAAACCAAGTTTTTGGTAGTAAGCAAGTAAAAAGCTCAAGTCTAAAGCATCACAAAGTATTAATGTAAGTCTAAAGCATAGGATATTAAAGAATAAAAAGAAATCAGTAGCAACTCCAGCAACACTGAAAGGAAGAAGGGCAGAGAAAGGAGGGAAAGAAGTAGACTGAAAAAAGGGAGAAAAGGAGGCATGAAGAACAGGAGCGAGGACTAAATGTTTATGAAGAAAGAAAGTTGCTAAAATCTTCAACAAAATCCACAAAATGTTGTCCAAATAAATAAAAAAGGAAAGATTGTATCCAAATTCAACTGAGATATGTGGTATATCATGATTAACCAAAATAAGAAAGAAAATAAGAAAAGTCCATTGCCTGCAGCTTTTTGGTGCCTGGGGCTTAAGCTGCGCCTCATGCGCTTTGGGTGTGCCTTTCCACCCTTGATGTGTCTTGACCAAGGCAGGCCCTATCCCTGCCGAATCGAGCTTCAGCGCCTTTGCTGGGCTTTTTTAAATGCTGATTAGATAGCAGAACCTATTATGGTGCCTAAATATGGAAACAGCAGTCATATCATAATTCAAATCTAAATTTGATGGATTACGATAAAGATTTAACTCTGCAGGTCAAAAAACAAAATTTCGTGAGTCGTTAAATGATTTTGACAAACAAAAAAAATGAACTCATAGAAGCAAAAACAGAATTAATGAATACAAATGCTCGGGAATGTTTCTCTAGGACCCTTGAACTCTATCATTCCATATGTTAGATTTTAATTTGAGTATTACCCCTCACATTGTTTCATCTCTTACTTAATTCATCTAGTGTCCTAATCTGCGACTTACCTTTGATGTCTCTTTGTTCATCTATTCCCATATGTACTTTTGGTAATTTGTGCTAAAAGGAGAGAAATACCAAAGTGACTGTAAAATTTGGGTTTCTTCTGATTGTATGGTTCCATCTGCATTATTGGTGGTTGTAAATCATGAGTAGAACTAGACCTGTCAAAACACAATCCGACCCGGGCGACCCGACCTGAACGCCCGGAAAAATTTCGACCCGAACCCGGGAATTTCGAATCGGAAATTTTTTTCGACCCGAACCCAAAATACCCGGAAATTTTCTGGGTAATCTGGGTTTCGACCCGGTGACCCGATTGACCCGGTAATTTTGACCCGATTTACCCATTTGACCCGGTGACCCGATTGATCCGATTGATTTATAATTATATATGATTAAATTTTTTTATGGAGATTCTAATTTATTACATTTTATAATTACAATCACTTGATTTTTCATTTTCAAATCCACTTTTATATTTATTTGTAATTTGTAATACTCCGTCTGGTCGATAGTATTTGATTTTTTACTTTTCAACGGACTTTTTTAAGAAGATAAAAATTCTAAAAAATATTAAAATATTAAAACAATTCTATGCTTATTACTAATTGCATGTAATTATTTTTAAAAAAGTATTTGAAAATTTGATATTTTATATATTATTAGATTTTATTAAAAATTACGAGAAATAATAAAAATCAAATATTTTAGATCAAATATAGTATATAATTACAAGCACCAGAACTTATGAACAACGTCTTTAACTTTAGAATTTTAAATTTATCGCAAAATTATCAAATCATGATTTTTTTAAATTTAAAAACGAAAAAATTGACCAACCCGAAATCGACCCGAAATGACCCGGAAACCCGGTCAAACCCGTATTACTTGGGACCCGAAAACACCCGAAACCCGTATTACCCGGGACCCAAAGTGACCCGATCCGAACCCGACCCGAATGACCTGTTTGACAGGTCTAAGTAGAACCCTTATTTTTAGTTCATTTTGGCTTCTCCATCCTTTCTGAAGTCTGAATATACTAAAGTTAATTGTCCTGGCACATCCTCACCTAACAAAGAGGTGCTAACAAGTAAGTCATAGGATAGAATGCAAAATGAACTTGAGAAAGAGGTATAAAATACTATTCAGGTTTAAAAGGTATAGTAACAACCAACTGAAATCTTCAGGAGCTAATCAAAATGGAAAGCACAACACATACGTGGGAAAAGAAGCATAGTTTTCATTGAATTCACACAGAGGCAATTTAAAGCTATGCCCTTTACCTTTCCAGCATTGTGCATGTCCATTACAACACATCCTTTCTTAGCTTCCTAATCTCTAGCGCTCACCTTCTCTTATATACAAAGCATGTTATTACATTTTTTCTTCTTGTTGTCAGTAAGTGTGCTTTTAGGAAGAGTTTCACTTGCAAAATTGCGAACTGGTTTGTGGGCTTGTAGTTGTTTTTGCTTTTGGCCTGTGTTTCACTTTTTCATAACACCTTAACTAATCAACTTAAGCTTCATTTTGTTATTTCTTCAATAAAAAATATTTTCAAAGAAAGAAAATTTGCTGGAATTTTAATAAAGGAATAGTTACCTGCACTCTTGCACATTGCTTTTGGCATCTGTTTTACTTATACATTACACTATAATTTTTCAAAGGAAGGTGAATTGATTTTCTTTGTTACATAAGCTGACAGCTGATCACATTGCTCTCCTTGTTTACAGGACATTGCATCAAAGATTGTGGAATTCTCTCAGCAAGGACCACGTACTGTTTGTATAATGTCTGCAAATGGTTCAATCTGCAATGTCACTCTTCGTCAATCAGCTATTAGCGACGCTAGTGTGAAATATGAGGTATGTGAAGATTATGGGTATTTCTACTTCCTGAGTACTGTTTTTAGCAATGCCTGTTCCTGTCTTCCTGATTTATGTAAGGTTCTGACATTAGTGAGTGTGATGAAATTAAATCTTTTGTTATAGCAAATGCAAATTCTTTCATAACCCATTGAGTTGCTTCTACGGTTCTACCCCTGTATTTGGCTCTTGTTTTCTCCAAATTTAGTTTAAGAAACCGTAATTTTTCAACTTTATCTTTGTCTGATCTTGTGCCTATTCATTCTACAAGAAAATCTCTTTCTTTTTGCATTATGGAACAGCATATCCAGTGGTTGTGGATTTCCCTCATTTTCATGGCTTCTCCAATTTCTTTGGTTCATATTTGTTTTTCAGTTGTGATGTGTTTTATGTTGCTGTTGGTTTCACCAGCTGTGGTGTACTGAGCTGGAATATCTTTTGTATGTTAAATTTCCGTGATACTCTGTCCTTGTGAACAGTTCTGGACACATGCTAGAAAACAATAAAATTGAATTACATGTTATCAAGCAAATGTTGCTCTGCTCTTCCATTTCCAATTATGATTGCTTTTGAAAAGTGAATAGTGTTTGTTGTAATGGCTGGTAACTATGGATTGATTGCTTGACCTAGATTGTGTTGTTTAGCTGACATGCTTTGCTCTAGTTGATGAGATGAACTTGGAGGTACTAATTATGATGATAAAAATGATATTCTTAAAACTGATCTTCTGACATTAGACAACCCAAAAGGAAATATTCCCTAAGAAAAATGCTTTTTTTTTTTAATGAATTTGCCCTAGGTTCAATGCATTGAAACTAGGGTTTATTTCCTTTTTTTTTTAATTTGAGGAAAACCACTATTAAAATAGAAAAATGTCATCCTTGAAACTATTCCCTCTGTTAAAAAAATATAACTTATTCGACTTTTCGGCACATTTTTTTAAGAAGTTAAAAACTATATAAAAAAGTGTATATTTATATATTTTTTAGCTTTATTAAAAAGCATGCTAAAAAGTCAAATGACTTGTATTAAAGGGTTTCTGTCCAATTAAGGAATATTAAATAATGAGATGCGAGGGTGCCTCTCTAATTGTTTTTCATTTCGAAAATAGTTTTGCGGAATGAAATTGTTATTGTTTAGCCTTTCTTTGTCACAAGTCGATTTATTGACTTCATTTTTATAACATCCCATTTGTTTCACAGGGGAGATTTGAGATTATTTCATTAACTGGTTCTTTCCTGCTCTCGGAAAGTGGTGGTAACCAAGTCAAAACAGGTGGCATGAGTATTTCTCTAGCAGGTCCAGATGGACGTGTAGTTGGTGGTGGTGTTGCTGGGATGCTAGTTGCCGCAACTCCGGTTCAGGTATCCATTTGCTTTTCCCTAATGCCTAGAATTTCATTAATGTTTTAATGTGTTACTGCACTTTTGCTAATGCCCTTTTATTTTTTAAACACTAATCATAATGAGCTTCTACCAGTATTAAAATGTTATGACTAAATTTTCATAAAAGCAGCAACTAGGAGAAATGTTTTTTCTTTAATACAAGTGATGATGTGAACAAGTTAGGCCTTCTCTCTCTCACTAAATGAGTAGAACATTGTGAAATTCCCTTACGATATGATGTTTAATACTTGCAACCTTTGGGCTTTTACATTATTTGTTGGTATCATTTAGTGGCCATGAGTCAATAATTAGATTGTTTTTGGACTATGTTGCATGGATACGGATACGGGGACACGACACGGGGATACGCCAATTCCGAAAAATATAGGATATGGGGATACGTTTACAAATAATACCTTGTTTTAAAGCTCAATGTATAAGTAGTAGATATATCACTACCATTAGTGGGTGGGCACAAATCTCGCAAATCCCGTCCCGTCCTGCATCCCGTCTCGATTCCGGCAAGATTTGGAAAAAAAAATTCAATCCCGTTTCGATCCCGTCCCGCAAAAAATACGTGGGACGGTATGCGGGACTAAGAGTTCTCGTCTCGCAAATCCCGTCCCGTTCTGCATATATACAATCATTATCATACATAATTTTATTTATATATATAGATAATTAAAATTAATTAAAAAAACTTTTATGCACGTTTTAGTTTGTAAATGTTAATCCTAAGTGATCTTTTGTACTGTCGATCCATGAATGAGATTTATATATAATTTTATTTATATATATAGATAATTAAAAGTAGTGAATAATGGACATCATCTTTCTGTTATAACTTTAAAACATGAATTTCAATCTGAAAAGAAATGAGGACTACTGATGTGAAAACTGGGAAATGGGAATGCAGGAAACTGTGTGAATTCATCTTCCTTGCTTACTTGATTCTTATGGTTTGTGTGCTATTGGAAGATTACAAACTACAGTATGTGAATTAATAAAAACTTTTTTTACGAGGGACAAGTCCCGTCCAGTGAGGGACAAGACCCTGCGGGATTTGAAAAAACAAAATTCAATCCCGTCCCGATCCCGTCCCGCAAAAAATACGCGGGACGGGACGTGGGATTACCCCAATCCCGTCCTGTCCCATGCCCACCCCTAACTACCAAAGTACCGTAATAGCAAGTCTGGAAATAAGAAACAAAGCAACTCAGGCTCCAACTCAATAAAACATCACTTGTCTAGGAAATCTTCCTCCAACTCAGGCTCGTTTGCCTGTTTTCTCAAGCTTTTCAACATATCTCCAAAGAGGAGATACGTTGTCCTCTTCTCTAGGTTGTGAAGGTATACTATTACTACATTTTGAACACTTGGAGGAGAAGCCATCATTAGTAGTTTTCAGATTCTGCCAACAAAAGCAAGAAGAAAGAGAAGAGGAGATTGAGAGAGGTGTAAAGATGAGGGCGTAGGAAAGTGAGAGAAGGAGAGTGGAACTATTCGAGGGGATGCACCGTCACAGTCGCTGATGCCGGCCAGGCGGCCACACTTCAGATCGTCACCGGCTGGGATGAGAGAGAGACATCGAGTTGAAGAAGAAGCACTTCAGAGGCTGGGAGGAGAGAGGGAGACAGAGAGTTGAAGAACGAAGCCACAAATTAGGTAAAAAACACCTTTTTTGAATTTAATATTTTGAAGTATAGGATACTCGTACCCTATCCGTATCCGGCCCGTATCCTATTCGTATCCATCCCTAATTTCAGACGGTCAAGATACGTTGACCGTATCCTACCCTCGGATACGCGTATCCTACCCGTATCCCTGTATTGTATCGTATCCAGTACGTGATACGGGGTCCCAAACAAGTATCCGGGTAACATGGTTTTTGGATGATTCATTTTCTTTTCCTGCTATCGAAACTTTGATACCTGGAGCATGGTAAACCTCTTAACCACGAATACACAAGTAGTTTGCTTCACTGGATAATGTCCTTCGTACACCACTTATCAATCTAGTGTTGTTTAACATGGAGTAGGAAATCGTGCCACTGAGCTGTATAGCCTGTATCCTTTATTATATGTACTCCCTCGTTAATTAAAATAAGTCATTTTAGAAATTTGCACATTTTTTAAGAAAGTAAATAAAAATACAGTTGTACCTCAATTATTACTCTATTTTTTCACTTTATTGAAAATTATAACTAACATCTCTTAATCATTACAAGGGCAATTTTGAAAAGTGGACACAAAAATACCTAAAATGACATCTTGTTTTTTAACAAGATTTTCTCCCTAAAAGGACATGATTTTCTTAATGGAAGTGTATTAAATTGCAAGGCTGTACTCTTTTCCTCCATGACGTGATTTACTTTAAAAAATTGCTTACCTCAATATGGTACAAGATTAAGCTGCAGTTTGTCTTTTATTTGGTTGATTATTGCTCTAACGTTCTTTAAGTATAACCCCAGATAGTCGTGGGCAGCTTCGTTGCTAATGGGAAGAAGCCCAAGTATATGCCATCAGTGCCAGAGTCCCGAATATTGCACTTTGGTGCTCCATCCGCCGTGAGCCCTCCCTCCCAAGAAGAAGCCTCTAGTGAATCATCAGAAGACAACACTAATGGTCATCTCAACAGCGCTCCCATGTCCTTCAACCACCCGGCCCAACAGATACACAACATGCTGCAGCAGCAGCACCACCACCAACAGCAACAACAACAACAACAACAGATGTACTCGTCGATGGCCTGGCCAAACACAGGTAATTCTAAGATGCTTCATCATTGATACTTTCATAATCAATGTTTTGTTGGGTATTGGGGGGAGGCGAAGTAGTACTGATTTCTGACAGAGTAGAAGCTGAAAGAAAATCATTCAAGGTGGGTTAGCTTTTTCATGGGTTTCTTGTTTAGGTCGTATTGGGTGTACTTTTTTTTTGTCCTTCAGGATGCTTTTGTAGCGATTCTCAAAATTTTCCGCTTTATGTTTCTGATTGAATTTATGGCGCTAATTATAAATTGAGTATATGGAGTTTGCCCTCTTAACAAGCTGATGGCATGAAGCTGGATTTATGGAGTTACTTGTTGATCATTTCCTTCCTGCAAGTTCATAAATCTTTTGAATAGGATTCTAGATAGTAGGGTTCTGCCCTCTCTCTAAAATTCTTATCACCGGATAGAATCAAGAAAAACTTGAGAGGAAAAGGATTTGAGGAGTAAAAATCAAAGAGAGCAAGAAAGACCCAAAGATAGGTAGGTAGGTAGGTAGGTAGGTAGGTAGGTAGGTAGGTAGGTAGGTAGGTAGGTAGGTAGGTAGAGAGGTAGAGAGAGAGAGAGAGAGAGAGAGAGAGAGGGGGGGGGGGACTTTAATCTCTGGCCTGTGATGATTGTGGTGTGGCGAAGGGGCTGACTCAATGGTATGGCTCTTCCTTCATCCCACTTTGCTCATCCGTTCACCTTCCATTACAAGTTCGTTTAGGTAAGGTAGATCCTTTTCTACCACTCCTGAACAAAAGGGGAAATCCCCAATCATATGCATTTGAAATTTTGAACCAAATTAGGTAACCTCCATCATTGATGAACTAGATCTCTTGAAACATTGGGCTCCCTATTCTTTCCTTGCTTCACAACGTATTTAAATGCTTTACATGTCAATGACTCAATATTCAGATTCGTATGAGCACTTGTGTTCAATCAAATAGCTTGAATAACTCGAGTTTATGAATTGATATTCGCTATTCAATATCAACATGTGAGAGGGGGCTTTGTCACAATCCACAAGCAAGGTGCGATCTTGATTCCACAAAATCACAATGAGCCAAGAATTTAATAAAAAAGACTGCTTTATTATTAAACTCAAAATTAATCTTCAATGTCAGAATTACAAGAGAATTTATAGAAGAATAACCCTGGTTGAGATAGGATAAATATGTTGGAAGCGGAGATGGGTCCTAACTCCTAATCAACCAACCCGTTTAACTTCAGCTTGTATGGCCATCAGCCCTCTCGTTTGCCGACTCACGTGGCCGCGTGCCTATGGCTGCATTAGTGCTCTTTGAATTTGTAAACAAAGAGCGGTCATATCCGGGGCTTGAACTGAGGACCTTTGGGTACTACTCGTTTCAGACAAAGGGGATGCAACACGAGAACTTCCCAGGGGGTCACCTATCCTAATACTACTCTCGCCCAAGCACGCTTAACTTCGGAGTTCTCTTAACACGAAGATGACATCATTAAAGGCGCCTTGTGGGAAGACTTTGAAAACGTCATCATCATGAAAGTTTTAGAACTTTGAGTTCTCTTTGACTTGATTTGATGAATACAATCTCCAAACGACCATTTTACAAAGATGTCACCCAGCTGAAAATCTTGCATGAACACAACTTTTTGAGAATACTTGCGCATTTTCATATCCTCAGCTATTCTCTTCATATGACCTTCATATGACCTATATAAAGCCATTTTAGACGTCATTGTTCTCCCTTTCTTAAAATCAATTCATCCATGCATGAATCAAGTGGTGGATTGGACTTACCGAAACCCTAGAAGATTAACTGACGCTCCTTTTAGCCGAGGACAGGGAAACTCACTTGAACAGCTCCAAATCTGTGAAACCAGTATCACCAAACTCCCTCAACAAGAAGAAACGGGCATTGTCCAAGAAGGGGTTTTGGAGATTGAAAGCTCCCTCCTTATTCTAATGTTAGAGAATGAGTGAGGGGTGGTTTCCCTATAAAAGAGGAGAACAACGCTCTAAATAACCAAGTATGACATGAAAACTATGGAGATAAAGAAAAGAAAATTTCATATGAACAACGAAACTCAAGATGACATGAAAACCATGAAGGTAGCGACAAATAAACATCTTAAAGTTGACAACTTAGAGTCATATGAAACCTAGAAGGATATAAAAAAGCAAATAATATGAGATCAAAGAATTATAGGATGAGATGAAATCCAAAAGAATGTAACCATGCAAATCTCCGACTCCCCTTCTTATTCCTAAATGTACCAAGCAAGGAAAAGAAGAATATATATATTGGTGAATGAACTAAATTGTAAATAAAAACTCATAGGAACATATGGTGAATTATGTGCAAAGACTCTTGAACAAAATCAATATTAACAAAAAAAAAACTAGACTCTCTAAATGCAAGTAATGAAAATGTTGTACAAGACTTCGAGGAAGAAGTCAAATAAACTTCCCTAGCTAGTGAACTCCACTCAATCCTCGGATAATGCAGTGTTGGTAGTGATAGAAGTTTATGAGGTATCGGCTCATAAAAACAACACTTGTTGATGGTCCATATCACCAAGCCTAAATGAACATCTTGAAAATAGGAATTTGTGGTTACAAACCACCACGAACGACACAGGCAATGGACTCAAGAGACTTATCTCCTAAGACATGACTAGTGCAATGCTCTGCAATAAGGTTGTAGTGCAAAGTTCGGAAACTTTTCTAGATGAATTTGGGCACATGTGATCCATGGATGAAAATAACACTAAATTATCTTTGCGACAAACCTGAGTTGAGGTGATTCCACGTTCAAAGCTACCGGGAATCTCCATTTGAAGATCGTTGCATTGTGTAGTCCCTAAGTCAATGTTTTCCTTAATGACCTCTTCTTTATGCACTTGTAGTGTGGGAGGGTTGATGTTCCAATAAGAGGAAGCCTCCACATTGCCCACCATTAATTGCTTTATGGATGGGTGCAATACTAGACATGAATGTGTTGGACATCATTCAGAGTTGTTTGGTAGACTCCTTAAGTGTAACTCCCGTGGAACTTGTCTATGTTGGCTCTTTCTTTTCTTGTTCTCATTTGTGCTTTCAATTCACAAACTTTTATTTCTTAGGCTCAATACCATTGAATGTAGCCTCGTGAAACATACCAGCATTGCAAAGACGATTCCAACTTGGTCAAAAATCAATATAGCGATATCCATCACACATCTCATAAGCTTTTATGTCTAACCTCCATTATTGTGCAAGACCGAGATAAAGCTAGAGGTAATGACAACCAATGTGGTTCTCTTATCGATGGCAAAAAAAAAAAAAAAAAAAAAACGATAGTCATCTATGAATAACTAGGTATTTGTTTCCCAGTCCAAGTAAAAAGTTGGATCCAATGTTCTTGAAAACTTGATGGGTTTCTAGGTTCGTGGAATAAGAAAGGTAGTATGAGTCATCGTAGTAACATTTCTCCTCATAGAAATACATGTATCCTATGAGAAAAAACACTAACAGCCAGAGTAGATCATATAAAAAACAAATAACTCGAAAAAACACACAAATAGGAAACAAACCAAAACATGAAACAAAAAACAAAACATGAAACAACAATCGACGACGACACGGTGAACGGACAAAGATGCTTGCACAACCGTACGATTGGTGGCGTGGGGTTGTTTGCTTGTTCATCAAGCTAGCTAGGATTGGTTTCCCGGATTGACTTTCGATGTTTTGATAGATGAAAGGTGATAGGAGGAAACTATCATTGTTCCTGTCAAATTATAAAACAAACCTATAAACTAGTATAGTAAGTATGAGGTCGAATCCACAAAGAATCAGTTAGTATTCCTAAATAATATATATTTACCAATTAAAAGAGAACACGGTTTTTTGTGATTGAGAATAATAAAACAAAATAAACTATAAACAAGTTAGTTGAGATTACAATTAAGAAAATAATTTAGTATACAAATATCTACATTCGTTTGGTCAATTGATCATTGATTCTTCTTCAAGTTCTCTTTTCATATTATTATTGTTCTTGTTATAATCTTATACGTGTAGATTATTAGTCCTATGAGTCCTAATAACCCTTATTAATTAGACAACCAACATGATTAAGAACTAACCTAATAGTAACATTAAGATTAAGGATTAAATATGATATATACAACACCAAGATACGAGTCGATGTTTAACATATAATTAATTATGTATACACAAATTTAGTCATACGAGTCATATAAAGACATTTTTGCTACTATGGATTAAGGTTCGCTACGAGTAATCTATAAAATCCTAACAATAATATCAAATAGTTGTGCAATTAGCACAAATCAACAATGTTCATTAATAAGCGCAAGAGAATCAATATGAATTAATATGAATATAACAAGAATAAGAGCATCCACAATGGGGGTGTCTTAAGCCCCAAAATAAGGAATTAATTAATAAAAAATTGAAGAAGATAGGGGAGGGGTTTATGAATGATTTGAAAGGTTTGTTACTAAACCAACGGTTCAAGTTGCCAAAACACATGGAAAAAACTAAAAACGCTCTCATGGGCTCTCTCAAAAAACCCTAATCTCTTTGTGAGATAGCCGACACCGCTACCAAGCACTGCATCTCTCCCCTCACCCATGGACTATCTCATCCTCCTCCACCCTCTGCCGCCTTCAGTGGGCCGGGCTGGCTCCCCGCCACCCTCTGAAAACCTTCTCCGATAAACCCAACCTACAAAACTCAAAAACCAAAACCACTCCCCAAAAGCCTAAAAACTAAAATACTATGGGCTCCCCTCCCATGGCTTCTCCGATGACCCTGCCGCTTGGCTCCCAGCCGCACCGTTTCAGATCTTCAACGAAGTCTCCATTACTGGCCAACTCTCACAGATCCGACCTTGGTGGGCTCGTGTGGCTCCGGTGGATCGACTTTTCTCGCTCCCCGGGCTGTTCGTTCTCCCTCTCCATCCGGCGTACTCCTCTACTCCCCCATCGACTCCGACAGCGGTTTCGCCCTCCTGGGCCTCGCCTTCTCGGTAAGTCGACCTTCCCCGTCTTTCTAGCTGATCGAGCTCCCTCACATTCCGACGTTCTCATGGCTTCAGCTTGTTTGCTCTTGCTAGGCCTCATCCCCTCACCAAGCCCTTTCAAAAACTCAAAATCCCAAAAAAAATAAAAGAAAAGAAAGATCCACCCCATTTTGAAACCCCAATTTGAAATAGAGGGTATGGCGGCTGTCATTACCCCTCTCCCTACAACATGAAAAATCCCCCAATTGAAACCCAAACCTACCTTCTAATCAAATCTCAAATCTGTTAAATTCAAACACCTAGTTAAAATCTCAACACCACAACAAATCCCTTTTTTCCTACCCCTAATCTATAACTTCAAACAAAACATATTTACAAAAGATTTATCTTTTGTCACTCAACCTTCAAATCAAGATTTGGGTCTGAGACATCGCATGCAACTTGATCAGTAAAGTTACCGCCCAACAATGTCATGTATATTGCTCCCTCGGCTTGCATGCAAGCCAGTTCAAATCGGAAGCCATCAGTTCAGATCGGAAGAATCGGAAGAAACAAGAGTTTTAATTTTCTAGAATTTTTTAATCTTAATCTTGTGTAAATGTAATTGTAATCTTAGATAAATTTTTTTTACTGACGACCCTCTGTGTAGGGTTATTGAAGCCATCTATTGATGACTTCAAGATCGCTTTGTCGATCTACTTCTTGCCAACTGTAAAAAAAAAAGGTTCGTTACTAAGAAACCTTTAAAAACAAAGAAAGAGAAAGAAAAAGGAGAGAAGGTGGGCCAGCAAGAGGAGAGAGTGAGAGGAAAAAAAGAGGTGGGTCCTGATAAAAAAAATAAAATAAGGTTTTAAGGGGTTTTAGGGATGTTGGTGGAAAATTGTATTGAGTTTTTTAAGGAGAGAGAAATATAAAAAGTGGAGTTAAGGAACCCGAGTGGGTTTCACGAATGCGGATGCTCTAAGAACCTCACAACTTTATGCAAACCAAAGTTTTAATCCATAGACGAAATGGAAGAGTTTAGCACTACATGGCCTTAGAGGCTCCCCTCTAGAGTTTTCTCAATTGCTAATCTCAAAGTATATTAAATGACAAATTAGATGCCTAAGAAAAGCAACTCTAGATGCCCTTAAATGGGCCTAAAAAACTAGGCCAAAAATAAGATAAAATATCTAGATAAAAGATTAAAAAAATAAGAAATTTGGTGTTTCGGACACACAAGAGACCACTGTTGAACAAGAATTTAGTACAACACATTTTATTTAATTTTTAATATTTGAGTTCGACCCCTTTTGGTTATCCTCGTGATTCAAAGTCATACCGATACCAAGATTTGAGTGGTTTTGGTAATTTGGACTGCACCCGAAATTTAGCGGGCTGCCTTCGTATCTCTTGGAAGAGAATCATGCCTTACGTAGTTCAGAGTGTTTGAGTTGGTGTTTTTTAATATCTTAAAGATTTTCATGCATCATTGGATCGTATTAGGACTCACCTTCTCATAAGGGTAGCCCTAACATAAATCACACTATCATATGCATGAGATTTTCTCGTGCATCACCCGAATAAATTGAGCACACCTTCTCGAAAGAGTTTCCCAACTTAACGGCTATCACTTACATGGAAAATCATGTGTATTTAATTTAAGTCTAATTTTAACCTCATTTTCATTTTAAAAGTGAATTTAGATGTTAACGACTGTGCCCGACATTTTTTGAGATTTAATATCGGGTTACCTACGTTGCCGTTTTTACGGCGTCAAGTCTTTACGTAGTTCTGTACGGTAAATCAATTTGATTTTTTTTTGGATCGGTGATTGTACCCGACAAGCTTAAGCTTTATGTCGAGCTACCTACATACCCGTTTGAACGGGATCAAATCACCCGTAGTTCTTTTTGATAACATATTTGATTTAATTTGAGACGGATGACTGAATCCGATATATATTGAATTTTGACATCGGATTTCCTACGTAACTCATAAAAGAGTATCAAGTCTTTACGTAATTCTTTTTTGGAACAAATTTTGCTTGATTGACTTAACTTCATTTTGGAAACGAAGCAAGTATTTTAATTTTGGGGGGAATTTGTGATTGAACTCGAAAGGCTTTGGCTTGACATCGAGTTTCCTACATATCCGAAGAAGCGGAATCAAATCTTATGTAGTTCTTTTAGGAACCAGGTTTATATTTGGTGAAACTTGATTTAAGGTTTTGATTCCGTTTTTTATTTAGGAGTCAGTTTCGAGCTTGACCCACTAGAATTAATTGGCAAAGAACATTTGACGAGTTTAATTTTATGTTTTGAACAAACTTGAATTCTTAATTTGTGTCAATTATAATTCTTATATTTTAGTCGGTTTACTATGTAATTAAACATTTTTTATATGTCCAAGACATAGCCATCTTTTTTTTTTCTTTCCTCTGGGCACACTTACTAATTATTTTAATAGACATGCAAATACATGTAACATGTATATAATTGTAAGCGTGTGTGCATAGCCCCATTACTCCCTCTAACTAGTCTTACTACTCGCTCGTTGTGCAGTTTCTTAATAAATAATATGATATTTAATTTATATTTTCGTTTTGAAATTTAAAGGTTATAATATATAGTTTGGTTGAAATCTTTTGGAGCTTTTCATAACAGTCAGTGGCGGATCCAGGAATTTTTATAGAGGGGGGCTGAATTTTTTTTCCCCCGAGAAATGACGGTTTCAATTGAAGCCTAAAAACTATGTCTTTAAAATCATAAGGGATGCCAATTCAAAGACAAATTGGTATATTTAAATACCCTTACGAGACAAATTGGTATATTTAAAAACGAGATGGACAAATTAGTATATAAAAAGTGATTCGGGAGACAAACAACTCCTTTCCCTCTTCATGTTCGGGTTCACCTATTATAATCGGGTTTTCATTTTTTTTTTACAACCGGTTTTGTGGCCAAATTATTTAAACCCATAAAAAAATAAAACTAAACCCTCCTAAACCATTCTCCCACCTCCCCTCCCCTATCAGCTGCCATTAAAATTCCAGCTCTCTCCACCACCAAAGACAATCTCTTCCCATCGGTTGACCCAATTACCCTCATAATTGAGTTGAAATCTATTGTTAGTTTTTTGGGTTGATGCTTGTTTTCATTGATTTTAGTCTTTGTCAAAAACCCCTTTTTGCTTCTTTCGCTTCTTCAATTTTGTGATTTAGGGTTTTGCGTTGTTCTACTTCTGTGAAATTTTAAATTGGTATGTCAGTATGTCACATACCAAACCCTAAATATATATTTACAATGCCTAATCAAAATTTCACAAAATTGATTTCCCCCAAACCCTAATTTCACAAAATTTATTTCTCACAAATCATAAACCCTAATTGAAATTTTCCAAAATTGATTCTCAAATCCACAAATGCTAATCTAAATTGATTCTGATCTCAATCAATTGAACTTAAAAACAATAAAATTAAAAGGAAGAGGAAGAAAACTAACCGATCTAGATCGAAGGAGGGAAGGAGAACAATGAAGACTGTACGTCGAGGGGCAGTGCGGGAGACACTGTGCGGGACTGCAGAGGGGCTGCCTGCGGTGGTGCGCAGTGCGAGGGTTGGCCGGAGGTGGAGCTGGCGGCGGCGGGCGGCTCGGGGAATCCGGACTCGGGCGGCATCTCTATGCCTCTATCTGTCTGTCTATGTAACAAAAATAATAAAGCGCTTTTGATCTTTGGGAAAAAAATAAAAAGTGGGGTGTGATTGTGTGATAGGACTCGAACCCGCGCTCACACAGGAATTAAAACTCTCCCGTCTCTTCGTACGTCCTCACCGCTGAGCCAAGTTGTCCATTGTGATACCAAACTACTTCACTTTTATATATTACAAAACCAACAGATATATAAAAATACATATACCTTTTTCTCGGATTGGGGGGAGGGGGGGCTTCAGCCACCCCGAGCCCCCCGTGGATCCGCCACTGATAACAGTGACACTCAATAATATATATTGTGATTTTGTGAAAAGATGTATACAATATCAGCGGTTTTGTAGGTGCAATTTTGGAATAAATTTTAATTTTAGGAGTTTTTGGCAAAGAATAAAAAAAGGTGATTTTATGAAAGAAAATACAAAATATATAATTCATGAATGAGTAGTCAAACTTCATCTTATACAATGATTACTTATTAATAAGCACCATTTAATTGAATAAAATGATCCCTCAAAGTTCGAACCATTTAATCATGGGGGATTTGCATAGATAGACCAATTTTCTAAAGGGTTTGCATGGATAGATCACTTTTTGGGCAAATGTAAAATTGTGCTAGGGAGTTATTTGTGCAAATAAAATTAGTGACCTCTTGGGCAGGTAGTAAGTCTGATGTAAGGAGGGAACACGTGAGGAGGGAAGAGGAGAAAGTGATGGTGGGGTTTTGGCGCCAAAAAATGAAGAGAGGGTGAGGTGATGGGTGATGTGATTTTGTGATTTCTTTTACCATTTTATATGGTATAAAAGGGGATGAGGAGAGAGGTTTTTCATTTTCTCCCTTCTCCCAAAAGTTCTGCAGTAGAAAGAGATGGAGAATGATCCACCATGGAAGGCAAGCTCCCGAATTGCAGTTCCAGTTGCAGAACACTTGTCGGCTTTAGCCTGTGCCCCTGTCAGTGATCAAAATCCCCGTGTCAATGTGATCCCCCAGAAACCTTTCTTGGAAAATGAAAGGGGTAACTGTTTTTGACGAAGTAGTCCTCATCTATGGCGTTTGATACCCATGAACCTTTCTTTTCATCCTTGGTTTCATTTTTTAGGTGGAAACACCTTGGTATGTGTCACTCTCATCTTCCATGGTTCTTGGGTGGTTGAGGGAGGCAGATGGGTGTATGTGGGTGTGAAGGCGCACAAGAATATCATGATACAACAGGACATCGACTTCATCTCTTTAAAAAACTAAATTAGGCTCAAGATCGGCGATGGTGCTTCACTGCTTCATATGTAGAGTGGGTGTTGGTGTACGTACCGAACTCGAAAGAAGGGGGTCATCCGATCATAATAGCCGTTGATGACGACCTCGAGACTTTTAAATTTCTAAACTCAAAGTGTGGAGAAGATCCATGCCCCCTTGCGATATATGTCGGTCCACTGTAGAAGGAGAGCTTCGAAGTAAAGCAACCTGTCGAGGAAGAACGCCCTGCCAGGGAAGAACGCTTGAGTGGGCTACCCTCCTCCCAAAAAGTGGACGATTTGGATGAGATTGTGAATGATGGGGCACACGGTAAGGCATAACAAAACCCCGTGTTTCTAGATGTTGTGTTATATGTTGGGGGAGAGGTGACCGAGGCCTTAAGGAAGAGCAAGGACCTGACTGCGATGGACACTACTGACACGGGTAAACAATCAAATGACACGGGTATATTTTTCAGGTGACAGGGTATAGGATCTGGATGTGATTGAATTGGGTGACACAGATACCTCTTCAGGTGACATATGTGACATGGGTCAGGGGTTGGAGGTGATATCCATTAGCAGTGAGGAGGAGGATGACGATGGGCCAACCCCCACAATCGACTTTGGGGTCTTGGACGAGGACGAAGGTTTTGAAGTGAAGCTCGAAGAAGAGTGGGATGATTTGTAGTTGTACGGTGTCACATGACATATTTCACGTGTCACCTGTTTGAATTTGCTGAATTACATTTCTGACTGTGTCTGCCATTTTCATAAGGAAATCACCCTTGTCACCTTTTTGTATGCCCTTGCCACATGATGGATTTCACGTGTCACTATTATTTCCACCCAAACATTATAAAAACAAATACGTGGATAAAGAAAACCCCAACTACATATGATGTTTATAGAAGACTAACATCTACTGACCAACCAATGTTAAAAATACTACAACTACTAACCAACAGATATCATAACATCCTACAAGCTTTGAGCAACGAAGTTCATAAAGTACAATCACAGCAACATTCACAACCATCTAGTGAAAAGAAAACCAAGCCCTGATAAAAAATGGTCAGTGGTTTATTACAATCTACCATGGAAGATGGCAATAACAAGCATGTGCATGTACGCCCCGATAAATGCGTTGTCAAGTCCGTCGAAAGTGGGGGTGTCCTTGAAACACTACAACTATTAGCCTATATAACATATGACAAACTTTACCAATTTGTTAAGAAAATAACCCCTGTCACCTGTTTGTATGGTCATGTCACCTGAATGAATTAATGTGGCATAGTTTGGGATTTCACTTTAAATTTGCTTTCAAAATGAATCATGTCACCTGTTTGTATGAATGTGTCACTTGAAGGATTTAACATGTCACTTGTTTGATTTTGACGTTTCACATTTGTTATTGTCTGCCAATTGGTTAAGAAAATAACTCCTGTCACCGGTTTGTATGGTCGTGTCACCTCAAGGAATTAACGTATCATAGTTTGGGGTTTCACTTCAATTTTTTTTCTCGAAATGAACCATGTCACCTGTTTGTATGACCCCTATCACTTGAAGGATTTAACGTGTCTGTTTTTCCACCCAAACATTTCAAAACCAAGTACATTCGTAAAGAAAAGCCCCAAGTGCATAAGATGTTCATAAAAGACTAACATGTACTGACCAACCAATGTCATAAAATACTACACCTACTGACTAACGGAGATCATAATATCCTACAAGTTTTGAGCAACAAAGTTCAGAAAATACAACCCCAACAAAGTTCATAACAATCTAGGGGTATGAAAAGTACGCCCTGATAAAAAGTTGATAGTGGTTTATTACAGTCTACCATGGAAGATGGAAATAGCGAGCAACTGCATGTACCCCGATGGAAATAGAGATCATAACTCCTTCATAAGCTCTTTGTCGTAGCCTGTCATCCACTTCTCCCCATGTCCTCCCCTTCTCCCCATCCTCGCTACACACCCACGATGACAATGTTAGGTTAATGACATTGTTTGTATAATAAGTTGGAGACAAATATAAATGTAGGGTACCTTGCCATCCACCGGGCTATGCCATCGTTGTCGGATACGGATACAAGTCCCAACTGAATTGCGTCCGCGCTGGTGACAACGTCCTTCCTTTTTTGGTCCCGCGGTTTCTTCGTAGGAGGGCATGTCTTCTCCATCACCTCCTGGAGCCTTTATAGTCTCCTGCCTCGTATACCCTCAACTTTTACAGCCTCAGAGATCTGACAAATGCTTAGGAATTTTAAACTCTTATTCCGAGATTTGGATATCCCATGTCACCCAACCAAGTAAACCATGTCATTTAACTGCAATAACATTGTCACATCAACTAATACAGATTCATATAATCGACATTCCCATATTTTTTTTATCCCGTATCACCAAACTAAATAAACCCTGTCACCCAACAACAACAATCTTGTCACATTAATTGGCAACAAACAGATTCATATATGACATTCCCATATTTTTAACCCGTGTCACTTAACTATAAATACCATGTCATCTAGCAGAAAACTTACCTCCTCATTCTCTCATTTTGGCGTCTGGTCATCTCTTTCAGGTGTACCCTCCGTCTCCCTGCCCTTCCGGATCCTCTCCACCCATCCTCTCATCCTTGACAAGCACCTTCATATCCTTTTCCTTTCTAATATCTTCGACAACATCCTTTTGACGGACCACAAGAGCTTACCTTATCACCTTGTCCTTTTAGGGGCTTCTCCCCGGCTTCAGGTGCAATCATTGTAACCACATCGATATGAACGACCTGAAAAATAAATTCAAACTTTAAAATGGATCCTCAATTTCCCTTGTCGATCACTCAACATAAAACACCATGTCATCCAAAAACAAACTTACCTCCTCATCCTTTCTTGCCCCCCCCCCCCCAAATCCCCTTAATTTTCATCGACGAGTTTGTCTTCAACTCCATCTTTCCCAACATCACCCTTCTTCTCTGCATCAATTTCAAAAGAAGCGCTAACATCCCTTTCTCTTTCTTCCCCAGCCCTTCCCATCCCTTTAGCAACCCGCAGTCCATTGACGACCTCCTCCAACACTTTCATCTGCAGGGATTAGGTTTTTCACATCACTCACGGACTAAGGTGAACAAAAGCATTCAGAAAACAATATCAGTTGACCTGGGTATGTCAAAACTCATTTATAATTCAGAAACAAGCTCAATTAAAACAGAAAACGACATTGTTGTCCAACAATCAATGAAATTGAAATAACAAACAAGAGAATGACATCAAAGGGAATACGTGGTATTCGTAGGACTATTCGAATTCATATTAGATTCTAGGTGTCGCTTAATTTCAGATCGAAATAATTAGGACAATATCCTTTAAATATCAACATTTACGTGTCACCTTGAAAATGTCACGTTTCAGGAGTCCATTTACCCTTGTCACCTAAGTTATGCATATTCTGCAGAAAACGAAGATATGCGAATGAATGACGTACTTTTCTATCCAATTCGAAACCAATGTCACCTAATTTCTCTTTCAAACAAAAAAATTCCAAATCAAACACGACTCAAGCCTCAATCGTTCTTCTTCAAGCTCCCACTAAAACATCCCCATATCCCACTTTCAACTCCCACCATTGCCACCCTCTTCAGCCTTCCTAAACCCTAACCGTCGATTTCCCCTAACGATACCCGAAAACCGCCCTCCTCATCCTTTAATTGCATCCACCATTGTCACCCCTCCACAACCCATCACTCAACCCACCATTTCCCTTCAATCCCTAAACCCCATAGCCGGTGCCGGCACCCACACACCCCACATTCGCATAAAACGAAGAAGAGAAAGAATGATTTCGTGTTGATGGAGAGGGGGGCGTACCTTTCAAGTCCGGCGCCGACGTTCTTCGCTTCTCCTCGACAGTCCGACATCGGTGGATCTTCTCCGCCCTCATCCTTTTCAAAATCGTCGATGTCTTCCCTACTTATAGTTTCTTTTTGAAATGGAGAGAGATAGAGAACTGAAATGGAGAGAGAGGGGTTATTATGAGCCCTGATTTTTTTTTCCTTTTTCCTTTTTTCTTTGGCAAGTTTCCACATTTCTTTTTCTTTTCCTTTTTTTTTCGCGCCTAAACCTCCTATCCTAGGTTGTGCAACCGGGACATTTATGCTAAATTTTGGGATTTGTGTTATTTTTGCAAATTTTCAATGGTTTGTGCTATTTGTGCAAAGTTGGACAAAAAGTGGTCTATCTATGACCATTTTCTCTTTAATTATTTTAGTAAATTAAAAAAGCTTTTGAATAAAAAAAAACATCAAATTTGAACAAATATTGGATAGATTATTTGATCTAAAAAGATAAGTTTTTTACCTAACTATGTTGACTTATTAATTGATGTAGTCCACAAAAATAATATCATTTTAATTCAAAATATGACACGTATGCAAAAATAACCGTTTTAATCTAGAAATTCCATGGATGCGAGATCGCACCAACGACCTCTGCATTAATATTTTATTATATATTATATATAGATATAGATTTCGATCAACATGATTTCATTTAGGGGAGCCAATCTTTTCCAGTCAGCCCATTCGTTGGCCAAACCCACAAATAAATTTTTTAGATGATTAGCCAACAACAGTTTACTCCCCTCTTGCCTCTCCTAAGAGCACATTTAACGATTACTATTTAAGATGCTAATTTGTAAAAAAATTAATAAAATATGTTGGGAGGGGGAAAGGGATCCTTGTGGCATGGTTTTTAGGATCGGGATCCTAGTGTGGGATCGAGACAAGGGCGTGGGATCGGATTGTAGGATCGTAAGATCCTAGACAAAAATTAAAAATAAACAAAATATTAAAATAAAAACAAACCATCCTAAACAAATACCTTAATTTTAAAATAAAACTAAGCTTTTCCTCTATTAAACAAATTTAGTAACTAAAATAGTCCAATAATAAGCATTTAACATTCATAATTTGTCAAGAATAAGGCCTCAAAAGGTGACAAACAGACAATGATAATGTCTTAAAATATGACAAACATACAAGAGATAAATCACACATCCAAATATCCAATGACATCTCTAGTTTCAAATGCCATCATCGCAATTAACCACATCATGAACAATTTCAGGCGCTCAGACGTGGATTTGTTGAGTTGATTAGCGAAACAAAGGGCTTAGGGTTTCAATTCAACGTCTTCACTCTTCTGCCTTCAATTTCTAAGGAGATGGGCTGCCAAAAAAATAAAAAATAAAAAGGCCCATCGTATCCAGAAGATCCAATATCCAAACAAAACAAACACAATTACACAAATATGATTTTTGCTAGGATCAGATTATTTTTTTTAGGATCGGTAGATCCTAGGTAGATCCTACCGATCCCACATGATCCCATAGGATCCTAGGTAGATCCTAGCACGAAGGAGTCTATATGCCCAATCCGATCAAAACCTTGCCTAGAATCGTTGGATCGTAGGATCGTAAGATCCGGATCGGGATCTTAATAACCATGCCTTGTGGGATGTCAATTTAGCATCGATGCTAATTTGGTGCAATAAATGCTTGTGGGATGAAAGTTCGCAAAAGGGAGGACATGTGGCACACTCTGGCTGGCGGATGGGATGAGCGACTTAGATCAATTGGACTCAACGGCTGAGATTTAACCTCCCACATTTTAATTAGAATCAAATAATTTCATTTTCTCCATTTAAAATGTAATTTTTTTTTATAAAAATGACCATAATACTAGATTCATTTTTCTCTACACATAGACATAAATTTTGAATATGTTTCGACTTATTTTGAAAAAAAAATGATTTCTTTCGAAATAATTATATTGTAATTTTATAATTAAATTTTAGTAATTAAATACTAATATGGAGTATAATATTATAATCATATTACGAACTATAAACATATTGGAAATAATTGTTATAGAGGGGTATATTCGTAAATTAAATTGGTAAAAAATGATGGATTGTGGGATGCTATTGTTAAAGTGGAAGAAGTGAGAAAGAGATTCTATGCTGATGTGGCGGAGAGAGGTAAATAAAAAAATATTAATTTTAGTAACTTGAATAGTAACTGATAAACATGGCCTAAGCTTCGACGCTTTTTTTCCCTCGACTTCAGCAACTCCAACAAAGGGAGAACACACCACCATAGCCGCACAGAGCTCGCTCGGGAGAGGAGACCAATCTTCGTATCACATCGGGAGGCTTGAGATCAAGCTCTCTTAAGGACTAGCAAACTAGGCTCGAGGGTCGATAGAAAACGGGAGGGCTTTTTAAGAGTGGAGATGCGGTCAATCTGATGCCTCTCGGAAAGACCATGAGCTCTTGCAAGGAGAAGAAGGAACAAGTTTGTTTTCCTCCCTTTTCCCTGCAATTTGCCCCTAATTTGATATGGTTTTGGGGATCTAGGTTTTGAGAAAATTAGGGCTGAGTTCAATTTGTTATTATGTGATTTTTGAGTTTTGGACAGTCAAGAGAGGAAGCAAAAAGAGGATGAGAAGAGGGTCGGAATGAGCCTCTGCAATTTGCCCTTGATTTGGGTTGATCTTTTTTCTAATGATGATTTTAATTTGGGGACTTTTGTTTGGAGGCAATCGACAGAGGAGACGAGCGGAAGCTAAGGCTCGAGAGCTCGAAAAACCAAGGCGAGCGGAATTCTAACTTCAAGGTTCCCAGGTAAGTACTTTTGATCGAACATGTGAACATTCAACCCCAAATTCGATACTTAGTTTCATGATTTGAGCCCCGAATCTAAAATTTTCAGATTCCCCGTTGCCTGCAAAGCTTGCCGTCGCCTGCAGGGGCTGTATTGAAATTGCAGCTCTTCTGATGGGTAGGTTCGGTTTATCATCATCTTTTTTTCCTGATATGATTTAGCCTTCTTGATTTAGGCTTGTTTGTTCAGCATAATCCGAGATTAATTTTGTTGAACCTCCTGATTTTGGGTTTCAATTTGTCTTCAGCATTATGCTGATTGAGTTTTGATTTGTATTCTGCAGAGTCCTGACTTGAATGTGTTATGGATTCTGATTGTTTTTTTTTTTTTTGAACTCCCAATTCATTTGTTTGGTGTTCACTTGGGACTGCAGAAAGAAATATATTTTTTTGTTCACCATTTTAGTGCCTTCCTATTGCTACTTTTGTGTTGTTGTTTGACAAATGACAACTTGTCCCATATTCATTTTCATTTGATAGTCCATGGAATTCGGTAATTCATTTGCTTGTGAGTTCCGAGCAAAATCCGACAGCACTTCGTCTTGATAAGTCGATCCACGCCGGGATCGTGTAGCGACTAAAGACTAAACTCTCGAACCGCTAATGCCCGTGCTGAAATTTCGGCAGCATTTCGACCCTATGAGTCGATCCACACCGGGATCGGGGTAGCAAAGAGAGACTAAACTCTCGAGCCGCCGAGCCGAGATCGAAGGTCGCGACGAGAGACTAAACTCTCAAGCCGCTAGGATCCATTTGATTTACAATTTTGTTTTTTGTACCTGCAAACAAAGAAGAAAGTAAGAAATATAGTTCTACCCTCTGTTGAGTTTGGAGGATTTAAACACTTGTGCTTTTATTCCTCAATTTGGCTTGCTCCAGCCTTTTGTATGTGAGTTTGTTGCTCTTTCTCTCTCTCTCTCCCTCCTTCGCTCTCCTGCTCTCTCGCTCTCCCGCCTTTCTTTTGTTTGTGCACTGATGTGCTTGTGTTTGGGTGTTTGTGGGTCTGAGCCTTTCTAGCAAAAAAAACCAGGACGGAGGAAGAAGATGTAAGCTTTATTTGTTGCTTTCCTTTCTTTTGCAGATGAAAGTACCAGGAGCGAAACTGGAGCAAAGCCACATACTTGCAGTTAGAGCTGGCAAGATCTGATCCGACCCGAGAAACCCGACCGACTCACTCGAACTGAAACCCGATCGAACCCGAAAATTTAGCGTTATGCATAACCCGAACCCGAAACTGAGCCCGACCGATATTGACCCGAAACCCAAAGTGACCCGAATACAAACAAACCCGACTCATCCCGGATCCGACTCAAATCAGACCCGACCTGAATTCCAACCCGACCCGAATTTCATCCCGACTCGACTCCCAACTCGATCCGATTCCCAACCCGACCCGACTCCCAAACCGACCCGAATATCCTTGAATATATATATCTATTATACATTTATACTATGAAGCAAAAAAAAAATTGTAATCTATTATCGAGCAATTGATAGTTAATGTTATTTCTAAACAAAATAAAATTTTCGTTGATCAAGGTGAAAACTTAAAACTATTAGTGCATAAGTGCATTTCGTTGCTCAAAGTTAAATGTACCATAACTTTGTGGTAAATTTGATGACAGTTTAGAAACAAAACAAAATAAGCCAAAGTCCATAGCAGTAACTCAATAAGTAAACACAAGTTACACAACATCACTTCAAGTTTTAACAACTTAACAATTTGATGAGTGATGAATCATGAATGGAATACTTTAAATGCATCGAATATTCTAATTCATCGAATAATCGGAGATGAATTTATATATAAAGATTAAGGTAATCTTGTTTAGTTATTTTCTTATAGGCAATAATTTGTTTACTTTATCAGTATTTAAGATGAACTCACAAATGAGTCGATTTACTATATTACTCAAAACTCCAAAAATCATCAACTCATAGTACATTCATATAGATTGATGTAAATCATTACCCGTTTACTCGTTTAATGATGAATGATCGACTTGAATTCAAAATTCTCATTTCTCACCAATAAAAGATTATTACAAGGAAGATATTATAACTTGAATCATATACGTAGTGAATTATCTTTTAGATAGAGAATCAAGTATGATTTTGATAACAATATAATGCCAAATTTCAATGAAATTAATGATGAATAGCTTACCAATGTTATTAAAATTGGGATTCTAAATCGCATCGGTAAAAAGGTGTGAGGATCGAACCGTAGAATCGAATATTAGGATCGTAAGATCCCACCACATGGATGATTTTTTTTATAAATGAAGTTAATATGTTTAATATTAGATAAATATTATGTTAAATCATAAAAAATAAACTACATATAATATAGATTAACTAAATATATTATAAATTTTTTAGATTTAAAGGGTAAATATTATAAATTTCTTGTAATAGATATTTTATAGGATCGTTATAATCGCAAAAAAGGATCGGGATCGTTTTTCCATTTTTAGATCGTAGGATTATTGGAATCGTAGGATCAAATCGAGATTTTAGCAACATTTAAGCTTACGAGCCAATGAGTAGATTATATATTGAATCATATTTAATTTTACTAAAATGCTTTTTGAAATAAAAAAATAACATGAATTACATATTTAATTTAACAAAATTGATTACCCGGAAGTCCCGAACGAACATGATTCAACAAATTCAACCCAAACAATTAAAAGTTTGAAACAAACGTGGATCCGCTTCTACTTGAAACCTGAATGAGACCGACCCGAGTACCGACCCGAAACCCGAATGAGTCCGACCTGATTCTGACCGAAAATCCGAATGGGTCCAACCCGATTCTGACCAAAACCCGAGCAATCTGAATTTCATTTTTACGAATCTGACCCGACTGAGCCCGACACAGAAATTTTGACCGAGTTGACCCGACTCATTAGTGACTCGACCCGAATGTGATCGACACGAACCCGATTGGATGGCCCAAATTACCGGCTCTACTTGCAGTCACCTTTTAGAGGAGAAGTGGGAGCAGTTAGTGAAACTAGTACAGTACCCGTGCGCTACACACGAGATTTTTAAATTATAATTATGCGGGATCTTTATAGAAGATAAACTTTTATTCCCCTAAAATGGTAAATTACAAATGAGTTATTATGACAAATAATATAATGCACGTGCTTTACCAAATAAATAATTTATTAAAAAGTAATTAAATTATTAAAAAATAGATTATATAAATCAAATTAGTGAGAGAAACCGAACAAATGGAGACGGGTGGATCGAGTTGAAGATTTAAAAGCAAAATATCAACCTTTTAGATGATCCATAAAGCTACCGATATGATGAGAATGGAGATGAAGATGAGTATGAAAATGAAAGCCAAGGATGTTAATTTCAAGTGTGTCCGGCTCGTTATTTTCACATTGCAAATTCATCATCTGAAGATACTAAATAATTTACAATGCATAATGTGCAGGAACACTTGAGGATAAATGTAGCTTCCAATTTTTGAATAACCATTGTCAATCGTCAATCGTTGCTCTGATATTGTCTTCATGCTTTAATTGAATGACAACTTCTGTCTCCGTGCTTTAGTTAAATCTATGACAACTACTAACTGGCACTTCATCAACCATCCTTGATCCACGTCCACTCGAACTCTGAAGGCTTTGTAACCTTTAATATGAGGAAACTTTTCATTCACCTTAAACAGTAAAAGTAGTTAAGTTTGGACAAAGATACTCCACGGTTGTTCCAAAAAAATAATCTAAACCTTATCAATCTAGCAAGTATTGCACAGTATGAAATGTACATGGTTGATAACAACAATCACAAATGGAGAACTCAAAATCTATAGCTGGTAACATATTTCTTTTTTGTCCATTTTGCAGAATTCTTTAAATTATACCCCCAAATAGGATTTCTATCAGATCATTGATAACTAACTCATAATCAAATTTTCCTCGGTGTCCTATATTTGCACTTGATGCTCATTATTTCTACTCATCTGGCCTTTACACTGAGTCCATATATAGGTCCTGAGCCTATCTTATCCTTCATAGCAAAAAAGCAACAACCAATTCAAGTTTGTAATTGCTTTGTCTTTTACTTTCAAAGTTTTGGAACCACACCAAATATGCATTTGCATTATGTCCTCTTGAGAACCTGATCACTGTTCTACTAGTGAGATTACATTATATAATCTCCACAACTGGCAAGCATTACAACAATAGACTAGGTTTACAATTTGAATTATGACTCCTCATTATGTATCATTACCTACATATCCAAACTTGTATAAAATGAACTAGTAACAAACTTCATATTAGAGTAGTACTGCATTGTCATCCAAATCAGTTGTTGTGTTTCTCATTGGTTCAATATACTATATACAGAAACTAAATCCAGCTTTGATAAATCTGTATATTGAATACCATGAGCCAATTTCAGACTGTCATGAAAGCCAAGTATGTGAATTATCTGAAGAAGGAAAATATGGTAATTAACTTGAATGGCATCCCAACCACCAGTTTTGCTGCTAATAATTTGTAGAGGTGTTCTGGTGCCTGAAGAAATTGCAGCTCATAGTTGAAGATTTCCGGCTTTCGTACGGTCCGCCCTCGATCGATTACCGGCTCTCCATGGTTCGGTGCACGCAGTTCGGTGCAAATCACGCTTTGAGAAAGACCAAAAAACTTGATCGGGACCAGCCTAAGTCGATTCCAACACTTCCGAACCGATCTCTATTACATTGTCCTTTGGCCTTTATTTATAGAGGGAGCCTTCTCCTTTCTTATATGTTCACTATCGATGTGGGCAAGAATCAAGAGCTGCTTGCTTTATTACTTGTTATACTTGTCAATATATACATTGCTTCCTTTTCGTAATCGATGTGGGAACTACTTTGTGTCTATAAATACACATGAAACATATATCTTATGTCATTGGAAGCCATTTGTACTTTATATATTTATACATATTATATGTATAAGGTACGGTAGAGACCCGAAACGATTCCTGGTTTGATCTGTATATGTGTCGTATTATGGCCTAACATGATTCCATTCTTATATAACTTTCTCCGAGGGCTTAATTTATATTGCGGGAAACCTTATTTCTTCCTCTATTAAACCATATAACCTTCTCTTGGTCGAATCACTGTAC
The DNA here is from genome assembly GCA_963922045.1 of Persicaria maculosa. Lineage (NCBI taxonomy): Eukaryota > Viridiplantae > Streptophyta > Magnoliopsida > Caryophyllales > Polygonaceae > Persicaria > Persicaria maculosa. Next base: position 52,322,247 of record OY998254.1, read on the forward strand.
TAAATGGTTAGCCCTAAATTTATGGCATCGTCATAACTCCTCGGACCTCAATCGCATCTCGATCGATTGGGGTTCGATAAAACGACGCTTTTACTTATATCTTATCTTTATTTGTGATCTAGAATGACACCGTAATCTTGAACTTCTTGACGATTGTGATTTTATTGTGAGCTCTAGCTAGCGTGCTGAATGAGCCACGCGAGCTATTTCGTGTTCTGTCGTGCCCAGCGAGGCACTAGAACATACTTGACTCGAACTCCAATGTGCTAAGGCGAGCAACGCGAGTTATTTTGAGTCGAGCTCAAGCGTGCTGGATGAGCCACGCGAGCTAATCTGATCTAAGCTCAAGCAGGCTCGACAAGCCATGCGAGCTATTTCGTGTTCGATCGTGTCCAATCTAGATACGAGAACATACTTGACTTGAACTCCAGCGTGCTAAGGCAAGCTAGGCGAGTTATTTTGAGTCGAGCTCGAGCGTGCTGAATAAGCCACGTGAGCTAATCTAATCTAAGTTCAAACAGGCTCGACAAGCCAAGCGAGCTATTTCAAGCTCTATCGTGCCCAACGAGGCACGAGAACTAACTTGACTCGAACTCCAGCGTGCCAAGGCGAGCAACGCGAGTTACTTTGAGTCGAGCTCGAGCGTGCTGAATAAGCCACGCGAGCTAATCTAATCTAAGCTCAAGGAGGCTCGACAAGCCAAGCGAGCTATTTCGAGTTCTATCGTGCCCAACGAGGCACGAGAACTAACTTCACTCGAACTCCAGCGTGCTAAGGCAAGCAACGCGAGTTACTTTGAGTCGAGCTCAAGCGTGCTGAATGAGCCACGCGAGCTAATCTAATCTAAGCTCAAGCAGACTTGACAAACCAAGGGAGCTATTTTGAGTTTTATCGTGCCCAACGAGGCACGAGAACTAACTTGACTCGAACTCCAGCGTGCTAAGGCGAGTAACACGAGTTACTTTGAGTCAAGCTGGAGCGTGCTGAATGAGCCACGCGAGCTAATCTAATCTAAGCTCAAGCAGGCTCGACAAGCCAAGCGAGCTATTTCGAGTTCTATCGTGCCCAACGAGGCACGAGAACTAACTTGACTCGAACTCCAGCGTGCTAAGGCGAGCAACGCGAGTTATTTTGAGTCGAGATCGAGCGTGCTGAATGAGCCACGTGAGCTAATCTAATCTAAGCTCAAGCAGGCTCGACAAGCCAAGCGAGCTATTTCGAGTTTTATCGTGCCCAACGAGGCACGAGAACTAACTTGAATCGAACTCCAGCGTGCTAAGGCGAGCAATGCGAGTTACTTTGAGTCGAGCTCGAGCGTGCTGAATGAGCCACACGAGCTAATCTAATCTAAGCTCAAGCAGGCTCGACAAGCCAAGCGAGCTATTTCGAGTTCTATCGTGCCCAACGAGGCACCAGAACTAACTTGACTCGAACTCCAGTGTGCTAAGGCGATCAACGCGAGTTATTTTGAGTCGAGCTCGAGCATGCTGAATGAGCCACGTGAGCTAATCTAATCTAAGCTCAAGCAGGCTCGACAAGCCAAGCGAGCTATTTCGAGTTTTATCGTGCCCAATGAGGCACGAGAACTAACTTGACTCGAACTCCAGCGTGCTAAGGCGAGCAACGCGAGTTACTTTGAGTCGAGCTCGAGCGTGCTGAATGTGCCACGCTAGCTAATCTAATCTAAGCTCAAGTCTTTCGAGGGTCGATTCTGATTGCTCGAAAGTGTGTTTTTATTCTCCGTAGAGGCTTGTTTGAAACTCCGTGCTCGAAAGTCACGCGAATGCTAAATTTATTCTCCGTAGAGGCTTGTTTGCAACTTCGTGCTCGAAAGGCACGCGAATGCTAAATTTATTCTCCGTAAAGGCTTGCTTCTAACTCCGTGCTCGAAAGCCACGTGAATGCTGAATTTATTCTCCGTAGAGGCTTGTATGCAATTCTGTGCTCGAAAGCCACGCGAATGCCAGATTTATTCTCCGTAGAGGCTTGTATCGTACGAGGTCGATCCCGACCGTCGTAGTATAAATATAGAGTGTCGATCCCGACTACTCAATTTAGCGTTTAAAATGTCAAGTGTCGAATCTGACTACTTGAGTACATGTGTTTAAGGTTGATGCGTCGATTCCGACAACCCATGTTTCATTGTCATAATCTAAAGTGCGTGAAATCATGGGATGGAATTTAAAGGAATACCTCTTGACGTGTGTCTGGGAGACGTAAACCCCTAAAATAAATAGGGGTTTAAGATGTAAATCCCTCTCACAAATCGCTCTTGTAGATAGCCGATGTCCGGAGAGTCGCTCTTGTAGATAGCCGATGTCTGGAGAGTCGCTTTTGTAGATAGCCGATGTCCTTTTCCGGACATAGATATATGGAAATTTAACTATTACAAGAGCTCTTCATAGCCCCTCATTAAAATAAAAGGAACAAAAAAAATAAGAGGAAAGCTGCTCTCCACAGCGCTTGAACTCGTCATCTTTTGACCTCTTGGTCTTTCATTATTCGGAAGCTCGTACAGGTCCTCTCTGTGTGGTTTGATTTTTTGACGGGTCAGAAGACCCAGATTTTGTAGCGGCATGCGCAAACTATCTCATCTCCTGAGACTTTTTCTTTAGTTTCATCTCCTCTGACGGTCGTTTCGGTGTAGAATGGTATGGTCCTGCCCAAGGTACACGCGTGCAAAACTGGTTGAGCTAGGCAAGTTTCTTGTTCCTTCATCGCGTCTATCACAATTTATCGCTTGTATATATGTATGTATAAAAAGAAAGCATCGATAAAGGGGACTCGAACCTTGGACCTTTTGGAAACCTGTATGCCTGCTCTGCTAATGGAGCTAGACGGGTTTCCCGATTCCATTTGTGTTCAAACACACTTAGAGCTTTTACTTTAGACCTGTACGCGTACAACTCCGCCAGCAACCCCTTTCCTGAGGTTCCCGGGCGGTTGAGCATCAACTGCTGCTTGCGTACTTGATTCTTTCCTCGCAAGTATTTTTTACATAAGCTGTGTTCCCTCCTAGTGGAGATCTATTCACGAAGGATATATGTGGTGGGTGTAGACGATACCCTTCTAGAAATTAGTTAAGAGGCATTAAAGATATCAAATCAAATTGACTTATCGATCACGCAGCTTCAAACTTTGATGATTCTGAGACGGACGATCACGATGTGCTAGCCCGATGTCCTAGCCCTCTCGGTTCCTAAACATTAGCCAGATGCATAGTTTCTTTCTCGTAATTGGAAAGTAATACTTACTTGCGGATATCGAGCCCTTCCGATCGAATACAAACAACACGATCGGAGTCTGGTACCCGTGTTGGGTTTCAACGATGGTCCCTGTAGGTTTTAGTGGGGCTTGAGAAATTGCGATCGAGTGATCGGGCAACTTCACCCTTTTTTGAGTATCGCGAGCTCGAGTTTCAGTTGGTCGAAACTGTGGTATGATCCCAATCGGAGGTGCTCGCGATAAGATCCCAATCGGAGGTGCTCGCGATAAGATTTCCGGCCTTCGTACGGTCCGCCCTCGATCGATTACCGGCTCTCCATGGTTCGGTGCAAATCCCACTTTGAGAAAGACAAAAAAGCTTGATCGGGACCAGCCTAAGCCGATCCCAACACTTCCGAACCAATCTCTATTACATTGTCCTTTGGCCTTTATTTATAGAGGGAGCCTCCTCCTTGCTTATATGTTCACTATCGATGTGGGAAAGAATCAAGAGTTGCTTGCTTTATTACTTGTTATACTTGTCAATATATACATTGCTTCCTTTTTCTAATCGATGTGGGAAACTTTGTGTCTATAAATACACATGCAAACATATATCTTATGTCATTGGAAGCCATTTGTACTTTATATATTTATATGTATTATATATAAGGTACGGTAGAGACCCGAAACGATTCCTGGTTTGATCTGTATATGTGTCGTATTATGGCCTAACATGATTCCATTCTTATATAACTTTCTCCGAGGGCTTAATTTATATAGCGGGAAACCCTATTTATTCCTCTATTAAACCATATAACCTTCTCTTGATCGAATCATTGTACTAAATGGTTAGCCCTAAATTGATGGCGTCGTCAATAGTGAATGCTTAAAGGGAAAAAAATGTGACAAATATATCATAATGAACAACTACTAATGTCAACGTACAATAGCAACAAACATTAAACGTTTGAACTTGATCACTGTTCTGGTGTTCTAGAGATTTATAGTACTTTGAGTTTGTTAGATAATTTTTTCTGGTCGTTTATTAATTTTGAATATGTATAAATAAAATCAAGGAATAACGGCATTTGGAGATTGAGTCTCCATAAAATTGAGTCTAAACACCATATGGTTCAAAAAACCAAAACTCATAAAATGTATTGCACACAAGATCGTAAATTAATTTAGAATTAGAGGAACTCAATAACAAAAAACAAAGGCAGTGATAATATCAAAGAAAGTAGAAAGAATTGTTCATGAATCAGCCAGAAAACAGAAGGAAGTTAACAGGAAATCACTATCAAACATGAATGACAGTCTATACCCCATAAAGCATATTGAAAGTTTTTATCCAAAAACTCAAATTCGACGAAATCAAATCGTAGAACTACTAGAAATCACCGATTACGAACATGAAAGCACAAATTCAACGAAATCAAATCTTCCCTGTTCTATGGTTGTCTGTGTATGCATTTATCACCAGCCCTACCAAAATCAAATATGGAATATCCCGAATCCTCCCCAATCGATAGGAATGATCATTTGTTCTATGGTTTTAAACATTCTATAATTAAGAGAGAGAGAGAGAGCAGAAAAGTCACCTATAATTACAAATCCCCACAACCGGTTCCTCGGATTCGATGACCACCGCCCTCCGCTCTCGGGATGATGACCACCGACGATTCGATGGCCTCCGCCTGCCATCACCGCTGGCAAGGGAGAGAAAGGAAGAAACAAAAAAAAATAGAGAAACTCAACTAACCCTCGAAGAGAAACAAAAAGAAAAGCCTTCAATTGACGAAAACCCTAAGTCGACTCGACCGGCGATGCTCCTCTCAGCCATCACCGCTGGCAACTCCAGCAACGGCCTTCAGTGCTTGCAGCCACTAGAGAGGAGCACCGAGTATCCTGAGAGATTCGAGAGAGATTGAATAGATGAGGGAGAAGCGGTTTGAGAAAAGTAGAAAACCCTCTGATCGAGAGAGATCACGGGAGAGAGAGGTGATAGAGAAGAGAGAAATAGAAAGTAAAGGGAAAAAAGGGAAAGAAAAAAAAAATCAAAGAAGGCTCCACGTGGATAGGTTGAGAGGGCTGGAAAAGTCTCAGCTTTAAGATATAGGAGGATAACTCCCCCAACCAAGTACTGCCCCACCATCACCTTTATTTAATTTCCCCCTTTTTTCAGTTCTTTTTAGTTCTTTTTATTAACGGTCAACTTGTAAAAGAGACAGTACTTAAATCCAGATGCCCAGTGTTTTCATTTTAATTTGGGCTCATTGGGCCTCTTTTTTTTTTTTTAACATGTGTTTGGACTTATATTCTAATTTATAAATCCTGGTTTTGAATGGTTAAGCAAAGGTCCGATTTTGAACGGTCGAGCTCTATGCTTAAAATTTAATCACATTTTTAATATATTATAAATGTGATTTCATTATCTATGAAATAATGAATCCGCGAAAATTTACCCCCAACAGCCACTATCAGAAAGTTGTAGCTATCAGTAAGAGGTTTTCAATGCATACTCATTATAGTCAATCAAACCACTGAGACCTCCAAAAATTGTGTTACAAGTTCAGCTTATTGGACGACAACTTCTGTTGCTTTGTTCTTCATTTAGGCTCTTGAATTTCAACTCCACACCAGGGCTCCTCACTTGTATTCATCTTCTTTACTCTTCATTCATCCACGAGTATCCTCATTCCTTGTTGGACCCACATCAACCTAAAATAATCAATAAGAATTGCATAGATTCTGACTCCGCCGCTAAAAAGAGTATAAACACAAATCTAACATAACCATGCATTATATATTTAAATCAAGTTAAATGCAACCTAATATGCATACTTAAATGCATACTCTTAAATTTCCCACACTTGAGTCTTTGCTCGTCTCAAGCAATGCAAACTTGAGTCGAATCAACACCTAACATACAAGCAATCCATGTAATTACTTCGTAAAAACTACTAAAGTCAAAGGTAAGGAACAAGAAGCAAAAAATAACGCCATAGCATGAATAGGTGCAATTCAAAGAATAAATTAAGTACATCCATCCAAACTTATCACCAGGAAATATGTGTTTCACCCTCGCTTATGTGTTCAGACTTAATAATTCATGCTCAAACTCAATCCTTTACACTTAGCTACAATACAATTACGTTAGTGGTTTAAATCTCCATTGCAAGTGACATCACATGCAACCAGATCATAAGGTCTTTTAAATGGGTTGTAATGGGACCATGATAGGAACATAAGATATGAAATGTTTTTTTTTTCTAATTAATTGTTTTCAAAAATATCTAAATTGGATTTTTTTTTTGATTTAGAGTTTAACAGATTTAAAGGATAAGGAGTCTTTTTGTGTATTTTTTTTAAATTTCTATTTTTTTATAATTAATTATGAATTTCATATAATATCATTTTAAATATTTTTTTCATGATTTGATTTTTTCTATTTGATCTCTGTAAACAATATTTAAAGGATTTTAATAAAGAATTTAATTCATGTAATGGTCTTTTAATTGATTTTTTTATCAAGTATCTTTTAACACATTAAATCTAATTAATTTTTAAAGGTTTTTTTATAATTTTGATTTTTCCTATTTGATATTTTTGAAAAAACAAATTATAATTTTGAAAAAAGCAATCTAATTAATTATGAATAAAATAATCTACTTTCAGGTTAAAAAATATAATTTAAAAAATTCAAATTTTATTTGAATAGTGTCATAATCTAATTCCAAAATTTATAACCTATTTTGAAAAATCCTAAGGGGCAATTTGCGAAATAGCCACGAAATAGGGACTAATTTGTGAAATGTCCACGTTTTGGGACAAATTTGTGAAATGTCCTAAATATAAACCTACTCCCTTCTCCCACGCGCGTTTCTCTTTCCTCCGGCTCTCCCTCTCCGCACCCTCTCTCTTTCTCCGTCGCAAACTGCTCAACGGCAATTGCAAGGATTTAGGGCTGATTATATATCCGATATCATCAAAACCACCGATTTCGACGTCTCTTCTACGGAATCAGGTAAGCAAAGCATTCGATTACAAGCTACAACAAACGCTACCTTGAATTCATGGAAAATTTGCGCCAAAGGCGCAGATTTTACTAAAATTTTGACGATTCTAAGTTCATTTTCAATTATGCTGAAGAATCACATAAAATTTGCGCCGAAGGTGCAAATTTCCTTCAATTTTTGACTTAAAGAAGACGATTGATTACTGCTTTGGATTACTGCTATGGATTACGTCAATTTTTGACTTAAAGAAGACGACTTGAATCGAGTGATTACTGCTATAGATTACGTCAAAATTTGAGCCTTTGCCGCAAATTTCGAATGATTTTTGAAGCATCAATTACTGATTATGCACGTTTTTTGCTATATGTGTGTGTTTTCCAAGTCTTCCATCGAATCTGTGCTTATTTGTGCTATATCTGTATCAAATATAGTTGAATCGAATGATTAGTGCTATTGAATGAATCAAAATTTATGCCTTTGGCGAAAATTTTGATTCATTTTTTAAGCATCAAGTGATTAATGTTATGGAATCACACATACAATAGAATCAAATGATTACTGTTATGGAATGCATCAAAATTTGCGCGTTGGTGACGGAGGGGAAACCTATCGTTGATCCGTCAAAGTAAACTCAAACTTACAACTAGTATAGCAATAAGCAAGAGGTCGATCCCACAGGGAAATTCGCTATTCAAGTGTGATTTAAGTGCCAATCAAGTAACCAAAGCGGGGGTTTTGAGTGTGTAAAAGTTCTGCCTTTTATCAAAGCGGATTGAAGCAAACAAAAGTAAATGATTTTGATTTAGACAATTATGAGAAGCAATTCTACCTACAATTTTCCACTTTATTGGATTGAAGCGATCCTTGTAACTTCTTCTCGTCCTATTAAGTTTCCTATGAATGCCATTGTCCCGACCTAATATAGTTACTAGTCCAACCAGTCCTAGCAACCCTTATCAATCGAACAGTCCCTAAAGAAGGATTTAACCCAATTGATAGCTTTAAGTTCAGAGATTAGCCAAGGTATTTACAGTCCCTAAAGAGGGATTTAACAACACATTCAACTTCCTACTCATTCAATTAGTTCAACCAGCCCTAAAGGAACAAGTTTGCCACTTAGGTTAAGGTTCACAACCAGGAATCTACAAAACCTTAGCGATTGAATTGATCTAACAAGTTGGCCAGACAAGATAGAATAAAACAATAGATAATCAAGCACAAAGAAGTTGAAGCATTCAAATATAGGAAACAAGGAACGAGAATTAGAAACTCACAATCAATCTAAATAAAGCTTCAAATTGGAGGCAGAATAGATGAGTTTATTTCCTCATGGAAGACATCGCTCAAATCTCTAAAGTGTCTGATGAACGTAAGAATAGAATAGAAGTGCTGGAAAAATAACTAAAAGCGGCCTTAAATATCATCCAAAGTTGGCCATAAAATAAAGTAATAGATCTAGGTTTTTTTAATATTCAAAAAGACGCGCAAAAGCGCTGACGACCAATGCTGCAGGCGCAGCATATATGCTGCGGCCGCACCATGTGCTGCTCCCTTCTCTGAATCGGTAAATATATAGATGGGTGGCAAAGCCAAGAGTACAAAAAAACGTAAGACCAGGGTGACAAAGCCAAGAGTACAAGAAAACGTAAGACCAAACCACGGGTCTTACGAAAAAAGAGATGGGACCTACACAATCACGCCCACAAGTTTCTACCACAATTTTCACTCCCACAAAAAAAAGGACTTATCCCACTAAATCACAAGTTTCATCCACCAATTTTCCAACCCACAAGAGAATATAATTCCGTCTAGCTAATTTCACAAAAGTAGGATACCACCTAATAAAACAAGGCTGTAAAAGCAAGTACAGCTTCTCCACAATTGCACGCCAAGTGAGAGCCCCAAGAAAGACAAAAAGCAAGGTTGTAAAAGCAATTACAGCATTGACTCATGTCATGGGGGCCCACACCAACAATGACCACACCCTTTCCCTCTACACACATGACCAGCTCGCCGGGAGACAACACCCAAGGCCGCCAGCACCATCGGAGACCCCCAACAACCACCAGTCCGCCACCAGAACCTGCTGCGCATTCAGCCCGACCCTTATATTTGAATGAGCCCAGCAGACGGACAAGGAGGGAGATAACCCGAGCACCTCCACCCCCAAAGCGAAACCAACCCAGCAGAACATCTGTCGACACACCATAACGGAGATCCCGAGCACCACAGCAGCACCGCTCACAACCCCCCAGCCAGCTTGTGCGTTCAGCCCAGATTTCGACAAGAATGTGGGCCGAGAGCAAAGGAGAGCGATAGAAGCCGAACCCCGAACCTCCGGACACACCCTCAAACCACTCGGAAGAGAAACCCCACGAATCCACCTAGAACAGACGCCAACAGACCCACATCACCCTCACCCTTCAATCAGACCAAGGTGAAACCCATACCTCCCCCACACCCGCAAGGACCGAGCCACCGGCAGCCGACAGCCGCGATCCGGCCAAACCAGGGGGGACCCAATGCGTCACGGGTCCAGTCACCACTGGTTCACGCCTCCGAACCGCCCCAAGCTACAGCCCACCAGGCCAGCATCCACGGACCAAAGAGAGAGAGACGAGCACACGACGAAGACGACAGGAGAAGGAGATGAAGAACTGAAGCAGTAAGACCAGATCCGGCCGAATAGAGCCAGATCCAGACCCAAGTACGGAGATTGGAACACAAAACCACACAAAGTGACCACTCGTGCAGCACCTTCGTCGGAGAACCGCATCCACCCTCGTGCAGTGAGACGCAAACCCCACACACCTAGATCTGGATGAACCAGATCAGAACGGAACCGACTTCCCTCCGCCAAGGAGATGTGACCACTCGATCTGCAACACCACCCGGCCCTCAGCTTCAAAAGGCGGCGCCAGACCCGAAACGGCGACCCCTCCCCAACAGTCAGTCAGAACCAGCGCCGGAGAAGCGCCCAGATCCGTAGATCTAGGAAAGAGAAAACATAATTCCTCCCCCACAATGCCCAAGGGAAGAGCACACTCCAAACGAACACTACTCAACCCCAAGATAATCAGGAAAATATTTGCAATAAGCCCAATAATTATCACCCAAAAGATTTCGATTTGGAAACCAAACTCAAAAGAATTGAAAACGTGGGTAGGGATTGGAGGAAGGGCCAAAGCGAGAAGAGAAAACCAAAGAGAAGAGGAACCACGAATGAGAGTTTCTCTCTCTAGGTTTCTCTCTCTAACACCCAACCTGTACTGCTCCCTTCTGCCCGCTGCAGCGGGACCTGGTGCGGCCGCGGCATATTGTTTTTCACGGAAAATCTGTTTTGAATTTGCTCTTCTTGTCAACTGGAAAGTTGTAGTTCTCTGAAAGAGCTTTCCCACGCATGGTCATAATAGTCAATCAGACAACCGAGACCTCCAGAAAGTGCAAAACAAGTTCAACATGTCTGGCGACAACTACTGCAGACTTGTTCTTCGTTTAGGTCCGCTTCTTCTTCTCAGGACCTCTTGAGATCTTCATGTAAGCTTCTCCGATCAACTAGACATTCTCATCTAATGCGTTAACAACTCCTGTCTCATCATCGGATCCACGATTACCTGAAATAATCAATAAAAGTGTGTAGATTCCGACTCCACTAACATAGAGAGCAAATATGCAAATTGTACTTAATCCATCCATGAAATGCATCTTAACTAAGCTAAATGCAACCTATTATGCCTACCTAAATGCATGCTATCAGTTGGCGCAAATTTTGATTGATTTTTGAAGCATGAATTACTGATTATGATCATTTTTTGCTATATATGTGTAATTTTCAAGTTTCCAATCGAATATGTGCATGTTTATGCTTATTTATGCTTGTTAATATTTTACATTGCTTAATTAATCACTATGATTGCTTACACTATGATTGCATTATGATTGTTCAAGTCATCACTACACTTGAATCATAGAAAATTTGCACCGGAGGTGCAAATTTTATAGGATTTTTTTTATAACAGGTGTATTGTATTTATCTAGTTGATTTAAGATATAGATTTCCACACTGTTGCATCCAATATTGTGTTCATGTCATCCAATATTGTGTTCATGTCATCACTACACTTGAATCTGGGCAAATATAATGAAGTATCCATTCCTTATTAGACTTTGATTGCTCATGTCATCACTACACTTTAATCATAGAAAATTTGCACAGGAGGTGCAAATTTTTATTGCACTTTGATTGCACCATGTCAGCACTACACTTGACTCTTAGAAAATTTGCACCAGAGGTGCAAATTTTGTTGAATTGTGTTTATAACTGTTATATTTTGTCATTGTTGAATCAAATATTGCATTTTACAATATAATGAAGTGCTCATTCCTTATTACACTTGGATTGCTCATGTCATCACTAAAGTTGAATAATAGAAAATTTGCACCGGAGGTGCAAATTTTGAAGGATTGTGTGCATAACTGTTGTATTGTATTCATCTAGTTGAGTTAATGATATGCATTCCTCACTGTTCCATCCATTATTGCATTTAACAATATAATGAACTACACGTTCTTTATTAACATTGTAGGATTCATAGCAGGTGTATTCTATTTATCTAGTTGATTTAATGATATAAATTCCTCACTGTTGAGTCAATTATTGCATTTGAAAATATAATGATGTATCCATTCCTTATTACACTTTGAATGTTTCATGTCCGCACTGCATTTGAATCATAGAAAATTTGCACCGTAGGTGCAAATTTTGTAGGATTTTGTTCATAACATGTGTATTCTATTTATCTTGTTCATTTAATGATATAAATTCCTCACTGTTGCATCCATTATTGCATTTGACAATATAATGAAGTATCTATTCCTTATTATATTTTGATTACAGATGTCATCACTACACTTCAATCATAGAAAATTTGCACTGGAGGTGCAAATTTTTTAATCAGATTGTGTTTATTACTACTGCAATGTATTTATCATCTCAAATTCATATTCTACATATTAAAATGGCAACCCACGTTATTACAGTTGTATATGGTGGGAAATGGTTATTTGATGATTCAGGTCCAACCTTTGTTGGAGACACTACTTTCAAAGGTGTTTATGCTTGATGACTCAATAACACTATAGGGTTTAACTGAAAAAGTGCACAACAGATTCAATGTAGACAGTGCATTTGAATTAGAATTCTATCATTTACACCCTTTCAAATTCTTGAGAGCTCCCCTTAATGTTGAATGTGATGCTGATTTGAAAGAATTTTTAAAGTTGTCCGAACTACAGGACGTTAAATTTGCTGTTGAGTTGTGTGTCAGCATTAAAACAGATAGTGAATAAGAAGATCAACATGCATTCTCAGCTCATAGTTTACAGTTGGTGACATGCAATCCAAATATAACCGACATTGTCTCAGGGGAAAATAGCATGACATTGATCGGTGACACCAGGATGAAGGGTGTATTGTTAGAAGATTGTTGTAAGGAGGAAATCGAGTTTAAAATATAATAAAATAGATCAAACCTAGATTCTTCCCACACAAATGATTACAAGACTTCCTCCCGATGTAGCAACAGGAAGTCAGGATCAATCCTCGAGGAAGCGTGTCAGCGGATCCTAGGCAGCGGAGAATCTCACAAGTGGTGATCGACCACAGTGTACTCGACCTCGACCAAGGGTAGTCGACAGGGGTCAGGCACATCCGATTTCGAGCAACAGAAGATGCTGGTGGTGGTCGACATCGACTAGGCTTACTCGACGTCGAGTACGGTCTGGTCAACTTCGTGTTCCTGCAGAGACACAGAAGCAACATCGATCTTGCTCGATCGAGAAATCAGTGGTCGACGTCGACCAAGGGGTGGTCGAAGTCGAGTAGGCAACAGTAACTAAAATAAAGAACAAAGCTTTCGGATTCGGAATAAACTATGTGAAAGAAAACTTCCAGGATCGGGGTTTTAACAACGCAACGATAACCATGCAAAGTAACACATAAAGGCATAAAAGATTCATGCTTTTCATCAAATAACTTTCGTTATTAACAAATAGGAATATAGAGGCTTTCGCATAAACCCTAATTGTTACTAACCCTTTTTCACATAATTAATCCAAGTTGCATTAAGATCACTTTCGCTTCAATAACACAAAAAAGGATCACCTTCAACTTTCGCAAAAGAATCATGCTTGCAGGGATAGAAGACGAATTGCATAAAAAGCTCAAACCTTTACCGCATCACCTCACATGGCTACCATCGGGCTCACCCCGACCCTAGAAGTGGGTGGACTACTCGCTCTTCATCATCAAGAAACTCATAAAAGATTTTAGGAAAATAAATTGCATTAAATAAACCAAAGAGAACTTACAACCAATCGAAGCCAAAACCGTTTTCGCCCTTCCAACTTCTCTCGCCACAAGCTCTCTCTCTACTCTCTCTATGTGACTAATTGTAACTGAAATTGAATTGATAAAATCCAGCCCCTAGGGCCTTATTTATAGGCTTCCAATCCTTGCTAATCAAGGTAGGAAACTATATCTATATCTAAACTTTCTATCTAATAACATAAAGATAAAACTTGATAAATAAAGGAAATAAATCTAATAAGGAAATAAAGCTAATGTGGATAAATCCTTTCCATCTTGATATATTTTCTCTTGATTAGATAAAATATCTTGTTCCTTTCCTTGCGAGTAATCTATCTTCTCCATACTCCACTCGATCTCGGACTCGGACTCGGCCACTGGATCGTACTCGACTTCGACTAGAGTTAGTCGACGTCGACTAGAACTTTTCCTCCTGGGTTGCACTCGAGCTCGGGCACCTTCTGGACTCGATACGTGTACTCGACTTTGAGTAGGTGTACTCGAACTCGAGTAGCTCTGGGCTCTCGAGTGGCTCTGCTCGACTCCGGGTGAACTTCTGGCTCCTGGTGTATTCGACTTCGACTAGACGTGGTCGACGTCGAGTAGAGCTGTCAGCTTTCAGCATTCTGCTCTATTCTTGAAACGCACTTTCCCGAATCCTCGTTCGTCGGATTGACGCATATGACCATGCGTTGGAAAGCTCTTTTCGAGGGCTAAAACTGTCATGAAGACATCAAAGCTTGATTAAGAATGAAGAATGGAAAAAAGTGGGCTTTTCTCCAGCTGCACCATTCTTAGCTTCTTCATGACTTTCTTTTAAGCTCTAAAGTGCGCCCGATTTCTGCGAAATATAACAAAAACTTATGTAGACCTCCATAAGTGCCAAATAAGTATAAACTACACAAATTATGTACTATTCTAACCCAAATGTATGAAATGCATGTAGAAATTGACATAAAAGTAAGTGTAAAACATGGCAAATTAGGCTCACAACAAACACCTCATACTTAAGCTTGCTTGTCCTCAAGCAATACTTTTAATTGTCATTCAGGGGAAGAAATAAAAACTCGCAACATCTTAGATTCATTCTTATATATCCCTGCAATCAATTACCATCCTCGAAAAGGTACTAGTGTCACAAATCCATGCATGTGCAATTTAAAAAGCAACATCTACTCACAAAAGGAGGTTTATGCAAAAACAATCCATAAGTGACAAAGCATTAATAATCAAGAGGACTTTAATTTAAGCTCAATAAGAAGTAGATTGGTAAAAGGCTAAAGGTGGGCAATTTTTGGCAATGTGGTACTAATAATCCGGGGAAATGGAGTACTTTCCAAACTGAATTTCCACATTCCTTCTTCATAAGCTTCATCACCTTTCTCTCAATCGCTCAATGCTTTTTCCAATAATATTGCTTTTACCTCTCTAACCTCAGCGCTGCCTTCTCGCGAGTCGTAAACATGGGTGTCATGAATGGCCCTGGATACTTAGTGCTTCGGACTCCTCACCTGGTGTCCCATCTCGCCGAACTATTATCTCAGCAAGCAGGGTCGATCTACCTTTATCTCCTGAGGTGATCGGATTTTTTCTCACTCATTAAATTTTCCATATATTTTTCAAACTTTCCTGCCAAACTCCAAATATGATAACAATAACAACACAAACACCATATGATAATCTCCATAATGTGACATCATTCTCAACATAATCCCCGGATGGAAATAAGGTAAAGAATGGCAATATTTGGAACATGTGGAGCAATAATTGAAATAAGACATAATATGGCTTTTGTGATGCATAAGCATAGGTAGGGCTAGGATTACAACAATATGAGCATATATGGAAATATAAAGTCCTCCATCCTCTTATCATACAACATGTCAAAAGCAATTTCAAATTTTACCTCCTTCCATGGTTTTCATAAAAATATGCACGTCATTGTGACTTCCCTTTACTAGGCAATTTCATGCTATATCTCTAATGAATCCAATTTTGCATCGTCGAGTTCAATTAAAGTTTCCATGACATTAATCAAAATTTTCAATGAGGGTCATTTTTTCAAACTTTGGAAAACATGCATGTAAGCACATAAATCAATAATGAATTCCAAAATAGCCATGCATAAGAAATAATGCACAAATATATCAAATATGCACAAAGTAAGCTCTTCCCCTACCCCATACTTAAACATTACAGTGTCCTCACTGTATAAAAATAAGGGTAAAGAAAGAAACTCACTAAACAGGTGTGCTGATCATCGAAAATCGAGTGTAATGTTGCTGCAAAGGTGATCGACATCGAGGAAGATCTGGTCGACTTCGAGTAGGTGTGGTCGACTTCGAGTACGCTTACTCGACTTCGAGTACAGTGAAACCTCCAGGGTAATCCTCTCGACCACAGGCTCCTTTCTGCTCGAGATGTGTGGTCGACGTCGAGTACGCTTACTCGACTTCGAGTAAATCTTTAGCTTCTCTCACCTGCAAGATTCGTTAGATGGAAAACATCCACAATAGAAAAACTTTAAAAATAGTGTCCAAAACCAAAAAACCAAAAAACAGCAATGTCCAAAAATCCTAAAAAGTAAATGTCTATTTACAAGCTCTAGACTTTATAGTCGCTAGGACGACTTTCTCCGTTAAGCTCAAGGTGGCATCTGCAGGGCCCATGTAGCTTGGGCTTCGAACATGACTCCATTCTTGTCCATCAGCTGCAATCCTCCTGAATGGATCTTGTTCACAGTGAAGGGTCCCATCTTCTTCTTGGTAAATTTGTTGGGAAACCAATGATCCTTTGATTTAGAGACATAGACCATGTCTCCAACTTCATACTCCTTTGGATCGTCATCGAAAACCCTGCACAATCGCACATACCAAGGCAGACCTCTCCCATGTATAGATAGATCTTTAATTGAAATAGGAGAAGAGATGTCCATACCTTGGCTTACCTTCGCAGAATCGGAATTCGGGACCTCAGGTTCTACTCGACGTCGAGTAGAAGTGGTCGACGTCGAGTACGTTGCTGCGTCTGGTGGACTGTTCGTCGAGGATGGAGAAGTCGAGGACCCATGTGTCTGGTCGACGTCGAGTACGAGCTGGTCCTCGGGTGGTGTACTCGATGTTGATGCAGTCGGTGGAGCGCTCGGGATCTGGTCGACGTCGACTAGGGTACTCGACGTCGAGTACCTCTGGTCGACATCGACCCCATACTTGGTACCTGGCAATGATTCTGAATAAAAGTTAGTCGAAATCGACTTACCTTGGTCGACGTCGAGTAGATCGTTTGTCTCCTCGTTCAGAATTGCCATGATCTTCTCCACCTGGGCTTCCACAGCTCGCTTCTCTAGCTCCTCGGGGGTCATATTTCTTACCTTAGGTTCCCCACAAGTGATGTACCTGGCTGATATAGACTTGACCTCTTCCATAGGACCTGTGTGCCTTTCAGTTTTATTAAAGGAATACTCGATTACCTCATCGCTGATGTTGAACGTGAGTACTCCCTTCCTTACGCTTATGTTGGCATCCACCGTCGCCAAGAAGGGCCTTCCTAATATAATTGGACAAGCAGGATGCTCTGCCATATCAATAACTAAGAAATCAGCAGGGACGAAGAACTTACCTACTTGTACTGACACATTATCCACCATGCCTGTTGGGATGACCACCGTGTTGTTTGCCATATAAAGCTTAGCATCCACAGGCTCTAGGGCACCTATCTTAATCTTGGACCATATTGATAGAGGCATTATACTCACACTGGCTCCAATATCACATAAAGCATTAAATTTATATTGACCGAATCCAATGGTTATAACGAACTTACCTGGATCTGACCTTTTCTCAAGTACGTCCATCTGGCTGCACTCCTCTGCGATCTCAACCATTGACCGCTTCTTGCTCAGAATCTCCTTAAGGAACTTGACATAAGATGGCATCTCATTAAGAGCTTCTGTGAAGAGAATGGTGACATTGAGTCGTTGAAGCATCTTAATGAAGTGCTGGAACTTCTTCTCTGTTGGATCCTTTGGAGATTTCATCGGGAAAGGAAGCTTCTTCTTTGCCGGAGGTGCTGAAGAGTGGTCGACAGGGGCAGAAAGTTGGTCCACGTCGAGTACGGGCTGGTCGACGTCGAGTAAGGGCTCTTCGACATCGACTACTGTAGTCGACTTTGGGTTGGGCGCAGAATTCGGGTCGACGTCGAGTCGACTTTGGGTTGGGCGCAGAATTCGGGTCGACATCGACTACTCTATTATTCTTGGTTGTAAGTATTTTTTTAACCTTTCCTCTGATGTTAACTTAATTTCTTTACAATGTACGTAGTACCCATGTCAGCACTGCCTACTTTTACCGTGATATCTACAGTATTCTTCATGTCAGCATTCCCCCGCTCCATCATTATACTGATATATGTTTATCATCTTGGTATGGCAGTTATTTTATATGGATAGGGTGAAACTATTCACAAGCACCGCACTCAGAAGAATGAGTCGTTCTTTTTCAGTGTTTGTTGGCATGAATTACAAAATTTTGTGCAAACGAGAAACTGATGATATTAGTACCGGAGGCTTTTGTTGCGGCTTAGTCCAAGCTCGCCAAATTGTTCCTACCCATCAAGACATACCGTCTACATCTTGTCCGCACACTACTGCACAAAACGATGAAGACACCAGTCACCCTGCTGATCCAGAAAAACAACCACCCCCAGTAGAGGTTTATATGAATTCTTTAAACCAATTGAATCTAATATTGGTGCAATTTAGCATGTTCTATTATTTACTGGTTATTTTTTATTCTTGTTTTTTATGTGCTGATATCTTCTAGAGTTGGATAAAGTTTTTTGCTCAAAAAATTTCTGTGCTTGCATCTGCTATATCCGATTTTGTTGAGTGGTCTACAAATGTACCGCGTGAACTACAACATGATGACAAGGTGAAAAGACTTCTACATGGGGCAAACCAGCTTCTACGGATGGAAGATGTAACCTCTGAGCCTGCTACAGATGCTGCTGACAGGTCTTATATGAATGACTCTCCAAACACACATTTTACCGACTCCCAAGAACAATTCTGGTTAGACCCTGCTTTCTTAGATTGCATTACTCAGATTGAGATGGCGTATCAGAATAAGCAAAAATTGAAGTCAAACATCAAAGTAGATGGGGAATTTTCCTTTGATATATTTCTAAATGATCATGTTTTTAAGAAAGATAAAGGGACATCACAAAACACTGGAGATGCAAACAACGATACTAATGAACCAAACCAGGCTCCTCCAAACGGCCATGGTCATCCGCCAATACACCAGGATGTTCAAGCTAAAACTGCAGACACATTATGCACAACTCCAAATCCTCTACCCACTCAATTTCAAACTGATATTCCACCAGGGAACCATTTGGGAGGTAGAAGAAAATGCAAGTCCCCTGCTGCATTGCCAACACGGAGATCACCGCGTGTCAACGCAGCTGATGTGAATGCTGCAGAACAACTGAATGACACAAAGAGAGAAGAAGCTGCAAGGAGAGCACATAAACCTTCTGCATCTTTAAGAAGCCCTTATTATTCACGTGTTGTTGATATTAATGATCCTATCTTTGAAATTAAGCGCACTGTTTCAGCCTATTTAGCAATTAAAACAACTCATAGCACGTAAGTTCATTTTAATCTTAATTTACTTAATCTATGTTTAGTTACAGGTGAAAGATTATTTTTACTTAATCCATCTTCATAATGATTCGCTTTGCAAGAAAGTTTTATTTAAACACAAGTCTGTTGAAATTGTTAGAACAAACATGGGTACACTTGAAGATGAAAACCACTTGTCTAGTGTCATTATTGATGCATGGACAGCTGTCCTCAACCACAAGGAACAGTATAAAAGTGCTCAATCACCAGCAAGACTATTTGTCAATATCAACAAATCTATAATATTTTTCCAAGTTCATCCTTCAATTACACTCCATTCTTTGTCATTATTACAATGGGTCTGTTTTTTATACTAATTTCTATTCTTGATCCAGTTTAATGTGGAGAGTGTATCATCAGGAGCTTGTTATGAACAGTTTAAGAGGTTTAACCTCCACCTTGATACTATATTGTCTTTGTCACCACACATTTCTTTGAGAGATGTAGACATGGTAGTCCCTCGCAATCAGCTGAATACAGTTATCTAAATACTGAATTTGAAATCAAAGTTAACAAGCTCAATCACTAATGTCTATCTGTTTTATATTATGTTGATTAGATTGTATTTGGGGTTCAACGAGAAGTGTTTTATGTCATGGTTGTCTTCAACTTTAAAAACAAAGTTGTCCAGATCATTGATATCACCCCATCTTGCACTGATGCAACTGGCACCTTTCCATCACCATTCGAATGTTTGGTAAGTTTTGTTAATGATATCTAACATTTCTTTACTTGTATTAATTTCATTTAAATATCACCTCAGTTTACAATTAAAATTACATGCTTTATAATTTAATCCATGCAGGGGGGATATGCCGATTGCTTATCTAACAGACAAGGGGCTTGGAGCAAAGGCAGAAATAGTGTCAACTGCACCAACATCAAATGTCCCCATCGCATGGGTTGGAGAAGAGAAAGTTCTGCATTCTTGGTTGAACAACTACAACGCAATTTCATGTTTTTTTTTGCAAACTTTAAAATGTATTTGGGTGTAGACAGTTGTGTACTCTGCTTCTAAACAATTTTCTCGTAAACATTAAGACAGTTGTTTTCCCTATGGGTTTAAGGTGGATAATATTTGTCAAGATGCATACAACTATAACTGCTTCTGAACAATTGTTTGTTCTTTTCTATATGTCAGCACAATTCTTTCCCCCGGTAACCAAATATGTGATTTTTGTTTATAACTGGTCTATTTTATTCATACAGTTGATTTGATGATATCCATTCGTTTGTTGTGCAAATATAAACTATTGTTTAGAAAAACTAAGATGATGTTGAGCAAATTAGCAATAACATAAAACCTTAGTTAAACAGTGTCAGTGCTACTTTTACCAAAATAATCCACAAACTACTCAATGTGTCCACAATATCACAAAAGATATACGTCAAACTTCAGTAACACTTTATAATATCAAATATGAGGTGCGAAATTACAAAATAATCATATGATTATTATGATATTAATATGTTGCATCATATCATTAGCCTCGAACACATAGAAACTAAAAAAAATACATTGAACATATAAATAAGTTCCAATATTATCAATTATTAATATAGTAGAACTACAATCCTAAGAAGTCATCAATCTTCTTCCTCCTTCCATAATTCATCTTTTTGGAGGGGAATGTATTAGCAGTGTAATTTAAAGTTCTGGTATACTGATTTTTGTCAAAATCAGTTTGCAGACACCAATGGACAACACAGAATTATTTATGGATATATATAGGCAATAATTATACAGTTTTCTTCCTTGTAACAGTTATTTGGGTCCCTTCATTATAGAGTAACTATAAAAAAAACTGTAAAAACTGTAAAACTATAAACTAAAAACGGATTACAGTTATCAGTGTTGGACATTAACCACCTCGTTTCAGCACTACTTTCGGCCTTAACCACCTAGTGTCACCACAAAAACTTCAATAACAGAAAACGTCAACACATACACTTCAACATCAGACAAATATAAGGATAGTGTCAGCAATACTTCCAACTACTCTAACCAAAATGTAACAAAAGACTTTGGGCCCTAACCACCTCGTGCAACAACATACACTACGAAATAACAAAAAACTACAAGGCTAGTGTCACAAGTAATTGTACCTAATATCTGTGTCAGCACTACTTTGGGACTTACCCACCTAGTGTCAACACATAAGCTTCAATAACAGAAAATGTCAACCCATACACTTCAATATCAGAAAACACGAGGGGTAGTGTCGCCACTACTTGTAACTAATATGATTGTTAAACATACTTTGGGCCTTAACCACCTAGTTTCATCACCACATAAACTTCAAAATCAAAAAATGCAAGCCTACTGTCACCACTACTTCAAACTACTCTAACCAACAGTGTCAACAATACTTTGGGCCTTAACCACCTAGTGTCACAACAAATGTCCTACTTAAACATCAAAGATTACTATGATTGAATTGAAATCACAAACAAATATGATCAAGAACAAACTTCATTCATAAATATACATTAGCTTACATCTAGTACCACAAAAAGTTACAAACTACACTGATATCATACAATGGAAATCAGATACAAAAAGGTACTAAATGATAAATACTTCGATTTTGCAAGAGACCTACAGCTAGATTGTTGATCGACAAAGAGGACAATCGCCTTGAACTCTAAGCCAAGATCGCAAACAACTTGGGTGGAAGAAATGTTCGCATGGCGTTTCAAGAACGGGAATTGACGCCAACATCGACTGCAGACATATTGTACATTCGTCTTCATCAAGATCAAGGTGATATATCTCCCTTAAGTCGTCAATATGCTCTTGAGGTGCTAGATGATCTGGGTGGTCAACCTCCATATGAATGTCAGGGTTTATGTCAGATTCAGAGCTTGAATCAGACGAAGAGTCAGCAAAGAAATGTACATTGACAGTGATGTTCGGGCACAGACCATACTCAACAAAATCAGCGTCGGCCGGAAACCAACTTCTAGTATATTCCATTAAAAGCCGATTGGCTACCTGACTTCTAACCACACCAGTGACTCCTGCATCATGTAACACTTCATTGTAGCGTGCTAAACTCATTGGCATACCATTCCAAGCAGACCCATGATAAAATGTTAAAGGAACGCTGTCAGAATGGATGAACACGACGAGTTGACTCGGTCCATACCAATATGACTCAGTTGTTGATATTTCCACTTCATACGTACCAACACTGTAGTCATAATCTAGTTCAGTAAAAGATGGAAATGCCATTGAAAGAGAGAAAACCTACACAGACAAAATGAAGATACACTCATATATTAGACAATCACTTAAAACTAAAACATTACAGGAATGTTAATAGGAATTAAACATTTCAGAAACACAAAGAAAAATAAAATTTCTGAAAAAATGGATCAACCCTAACTGATAACTTTTATTTACAGTAAGAAACAAACAACACCCACAGAAATAA
Organism: Persicaria maculosa; assembly: GCA_963922045.1. NCBI lineage: Eukaryota > Viridiplantae > Streptophyta > Magnoliopsida > Caryophyllales > Polygonaceae > Persicaria > Persicaria maculosa. The sequence continues at coordinate 52,344,960 of OY998254.1, forward strand.
TGCAATACGAACTATGCAAAAGAAACAACAATATATGGGTTTAATAGACTGAAAGGTAATGGAAAGATAAACGAAAATCGAAAAATACAACAATAAAAAATTTGTTGAAACAGTACATCAAAATAACTGATCACCTTTTTTTTCAGAGGAAGGAAACAAAAAGAGATACATACCAGAACTGGAATTGCACCTTAAGAAGAGAAAATCTTATGGGAAAGAGAGTGGATGAAGATGAACAATTGGAGGAAGATGAAAATACTTGCAAATAATCTGAAATACGTCCAAACAATGTATAAATAAAAGGGAAATGGGTCGGACCTCTCTAAACTAAGCCCAACAGATATGTTGGAGACAATTTCAAAAGTCTCAATATTTGTGCAAAAATAATATATGGTTAAGCAAAAATAAGATCATGTTTAGCAAATTTTCACCAATCGCCGGTGTTGTGCAATTATAATCTAATGATGAGCAAAAATAATACCATGTTGGGCAAAAAAATTATTGAAAAAGTATAAAATTATATTGACAAAAAATAAAATCATGATGAGAATATTTCAAAAGGCTCGATTGTTGTGCAACTATAAACTACTATTGAGCAAAAATAAGGTGATGTTGAGCAAAATTACACCAATTCCCCCACATGTTGTACAATTTTATTCTATTAATGAGAAAAATAAGACCATGTTGTGTAATACTCTATTGAGAAAGTATAAAATTATATTGAGAAACAAAATAGAATCATATTGGGCAAAATTTCACAAGTCTCAAGTGTGATGCAAAAATAACCTATTGGTGAGCAAAAATAAGATGATGTTGAGCAAGTTTCAACTAAGCCCCCTATGTGCAATTTTATTATAAGAGCACAAGTTTCTCAACCCTTGATTATTGTGCAAATACAATCTATTGTTGAGCAAATATAAATGTCACAATATACACTTCAAAATCAAAAAATACAAGACTGGTATCACCAGTAGTTGTAACTAATATCAGTGTCAGCAGTACTTTCGTCCTCAACCACATAGTGTCACCACATACACTGCAAAATCAAAAAATACACGGCTGGTGTCAACACTGTTTGTAACTAGTATCAGTGTCATCACTACTTTGGTTCTCAACCACCTAGTGTCCTCACGTAAACTTCAATATCAGAAAACAACCAACTGGTAACACCACTACTTCAAACTAATATAACCAACAATGTCAACAATACTATGTGCATTAAACACCTTTTGCCACCCCATACACTTCAAAATCAAAAAATACAAGGCACGTGTCACCGCTACTTGTAAATAATATCAGTGTCACCAATACTTTGCATCTCAACCACATAGTGTCACCACATACACTACAAAAAACAAAAATATACAAGTCTGTTGTTACCACTATTTGTAACTAGTATCAGTGTCAGCACTACTTTGGGTCTAAACCACCTAGTGTCACCACATAAACTTCAATATCAAAACCACCAAACTAGTGACACCACTACTTCAAACTAATATAATCAACAATGTCAACAATACTATGGGCATTAAACACCTCTTGCCACCACATACACTTCAATATAAAAAAAAACAAGGACAGTGTCACCACTAATTGTAACTGATATCACTGTCAGCACTACTTTGGACAACAATCACCTAGTGTCACCACATACACTACAAAATTAAAAAATACAAGTATGGTGTCACCATTACTTCAAACTAATATGACAAAAAAATGTCAACAATACTTTGGGCATTAAAAACCTCTTCCCACCACATACACTTCAACATCAAAAAATACTAGGCCGGTGTCACTACTACTTGTAACTGATATCAGTGTCAGCACTATTTTGGGATGCACAACCGTGCAGGATTTTGGGAAAAATAAGTTTTATATTTATTTCAAATCCACACAGGATATATGAGCAAATTCATCAAGGTTCAGATGGTCTTTTTATGTCAAATAAAACACAATATCATACTCAACCATCAGGACAAATATGATATAATGGAAATCACAAACAAATATAATAGTACACAAATTTCATTAATATTATGCATTTACATACACCAAGTACCCCAAATAGTTACAAAATACACTGGTATGATTTGAATGAAAATCAGATACAAATATTGTCAAACACAAAATTCCATTCATATCATACATTTTCTTAAATTAACTCCCCCAAAATAGTTGCAACTACACTGTCTTTTCACAACAAATATACATTAGACCTATGGCTAAAGAGCTGATCGACAAAGTGGACAAATGGCTTGAATTGTCATCCAATTTCGGAGACACTCTGGGTGGAAGAAATGATCACATGGTGTGCCAAGGACAAGCATCGATGGCATTATCAGATCAAGACATATTGTGCATTTATCCCCATCCTGTTCAAGATGATATATCTCTTGTAAATTGTCATTGTGGTCTGCATTTGCTGGATGAGCTGGGGGATCCACATCCATGTAAGAGTCGGAGCTCATATTAGATTCAGAGCTTGAATCAGAGCTTATCTCAGATTCAGGGTCGTCAATAAAATGTACATCCATAATGAGGTCTGGGCAGAGACCATATTCAATGAACTCAGCGTCACCCAGAAACCAACTGCGAGTATATTCCATTAACAGCTGGTTGGTGACTTGAGTTCGAACCACACTAGTGACCCCTGCTTCACTTAACACATGATCACATTGTGCGAAAGTCATTGGCAAACCATTCCAATCAGAGAAATTATCCAGGGTCAGCAGGGGGAGGCTATCAGAATGAATAGCCACGTGCAGTTGGGTCGTTCCATACAAAGGCGTCTCCCTTGCTATGATAACAACTTCAAAAGAGCCTACAGTGTAATGATACCCCATTTCGGTTATAGTTGGAAATGCCATCGAAGGATAGAAAACCTACACAAACAAAATAAACATACACTCATATAGTATACAATGACTTAATAATAAAGGGTTATAGGAAGAGTAATAGAAATATTACTGTCACAGAAAGAAGGAAAAAATTTGTGAAATAGTACATCAACACTAACCGACCACACTTTTTTCCAGTCGAAAACAAACAACAATCAAAGAAAATAATCCAGTAGCAACAAACCAAACACAAACAACAATATATGCATTTAATCGACTGAAAGATAATGAAAAAGTAATCTAAAATCGGAAAAAAAAAACAACATAAAACTTGCTGAAAAAGTGTAAAAACCCTAACCGATTATATAAATTTTACAGAGGAAAGAAATGGAGAGAGCTACATAACAAAGGCGAGGTCGCACCTTGTGAAGATAAATCCGGAATGGGGAAGAGCAGTGGAGGAAGATGAAAAGACTTGGAGAGACGGTAATGGGGAAGAGAGTGAAAAGAGTTGAAATGACGTTGGAGCTATACTCAAGTACAACCCATATATAAACAAACTGAAATGGGCCAACATCTATGATCAGAAAAATGGATCAGGCTCTCCTATCATGAATTTTAAACTAAACCCAACACCAATTTTGCCCAATTTTATTGTTGTGCAAAATTTAACCTATTGTTGAGCAAAAATAAGATAATGTTGAGAAAGTTTTCACCAAACGCCCATGTTGTGGAATTTAATTCTAATGATGACCAAAAATAAGACAACATCGTGAAAAAAAAATATTTAAAAACTAGAAAATTATATTGAGGAAAAATAGGATCATATTGAGCACAAATTCACAAGTCTCAATTGTTGTGCAAATATAAAATATTATTGATAAAAAATAAGATCATGTTGAGCAAATTTTCACCAATCGCCCATGATGTGCAATTTTATTCGAATGATAATCAAAAAATAATTCCATGTTGTGCAAATAATCTATTGAAAAAGTATAAAATTATATTGAGAAGAAATAAAATTATGTCGGGCACAAATTCGCAAGTCTCAATTGGTGTGCAAATATAAACTCTTGTTGATGAAAAATAAGATCATGTTGAGGACATTGTCACCAATCGCGTATGTTGTGCACTTTTATTCTAATGATGACAAAAAAATAAGACAATGTTGTGCAAATAAAATGTAGAGAACAAATAAAATGATATTGAGCACAATTTCACAAGTCTCAATATTTGTGCAAAAACAATAAATTGCTGAGCAAAAAAAGGATCATGTTGAGCAAAATTTCAAATTAATCCCCCATTTCTACAGTAATAGTCAACAAACACAATTCTAGTGTCGCCAATACTTCTAACTACTATAACCACCTCGTGCCACCACATACACTTCAAAATCACCAAATACAATGACAGTGACACCACTACTTGAAACTAATATCAGTATCACCACTATTTTGGAACTTAGACACCTGGTGTCAGCACATAATGTTCACTAACATAAAACGTCACCACAGACACGTCAAAAATAAAAAAATACAAGGATATTGTCACCACTACTTCATATCAGTGTCACCACTACTTATCTATTTGAGCACTTAATTTGTCAGATTACATCCAAACTTCCCCATATACACAACAACCTATCTAAACACTGGTTTTAAAATTTAAAACTCCAGGTTTCCTTGATCAGATATGAGCACATTAGTTCTCTGAATCGAAAGATCTTCTCGTTGTTGAAATCTTTAACATCTCCCCCAAATACAGACGCTTCAATCGCTTTTAATGTAAATACACCATATGAAGCCTTGTCAACACAAAAAGAAACAATGTAATGTCGGCACATAAATAACAAGTATCTTAAGGTAACCAACAAACAAAACAAGATTAAAAATACATACTCGGTAGAATCATGCATTAACCCATGAACCATGTTTAGCTGGAAAGGAGATGAATCAAAGTTTTCATATAGCCCAGCCTTTGCCAAATGAATTGGGAGCCAAAAAGCAAACGGTTGCAATTGTTCTTCAAGAACACCATCCTTAACAGCAGGGACATTGCAATCGTACACGCTGATTACCCTCTCCACAATCTTAATCTCCAACGCCACCCAATGCTTGTTTATCGCATTGAATATTGTGTAGATTTTCTTTACAGAGTCCCATGGCTTCCCATAATCAGCAGGGCACATACCAACAAAATACTCCTCAGTGTTGCCTTCAAGAGGTATGTCTTCCCCTTAATTTGAAGCATATACAGGCAGGTACTTTAGGTAAAATAGCCAATCAAGAACAAGAACATCTCGATATTTGACAGGGTCCTCATAAATGCACCTCCTAATGTGAATCAAACCTGCTTCTAGATGTTGCACAAAGTAGTAAAAAAGTGAATTCAACAATCAACTAATACAATAAAATCCAATCCACACACATATATCTACTCTAAAAAACAAGTAGTTATTACCTGATAATCAAGCCATAGATTTTTCACTAAAATGTGCTGGAAAAACTTTTTGTCCAACCTTGAAATTGGACCAGCAACAGAAAAATTCCTACCCAAAATTACACAAAATGCGTAAAAATATATCTACCATGAGATGTTGTAACTAATACAATGACAACAACATTTCATAACAAATATTGAACATAAAAATAAACCATACATTTGCTTCTTTAAAGTCCATAAATAAATTCATGATCTTCCGAGCTGATCAATGACTTGTTAGGGGCATGCTTTGGCATCCTCACTTTCTTCTCCCGCTCAGTTGGGCCAAACAGGAATGTACTGGTTGATGGGATAAGATTGGAAGCCTTTAATTGTTCAACTTCAATTTTAGTTGCAGGATCCTTGGCGACCGAATCCCAATCAACACCTACACCCTTATCATCATCATTATCAGACAGAGAGATGTACATTTCCAAGGATGGGTCAACTCTAACTCCAGCAACTTTACCATCAGCACCTTCTCCTTCACACTTTGTAGATTGAGGGACTTCAGCAGAAGTTGATGGAATTTCAACCTCATCTCCAATCCTTTTGGCATCATCAACTTCATGCTTCATTAATGAAATATCACATTTCAAATCCTTCACACATTTCACTTCTGCACCTACCACCTTAAATTCAGTGTCAGCGACAACAGGTGGAAACTCCTTATCAGATCTTATTGATGGCAAAGACACGTGCACAACGTTAACAGAAACAGGAGATGATTTCAACATTAACTCCTCAGCAGGGAAAGACTACTGAAGATCAGACACAACATCATTCACAATTTTGTTCAGATCTTCATCATCAACCTTCACATGTGTGCCCTGGGACTTACCACCACTGACATGTTCATCATCAACTTTCGTAGGAGTGCCCTCAGACTTACCAGGAATGTGTTTATCATCAGGCTTGACAGGATTTGCCTGCAACCTCTCAACCAAAGCCTCATAATTAGCAACCCTAACCTCAAGCTCATCGTACCTCTTCGACATCTCACCAAAAACTTGAAGAATCCCAGTCAACTCCACAATCTTTGTCTCAATTGCATCAACCCTCGCAGACAACAGATCCATAGATTTAGGGACCTCTGCAACTTCTCAATCCTCCTAAAAATCTCCTTCACCCAATCAGGATGAGATGGGAGTGAAGAAGAAAAAGCATCAACATGTGTTTTTGGAGGCAACTCACCAGTTGAATCATTGTTGGCCTCCATTTGAGGAGATACATCTTCAGTACCTTCCACTTTCTCTGCGTCGCCTGCTATTTTACCAGCTTTAAAACTTGAAACACAAATTTCTTCATTCCCACAAGCAATAGATGTTTGACCAAACACAGACCCTCCATCAAAACAATCATGTGCTTCAACACTCCCCAAAGGTGACCTCTGCACAGAATACGTCGCTACATCACCCTCTCCCACGCCATCACCAGAAGATGTCTCAACTCCTTCAACGTTGTCACCACAATCAAGCACATCTGCAACATCGACCAAAATAGAAAGCCTGACAGTAGGAAGAGCATCCAATTCATCAGATTTAGAAGAATTGGTGGCAGCAGTAAAATCATTAACCTTGTCATCACAAACACGGCCTTCACCACCAGATTTAGAAGAATGGGTGTCAGCAGTAAAATCATCAACCTTGTCATCACCAACACTGACTTCACCACCAGATTTAGAGACTGCAACATGAATATCTACGGTCTTCACTCCATGAGCACTCTGATTATCAACAACAGGAACCGAAGGAAGAACCGAAGACATGTCAGCAGTACTATCATATAACGGCCTCCCACTACCTACATCACCTTTCTTAATCTTATACCTCCGTTGAAAAACAATATTCAGCGGGACGTCATCGTCTAATAAATCACATGAATCAATACCGACCCGACATCTCTTGGAAGGTGAAGCAACCACATCAACCTCCTCATGCAGATCTGTGTCAGCAGTAACTCTCTTCACCGTCTTAGAAGGAACATCTCTACCACCTTTCCTCACTGTTGAAGCCTTCTGTCTAAGCTTCTTTACTTCACTCTTGCCACGACTAGCAGAACGAGCGCTACTGAAAGACATCAATCCCTCAGAACTATCGTTGGACGCCACCTTCTGTTTCTTTTTACCACCCATCCCTCCAGTCGAAGATTTCCTCTTCTTTGAGGTCTCTACAACATCTTCTTTATCCCCCTCAGGGAAAACTTCAAAAGCAGTATCAAAGGACTTCCCATCCTGTTTCTTTCTAGCATCCTTGCCTCTCTTCACAGGTGTCTTCTTCTTTGAGGTCTCTCCTTCAGCATGTTTCTGCAAGGCATTAGCTTCTTCATCATCATCCTGGACATCCCTGTTTGAAAACCTAGCTTCATATGCCCTTTTACGAAGATGACGACTGTCATACAATGTATCATCAACAGGTCCAAAAACTATTTCATCAACTAATGCATCAACTACTGCATCAGCTTTTTTATCAGCAAACCTCATCCCTTCAGTGCGTGCAAACTCCCCATAAATAGGGAACAACGGAGTCTGGACAAAATGCATGTATCAGAATAAAAACCCAAAAATGCATCAAATAAAAATGTTATTAAAGATGAAAAATATAAAATTATTACCAAAATCGCCATGAAAGAACTTCTCAGCCTTAACTTACACATGACTATAATCACATTCCCAGTGCGATGAGTATGGATCTCTATCAGGCATCTTAAAATTACAGTCAAACTTAGCAAAGAGAGCTGGGAAAGCTTCTAATATCCAGACATGTTACAAAAGAAAACTCGTTATGACACTACAAAACAATATTAAAAAAAATGCTCACATCAACAATAAAGTTGTGCTGACACAGACAAAAAATGCTGACATAAGACATGCAAACACTAAAGCACAATACTTGGAATGCAAGGCAATACCCATACATTTGATAAGAACCCCTAACCCCATTCCGATCTGCAACAGAAGAACTCTTCAATGACTTCAACAAACGGGTGTATGACTCTCTACCCCAAGGATATAGTTCAAACTCCTTCTCATTGCATGCAAGAGATAAGAATTGTGCACTTACAACTTCTGACCTCCTATAAAAAATTAACCTCTCAATCAACAACAACTTTTCCATAATCAACTTCTTCTTAGACTTCTTTTTCTCAGATATGAAACGAGCAACTAACTCATCATGAGTCATTTTCTTCTGCCCAAAAATTCAGATATTGACACTTTCTTTGAGATATTACAAACACGGTCTTCACAAGGAAGGCCGATAATAACATGGAACTCAGCAATTGAAAAACATGCAAGATATCCACCAACTCTAAACCAAAACTCATTCTCTTTTTGTGTTTGTACTTGATGTAGAACCATTTGATGCATAAGCTGAAAATTGGTAGCCATTTTGGTGCCTTGCGTTAGCACCCATCCAACGCAACTTTTTTCCAGAATATTGTAGTGAGAATGAGACAAATGCTCCTTAATCATATCACAAACAGAAGGATATGAATATATGTTGGATCTACAACGAAGTTGCTTAGAAACAAGAATGCAATATTCCAAGCCCTGATTAATAACAGACAAGTACCCAAAAAACAAACATCATATTAAGAAAAAATTACAACTTGCTCATCAACAAAAGAATTCCAAATTGAAAACTAAAATAACTTACATCATAACCAATATAAGAGGTGGATGAATCAGAAGATTGAGCTGCTACAAGAAACAAAATACAGAACAATGTAAATATACAATAACAGAATCCATGATCAAACAAACAACCATAAACAATAACAATAAAATGTCACCAAGACATAGTAAAAGAACATAAACATCACAAAGACAACACAGAATACCAAATCCAAGTACACACATTGTTGAAACTACCATAAACTACCACAATCATATATAAAAACAGAGAGTGTCAGCCACCATACACATGAACATAACAGCAGATAACTACACTATGATAAACACAAACAATCCAAGCATGGAAAACAGATTGACCTAAACGAATAACACTAAAAAAGCACATACAAAGTACCGCATCACAAAATTGAAGAAAAGAAACAGTTAAAATCAACGCATTTACACATGCAACTTACATAACCTACCTACAATACTAAAAATCGCACATATTTATGCATATCAAGCATAGATTTAACCATAGATGATCAAAATTAAAAGAAGAAAACAATAAAATCAACATAAATAAACTTAATCCAAAACCCTAGCACAAGACAGTTAGCAAAAACAAGCGAAATCGATACCTGAACTGCTGGATGACGGCATTGAAGCAACCGACGAAAAAAACTCCCTACTTTAGCACAACAATGAAGAACAATCGGCCGAAAACTCCCTACTTTAGCAAAGATTGAAGGAAGCAGGACGAACAAAGCGGAAAAAAGCAGACGAAGAACCTACGAAGGACGAAGCGCGCAGAGAGAGTGTTCCGAAGAAGAGAGTTCGGATTTTTGGGAAATAGAAAAAGTGTCCGTACAATGAGTAAATAAGTATATATAGTGGACATTTTTATAATTTGTCCAAAAACGTGGACATTTTGCAAATTTGTCCAAAAAAAGTGCCTATTTTGCAAAAAAAAAATTCAAATCCTAATCTAATTCCCCTAATTCCGATAAAATCCTAATCTAATTCCGTTAAAATTTACAACCTCATTCTAATTTAAGTCGAAATGTATCATAATATAAATTCACAATTTTATCCTAATTAAAAAATTATAATTCTCCTAATTTCGATAAAATTCTAATCTAGTTCCGTTAAAATTTACCACGTCGTTTTAATTTCATTCAAAACGTATCATAATATAGTTCCATAATTTACAACCTAATTGAAAATTTCTAATCTAATTCACTAAGTCCGAAAATTCCTAAAAATTTCATAAAAACCCTAATTTAGTTCCAATAAATCATAAACTAATTAAAAAATACTAAATAAATTTCAAAAATCATAATTTAATTCCAATAAATTAGATTATGAAAAATAAATACTTATGTACACACCTTTGAAGATTTCCGACTTCGTTTTGGGGCGCTCAGACTTCGATATATCCCTCCAAATGAATCACCAACAACTTAGCCACTTGTCAGAGTCGTCAGAATCGAAACCACAACACCACCAACCCCTAGGACGCTACCACTAGCCCCCCTTCACCGCCTCCACCACCCGAATAGCCTCCCCACCACCAGTCGACACCACCCCATTTTTGCCACCACTCGAATAGACTATTGCATTGTCCTCTGTATGCTTAGCACGCGCCATTTTTAAAAAAAAAATTAACCACACATATTCACGTGTTACTATTATATCAAAAATTAACGCACGCATCCTAGATGTGTGGGTTGACCTTGATTTCGATAGTTGTTTTTTGGGAAAATTTGATAAAATATACCTTTAGTCAAATTTGATTAAGTAATTGTAACCTATTAAATAAAGGGCAAATTGCAAAAAATAACACGAACTTTAGGAGTAGCTGCGTTAGGTGGCACCAACTTTCAAAAATTCTATAATAATCACCAACTTTGAAGGGTGGTTGTGGTTAGTAGCACAACCAAAAGTACACCCCTTATTAACATTTTATTTTTAAAAAATCACATTTTCCATTGTTCTTTAAACCCACTCACAATTTTCTTCTTAAAAAAAAAAGATTTTTCATGTTTATAAACTCAATTTTGTTATAAACCCATTAAGAGGTGGATGTTTCATCTCCTCTAACCTCCCACATTTGCCTATATAAAGGCTTGTAAACCTCACTTGAGAAACACACATAAATGATAAGTCTCCTCTCTACTCCCTTGTTCTTCCATGAAAGACTTATCGATTATCACGATACTCATCAATGGAGATGGAGATCGAAAAACCCTAACCTTCATCATCGACTGATTCGCTATGGTTTTTTAGAAGCAGGCTATGCGCAGCCACCGGGATTCAAATCACCGTGGGGCAGGGATGCGCGATCGGAGATTTTGTCCGCAATCTCTGGTTCTAGCCGGAGTCAGGGCCGGATTCGCCGTCACCCTGGGCAAGGAAAACACTAGGCCCCTCCTGAGCCGCCGCCTCTGCATCCAATCCCTATACGGATCCGTTGCCACCGCGCTCGGAATTAGCGGACTTGACCACCTACACGTCCGGAGTCGATCCAGATGGTACGCTGCCGCCGTTAAGGTCGAAGCCGGAGACAGAGACAGTTGCCAAGAACATCGCCTGGAACACCGCCGTTAAGGTCGAAGCCAGAGACAGAGACAGTTGCCAAGAACACCGCCTGGAACACCGTCGTTAAGGTCGAAGCCGAAGACGGAGTTCTACGCCACCGCGGCCATCAAATTCTAATCGAAGAAGCCTCTGCAAATCGTATGAAGAAGACCAAGCATTTTGTTGGAAATGAAGGGTTAATTACAAAATAATCACTATCCATGAAGATTCGCCGTTTCCGTCGATTGATTTTCTTCTGCTTAATTATTTTCTACTATTTGCCTTCCAAATTTATTAATTAACTCGGATTGCAGTACATCATCGATTGATTGACCTCTATGATTAATTAACTTGGATTGTAGTACATCATCGATCTGCATTCGAGGTCGGTGGCCGCGATGTCGTTTCCCACAAAGAAGCCAGTTCCTCCGAAAAGAGGCGAGCGCCGTCGACGTTTCGAGATCACATGGCTTCTTCCGCCAAGAAGCCTAAATCGGAGACCAGGCACACACCGCCGGAATCAGCATTGGCGCTCGACTTCCTCGATCATGTGAATTCGAAGAGCTGCAAGCAATTCTGGAAGGTCGGCGATTACGTCGGCGACCATGGCCACTCTCTGCAAATCCAAAACGAGGAAGAAGGTTTTTTTTATTATGAAATCAGCCCAGAGAATTTTAAAAATCGCAGATGATGATGATGGTCTAAAACTCCCAGGGTTAGATATTTTACCTTTGTGAAGTATATGAACACGTCCCCGAAGATGATGATGATGTGTAGATATAAAATATATCGCCCCCGAAGTGGTGAGTTTTATCCCTCGAAGTGGATATAAACTAATCTTATGTAATTATATTTCCTGAAGTGAATAAATTAATTACTAATCTCATCCCCGAAGTGGATAAAATTGAGAAGTTGATATTATAAATCACTCGATGTGATTAATAAATCTCATCATCATTGCAGAGATGATCGAGTCGATAAATTTCATCTCCGTAGTGACGAAATTATATTTATTATTTATGTTTGTTGTCTTATTTTATTTATTTAAACTATATTTGTTTTCCCTCATCTCTCGAAGTAGATGAACAAAGCTATCGCATCTCCCGAAGTAGATGAACGGGCACATCTCTCGAAAGAGATTAACGTTCTCATCTCTCGAAGTAGGTGAATGAACAAATCGTATCTTTAAGATAGACCGATTAATTTCATCCCTTAAGCGATGAACCAAATATTTTCATCCCTGCAATGATGCATCAATGATTAGCCTCTTATTTTGTTTTATTTGTATACATTATATTTTTATTCTTCATCTTTTGAAATGAAGTAAATGAAGGGACTCATTTCCCGAAGTAAATGAACAGACTCGTTTCCTGAAGTAAATGAAGTAAATGAACAAACTCATTTTCCGAAGTAAATGAGACTCATTTCCCGAAGTAGAGGAATAGACAAATCACACCCTCGTAGGGATAAACTGGTAAACGTCATCCTTGTAGTGATGATTCGTATATCCAGATAAACAAATCAAATATGATCCTTAATGTTTTCTCCATCAGTTTCCCGCAGTAAACGATAAAATTGTATATAAGAATACCACCTCCTGACGTAGGTGATAAAAAGGTCTTGAAGATCTATAGCCAACTTTCTTGTCACCCGGAAGTTGACATTGATTTTTATTTTTATTCTAAGATTACTGTTATTCATGTTTCTTAATAGTAGTATGTTTTACTATTTAGTATTATGTTTTACATAGTTTTATTATTATTATTATTTTGTGAGTTTTCATCAAAGCATGTATAAGAGCTTGAAGACTCTAATTTCATATTCTTATAAACTCTAGAAGAGTATAAGATCTTATTTTAAACATTTGTACTCTTGAAGAAGTACATGGAATATGGGTTATGGCATATTCAGAACTATTTTATTTGGTTAGTACAACCAATATAAATAACCATAAAACATGATCTGGTTTACAAGGCCACTTCCTGACAATCCTCTAAGCATTGCCTGAAGCATGCCCCTCTTGTAGAGGGTGTAAAAGAGGTAATGGTTAAGCGCGCAACCAAAGTTATTGTTGAGGCTTATAACTAGGTCATCTTTGTACGGTTAGTTTCTAATGTCCTGAAGAATATTATGAATAAAGATAAATGTAGTTGGTCGTTAGTTTCATATATGACACCAACTGAAGTTCTGAAAATACCCAGTTAACGGCATCTGATTAAAGAAATGGATCACCATAAACAAAGTTCAATGGTTAGAATGTTTTACCATTTTGACACTTATTTATCCCATTGAAACTTATGATGTCACTAACTAGAAGTTAGTTGATGATAAAATCTTATTCTTTGTGGCATTTGGTCGCTCAATTTAAACGATGATTTGCAAGATCATTGAAATTCACATGAATTCCCACCAAAAGGACTAGAAGATCCTAGGACCGGAAGTTCCTCAATAAGGTTGATCATACATGCACGGCTTGTTCTCTTGGCAAAATAATAACAAGATCGTCTATAATAAAGAGTAAATGCAAAGTCTCTTATGTATCTTGACCGAGTTCGATGAGACAACTATGAACATAAAACATAGGCGTATGGACCAATGTTATTCCAATATAGATGCCTTAACACATTGGTTATATGAAAAGATAGAGAATGTTTGAGGAGCATATAGTAGCTCACAACGACCTAGAAGAGTCGTTAGTCAAATGGGCCCATGCAGTTTTGCATTTTGAATTTGACACAACAACTTCTCTAAAATTATCTCCAGAAGAGAGTATATGTTCTGAGGCCTCCTCCACAATTAACTCAAAGACCACAAAGAAGTTGAATGATACATGGGGTTTGAATCCCTAATGATATCAAATACCTCGAGCTTTATAAAGGTGATCAAATGCTCGGTTTTTAGGGGGAGAGGAAATGAGACTGTATTAAGAAAGAGATTGCATGAAAGCAACTTCTCTTTATATCATTTGGGATCCGCGGATAAATGAAAGAGAACCGGAATTTCAACACTTATGTACACCAAATGATAATTATATGGTTTAGCAGAAAGCCATCGAATGCATTTACTAAGGCCAAAAGAGTGACTAAGTCACGTATATTGCACTAGCTAGCTCATTTGGAGGTTCCAGAAGTAACTCCAAAACCAACAAAAATCAAGTGAGTCGCAAATACACCAGAAGTATTGAAGATCACATGGCTCTCAGTTTAGGATTCCCCAGAAGTGGAAAGAGCTCTTGGGAATATGATGACCATCAATCAAATAATGGATGTCGACATCGAAATGATGGTAAAAGAGATAAAAAGAAGAAATTCATGCAAAGATGAATTCTTTAAGAATGTTTTTATTGGACTCGTAGTTCCAATATCGAAAAGTATAACATTATTGATTTTGAGTGTTTATACAAAACCGCCATAAGCGAAATGAAGATGTAAGATATAAAAGATTGATTGCATAAAAGTCTAGAGTGGATGATATGAAAATATATTCACCTGTAGTAGATATAATATTTGGTTGTCGATGAACCGACTCTAACCGTAATTGACGGGCATAGTAGTTGTATACTCAAATTGATCATTAATAAAAGAATATAAGTGAAAATGATCGATTAATTTGAAATGTCTGAAGCATCAATATGAAAGCCTCGTCATATGTACATGATTAAGCCAAAGGGTGCTTATAGTACTTGAAGTATTGTGTAAGTGGTGACATAGTGTAATGAGTTCTGAAGTACCAGTTGCTTTCCTTTCCTAAGTCGAGAGGTCCGTAGTTCAGTTACTCTTCTTTCTTTCGTAAGCCTTAGGAAAGGAGAGATTTTGTAGTAGCGGAAAGGGACATCTTGAACTCAGGGGGAAGGAGACCCCTTTCTGAGCAAGCTAAAGAGCCCTTCCTTTAGATCCTTGCTTTCCGGTAAGGCACTCAATGAAACCTTTTGAGGGAATTTAGCTCCAAGAAGAAGTTCTTCCGTCAGATTGAAAGATATGGCTTTGTCCCCACCGTTAGAGCGTTAAGCCACTCATTGTCTTCACCCGAGCGTCGATCTTCGAATTGCATACAAAAGGAAGTTGCTGTCGGATTTCCCGATGTTGGTATGACAAGATCCGAACTTAGCCGTGACACTCATCTATTCAACCCGACTTGACCTCCTCGAATGTGATCCCAACAGCTCGTAGTCATAGTCAAAGCTCGGGCTGAGGCTTCTTCACCCGGCCGGGCTTCAAATAGTCGGAACTATTGAATTGAACCTCTTCCACTCGGGAAAGCTGCAGTCCTTCCTTACCTTTCATGGGATGAGACTGCCCCACTCTCTTTCTTGTTGTCTGGCTTTGTTGGTTGCTTTCTGATAGCTAGAATAGCCCTCCCCGCCTTAAGTTTCATGTGTGTGTGTGCACGAGCCAATTCAAGCTATAGTCCGCTCTCGCTTCTGTACTCTTTTTCCTATCTCTCTCTCGATATCCTTCTTTCATCCTTGCCATCTTCCCAACGAAATTGATTGGTACCCCGCGTGACATAGACTTAACGCGAACTACATCCAGGGAAGTCCGTCGGGTGGGCCACAACCCGCGGCAATCATGCCAGGACTAACGAGAGAAATCTCTCTCTTCCTCGCTTTCCACGAGAAGGGAAGACCTGAAATGGAAAGATATTGGCCTATTCTCGTCTTTCATAGAAAGGGCACCTCGCAATCCGTCGAGATTCTCCCAATCAAGGATGTTACAGTATCGATAGTAGTCCATCGTCGGCATCGAAGAAGAAGCGGCTTTGGCCTTGATATCTTATTCTATTTGCTCTACCGGCGTGAAGATCCTTTTTGATCGCCCTTTACGTCCTGGTAGCGACATCTTCCTATTCATGACCACTCATTACGGACTTCACTTTCTTTCTCTGTCTCTCATCGCCTCTCTATTACACCGCGGCGAGGGCATATAGGAGCGTACCTCCGTTCCAGACCTCGAGCGAATTGATGACATTTTCTCTTTCCTTAAGGAGACTTGTCAACGGTGGTGGTTCGGAAAGAGAATCGTTCCATTTATACCCGGAGGGACATCCGTTAACTAAGCTACCTTACTCCTGGAATTCTAACTTTTACTTTTTAAAGAAAGAAGTACAGGCTTGCTTGCCAGTCCACTCATTACTATCTGATAGCCCTTGGAAACCTTATCAGTATTTTATATAGAAGAATGAAGCTATTCGGACAATCTTCTTCTAGCGAGTCAATGTTGGATAATCTAGCAAGAGCTTCTAGCTTCAACAAGTGGGAATCACGACAGCAACAAGTCCCATGTTGAATGAGATAGCTTTCATATTCAAATCTTTATGAGCTAAGAAGTGTAATAGGCAGTCTTCCATGTCACTCGGAAAGCAGATCAAGGTAGATGAACCACTACCGGGAATTCTAGGATGACTAAAGCCCAACGTCGAAAAAAGATTGACTGTCCAGACAAGAAAGGAAAGGAGAGTTGATAGCTGTGATGTGAAAGAAAGGTTAGACAGTTGGGTTGATAGAGAGAGGGTTCTATGCCCGGTATCAAGCGATAGAGAATAGCAGAATACCGATCCACTACATCTGAAGCAAAGCCGGCCTTGCTTGTTGAACTTCTCTCATCCCGTCCTCCAACTGAATTAGATGCCATCCTCGTACCCGAAGGAGATCAAGCCTACCATTCCGGAGCATTTACAGCGCCTGTTTCTTACTCAGAGTTCAGTGGCAACACAATCCCTCCTAGATAGAAAGCTCCAAGTAAACCTACCTGAAAAAAGGAATTCTATTCATCTCCCTCAAAGAGTTTTTTTTACCATAATTCTTAGGTCAATCAAGCACTCCTTACTTTAGGACTACTCTAATTCTAATTGATGGACTATTGTCATAGGGTTTGGAAAACTATTAGAAAATGTTTTGTGCTTGTTCTAGTATTAAGACCCCTCCTCATTTTTCCGGGCTGTAACATTAGAAAGTGCAGGACAAGCAGTAGTTAGTTTTGAAACTAGAGCAAATACAGTCACTTTTTTTTTAGAATCGATTTTTTTTGGGGGGGCAAAAGGCAGGATTTAATAGGCTACAGGTTAGGCTATAGGCCTAGAATAATTTGAAGAAAGACTGTAATCTTCTTTATCTTCTGGCAAGTGAAAGCCTTTAGCCAAGCTAGAACTTTTTTCCACTCCATATATTCATCTTACTCGCATGACGTATTTCAAAAAAAAATGGGTTTCCTAATGTAAGAGTCCCAGTAGGGCATATACCGAGTATTAGACTGAGTCTCCGTTTTAATATTAATAGGTCAGGGCCAGTTTCCTTACATCCAGTCTTAAGATGAACCAATAGCAGAAAAAAGCTAAGCCCCTTTAAAACCCACGAGTTCCCTAGGTTTTGCTCACCTATATCATATCTTACTAAGGATACAAGGATAGATATAGTGTCCTTAGACACTCTCTTCCTCACCACGCTCTAAGGATTTCGTGATCTCCCAACCCTAACGATAAGATTTCATTTTCTTCGTGAGTAAAGGCAAGCAAATTCTCAAGCAGGTAAGGGATACTAGAGTGCTCCATAAGAGCAAATAGTAATTCTTTGCTCTTGGCTAAAAATCTTTTTTTTTACTTATTGCTTTATCTCCCCTTTTGTTTGTGTAATCCCCTGACATATTAGAAGGTAAGCTCATGTTGATCCAGCGGAGTCCCTTCGCCCTCTCACCCTACTCTTTCATTTCCGCTTAAGCTTTCGCTCGAGTCATTCTCATCCCTTGGATTCCCTTCTGCTGGCTTCTAGTCTTTCTCTATCTCCTTGAGAGCTCTGTTTGTTTCAGCCAGTAAGTAGTTGTCCCCGCCCATTACTTGAAAGAGCTATCACATCTCATCTGGCTTTTTGACTGTTGCCTAATACGGTTCTCTCTTACAGAGACTAAGAATTGAATGAAAGAGGAGTTGTCCTCGTATTATCAATCAAAAGAAGAAAGCCATTTCTGGACTTTCTGTGTCAAGCACAGGCATACGATTGAAAGAAGGTTTCTCCGGGGGAAGATTTGGTGGATGAGATCCGAGACTGGGCTTTTGAGAAAGCAAGGACCTAAGGCAGGAGCGGGGTGACTTTCGAAGGGGACAACGATGGCCATATTCTATTCACCAGGCTATTCGTTGGCTAGGGTTTCTTTGGAAAGGGTGGTAGACGAAGAAGGGGATGGAGAATCAGTCTCTTGAGCCATGAAGCACCATTAGATCTTCAACAAGGTGGAAATGGAAACCTTATTTGGGGGGAAACTCCTAGGCTATAGGTAGCTTTTCAGGTATTCTCGCCCTGGAGGTGGGAAAAGCTCTGCCGTCATATACGAGGAAGATTGCTGCGCCTACATAGAATAAACTAAGTAAAGACGACTCCCACTCCTCTTCCACTCGAGAAAAGGCATCCCTTCCTTGGCTTAAGAGTGATTTCTCTTAGATCTCACCTCGGACCGTGCGAATATTCTGCTTTCTTGTCAGCAAAAGCTCGTCCTACAAGTGCTGTGACCCAAGACAAAGAAGTCTCTTTTCTTCTTTATTGGCTCTTTGGCCATTTACTTTTTGTTCCAAGGAGAAAAAGTTCATTTTTTCTCTGTCCATTAATGGCAATCTTCAGTTCCATCCTCTTCTATTATACGCTCTCGTCCTGAAATCCTTGATTCTTCCTCATTCGAGGTAGTTTAAGTGTGATGGGTCTTCTAAGGCAGGCTTCGATGACTTCTGTATTCGAAATGAGATAGATGAAGATAGAGAGAGGTCTCTAATTAGACGACGACTTTGGGTTCTTTGATTACGTAATGAAGATAAGAAAGGCCAGGGATGAGAACCTTGCCAACGAGACCGAATAGAGATAGGCGGCTAGAATGAGAACCTTCCATCTCGCTATTCTCTCTTCCATGGTAAAGTCAAAGTAGAGGACCGTCCTTCTAGCTAAAATAAGAGAAAGGATTCAATCCGATCCCTATCTTACTACTGATTGCCCTCTTGCGGACAAGAGTTTAGACTCCATCTCCTTGCTTGATCAGAAAGAGATAACTATCAAGACGTGAGAAGAACCCGATCCCTTGTAGGACTTGTGATCAGTCCGCTAACAGGCGTGGCAAGGACGGACGAGAAGAGCTTTCTTTCAAGCTTCAGGAAGTCAGACATGAGATGTAAATGCGCGAATTTTCCGCTTCTCCCATTCCTTCTAGTATAGGAGCTGAGATTAGGCAGTAGCCTATATAGGTAGGAACTCTGAGACCTAATCTAATGCCGCGCTTTTCCCAATTCTTCCCTTTTTCTTCTTTCCACATCCCTATCTTCCCATCTCGTAAGAGCTGGTACATCTGTTCATGAAGAGTGGTCACTCCGGGCCCTAATCGAATGTTAGAACTCATCTAAGACAGCTATGATCGGACAATCTGAGAGGATTGATTCCCCGGGATAGGAAAAGAAGAGGAACTGCTTGTCTCTGAGTCTATTGTCTATTCCCCATCCCTCTCCAACCAGTCAAGTGGCTTTCACTCCTCCAGTTCTATTATTATTCTTAACTTGACTTATTATTATAATCTTTATCAGAAGAGATCAAGTCGTTTACTTCTTATTTGTGACTCTTGCCAACAATTGGTTCTTTAACTGGCACTTGACTCGAAACAAGGCTTGAACAACCACCGTTTTCAGGAGATTACTTAGAGTAGCTAGACGGATTCACCACTACTTATTATATAAATAAGGAAGAAGGAAATCTGGGATTAGACCAATAGCGCCCCCACCCTACATTCATGACATACCATTAGCATCCATTCCCAATCGAGTTGACTAGACCAAAACCCGGGACCTTGCAGGTATCGGTCACTTTGCGAACTCAGACTGATTTGCTAGGCTGATAGTTGCCCTTCCTCTACCAGAAATGCAAGCTCAAGCTAAGGACTCTCTCTCGGCCTATTCCTGGTGATAGTAATAGCCTCATCCCCTGGGCTTTCTCGGCCCGGTATGCCTAATCCTGAAGTGGAGCTAGGGTAAGAGAGGTAGCCTAAAGAACTTATAGCTCACTCAGTCAGTTCAGTTACTCTTCTTTCTTTCGTAAGCCTTAGGAAAGGAGAGATTCTTGCTTTCCTTTCCTAAGGCTTACGGCCCAGCTGGTATTGACTTGTGCCCTGCTATCGGTGGTTGCTCGCTGCCATCCCTGCCCGAACGGAACGAAGAGGCCCTGCCCATCTCTTTCTCCTCTCCTCATAGGGGGCTCAATAGCACACAAAAAGATCTTTATCTTCAATACGTTATAACGGGAGACCACCAGCAGTTGGAAATGCCTGCTATCGCTGGTTTCACTTCATTCCCTTCACGACCCGGCTGGGGAAGAGAGAACAAAGAGTCACTTCCCTCGATAAAAGATGTAGTAACTGTGGCCAGTCTAGCTGATAAGAAAGAAGAAACGTTCTTTGATGCGACTTTCCGTTCTTTCACCCCAGCTCGGATAAGACTGCAGGAACAACCTCCCACCTACTGACTGAATAAAGGCTACTGCATCGATCCCAGCCAAGCATAAACTAATCTTTGTTGTAGTTGAATAAGCTTTCCTATTCATTGAAGATATAAGGTTTTTCAGATATCTGGATCGAGTAGTCGAGCCCATCCAATCTCAGAGAGAGGAGCCGAACTCGTGCTATTACCTTTTAGCCCCTATCGCCGTGGAGGAAAAATAGGACTCTTTTGGGGAGCTGGAGTGGGTAAAACCATACTCATTATGGAATGAATCAACAATATTGCAAAAGCTCATGGAGGTGTATCTGTATTTGGCGGCGTAGGTGAACGTACTCATGAAGGAAATGATCTTTACATGGAAATGAAAGAATCCGGAGTTCTTAATGAACAAAATCTTCCAGAAGAAAAAGTGGCTCTAGTCTACGGGCAAATGAATGAACCGCCCGGAGCTCGTATGAGAGTTGGTTTGACTGCCCTAACTATGGGGGAATATTTCCGAGATGTTAATAAACAAGACGTACTTCTATTTATTGACAATATCTTCCGTTTCGTCCCAGGATCTGAAGTCTCTGCCTTATTGGGTAGAGAATGCCTTCAGCTGTGGGTTATCAACCTACTCTTAGTACAGAAATGGGCTCTTTACAAGAAAGAATGACTTCTACCAAACAAGGGTCCATAACCTCGATTCAAGCAGTTTATGTACATGCAGACGATTTTACTGACCCCGCTCCTGCCACGACATTTTCACATTTAGATGCAACTACTGTACTATCAAGAGCATTAGCCGCCAAAGGTATCTATCCGGCAGTAGATCCTTTAGATTCAACGTCAACTATGCTCCAACCTCGAATCGTTGGCGAGGAACATTATAAAACTGCGCAAAGAGTTAAGCAAACTTTACAACGTTACAAAAAACTTCAGGACATTATAGCTATCCTTGGGTTAGACGAATTATCCGAAGAAGATCGTTTAACCGTAGCAAGAGCACGAAAAATGGAGCGTTTCTTATCACAACCCTTTTTCGTTGCCGAAGTATTTACAGGTTCGCCAGGAAAATATGTTGGTCTAGCAGAAACAATTAGAGGGTTTCAATTGATCCTTTCCGGAGAATTAGACGGGCTTCCCGAGCAGGCCTTTTCTTTGGTAGGTAACATCGATGAAGCTACCGCGAAAGCTATGAACTTAGAAATGGAGAACAAATGAAAAAAATATAGACTAGACGTCGCCTTTTGGGATGTACTATTAAACCGAAATTGCGGTTGTCCGCTAAGAACTACGGTCGAGCAGTTTATGAATGTCTTCGCGGCGGACTTTTTTTTACCAAAGATGATGAAAACTCCCAACCATTTATGCGTTGGAGAGACCGTTTCTTATTCTGTGCCGAAGCCTTTTTAAAAGCACAGTCTGAAACAGGTGAAATCAAAGGACATTACTTGAATGCTACTGCAGGTACATGCGAAGAAATGAGAAAAGGGCTGTATTATTTGCCAGAGAATTGGGAGTTCCTATCATAATGCATGACTACTTAACAGGGGGATTCACTGCAAATACGAGTTTCGCTCATTATTGAGAGATAATGGCTTACTTCTTCACATCCACCGTGCAATGCATGCAGTTATTGATAGACAGAAAAATCACGGTATAAACTTCCGTGTACTAGCTAAAGCCTTACGTCTGGTCTGGTGGAGATCATATTCATTTCGGTACTGTAGTAGGTAAACTTGAAGGGGAAAGGGACATCACTTTAGGTTTTGTTGATTTACTACGTGATGACTTTGTTGAAAAAAACCGAAGTCGCGGTATTTATTTCACTCAACCTTGGGTTTCCCTACCTGGTGTTATTCCTGTTACTTCCGGAGGTATTCACGTTTGGCATATGCCCGCTCTAACCGAGATCTGTGGGGATGATTCGGTACTACAGTTCGGTGGCGGAACTTTTGCCACCCGTGGGGAAATGCGCCGGGTGCTGCAGTGAATCGAGTAGCTCTAGAAGTCTGTGTACAAGCTCGTAATGAGGGGCGTGATCTTGCTCGCGAGGGTAACGATATTATGCGTAAAGCTGCCAAATGGAGTCCTGAACTAGCTCCCGCTAGTTAGGTATGAAAGTCAATCCAATTCGAATTCCAAGCAATGGATGCTTTGTAATCCAGTAATTACTGGTCGGTCCCAACTATTGAGGTAGGTCCTTTCCCTCTATTGAGAACACATTCTACTAATAGCGTAAGGGGCCCACAGCTCCCACTCCCCTTGCCCCACTCATTCTGGAGTGGGCCTCCTCTTGTCAAAAAACGACAGTTGAAAGGATTCAACCTGCAGCTTCGAGTACCTCTTTTTCACTAAAAAGATTAGAAGACGAATAAGATCAAAAAGGCCATCATTAGGGCAAACAATGCAATAGCTTCGGTTAGAGCAAAGCCCAAAATAGCATAACCAAATAATTGTTTAGCCAATGATGGATTTCGCGCCACGGAATGAATCAAAGAACTGAATACGTTTCCAATACCGACAGCAGCTCCCGCTAAAGCAATTGTGGCAGCTCCGGCACCTATTGATTTTGCACCTTCTAACATCTCGAGTTGAGAATTCTCGTCACGCTTTTGAATTCACGATTTCTTGTTCGTCATTCTTTGTCGATTCTTCTTCGGAATAAGAGTCTACATACCCCCCCCGGTGGTCTTTGATTTACGAAAGAAAGAATAGCTTGAAAGGAGGCCTAAAAAACGAGAAGATCGTGGAGCATATACACAACGTTGTACTCTTTTCCTTAATCTTGGTTTTTATCCCACTGGGTTTTCCAAGGTAAGGTTTTTAATGAGGCAACTTATACACCATCTATACATTAGATCCCCCGTATCAAACGTTGAAAAGCACACTAGGTCCTGAAGTACCTTTATGTTTGTGCATTGAAAGCAGCTCATCACCAAAGACAAGGAAGTCTATTGCAACGAAGTCAAGTATGATATATATATATATATATATATATATATATATATATATATATATATATATATATATATATATATATATATATATATATATATATGAAGGCATTTTCACTTGCACACATCGACGACAACTTTCAGACTCGACCATACAACTCATGAAGTCGACATTATCAAGAAATTTGAAGTGCTTATCAGAATGAGAAAGCTACAAGAAGGATGTTGTTTTCAGGGGAAGAATATACGCAATGCACTCTTTTTCCCTTCGATCAGGTTTTGTCCCATAGGGTTTTCCTGACAAGGTTTTTAATGAGACAATATCACCAATGTGTATCAAACGACATCTGTACTCTTTTTCCCGTAGTTCTAGTTTTTGTCCCATTGGGTTTTCTATGCGAGGTTTTTAACGAGACAGATTGTAATGTTAGAGGTGTACATCCAATGGGGAGTGTTATAAACCCATTAAGAGGTGGATGTTTCATCTCCTTTAACCTCCCACATTTGCCTATATAAAGGCTTGTAAACCCCACTTGAGAAACACACATAAATGAGAAGTCTCCTCTCTACTCCCTTGTTCTTCCATCCTTTACTCCCTATATTCTAGCAGATTTGAATTTTTCAAAAAACATCGTTTTTTTTTAAAAAATATAATTGTGATATTAATTGGTATCTTTTTAAGACACTCATTTTTCATTTTAAAAACATTACTTATTATTTAATTTTTTTTAAAAAAACTGAGTTTATGGAGAAAATAAAATTAGTTCTTTTTTTAACCGGGTGTAAATAATGAGTGTATTCTTTTAAGAAAAAAGGGGGAAAAGTAGTGCTTAATAAATTAATTATATTTTTCAAAATAAAAATTGAAAATGGATTATTTTTAAAAATGAAATATGGACATTTTCTTTAAAAAAAATTGAAAATTGGATGATTTTTTTTCTACGAAAAATGTTAAAAAGATGTGATATTTCAAAAAAATATGTGTCACTTATTGCAACTATAACCAAAGTTGGTGATTAGTTTTAAAATTTTGAAAGTGCATGTCATTAAACGCAGCTACCATAAAGTTCATGCTATTTTTCACAATTTGCCTTTAAATAAATATTGGCCGCTCTAACCTTCACCAAATAAAAATGAGAAAATTGGGTAGAGTATACCCTTTTAAAGTTTTTTTTTACTAACTATACTCCTTGAGTTTTCTTTTAGGTAATTGTACTATTTTTTAGATGGATATTACTTTTATACCCTTACAATTAAATTTTATCATTTTAAAAAGTAAAAACAAATTTTTCAAAAAACAAATTCTATCCTTTTAAAAAGTAAACGGTTAAATCATTGGAAGATTTGGTAGATGAAGATATTTTTTACAACGTGGAATTGATTAGAGTTTTAATTAGTTACTCTTGAATCTTCAAATTATTTGGTTAGAATTGTTTATTGACGATTGTGTTTTACAAACTCTAATTCATGTATGGGGTCGATTCTTGTAAGGCAATATCATTCTTGTATTACAATATTATTTATGTAATAGAATAATGTTCTTGTTACAAAATCATGTAATACAATCTCATTCTTGTGTTACAATAGCATTCCTCTAATACAAAATTATTCTTATATTACAACAGCGTTCATGTAATACAAGATTGTAACCACGTTCATGTATTGTTAATCATCAATCAACCTTGCGTAATCAAACTCATTTAATACAAGATTTCGTGTACTGAGTGAATTCCTATAATGAGCGGAGTCTTGTACCTATTACTGTATCCGTAATTGAATTGTGGAGTTGAGTTACAAGAAATCACCTAAATGAATCGATTATTGTAACAATAGGTAGCGATTATTGTAACCTACAATTATTGTAGTGTAATAAACCGAAGATAAGAGAAGAGAGGTAGAGAGAAGAGAGGAGAAACTGATGTATTATTGGAGGTCTTCAGGACCCTTTATATAGGAGTTTACATAGTGAACTAGGGTTTATCCATCCCTAATATAATAATATTATAACACTCCCCCTTGGATAAACATCCTTAACTACTACCTCATTACAAATCTCGCCTAGAAAACCCAATGGGATAAAACTAGGATCCAGAGAACAAATACATATGACATTTGATACGCTTTGGTGATCTGCCTCGTTAAAAACCTTGTCAGGAAAACCCAGTGGGACAAAACCTGATCGAAGGGAAAAAGAGTGCAGTGCGTATACTCCCCCTGAATTCAACACCCTTCTTGTAGTCTTCTCATTCATCTTGATGGCGCTGTCTTCATGAGTTTACTGTCGAATCTCAACATTGTCTTTGACCTGGAATTTCTTCATGATTGACTTGATGCGCTTGACTTCCATGTATTGGTGTTGAGCTGCTTTGAATGCACAAGCATAAGGTACTTCAGGACCTAGTATGCTTTTCACTGTTGATAGGGGGATCTGTTGTATTAAATGGTGCATAAGTTGCCTCGTTAAAAACCTTAACTTGGAAAAACCCAATGGGATAAAAACCAAGATCAAGGAAAAGAGTACAACATTGTATGGTACTTCGGGACCTAATGCAATGTCACCATTTTCACAATTATAGGTACTTCTGGTACTCTTATAGGGATCTTTAATTATATGTGATGGGACTTTGATATTAATGCTTCAGGCATTTTCAATCGATCCTTTCATTTATATGCGTATGCAAGTAGCACGTCCGTCATTTACATTTAGATCCAAAATTATATTCACTTATGGTGAATACATTCTCCATATAACCTGTGATAGGTTTTTATGTAATCAACTTGGCTTTATATTTTATTTTGTATGAACACTCACTTAAAACCAATTGATGTTGCACTTTTTGGTGTTGGAACTACAGGTCCAATGCCATTATGCTTAAATAACCCATTCTTGCATGAATTTCCTTTTTCTAGCTCTTTACTATCATTTCGATGTCGACATCCATTTGTTTATTTGATGATCATCATATTCTCATAGGCTCTTTCCACTTCTAGGGAATCGTATACTAAGAGCCTAGTGATCTTCAACACTTCTGGTGTACTTGAGAACCACTTAATATTCATTGAGTTGGAGTTACTTTTGGAACTTCCAAATGAGCTAGTATATGTGACTTTGTCACTTTCTTGGCCTCTAGTAAATGCTTTCAATGACATATTTGCTAAACCTTATAATCATTTCATTTATTGAACTTCTGGTTCACTTGTATTTATCCGCGGATATGAAATGATAGAGAAGTTGCTTCCGTGCAATCTCTTTCTTAATATTTAGTCTCATTTCCTCTCCCCCTAAATACCGAGCATTTGATCACCATTATAAAGCTCTAGGTATTTGATATCAATAGGGACTCAAACCCCATGTATCATCCAACTTCTTTGTGGTCTCATTGTAGTTCATTTGGAGGAGGTACATCTCGGAACATATGTTGCTTATTCAAAACCTTTGAATGACAAGCTCTCTTCTAGAGATAATTAGGGAGATGTTATTGTGTCAAATTCGAAATGCAAACTTCCATGGGCCCATTTAACCAACGACTCTTCTGGGTCGTCGTGAGCTACCTTATGCTCAACAATGTGTTTGATAACATTCTCTACCTTATGTTTCATATGACCAAAGTGTTAAGGCATCTATAATATTGGAATTACACTGATCTATATGATAATGTTCCATAGTTTGCTCATTGAATCCATTCAAGAGACATTAGAGACTTTGCATTTACTTTGAATTTAGATGGTCTTATTGTCGATTTTGCCAAGATGATAGACCATATATGTTCGGTCACCCTTATTGGGGATCTTCGGGTCCTAGGATCTTCTGGTCCCTCTTAGTGGGTGTCTATGTGAATGTCAATGATCCCGCCCATCATCGTTTCACATGAATGACCAAATGCCACAAAGAAAAACATTTTATCATTAACTAACTTCTGGTTAGTGATAAGTTTCAATGGGATAAATGAGTGTCAAATAAACCATATATATACATTCTCAATTCTGTAAGACTTGCTTGTGGCTAGTCATACGAGATATTGGTGTTCAATACCATGTAAATTCATACATATGTGTTATTGTTACTTCAGGTAACAAGATCAATGCTCTTCTGGAGCTATATGGTATTTAATTATTCATCTTAGTTTTCCATCCAAGGTTGTTTGAGAAAACTTCAGGTTTTCAAATTTTGTTTGACACTTATAAAACCATAATATTCAACCATTGAACTTTGTATATGGTGATTCATTTATTTAGATGCCATGAATGGGTATTGTCAGAACTTTCGTTGGTGTCATACTTCAGGTATGAGTCATTGATAATGTTCTTCAAGACATTTAGATTTAACCGTATAACAGACCTAGCTATAAGCCACAACAATAACTTTGGTCCAGCGCTTAACCATAACCTCTTTTACACCCTCTACCGGAGGGGCATGCTTCAGGCAATGCTTAGAGGATAGTCAGGAAGTGGCATTCTTAACCGGATCGTGTTATGTGGTTACTTCTATTTGTTGTATCAACCAAACAAAAATAGTTCTGAATATGATAAAACCCACATTCCATGTACTTCTTCAGGAGTACAAATAATAAGATTGGAATCATATACTCTTCTAGAGTTTATAAGAATCATTCACTCTTCTGGAGTTTAATAAAAATCCACCAGCAGAGTCTTCAGGCTCTTAGGTTTGTGTTGAAAACTTTACAATCTACGGGATTGTGGTCAACCTTTCTCCCAAATGTTCGTTTGCCAAACAAAACTCCGCATTAAACACTCATGGTAAGTAGTTTCTTCGGGAAACACTTTGAGTTTTGAATTACAATAATTAAAATCATAATAATTTTATTCAATATAAAGCAATGAATAAAAAATAAATAAATAAATAAAATAAAATTGCATTTGTCCACTTCAGGTGGAGCCATGAGAAAAACTTGTCAATTTATCATTTTCTTCAAGAAATGATTTTATTCATAAAATGATTTATTTGTCAACTTCGAGTGACAATTAGTCTCTATTATGTATATTTCGATCATATACTCCAAAAGATTATAAGATCCAATTCAAAAATATAGTAAGTTGTCATATAAACATTGACCATATTCTTCAAGAAATGGTACGTTTGATTATTACTCACTTCAGGGAGAAGACAACTTATATACAACCACTTCAAGGGTTATATATATCTTTACTTACACATCGCTTAATGGATTATTTGTGCAACTTTAAAATAATGAATATTGTCACTTCAGGGACAAATATGTATTGATGAGATAGTGAGACATTTTATGAATTTCCTTTTCATATACAACTCTTCAGGAGATGATTGTCGTTACTGCAGGAACGATTTAATTATGAGCATAATGTGTTCATCCTCTTTAGAGGAGAAGTTTATTTATTTCGAGAGATAATGATAAATAAATAGACAATTGATATAATTGATAAAATTATAAAATCATAAATAAATCAACATCAAATTGGCATATTGTCAACTTCTGGTGACAAGAAAATGAACATCTGCAAATACATGTTCGTCTACTTCTGGAGACTGGTGGAGAAACCATATTTTGCTTGTTTAGCTATAAAAATCATCGGTCCAGGGACGATTATAAATTTAACAATTTTATCTACTACAGGAGATAAATTTTATCATGATATATAAGCTAAAATATTTATCTTCTTCAGGAGATAAATAAGAATTTCATCTTCTTCAAGAGATGTGATACATAAATTGTGTTTACTTTATCTACTTCAAGAGATAAACTATCACTTTTGGGATGATATGCAAATTTATCAATTTATATCTACTTCGGGAGATAATGTTTGTCTACTTCTGGAGACAAAAAAATATACAAATTGAAATGAATAATAAAAGTGAAAATAAAAAAAATTCATCACTACGGGGATGATTTTCAATCGTTCACATCTACTTCAGGAGATGGTTCGTTCATCTACTTCGGGAGATGAAGATTAAACAAATATAATTTAAATAAATTAAATTAAATAACATACATATAAAATAAATAAACATAAATAATAAATACTTTCATCACTACATGGATGAAATTTATTGGCATGATCATCGGCTTGATCATCTCTGCGGGGATGAGATTTATCGTTTCATCGCTTCGGGGATGAGATCAATTTATTGTTCATCTACTTCGGGAGATGAACTCGTTCATCTACTTCGGGAAATGATTTCGTTCATCTACTTCGGGAGATGATATATATATTTAACAATTTTATCTAACTCAGGAGATAATTCATCTACTTCAGGAGATGAAAAATAATTAAAAAAAATAACATAAAATAAGATAAAATAAATAAATAAATAAATAATTCATCACTACAGGGATGATATTCGATCGTTTATCACTTCAGGAACATCCACTTCAGGGGATACGATCGATTGATCCAATCGCTTCAGGGATTGAGATTAAATTACTTTATCCGCTTCAGGGATATTACAACTTCGATTGATTCAATCACTTCAGGGATTTAAATTTATTCAAGTAATTCAATTGATTCAACCACTTCAGAGATTGAAATTTGTTCGATTAATTCAACCACTTCGGGGATTTGAATTTATTCGATTAATTCAACCACTTCGGGGGTTTGAATTTGGGATTGCTATAATTTATGTTACACAACAGGGGCAAAATATGCAGCCCTGAAAGTGTTAAGCCACTTTCTGTAATTATATAAAAGATACGGGCCAATATGCGATTTTAAAAAAAATCGGGCCGATTTCGTAATTAATTAAAAACCTGCAAATCAGACCTTCCTCCTTCCTCGTTTTGAAATTGATCTGCGGCGGCGCATAACTCCAGGCGGTTTGGCAATTTTCTCCATCTATGGCTTCGACCTCAACGGCGGTCGTGGACCATATATATGGTGCGACTCCGACCTACAAAATGGGTGGTAAGTCCGCTGATTCCGAGCGTGGCGGTAACGGATCCGTGTAGTGATCGGATGCAGATTGCAGCGGCGGCGGCCTGGCCCCACGGTGAAGGCGAATCCGGCCCTGACGCAGGCTAGGACCAGAGACTGCAGGCAATCGATGAGTTTTGCCATGGGAATCCCGGTGGTTGCGCACAAAATCCCTCCGGTTGATGTTCCCCAATCGACGAATCGGCAAGCCGTAACCTGCAACTCAAAAAAAAACCTTCCAAAATCGCACTTAGATTAAAAGTAATAGAAGTCAATCAATCGAGAGTGATGTACGGTAAACCAAATTAATTAATAAATTTGAAAGATTAATCAAAAATCATTAAGCAGAAGAACAAAAGTAAAGCATATGGCGAAGACTTCCTCATCGCGATCGCAAGCTCCGGGAGAAGGCAAAGATGTTATTTCCCTACGCGCGGCAATGGCGGCTGGCGACGACTAACCGTCGAAGCCGAATCTCATTCTGCTCTGGGTAGTCTACTTCCGATTTCATCGACGCGCGGCAATCGTATCGGGATGAACGCTGGAGGTTGGGGTTGATTTAGAATTTTAGATAGATGGGAGATCATTTAGATCAACGGTGGCAGTGAAAAAAAAACGGAATCAAAAGCAATCAAAGCTTATTAGAGCTATTGCGGCTGATCGGACAAATTGGGGTTGGTGGCATAAGGTAAAAATTAGGGTTTTAGCTTTTTAGAAACTATCGTGCTGATAACGTGTAATAAACCGAAGATAAGAGAAGAGAGGTAGAGAGAAGAAAGGAGAAACTGATGTATTATTGGAGGTCTTCAGGACCCTTTATATAGGAGTTTACATAGTGAACTAGGGTTTATCCATCCCTAATATAATAATATTATAACATGTAGTCATATATAGCGATTATTGTAGCCTAAAACTATTGTAACCAAATAAGTGCTTCATCAAATCACAATAAGCGATTATTGTGAATCTGTTCTTAAATGAAATCATAAAAAAAATCCTAGTCGAAGGAAGTGTTGCATCTAATTATGAATCACGACATAAATCACAAGCAATTCATCAACCTTGGTTGACTTCATAACCGATTCGTTAAAGACAAATTTGGTGAGTTTTCAAATTATAGTAACCGGTGGAAGTCATATTAGCAATCACTTTAATAAATAACACAAAACCAACCTTCAATATCTTCACAAGCAATACCCGTGCTTGAAGGGAGGTGCGTCTACGAACCTTTCTTGAAAAAGGAGCGTCAATTAATAGAAGAAACGTCAATGGAATAAGAATTAATTAGGGATTTAAATATTTATTGTTACAATCAAATCATGGGCAAATCTGTCATTAATAAAACAAAATCTTCTTAGGTATATTTACTAAAACAAAAATTGAAAAAAAGGATAGTTACCCAATTTAACCAATAAAAATTAGCCCTTTGTACTGCCTTTCCCTTTCATTCGCTTCGTGAGATCCGAAGCCCTCATCCATGGCGCCCCTTCGGATCTCTCCGGTCTGCTCCTCACCTCTGCTCTCCTCCTTCTCTAGCTCCTCCTGTGGAGATTCCGTCGTCCTCCCACGCCCCTTTCCAGGCCCCATTAGGGTTGAATCGGAGCTACGCCGGCCAGATCCGGAGGATTAAAGGGCTCCTCGTTGTGGTCGACGTTGCCCTTTCGCGTGTCGTGGAGAGCCGTCGCCGTCGGAGCTGTTCATTCGCAGCCTCTGCTAGCCGCCTACTTCGATCGAGTTTTAGGATCGGTCGGACCTGGAAATTTGTTGAGATTTAAAGGTATGAACTCTTGGTCTTGTGTTGCTTGCTATCTGTTCGATGAAATGTCTCTACAGTTTTAACTCTGCATTTTTCTGTCTGAGCGCTCTTTTACTTGTTGATAAGGATGTGAATCGGTTATGTATATGATTTTAACTCTGCATTTATGCTAATTGCCTGATTAGAGCCTCATCTAGGTGATGTTTTCTAACTTGTTCTTAAAATATTACAGGCCACCTTCACAGACATCGTGCATCAACTAGGTATGTTCTCTATTAGTAATACATACAATTTACAAGGTTATCTACAATAAAAATAAATCAAAGTGATTCCTGATGACAATCTAAAAGATAGACATTTATAGAATGATGTTTGAAATTTGAATTGGTCTGATGGGAGTCTAAGAAATTGTCTTTGGAATATGAGAAATTGTGATCGAATCAGGGGATGTGAATCACTATGATTTCTAGTTTGATTTAGAGCAAAATAATGGTTAGTTGAGGATTATGAGGTTTTCACATTTCAGGTCTAGAATCCTTGTGATTTCGGTTTCGATTAGTGTGTGTTGATGGCGAATCCTGCAATTTGCAGATGCAAATGTTTGAATTGTTTAAATTTCTTTTAATCATTGTTTAAAATTCTTGTATTCAACTGATTGGGTCTATTGGTGGTTCTTCTTTGTTGTTATCTGTTTTCGATTTCTAGGGGCTCGGACAATTCTCCATGCTACAACTGATTTTGAGTGATATTTGTTTAGGTATCTTATTGTTGTATTAACTATCACCCTAGCAGCTGGAGATGCCATTCTTGTTCTTGTTCTCTATAGTGCCTATCTATGTGTGATTCGGTTTGTTTGCCACTTTTACTAACCCTTCTTCAACTTGCTTCATTTAATGTGTTTATTATGTAGTGTTGCTTGTGATGCTTGATTTCGTATTATTCCTTCCTTTTTAGGAGCAAGAAATTGATGCCATTGAGCTTGTAATGCTGTTTTTTCATTTGTTGCTAAAATGAAGATGTTTTTTAGTGTTCATTGAAGCTGTTGTTCGTTCTTTGATGATGCTGAAATATGTTTTTGAAGTATTTTTAGTTGAATGTTGATAGCAAGTTTAGGTAAAATTGCTTCTTTTTTTTTAATACTTCTGCTTTGATTATGTGAAAAAGTATTCTTATAGGCCAGATGCTACTTGTATAGTTCAGAAACAAGGAGTGGATGCTATACTTGGTTTATACACTTCTTTAGATCCACATATCTAAGATGACAGTAGCTGATGATGTCAATTTGGAAGAGTTTGTGAAGACAAAGGATGAATTTTCTGGATTCAACATCAAAGCAATATGCATAGAGGCTAGCTGATAATAGTTAGGATAGCTCCTTTTGGTTGAAATTGTGATTCAGTGTCCAAATGGTTTCTATTGTGTATGGTGAAAATGGCCTCTTCTGAATAATAAAAATAAGGCATCTTTAGATGACAACATCGAGAAATTTAAAGAAGTCTTAGATCCAGACTTTGGTGAATCTTTTGCTTGTTCATGTTGTTCCCTTTTAATTATATCTGAAAATTTTGTTTTCGGTTTTATATTTCATCTTCTGAATAATAAAAATTAGGCATGTTTAGATATGCTACAATTTATGTTGCTTGCCTGAATTTATCTTTTTCTGAGGTTGAACCACTGATGAATTTGAGAGTGCTGTTTTTGCCACTTTGTCATCCTGTAAGGATTCAGAATCAGAAGAACTTTTGCTGGATTCATAATGCTTTGCACGAGCAGCAGGAGCAGACATGACTTTCTTTTCATTCTCAGAATCTATTGGAGGAGCCCCAATCAAGCTACCAATCAAGCTAGTCAGCAGAGGCACAAGCAAGAGGTTCAACCGGGTAATCGAACTTTCAGCAGTGCTATGAAGTAGCTGTAGCTTGTTTTCCTTTCTTTAGTTGGTTGTTTAGTTAGTTGTATAAATAAGAGGCTGAGGCCTTTCGGTTGTAATAGGACATACACAATTTTCCAGTGTCAAATCAGAGAGGAGAAAACCCCATTTGGGGCTCCTGCATTTCGCCAACCTTGTTCTTCATACATTTACGATTCACAAACACAAAATTCAATCAAAACTTTCATGGTATCAGAGCTAACTTGTTGAACGAAGCTCTTTGTTTGTGATCTTCTGCGTGTTTTTCGATCATGAATCAAGAGGTGCTGAGGGCGCTTGCTGAGGAGCGCAGAGCTAGAATTCTTGATGTGTCGAATCCCTTTTACATCCACGCATCGGATAATCCAGGAGCCATTCTCGTTTCGAGGATCTTCAACGGAAAAGGATCCAGTTCATGGAAGAAGGCAATGAAGATCACGATTTCGGCCAAAAATAAGATCGGCATCATCGACGGTAGCTGTGAGAGACCGATTGATGATGAAGTTAGAGCTAAAGCTTGGGATCGATGCAATAACATGGTAATTTCTTGGTTTGTGAATGCTTTGGACAGAAATATTGCAGAAAGTGTCTTGTGCTTCGACACAGCTAGAGAGATTTGGTTGGATCTGCACGAAAGGTATGATCAACCAAATGGAGCTCGGATTTATCAGCTCAGATCAGAGATTGCATCAATCAGCCAAGGTACTGATCGTTTTCCAGAATATTTCTTGAGACTCAGGCGCTTATGGGATGAGCTATCTTGCTCGCGACGAGCGGCTGTGTGCACCTGTGGTGCTCGAGCAGAGAATTTGAAACATGAACAAGAAGAAAAATTGATGCAATTACTGATGGGGTTGAATGAGTCTTACTCCGCAGTTAGGGGTTCAATCTTGATGATGTCGCCATTACCGACGATTAGTCAAGCTTATTCTCTTCTTGAACATGAAGAGATGCAGAGAGAAGTGAAAGCGATCACTCATTTCTCAAATGATTCAGCATCTTTGAATGCGTCTACTCATAGACAAAAGGGAAATTTTGATCAGAAAGGAAATTCGGATCAGAGAGGGAGTTTCTATCAGAGAGGGAATTTTGATCAGAGAAGGAATTTTGACAGATCAAGGCAGTTTGCTCCCTCTCGGTCCACTGTTGTGTGTGATCATTGCAAGAAACAAGGACATCCGAAGGAGAGATGTTTTCAGATTATAGGTTTCCCTTCGAATTTTCAAAACAATAGAGGAAGAAGAGTTGCAGGAAATGCAGAAGTGGATATTGGATCTTCTTCCATTGTTTCTGGTTCCAGTGTGTTGTCCAATGATCAGATTCAACAGCTGTTGGGAGTTCTAAATGGTCTCAAAGCTCAGTCACCGTCTTCTGCAAATGATGGTGCTTCATTCAATTTTGCTGGTATATTCTCTCTTCTTTCTCATTGCTTAACATCTGAAAATGGTAGCTTCAGTGTAGGCAATAGTGAGTGGATACTTGATTCGGGGGCTAGTGAACACATGACTCATGATAGATATGTTCTTTCAAATATTAGACCTCTTATGCATCCTTGTGTAGTTTCTTTGCCAAATGATCATAAAGTTGAGGTTACTCAATGTGGTGATGCATTGCTTAGTCCAGAGATATGTTTGAGAAATGTTCTTCTCTTGCCATCTTTCCATTACAATTTGTTGTCGGTTGAGAGATTGTGTGCTCAATTGCAATGTTTGGTAATCTTCCCTTCCTCCCAATGTATTATGCCGACCCCTTCTCTGAAGAGGTCACACTGGTAATTGTGAAGCTTGCAATGGTTTGTATGTGTTGCCCAGAGGGACTCAGCATCTTGTTTCTTCTTCTGTTTCTGAGTCACATTACAGTGCTACTGCACATGTTGATCAGGTCATCTGGCATCACAAGCTCGGACACTTACCTGTATATAAATTGAAACTCATGTTTCCTTCTTTGTCAAATAACACCACCTTAGATTCTTGTGTGGTTTGTCACAAGGCTAGACAACAACATTTGCCCTTTCCAGTTCACTCCAAACAATCCAGTTGCATTTTGGAGATTTTACATGTGGACATTTGGGGTCCTTATAGTACTCCTACTTATGGTGATCATAGGTATTTCCTCACCATTGTAGATGACTATAGTAGAGCTACCTGGACACACTTGATGAAGACAAAATCGTCTGCTCTTGATTTGATTAAGTCTTTTATTGTGATGGCTCAAAGACAGTTTGCAGTTGTGGTCAAAATCATCAGATCATATAATGCTTTTGAACTTGGTTCAAGCAATGAAGGGCAGTCTTGGTTCAGGCAATCTGGAATTATGCATCAGACCTCTTGCTCTCACACTCCACATCAAAATGGAATCGTGGAGCGTAAGCATAAGCATTTATTGGAGACTTGCAGGGCTTTACTCTTCCACTCTCATCTTCCAGTTGAGTTTTGAGGTGACTGCTTGTTGATTGCTACATACTTGATCAATAGATTTCCTACAAAGGTGAATGAAGGGAAGTCTTCTTTTGAGATCTTGTTTGGTCATCCTCCTTCTTATTCACATTTGAGAGTTTTTGGTTGCTTGTGCTACAAATCTGTGATTGGTCCTGCTCGGGATAAACTGAAACCAAGAGGGATTCCATGTGTTTTCTTGGGATATCTCTTTGGCAAACAGGCTTACAAATTGTATGAGATTGAGTCTAAATCTTTTTCAGTTTCTCGTGATGTAGTGTTCTATGAACATGTCATTCCTTTTTCCTCTAAGAAATTGGATACAAATGATCATTTCTCCTTGCCTATTGTTGATCATATAGATGATTTTGAGTTCCCTGGTACCACTGAGTTTCCAGTTGCTCCTCCTTCTCCTATAGCTGATGGTCCTTCTATTGCTCATCCTCCGCCTGTTGCTCCACCAGTGGTTGAGGCTCCGTTAAGGCGTTCGTCTCGACAGGTTCAAAAGCCTCCCCACCTTCAGGATTATGTATGTTCTTCTGCACATTCAGATGCTCATGTTTGTTCTCTCTTGGATGGATTAGCTCCTTCTTATTGTGCTACAATTGGAGCTTTTTCTTGCTACAGTCAGAAGTTGTTGTTGTCAGTTTCAGCTCGGCAAGAGCCTGCTTCTTACTATGAAGCTATAAGGTTCTCTGAATGGAGGAATGGTATGGACCTTGAGTTTGCAGCTTTGGAGGCTAATCACACATGGGATGTTGTTTCACTCCCTGCTGGCAAAAAGCCTATTGATAGCAAATGGGTTTACAAGGTTAAGTACAAAGCTGATGGAAGAGTTGAACGTTTCAAAGCAAGGCCAGTCATCAAAGGCAACACTTAAAAGGTAGGTATCGACTATATTGAGACCTTTTCTCCTGTTGTTAAGATGACAACAATCAGAAGTTTAATCACTGTTGCTGCTAAAAAGGGCTGGCTTATGAGCCAATTGGATGTTAACAATGCCTTTTTACATGGTGATTTAGTTGAAGATGTTTACATGAAGTTGCCACTTGGTTATTCTCCCTCTCATGTATGTCAAGGTGTTGCAGTTTGCAAATTGAATAAGTCATTATATGGCTTAAAGCAAGCCTCAAGACAGTGGTACTCCAAGTTGTCTTCTTTCCTTCAAGACAATGGTTACATTTTTTCTAAGAATGACTACTCTTTATTTGTGAAACACACATCAGAGAGTGGCATTGTCTTGCTTGCAGTTTATGTGGATGATGTCTTGTTGACTGGCAATGACAATGTAGAGATTGAAAGTATAAAAATCGCCTTCATTCTCAGTTTAAGATCAAGGATTTGGGTATGCTTAACTACTTTTTAGGGATGGAGATCCTATATACTTCATCTGCAGTGGTTCTTTCTCAAAGGAAGTTTGCTTTGGATTTTCTAAAGGATGCCAAAGTTTCTGTCAGCAGGGAGGTTCTTGCTCCTCTAGAACTAAACATGAAGCTCCTCCCTGATCAAGGTGAATTGTTCAATGATCCTCTTTGGTACATACAAATGGTAGGAAAACTGGATTTTCTTACTAACACAAGACCAGACCTAGCCTTCTCAGTTCGGTTTTTAAGTCAGTTCATGAAGACCCCTCGGTTGCCTCACTACAATGCCTTGATGCATACATTAAAGTATCTTGCTTCCAATCCAGCTCATGATTTATTCTTTTCCACTTCACCTGATTTTTCTCTGAAAGCCTATTGTGACAGTGATTGGGGTGCTTGTCCCTCAACAAGGAGATCTGTGAGTGGTTATTTTGTCCTTCTTGGTGGCAGTCCCATTAGCTGGAAATCTAAGAAGCAACACACTGTGTCCCTTTCATCTGCTGAGGCAGAGTATCGTTCCATGAGGAGAGTGGTCACTGAGCTTACATGGCTGTCTCGTCTTCTTCATGAGATGTATGTACCTTCTGTTACCCCTATTCCACTTCACTATGACAACCAAGCTGCTATATACATTGCCAAGAACCCAGTATATCATGAACGGACGAAGCATATTGAGCTTGACTGTCACCTTGTTCGTGAGAAGCTCAATGATGGTTTGATTTCACTCCAACTGGTTCCCAGTTAGCTGATGTTCTCACCAAACCCCTCACTGGCGTCCATCATCAGCAAACTCTTTCCAAGTTGGGTCTGTCATCCCATCCTCCAACTTGCAGGGGGGTATTGGAGGAGCCCGATCAAGCTACCAATCAAGCTAGTCAGCAGAGGCACAAGCAAGAGGTTCAACCGAGTAATTGAGCTTTCAGCAGTGTTATGAAGTAGCTTTAGCTTGTTTTCCTTTCTTTAGTTGGTTGTTTAGTTAGTTGTATATATAAGAGGTTGAGGCCTTTCGGTCGTAATAGAACATACACAATTTTCCAGTATAAAATCAGAAAGGAGAAAACCCCATTTGGGGCTTCTGCATTTCACCAACCTTGTTCTTCATACATTTTCGATTCACAAACACAAAATTCAATCAAAACTTTCAGAATCACTGTTAGCAGAAGAACTATCATCAAATGAACTGTCATCAGAATCTAGCTTCTTAGGAGAACCATTCTCCTCCTCTGAGCTATCATCAGTGTTAGAACTGTCACTAGAATCGGCTTCTTTCGAGGTTTCTCATCTTCGTCATCAGAACTATCATCAGCATCAGATAGGCTTGATAGCATTGTTCTTTGAATTTAGTGGTATTAGTAGTATTATAGTACTTGTCATAATAATAATATTATATATAGAGCTTAGAAAAAGCTCTTATTTTCATCTTATGTATTGAACTTTATTAGCTTTCTCTTCTTAGATTACTACACATGAATGCAAATTTTCATTTCAGGTTGATTCTTAATTTGGTACTTCTGTCACTTAGAAAATGGATCGAAAGTGCCCAAACTCTATATAGTTTTAGGTTAAGTTGATAGATGAAATAAGATCTTTCGCGGTAAAAAAAAAGCTAATCATTTGATATGCTTATTCATTTCATGTGCTTTTACTGATATCCACATTTATTGATGACATACTTGATGTGGGTGCACACTTGATTCCATTAGCCAATTAGATACTCCGTATTAGATTAGCTTCCAAATTGCAACTGGTGTGGGTGCACACTTGATTCCATTAGCCAATTAGATAATCCGTGTTGGATTAGCTTCCAAATTACAATTGTTAGTCGACTTTAAATTGGAATAAGCACCGAGGACAATAAAATGTCACCACATATGATTGCATCAATTAAGTGTAATCACAAATCCGCCGTCATTGAATAAAAGTAGAATCAATGACAATATATCGATATACAATTGATTAATTAAAAAAAGTAGCATCAAATGATTTGATTAAGAAAGTGACATCAAATAATTACATTAGAACAATGAAATCAAAGCAGTACTTTAAAAAGTGGCATCACATTAAAGGAAAAAATGTCTTTGGCATCAAAACACTACTTTGAAAAATGACATCAAAATACTACTTTAAAAAAATAGCATCACTGTAAAAAAAATATCAAAAAAATGACATAAAAAAGTGACAACAATAGTCAAATGTAAAAAACGGCATCACAAAAAAAGTGAAATCAATAATGAAAGTGGGAAGGAAGGGGGAAAGTGGAAGGAAGGGGGGAAGGGAGGGAAGGAAGTGGGAGGGGTTACCCATCTAATTTGTTTTTTTATTTGGGTTACATTTGTTTTATTCTCTCAAAAAAAAAATTAAGGCCAATTAGCAAAATCACCATTGTTTTTTAACCCGATTACATTATATAGACCATTTTTTTATATAAAAAACACATTCGCATCCTGAATGTGAGTGTGTTGATTGCGCTTATGAATTGGTGGAATGCATCTCGGTTCCCCCTTAAAAAATCACACATCTATCTCAATGCTTAGTGGAATGCATCTCGGTTCCCCCTTAAAAAATCACACATCTATCTCAATGCATTTGTTAAAGCACAGTTCCCTCTTAAAAAATTACACAGTCAAAACACCCAACAAACGGAATATAAGGGCTGGGCTTAGACACGGCCACGGGTCTGACCCGTCGGGTCGACGGGTCGGACCCGCCGGGTCGACAACCCGGGGAGGGTGACCCTAACCCTGACCCGGGGTTGGGACGGATCGGCGGGTTGGGTGACCCGGCAGGTCGACGGGTCGGCGGGTCGGACTGCCAGGTCGGCCACGTGGCACCAAATCGGGTACCCAACGAGTTTTGCGGGTCGACCCGCCGGGTCAACCATTTTTTTTTGTAAAAAAAAATTGTCTTAAACCCAAAATAAAACTCAACTCAAGTCTTTCACCATACTTTCGAAATGGAAAGATTTAAGGTTGACAAAACATGGTATGTGGGAAGATATATATAGATATCTTCATTCCACTCCCATCATTTCATCACACTTTAGATGTGGGAAAGAAAAGGTTGGATTGTGGGAATGACAAGTAGGGTATTAGGATCTATATATAGAGAAAATAGAGGTATGTAGCCCACTTTCGATGTGGGACAGAAATATGAGTAATGAAAGAAAATGTGAGAAATTGATATTTAAGTATATGATGTAAAATGTAATGTAATTAAAGTCTTTGGATTATATGGTGGAATATAATGTAATTTAAGTATTTGGATTATATGATGTAACATATAATAATATAATTAAAGTGTTTACCTCTTAGGATTTAATGAAATGAATAACACATGGTGATGAAACATCATGATACAATATATCAAGTTATGTTGGATTAATCTTTCTATTTAATTTAATTGATAGTTGTGTTGATCCATTAATCAATCATAAGTATTTTATTTTACTTGCATTATTATGTTAATTTCTTGATCAATGATTTCAAATCTAGGTTCTTCTTCATATAGATATGTTAAACTTTCTCGTTTAAAGTTGAATTAGCCACATGTTGTGTATACACTTAATGATGATGTTATTAGAATTACATACTTGGGTTGCTTGTTATGACGTACATGAAAAGACACATTGAAAAAGTATTGCCAATATTATATTTCATTCTTGTGTTTGAAAATCCGAAGTTCTATATCATTTTGAAAATAAACGAAAACTCGACATTAAGGATACTATACAAGTGTAACGGCTTTATCAAAAATAATATTTGTATTATTTGAAATTATATCATAAAGACTCCTAACTTAGTATGATATAGAATGATATAGAATGATTTAATAGTGGATCCACCAAATAACACAAATGTTTAAGGTATATTGTTGAACTTCACACTTTCTTGTTACCCGTTCGTTATTTCTTTCATAATTGATAGGTAAAATATAATTTTTTTAAAATAATATTTATATAAAGTATAGTACTAGTGTTTGTATATGATAAAAATTTATAAGTATGGATTGACATTAAAAACCGAACGATAGAGATTGAAGACATGGTGTAATTTCTACTTTCTAGTTTCTACCCTTATTCTTGTCCCACATTGAAAACTAGAGGAAAGGGGGGGTGCAAAGTCTATAAAAGGAGAAGCATGGGGGTGCTAAGTCTCACATTGCCATTGCATATTACATTATGTAATATTATGAATTATTCTAAGAATAATTTATATAATTTACATAATAATTATAAATTTATTTTATTGAAAATAAATTTTTTCAAAAAAATATTTTAAAATGGCGGGTTGACCCGGCGGGTCAAACCGGGTCGGACCCACCGAGTCACGGGTTATCTTTTCCTCGACCCTAACCCTCAACCCGAGTCGACCCTTGGACCCGTGGACCCTGACCCGGCGGGTCACCGACCCGACGGATCACGGGTTGACCCGCCCGACCCGTGACCCGTGACCATGTCTAACTGGGCTCATGAGGTCAAAATTTAGAAGAACGTCTGTACGAACCCATACATAAAAGACACAGACAACACAAATCCGCCAAATTTATATATTATTGAAGGTGGGACAACTCGGAGAACCCATCTTTCAACAAACCCCACGAACACCTACGGAGTATAATAAAAGTAGTAAAAAAACATGTAAATATTTTTCAATAATGTATATATAACAAGGAGAGTCCAACAGCTTTTCCAATGCCAAGTCCCGCACCTGAATCCCTAATTGAGGAATTAAATAGGTTTGGAATCTATGGTCTAAAAGTTTAAAACATATATATATATACTCCCTCCGTATCGCAATATTTTTTGTTTTAGAGTGTTAAAGTTGTATCAAAAAACTTGTTGTTTTAGCTATAATTATTGTCTTTATAGGTAATAATTACTCTTTTTATAGGTAATAATTAGTCATTTTAGGTATTTTAAGCTATAAAAGTAAAGTAAAGATAGGTTTTATTAATAAGTGTGCATAGAGCTAAAAGAACAAGTATTGTGATACGGAGGGAGTATATATATAGGGGAGGGTTCAAGTGAGAAGAATCTCTACCGGTAAGAAGGAAAGAAGTAACCTAATTGGTGGAGACGGATCTATTTTTTTTAATAAAAAAATAACCCTCACGGCTCACGCGCTTGTTTCTTTCTCTGTTGGATGTCATCTTCTCCTACCTCCTTCTATGGCCATCCCCCACCATCTCCTCCTCTTCCTCTCCTACCGGCTACCGCTGGCTGCCCCTCTCCCGCACATCTTCCCGGCAAGGCTCGCCGTCCGGAGACCAACCCGGAGCCTCACCTACTGACTCTTCCTCTCATCTCGTCGGTCGTCTCCTCTCCTCCGACATCTTTCAGCAAGTCGGCGGACTTCGATAGCTTCCGAAAGGACTGTTTTCCACCACCAGCGTTCTCCGCCGCTGCCTCCGACGCTGTTTGTTCCTCCCCATCAACCGGGAGCCCGGCGCCGCCCTCCGTGCTTCTCTCGCCACCCCCCTGTAGATGAACGGGATCGACGACGACTTGCCGGACCAGGAGTCCAATCCTCTCCTCTTTCGCTCACGCCCTCCTCCCTCCTAAGAGATCCACATAAGGAGCTCCCATGGCTGCCTCCGCCGGTGTTTGTTCGTCTACTTGAAGCTCTGCACCGCCCTCCATGCCTCTCTCGTCAACCCCTATAGATGAACGAGAACTAGACAACTTGCCAACTTGTTGGACCAGGAGCCCAGTCCTCTCTTCCTTCCCGTCTCCGCCTCGCTCTTCATGGCCATCGCCTCTGCCGCTGTTTGCTTTGCCCAGTGCCTTTTCAGAGATAAAGATGACCGAGCAACCGTTGCAATTCCAAATTCCAATTCAATATGCACAAAATAAGAATGGTATCGATGGGGATGACAAATTTTTTATTTAATTTTAAATGGGTCGTAGTGGTGTAAGGGTACTTTTCTTTAATTGATTGAATGAGCTGGTAGTACAACTGGAGTGTTTAGTTTTGATTTTTGTGTGCTAAACAGCAAATCATATATATCGAAATAATGACTATTTAGAGGTTGGTTCAATGACTATTTAGAGGTTGGTTCAGTGTCTAAATAG
Source organism: Persicaria maculosa (assembly GCA_963922045.1). NCBI lineage: Eukaryota > Viridiplantae > Streptophyta > Magnoliopsida > Caryophyllales > Polygonaceae > Persicaria > Persicaria maculosa. The sequence continues at coordinate 52,389,306 of OY998254.1, forward strand.
AGGTTGATTTAGTATCTAAATAGATGTTGTTTCAGTGACTAAATAGAGGTTGGTTCAGTGTCTAAATAGAGGTTGATTCAGTGACTATTTAGATGTTGGTTCAGTGACTAAATAGAGGTTGGTTCAGTGACTAATTAGAGGTTGGTTCAGTGAGTAAATCGAGGTTGGTTAAGTGACTAAATAGAGGTTGGTTCAGTGACTAAATAGAGGTTGATTCAGTGACTAAATAGGTTGGTTCGGTGTCTAAATAGATGGTGGTTCAGTGACTAAATAGAGGTTGGTTCAGTGTCTTAATAGAGGTTGTTTTAGTGACTAAATAGTTTGGTTCATTGTCTAAATAGAGGTTGGTTCAGTGACTAAATAGAAGTTAGATCAGTGACAAAATAGATGTTAGTTCAGTGACTAAATAGGTTGGTTCAGTGACTAAATAGAGGTTGGTTCAGTGACAAAATAGAGATTGGTTCAGTGACTACATAGAGGTTGGTTCAGTGAATAAATAGAGGTTGGTTCGGTGACTAAATAGAGATTGGTTCACTGGGTGTGATTCACTGGATTTGGTTCACTTGATGTGGTTCACTAAATTTGGTTCACTGGGTGTGGTTCACATGATTTGGTTCACTGGATTTGGTTCGCTGGATGTGATTTAGTGGATTTGGTTCACTGGATGTGATTTACTGGATTTGGTTCACTGGATGTGGTTCTTTGGTTCACTAGATGTGGTTCAGTGACCGAATATAGAGTGGTTTAGTGACCGAATAGAGTGTGATTCGGTGACTGAATATGTAAAATTAATATATTTACTATCTTTTTAAAAAAAATTAATTATGAAAATGTGAAATTTTTAATGGTGAAATATGCATTAACATGTCTCTTAATATAAAATATAAATTGACAAAAATATGGAGTATTAAAAAAAACAAAGAACATTTAAATTGATAAACTACGGAAGTAAGACAAAAAATATAAAATTATTGAAAGGCATTAAATAACAAAGAAGGCCAATTTGATATACTGGTACGGGGCACAAATAGATGGAAAACCACCCGGGTTCGAAATGGCGCCAGCAACAATCAATTTTTTACACCAATTTAAATGGCGCGTAGTTAACACGCGTATAGTGGGAAGGAGGTGCGAGTGGTGGAGCATTGGAGCACGCGGGAACGCTTTTGGGCGACGCGATCAATCAAATTGCTTCTTTCCTTTTCATTTTTAGAGTTGTGTGTACCCGAACCTAACCCTATATATATAGTTCGTTAACATCACATCATCTTCTAAGTTCAAACGCGGAATATATTATGTATAGTTCGTTAACATCACATCATCTTCTAAGTTCAAACGCGGAATATATTATGTACTTTTTTTTTTTTCCCTGCGCGCTTCTATACATATGAAACCAAATTTCAACCATTCTCTCCGACCGTCACAAATTAGATACCCCACAAACACCTTGGAGCATGGTATATCCTCCATTCAAATACATGGACACCCCAATAAAAAAAACTATGGGCAGTTGAGAGAAGCCCACAACGTAGGTACATTTATAAGAAGACACCCAGTTCACATAATTTCCCACCACTCCCATATTCAAATCTTTCAATAAACGAGTTAGCTAGCTATATATATATATAGAAAAAACATTATTAGCAATGGCAGCTAATTGCACAGTAATAGGTGCACCACCCACAAGTGCAAGCCGGCTTGGACTACTAGTCTTCCACACCCACAATCTGATCACATCCACAAGACCAAGGCGCAGAGGGGCCGCCCCGATAACGTGCGTGGCAAGGGGAGCCTCGCAGACGGTGGTGATCGGGCTGGCGGCGGACTCAGGGTGCGGGAAGTCGACGTTCATGAGGCGGCTGACGAGCGTGTTCGGAGGGGGTGCGGCAGAGCCGTACAAGTGCGGTAACCGGGAGTCGAACACGCTGATAAGCGAGATGGCGACGGTGATATGCCTGGACGACTACCACTCGCTGGACAGGAAGGGGAGGAAGGAGAGAGGGGTGACGGCGTTGGACCCGAAAGCCAATGATTTCGACCTCATGTATCAGCAGGTGAAGGCTCTAAAGGAAGGGAAGGCGGTGATGAAGCCCATATATAACCACGTAAGTGGGTTGATAGATCCTCCTGAGCTCATCCAGCCCCCCAACATCCTTTTCATCGAAGGCTTGCATCCCATGTAAGTTCCAATATATATATATATATATATATATATATATATATATATATATATATATATATCTTCTCTCTGTTTTTTTTTTTATCGATTAACTGAATACCTCTGTTTTGAGAATGCAATTATACCAACATTAGTGCACCAAACCCCAAACCACCACGTATAATTCTTCTAATACTCCCTACTAATTCGTCTTGCATGATAGACTTCAATTTGCATCTCTCATGCAATCCTTTTTTTAATTACAATATATTAATATGCAATCCTTTTTTTTGTTACAATAAGTATAAAGGGTACGTATAGTGACATATTTCAATCATAATCAATTTTAGAAATGAAACTGGCCTCTCGATTTACATCTCTCATGCAATGAATGATAGACTTCAATTTTCTAAAAATTGTCACCTTGTACGTAATTTTCAAAATTTCCAAGGAGTTCTCCAAACGTGAATAAGTACTACTATTCAATTTAGATATATTGGAAGAGGTTCAAATACTATTCAATTTAGCTTCTGTTTGTTCTTAGGTAGAGAACGATAATAGTTAATCTGGTGAATCTCATTCCGGATCCCCTGTAACACCCGGTGTTACACTCGGTGTTACACTTAATGATTTTGAGTATAAAATCAGATTAAAAAAATTTATAAAATTTATTTATATTCTATACACTTCTATTAACATATTTATAAAATTTTATTACAAAAAATTATTATTAAAAATTATGGATAATTAAAAGATTGATTGTTTTGGAAAATATTTTTTATATTTTTTAACACATATATTTTAATAATTAAAGTTTATAGACATGTTAATATAAGTGTATAGAGTATAAGTATAATTTAAAAAAAAAATTAATGTGAATTTATACTCAAATTAATTAAGTGTAACATCGAGTGTAACATATAAAGTGTTACAAGGGATCTAAATTGGATGAATCTAGTCTATATTTAACTTAAGATTCAATAATCAATTTTCTAATCATTACCCTCCTTATCTCATTTACTAAAAAAATATATATATATTTCATTTTCCCTCATTTGATCATCTAATCAATTTTAGTATAGAGTATCCATATCCTCTAAGATGCTCTAATAATTTTTTATCCTCTTTCTCTTGAGTCTAGGCTCACAAAAAAAAAAATCATTATATAAATTTTACATATAAAAGTTAATTTATTTTCCTTGTATTTTCTACTTTTCGAACAAACAAAGGCCTTAATTTTAATAAGAACTAATTCTTTTTTGGTGCTCAAGGATCCAAAAAATGTAATTGCATGCTAGTTGTGTTGAGTAGAACGAGAATTGTTGGGATTTAATTTAGGCATGAGGAACAAGGATAGGGTGGCATAAACCTTGATCATGATGAGATCAGAAATGATATCTGCCTAAAATCCATTATTAATTGGTTGATGAGTTGTAGAGGTATAGTTAATGCAAAAATGAGTCTGAGATAACCTAACTCTAACATTTGTTCCAAGTGATTCATAAAAGACACACAAAACAAAGAGAGATTTCTTTTTAAAATTTTGTTTTTCTAATTTGAATGCATTAATTACGTGCATTGAAATTAGGATTTTCTTTTATATTTTGAGTTTCTAATGTATTTTGTTGACACACGATGAAAAAACCAATTGATAAATTATAAAAATATTAGTACGTAGAACAGAACAGAGTAAAATTACAAAAATAAAAAACAAATGCTAATCAGATTTCAGAATGTTCATGTTTTTTATTTATATTAGTACAATGGAAATTATAAATGTGAGGGAAATTGACAAGCTTATGAAATAAGTGAAAGTTACAAAATGGGGTCATTTCAGGTTGATATTTACAAATTAAGGCCAAAGTATAACTTGGAATATATATGAGAATATTTATTCATAAAATATTAATATTTCAATTATGTGAATGCAGAATCGACACTTTTATATATTCAATATATGTAATTAGAAAGATCGTATATGGAGTATTATTTGTTTGGTTTGTACGCATTTTCAGAGATATTGCTTGTTCAAATACTACTATAGATTAGTATCAGTGGGCTTCAGGATGATATTACTGCACAACTTGGTTGGTTATGTAAGTTGCAATTGTTTATCGACTATTTCCACTAGTCAAAGGACAAGTAAAATTGAAAGTGAATTTTTCTGCACCTATAATATACTTATATATATAGCGGGATTGGCACATAGTTTTTACATATCACAATTAGTTAATTATATACAAGTTGTATAAGATATATATTATTTCGCGTAGTTGCAAAAAGAAGGCTGACGCAAACGTCTACTTAATTTGACACGCTTACATTTTCTTTTTTCCCTTAAAAAAGAGGAGCTAATTGGAAGTCAAAACCTGCTGACTGCCGACTTGTTGGTGGAAATTTTTTTAGAACCTTTTTAGAATATTCTTTTGGAAATTAAATCGTTACCCTTTTAGAATATTCTTTTATAATGAACATGTATATGCACCATTTTTAAGGCTGGATACCATATGATTTAGCTTAATGGAGTTATAATATTACCTTAACCAGAAAGCATTCATTCTAGAAAAAGTTTAATACTAAATTAATTTTAAATCTATGTTATTAAACGTCATTCTATCATATGTTGTAAGGGCATATGATAAGATCTTAATTAAGAAAGATCCCCTACCAAAAATAAACGATCTTAATAATCTAATTTAAAATTTGGCTAATGCATTTTAATTAAAGATATTTAAAAAAAAAACAGAAATCTTATCGTATACCCTAAAGCCATAGGATATAAAAAACAGTTATTAAATTACAAATATATCAGTGGTCATTCTAAATTATGTATTAAAGGCATTATTTCGGAATTATGATTTAATAACGATTTCTCTTTTTTTCCTCTCCTCTAATAATAATTTGACATCTCATTTAATTTTTTAAAATTAAATTTAACTTTATTTATCTTTTCTGCTAAGGTTCCCTCTTTTTTTTTTTCCTACAACCCATGAGTTTACCTTGTTACCTTTTTTATTTTCCATGAATTTTAGTTATAGTTTTATAAACAAAAAAAATTAGCAAGTACTTGATATATATATATGGATAAATATCAATTGCGGAAATATTTCAACATCAACTTAATGTCTTGTACTTGATGGGCGCGTCTTACATATATCTTCAATTGAATTTATATTGTCACTCCCTTAAATACTTGAAGAATGCTTAAAAGGTTGTTGTTGATTTGAGAAAAATAAAAAGGAATATTGTACACGTTATAAGATTGTGTGGATTATAATTTAGATACTCGGGTGTTGAATGATTGTTAAATATTTGTAACATTGCTTCAAATCGATGATTTTTTAGAACATTTATATCAAAAGAGATATTCGGGCTGATTGGGGTATTTGGATATATATGATTAATTATTGTGATCCGTAATTATGAAAATGATAGGTGAGAAAATAAGTGCAATATATAATATGTCAAAATGTGGGTATATATATATAAATATATAGGATATATATATAACACTGGAGTTAAATTATAGTAGAAAAAAAAAATTAAACTAAATGTATTATAGATGCTATAATATGTCAAAATGTGTTTTTACCGGTCAAGTAACATATTCTATCTCATCACCTAAAGATTTAGGCTACAAAAAGGTAAAGAAACTCTTAGTTATTCTAAATGCTATAAGATGTACTACGTATGAGACTTAATTTCATGAACTGTTTGTTAATCATAGCTTCTAAATTGAGCTAAGAGTTTAGATTAATAATAAATAAATGCACGTGACTAATTAATCAACCCATGCGCTAAATTAATAATATTATATGTATGTGGAAAAATTCAGGTTCGATAAACGTGTAAGGGACTTGTTGGACTTCAGTATCTACCTTGATATCAGCAACGAAGTCAAGTTTGCTTGGAAGATTCAGGTCTCCTCTTCACATGTCTCAATTAATTTTCTAATCTCCTCCAAATTTGGATTAATTCCCTTTTTTGTTGCAAATATATAATTGCAATGTACTACATTAATTCACGCAGAGAGACATGGCGGAGAGAGGTCACAGCCTAGAGTGCATCAAAGCCAGTATCGAAGGCAGAAAGTCTGACTTCGATGCCTTCATTGGTGAGTTAAGATCACAATTTCAAGTATATATATATAGTTAAATTGATCAATATATGAGATTAATAATGCAACATATATAACCATATATAAATGACAGATCCTCAGAAGCAATATGCAGATGCAGTGATTCAAGTCTTACCCACACAACTCATCCCAGACGACACTGAGAACAAGGTGCTGAGAGCGAGGCTGATAATGAAGGAAGGACTGAAGCATTTCAGGCCAGTGTACCTGTTCGACGAAGGCTCTGCCATCACATGGGTGCCTTGTGGGAGGAAGCTCACCTGCTCGTACCCGGGGATCAAGTTCTCCTACGGACCAGACTCCTACCACGGCAACGAGGTGAGTGTGATCGAAATGGACGGACAATTCGACAGATTAAACGAGCTAATCTACGTGGAGAGCAACCTGAGAAACTTGTCGACCAAGTTCTACGGCGAAGTGACGCAGCAGCTTCTGAGGCACGCCGACTTCCCAGGAAGCAATAACGGCACAGGTTTCTTCCAGACGATAGTCGGGTTGAAGATCCGGGACCTGTATGAGCAGCTTGTTGCTAGCACCAAGTTCAGCCGACCCAGCAGCTGCAGCAAAACCCTCTTAGGTTATGTCTTTAATTAATGACATATATATATTGTTCTAGCATCTACATGAAATGCTGTTTTAATTTATGGCAGATTAAGCTTTTATTGTTTTTGTGTTTGGTGGGTTATGTAATTAGCTTATGTAATAGTTGAAATTTTATAGATTAGTTTATCGTGGATTTTCAAAAGGGTGTTGTGTTGTTTGTATATAATTTTGTCATAAAGGATGGGAACAGTGAGAATTAAATTCCCAAAAGCTAGTTGAAGATTCGGATTTCGATCTTTTGGAACAATTTGATCTAAGCAAATTGAACAAATTCGAACAAAGATGAATGAAGGAAGAACAGATTCATATGGAACCAGAGAGAAAAACTCTCAATTCAGAATGTTAAAATGTTCAAGTGAATGGGAGAAAACAAACTCCCGCCTCTTAACCACAATACAAAATTGGTTAGAGGTCTAACAACTTGCTAAGTGAAATTACAGAAATACCCCTTCTGTAACCAACTACCTGACTTGAGCTAACAGTTGCTATTTAGCTTCAATGTTCACACTAATATCGACATACCCCCCTCAAGCTGGGCCAGTAGATGGAAGGACAAGACCCAGCTTGGCACAAAGAAAGGAGTGTTGTTTGGATCCAAGGCCTTTGGTGAGAATATCAGCAAGCTAAAGTGCAGAAGCAACATGATGAGTAGTGATGAATCCTTGTTGTACCATCTCTCTAATGAAGTGTGCATCAATCCTGACGTGCTTGGTGCGCTCATGGAAGACAGGATTCAATGCTAGTTGTTGAGCAGATCTATTATCACAATGTAAAGTGATTGGCAATGGTACTGTAATACCCAGATCAGACAAGAGTCCCTGCACCCATACAAGTTCACTGGCAGCCATTGACATACTCCTGTACTCACTTTCAGTGGAAGATTTGGAGACAACTCTTTGCTTCTTTGTCTTCCATGAAATCAAGGATGAGCCAAGGAAAACACAATAACCAGATAGAGATCTGCCAGTGTCAATGCAGTTGCCCCAATCAGCATCACTATAAGCATTAATGCTGAGAGAAGAGGTGGCATGGTAAGAAAGTGCAAGGTTGAAGCTCCCTTTAAGGTATCTGAGAAGATGAACCATGGTATCCCAGTGAGGCTTGAGAGGGGATTGCAAATACTGGCTTAACTGTTGGACAGTGTAGGAAATGTCAGGTCTTGTGAGGGTAAGGTACAACAGTCGTCCAACCAGACGTCTATAGTCTTCAGGGTTAGGAATGGGGTCACCAATGTTGGAAGAAAGCTTGATCCCATGTTGCATAGGAAAGTCAGATGGCTTGCAACCCTCCATGTGGGCATCTCTGAGAATATCTAGAACATATTTTCTTTGATTGAGAAGGATTCCAGATGATGATCTAGCTATTTCCATCCCCAAGAAATATCTAGCCACTCCTAAATCTTTAATGGTGAATGCACTGTGAAGAGCAGCTTTGGTGGAAATTATCTCAGAGGAAGAACTACCCATCAATAGCATGTCATCAACATAGACAAGTGCAACTGTCATATGACCACTGGTGCTCTTGACAAATAAGGAAAAGTCATGGGATGACTGAACATAGCCAAGTTTGATCATGAATTTAGTCAATTCATGATTCCACTGTCGACTTGCTTGTTTGAGACCATATAGAGATCTCTTAAGTCTGCACACCTGTCCAACTGGAACCTTAAAACCTGGAGGTGGACTCATGTACACTTCTTCCTCTAAAAATCCATGAAGGAAAGCATTGTTGACATCTAGCTGGTGTAGCACCCAACCTTTTGAAGCAGCTAGAGCCAACATAACCCCTACAGTGGCTAACTTTGCCACAGGTGAGAAGGTTTGCTTGTAATCTTTGTCTTTGATCTGGTTGTATCCCTTTGCAACTAGCCTAGCTTTGTATCTTTCTATAGCACCATTAGGCCTGAATTTAATTTTGAAGATCCATCTACAACCAATGGCCTTCTTACCAACAGGCAACTCTGTCACCACCCATGTATGATTGTCAACTAGAGCTTTTAACTCAACTGCCATGGCCTGTTCCCATTCTGGAATTCCTTTTGCTTGAGAATAGGAGTTAGGCTCAAATGTATCACAAACATGAGCATAAGAATGGATATAAGAAGGGGATAAGTAAGCTAGGTTCATAACAGAAAACACATTGAAGGTTTCAGATGATGAAGAGGATTGAGGATCACCTCTGTGGGGCAAGTTTGTGCAAATGTAGTCTTGAAGATGCACTGGCCTGTTGACATTTCTTCTTAGAACCACACGAGCATTATCAGAAGGTGGAGAGTTGTCAACTTGCTGAACTGGAGGTGGAGATGGGGAATGAATAAGAGGATCATTGGAATCTGTCACAGATGGAGGTGATGGAGCTGGTGAGGTAAGAGGAGACAGATAAGGTGGAGTGGTGTGAGGTTGTTGGTCAAAGTAGAGAGAGACATCATCTGTATCACTGGGAGCAAGAGGAGGGATGGGAGGGGAAAGCTGGCTCTGTGATTTGAAGGGAAAGATGTGTTCTTCAAACTTGACATGCCTACTAATGATCACTGTTTTCAACTGTAAATCAAACAGTTTATAGGCCTTTTGGCCAGGTGGGTAACCCAAGAAAATGCATCTTCTAGCAGTAGTCCCAAGCTTATCTATGTAGTCATTAGGCTGCACAGCATAGCAAAGGCAACCTATTACTCTCAACAGATCATATCTTTGAGCAGTTCTATACAATATTTCAAAGGGTGATTTCCAACCCAGTACTGAAGATGGCATTTTATTTATGAGATGAGTAGCACTTAAGACACAGTCTCCCCAAAACTTGATTGGGAGACCAGCATGTAGCCTAAGAGCCCTAGCTGTTTCAAGTAAATGTCTATGTTTTCTTTCAACCCTTCCATTTTGCTCATGAACACCAGGAGCTGATCTTTGGTGTATAATACCTCTAGAACTGAACAATTCAAGGCAACCTTTTTGAGTAAACTCAGTCCCATTGTCAGTCCTAACCACTATAATAGATGACTGAAACTGATTGTCAACCATATTGACAAAACCTGTAATAATCCTCAAGACTTGCATTTTATCTTGCATCAAAAACACCCAAGTACACCTGGAATGATCATCTAAGATGGTCAAAAAATATCTGGCACCACACATGGATGGAGTTTTATAGGGACCCCAAACATCCATGTGGACTAAGTGAAACAGACCAGCAGCCAATGATGTGCTCTTATCAAAGCTTAACTTGTGTGCCTTAGTCATAGCACAAATGTCACAATCAAAAGTACTGAAATCAACATTCTTACAATCAGAAATGTGTTTGAGTTTAAAGAGGCCCATATGACCCAATCTGGCATGCAACAACTGCAGCTTATTACAATCCATACTAACTGTATTACATTCTTCATGAAGCACAGCTTGGCTAGAGGCCCTTATCCTGTCTCTTTGATGGCTCCCAGACTTCAACACATACAGACCTCTATCCATACTGCCAGTAGCTATCACACTCTTAGTTGAAAGGTCCTGTAACCAGCACACCATGACATCAAAACTGAATCTCAGAGTCTTATCATGCACACTCTTAGACACAGACAACAGATTATGTCTAAATTCAGGTACTAATAACACATTATGCAAGCACAAACCATTGGTAATTCCTATAGTGCCAAACTGACACACTGAAATGCATTTCCCATCAGGAAGGCCAAGATTAATAGGATTATCAAAATCATGGATTTCAGAAAAAATAGCTCTATCAAATGCTATGTGATCAGTGGCTCCAGAATCCACTATCCACACATCACTTTGAGCTTTATCCACTCCAATGAGAAAAGATGCACTTAAAGTACCTGCAAAGTGGACCATAGCCTGATTGGCTGAACTGTCTACACTCTCAACAAGAGTTTTCCCTTTCATCATCTTGAGAACTTCTTGAAAAAAAGCATTCACAATTGCCTGATCTGGCTTGGGGTCAGTAATTGAATGATCAAATGAACTTTCTTGCTGAGGAAATTCCATTTGAGCTGCAAATTTCCCCGAGCCTGAGCCTTTGAACTTGTCATCATCCTTTGGTCCCATAAACCACTCAGGGTAACCAACAAGCTTAAAACAATAATCCTTGGTGTGCCCACGCTCACCACAATGATCACACTTTCTTTCCAACTTTGCTTTCTTATAATCTCTCCTAAGCTGATCAAATTGCCTAGACTGATCATATTGCCTAGAGTGATCATATTGCCTAGAATGATCACCAGATCTGAATCTGTTAACAGCATTGATATCAACATCAAACTGACTCTGAGAGAATCTAGAAACAGCTAAGGCACCCAAATCACTCTGAGGGACACCAGTAACTCCCTTTGAGCGCTCAATCTGTACAACCATTTGATATGCCTTATGAATACTAGGAAATAGCTCCTTTGACAACACATTGCTTCTAAGTTGCTCATAAACATCATTGAGTCCCATTAAGAATTGCATCACCTTTGCTCTTTCTTCCCTTTCTAACATTCTCTTCACCACTGCACAGGAACATTGAGCAATTCCTCCACATGTGCAGTTAGGAATTGAATCCAGCAACTGTAATTCATCCCAGATTTTCTTTAATTTCACAAAATACGCGCCTACAGACATGTTGTCCTGCTTCAGGTTAGCAAGATCTCGTCTCAATTGATAAACAAGTGGATCATTAGATTCATAGAATCTCTCTTTAATCTCATCCCAAAGCTCTCTCGCTGTTTCAACATACATCAGTCCTTCTGCAATCTCACTAGTCATCGAGTTTATTAGCCAGCATCTCACCATCGAATCCGCTCTAGCCCACTGTATAAACTCTTCACTATTTTCTGGGGGTTTTACACAGCTATCAGTTATAAAACCAAGCTTAGCTTTCGCTCCTAATGCCATCTTAACACTACGACTCCAGCTCGCAAAATTAGCTCCATTAAAGTGTGTAGAAACAAGGACCATACCTGGATGATCCGAATTCGAAAGAAAATACGGATTGACATGTGCTCCAGCCATGCCTTGCATCATGTCTCCGAATTGGATGCCATTCATATTCCATCCGCGTCCAGCAGGAGGAGTAACAGACACAAAGGTTCCTCGTCCACCGCCATTTGCATCGCCTCCAGGTGTCTGTCCATCAGCACCTCGTCCGTCCAACCATGGTGTCACACACCACAGATCTGGCTGGATCTCAGCTTTTCTTCAAAAAAAAAAAAACAACACCACAGGCGATCAAGCGATCTCCTGCTCTGATACCATTTGGAACAATTTGATCTAAGCAAATTGAACAAATTCGAACAAAGATGAATGAAGGAAGAACAGATTCATATGGAACCAGAGAGAAAAACTCTCAATTCAGAATGTTAAAATGTTCAAGTGAATGGGAGAAAACAAACTCCCGCCTCTTAACCACAATACAAAATTGGTTAGAGGTCTAACAACTTGCTAAGTGAAATTACAGAAATACCCCTTTTGTAACCAACTACCTGACTTGAGCTAACAGCTTCTATTTAGCTTCAATGTTCACACTCATATCGACAGATCTTAAGGCAGACAATTAACTTAAAAGACCCTGCAATTTCGATCTTAAGAGCAAGCCCAACTGCTTCTCTAAAATAGAGAAAATGAGAGATTTTAGAGAAAAAAGTCATTTTTTTCTCCCCAACAACTTCTTTAAAATAGAGAAATTGATAGAGGGAAAAAATCTCTAAATTTAGAGGAAGAGTTAGAATCTATAAAATTTAATGCGTTCACCCCTTTCAATGCCCACCTATTTGTTTAATGAAGTTATTGAAATTTTATTTATTAAATTATGAATTTATGCATCTATTATAGTGTATAATAAATGTAGCAATTTGTATAATAGAGAATCTGTTAGAGCTGTGGTGTAAGTCTTTTAGAAATTTTGTTATTTTGTTCTCCATTTTAAAGATTTTTTGGGATGCTCTAAGGCAGCCTTTCTTGGGATCAATATATGCAAGTGCTAGTTGTGCCCCTTCAGCCTCTTCCTTCTTTCGTGGATTCGTCTTAAATCCCAATCCCGTCGAGCAGGAAAGTGAAGCTAAGTCTAGACTCTAACCTGCATATAGTGGTTCACCATTTACACATTGAGAAATCCTTGATGAATTGCAAGTCAGGAAATTACCCTAGCTAACAACTCTGACTCTTCCCCTAAAACAATCTTTTATACCCAAAATTTCATCCATTATCAAACACCAACTTAGTGTGGGCGTTGGGATGAAATTGGGATGATGGAGGGAGACTAGATACCTGTGAAGCTTAGCAAATAGACAATGGATTGGAGGGTTGAGAGGATGACAATGGAGGGTTAGGGTGTGAAAGAATTGTCTCGATTTCCAATGCCCACACGGAGGCCTCAGTCCTGTTCCTGGGGCATCAGTCGGAACCTTTGATCGGGTTCCAAAGTCGGAACAAAACCACCCTCAATCCTTACCACTACCACCCTGTCTTTGAAACTTGAAAGACAAGCTTAGCTTTCAGAGAAAAATCTTCTTCATCCAGAATTGCAGCCCATGGCCTGGCAGGTTTAGATACACGCCACGTTTCCTGCCTGCCTGCCAATGGTGTGGCCTTACCTTACGCCCTCGCTAACTGCTCTCTGTTAGTTGATTCTTGGTTCTGCGAGTTGAATCGAATGAGCCCAAAAGGATTAGTTCCAATTTGAAGTGAGCAAGGGATCAAATTGATACAACCATCTTTTCAACTTCTGAATCTGTAATTTTATAAATAAATGAACAAGTTTTTGAATCTTCCTCTCACCAAAGAGATGGGAGCATACTGAAATTTACACTGATCAAGCCTGCAACAAGATTGATCTTCTCGTTTATAAATAAATGGAAGGGAATGATGACAGTTCAACCGATCACTGCGAGCAGACTCTGTCGAACAGCCGGAACAGAACATATTAGGGAGCCAAAGATACCGGTGAGGGCATAAGCAATGGCGCAGAATGGGAGAGCCTCTGGTTCCTTGGCTGATAATGCTGCAGTTCCCAGCCCATGAGCACTGGAATGTACAAATACCCAGGTTTAGGCCAAGTATCTATATTTTCAAGAAGGCGTTTTTTATGCTAAGTATACGCAGCCAGCGTATTCTACTGGGATATCCAATTCCTCAACCTCAGAAAGCAACAAGTTTCAGCCAAAAGGGAAGGAAAAGTTGCTTACCTGGATGCAGTTGCGATTCCACGAGCAATGGGATCACGAAACTGGAGTTTATCCAGCACAACTTGCACAAAATTCGCTCCAACCAGACCCGTCAGCACAACAGTAGCAGCCGTAAGTGATGTATTAGCGCCTAGCAACAGAAGAACATCGAATATAATGAATGCTGATCAATATAGAAGTTATCACCTAAGTTGGGATTATAGAACAGTAGATTGTAAAATGGAAACAGAAACCATATGAAAATCGAAAACGCCACCCCTTACAGGATTTCCATGCACCATATGTTTTCTTGACACTATAGCACCATAATTTACCTTTACATGTTAAAGGTCGTATTATTACCTTCGAAAAAGGAGACGATGCTTAGGGCAAGTGCCACCGTAATGCAACGAGGTAAGATCGAGACAGTGAGGGATTGTTCTAGCCCAACCAAGCGTCCAATGAGAGCAGTTGAATAAAGAGAGAACAGTGTTGAAATTATGATAGACGAGAAGATCTCTGCTGCATGTCTCTTAACAAGCTGTGGAGTTGTTAAAGCAACAAGGTTATATGTGAGATCAACTTGGAGAATATTTGACATTTCTTGTGATTTTTACCTTCCTCTGTTTGAACATAGAAAAGGCGAAAGAAAGGATAACCGATCCCAAGAACCCCATCAAAATATCACCGGCACCAGGGTTGGCTGCAGACTTTGTGAGGTAATCTCCTGCATTGTTCACCACATTTCTCTTGAATACAGAAGGTAAAAAGTGTTAATGAATTCAGAGTTGCTTCTGGAAATATTTCAATTGTACAAATTTTCACAAAGAAAGCAATGGCTTTCCTCCTGAATCCCGGCAAAAATTAAGCATATGATAGTACCAAGTTAGTATTCAGCAGCTAGGAGCTCTTTAATTTCTTCAAGCTTCCATTTTTTTAGCAAAAATTTGTCAATCTTAACCAAGAGCAATGGCGTACAAAAAAAAAAAAAAAAGTTTTGCAACTGCAGTACAGTCACAATTCACAAAGCATTACCCAAAAAGATGAGGAAACAGGAAGCATGTTGGAAACTGAGAGGAAGTTGGTAGCGAACCTAAAACAGCATCCAATCCGGTTTTTGAGATATACCCAAAACCAAATGCTGCCAAAACTGCCGACAATGCACAGCAAATGATAGGATGAAAAACCTTCTTCAGGGCAGATGGCAACCTAAAACACGAGAGCAAGAAAGCATAAGAATGCTGCCAGCTTAGATTTATACAATGCTATAATTAATTATTCACTTGGGTATGACAAAAAGATGAAAATGAATATCACCTGGAACCAACTATGTAGCCTAATACAGTTGATGATAGCAAGAAGGGAAGGCAAGTCCTAGCAGTCGTTTCCAGAGCAGTTGGGTAGTAAAAAGAACCCGCAAAAGAAGCAATGAAAACCCCAGACCATGCCCATACTTCGAGAGAGGAGAAGGGTGGCGGCTTTTCCATTGGCTCAGCAGGGATCATTTGTGTTTTCACCATGCTCCGAACAGCTATTGCTGTGAAACCAGCAACACAAAGTGAAGCTAGCCATCCAACAGCTGAAGAAATACCAAAACAGAAAAATTGTTAACAAGAAGCTAATATAACATAACAATTGGTTATATACATAAAAAAAATGGAGTAATATGGATAAAATGAACAGCTTAGCAATGGAATAAACTAATATTACAAGATATGAAATTGTCATCACATCTGTGTTTATTATCAAGTATGCCAGAGAAAACAGCTGGACTCAGAAAGACATACTTGTGCTTAAGAAATAGGCTACAGTACCCATATATAATCTTATGGGTGTGAGTGGTAATTATGTTAACCATGTAAGAAGTACTAATAAGGTGATAATCTGTCAATACAGAAGTCTTATCGTGTAGATCGTATGTTGCAAAATACACCTTAAAGTTTCATCTACCCACACCTTATGCAAAGCTCATTAGAATGCAAACTAGTAATATGATAGACATTTGCAGAAGTTGTGAATGCGCTATACTGATATACAAGAATACCACCACCACCAACAACAACAACGAAAGAAAAAGTAAAATCGCAGACGAAAGATCAACAACCTTCCCCTAATATCTCCCAAAGTGGAGTTTGAAGGGAGAGATTCGGGGTAGAAGCATGGTTGAGGAATGCATAAAATACAACAATACCCTGAATCCCACAAAGAATTAATTTCCTTCAAGAAACATGAGAATGAGAAAATAAGTGGTGACAAGAAGAACTGCATCAAGAAGGGCCAGACTCCATAGAAAATAAACAGTGGTATCCATCAAAAGAAAGAGATGATATCTCGGTGGCATACCTATTATGAAAAAGATTTTGACACCAGAAGCTGGAGGGATATCCTTGATAGCAAGGGGCAGAACCACCAATGATGGCACATAGAAAAGTGGAAGCCAGCGCTGAATAAACAAGTTTGCGGGCTGGAAGAATTTCATCAATCCAGAAGCAGCGACTGGGATTATAGTGTCAAGGATCACGAGGATTGAGAACACGCAAAACATCCCAAACAAAGCACTTGGGAACTTAATGGATGCTGCTAAGAATGCCTTCTTGAGTAGCTTGTCCGTTGCTACCATGATCCCCAGTGAGACGATCAAATGCAAGAGGCCGAACACCTAGAAATATCAAGAATTCATATCACATTTCACAACAGGACAAGAATATCAGGCACAAGATTTGCAAGATGGGAAAGGGAGATTCAAACTATGTCATGTAAGTACCTTACCGGCTTTGGCCTGCCTGTTAAACAAAGTATATAGGAGAAACTCCAGTTCGATTCACAAACGTTTTGAACTTTATACACTCAATGATCAACCGCTATATCTTCGACACTCTTTCTTTCTTCAACCAGTAAAGATTTACTCAATTAGCAGATTATTATCAATCTAAACTAGTTAACAGTTCAGGATTAAAAAAATTTAAAAATAAAAAACAAGTTAACAGTTATCACTCGATACAAAGTTGATGATTAGGATTATATTTTCAAAAAAGACAAAATAAGTACAGTATAATGTTAATTATGCCAAATTGGAGGTAAATAAGTTGAATTTTTCGTACTCTTTACTGTACAAGTTGAATTTTTCCAAACAATATACAGTAACTACAATTGGAATTTATGTTTCCTGTATCTGTTCCGTGGACATAGATTGTAATAACCACATTATGTCATTACTTCTACACCTCTATAAGGGCAAGGGAAAGCACTACCATCAATAAAGCAAACGATCAAACAATGGAAAAAGTCCAAATGCATAATTCAGTGAAAGAAAAGTACCAATTGTAAGAATCAGCACTAACTTTTTGGGGGACAGTGGAAGTGAGGCCACCCCTCGCGGAAGAACCACTTGATCTAGCCGGGTTGACCCGATCCAAATGGGTCTTATGGGGACCCAATTGCAGGAATCGGTACCCATTTGTGACTAATTTGATGGGCACTGCCCGGTTGGGAGGATCCGGCTGGCATCTGACAATGGAACCAGATGGCCTCAGACGGGATAACCGAAAGGGTTTTGTGGTGGGGTTGAGGTTTGAACTGAGGGGACGGTTGGAAGGGTAGATTGGTAAATTTGTAACTGCCGAGGCAGCAGCTGCGGCGGAGGCAGCCATGACAGTGGAGGAGGGGAAGGAAGTGGGGGAGGTTTTGTGGTGGAGGGTGAGGGTCTGAGAGAGGGAGAGATCAATGGAGATGAAGGGCTTTTAAATTTGTTTCTTCCGAAACTTTTGTATGGACATAAAATAAGAATTGGATAAACATGAAAGGGGATATTGCTTTAGACCATACCACATGCGTGAGTCAAATGCATAACTTACTTTTTCCCTACCCCATAATAAATATGGTATTTGATTTGAGTATCATAACTCTTTTTTTATAATAAAATATTATAACATGTGAGAGAATCAATAAAGTGAGTATCTTACTATGATACTTATCTCACATAATTTTTTTTATTTTATAAAAAATCTGATTTTTTTTTAAAATTAACTATGGTACTTGGAGTATCATGAATAAAGATGGCCTAAGGAACTTATTCTAGCTTTTTTTTTATTTTCCACCCGCATTCGTGAGTCCAATATCGGACTCATAACTTACATATGAGAAACTTATTGCAACTTTTTTTTATTTTCCACCTGCATTCGTGAGTCCAACATCGAGCTCATTGTGGTAGGAGGAAATCGAGTATGCAAAATAGAATGTAAATAAAATAAGGCAAACCAGATTCCGTCCCTTGCAAATGATTACAAGACTTCCTCCCGATGCAGCAGTGGGAAGTCAGGATCGATCCACGAGGAAGCGTGTCAGCGGATCCTAGGCAGCGGAGAAATCTCACGAACAGAAGTCGACCACAGGTTGTCGATCTCGACTAGGGTTAGTCAATAGAAGATCGGACAAGTCGAACAGCGCAGCAGCAAGCACAGGTGTTAGTCGATCTCGACTAGTGCTACTCGAGATCGAGTAGGGTTGCTGACGTCGAGAAGTTCCTGGTCGATCACCTGCACACAGAAGCTACGACGATTCTGGAATCGAAGATCAGTAACTCGAGATCGACCAGTTTGGTCGAGATCGAGTAGGGCAGAAAATAAAACGAAAATAAAGTAAAGACAAGTGCTTGTGGGATTTCGAAATAAATTTAATGTAAAAGACTTCCAAGATTGGGGTTTGCGACAACGATAACCAAGCATGCATAAGGCAGAAATAAAACAGATAATCATGTAACTTGCATCGAAGGACTAAGCTTTCGCCTTTTCCAACAATTAGACAACTCTTTCAAGAAACCCTAATTGTATGTAACGGCCCGGGATTATGATTCCCGGGTTACGTTTCGAGGGATGAAACCAATCACGCCTACTCAAGCCGACCTACTCTAGATCCTTTTCTCAGCATATTCCCAAATTTCTTCATTCCAAATCTTACTAAACCTTAACCATTCGAAATTCTAAAGCCGTCCTACTCCAATTCCTCATCTCTTCATATTCCTAACATGCCTCAGGCTCCTACTTCTTAACCTCAATGCCTTAGGCCTAAGCCCTTATCTATCAACCATTCCTCCCAATGAAACCTTATGCACCGACCATCATTTTCTCAGAATTCCTATGACATCCTCATCTGGATCTCCCAAGTACCGCGATCTCGCCAACCCTCTAAAATCCTTCATCCTCCGGCGCTCTCAATGCCTTCCACCTTGCCAAGTTCCCAATTTCAAGCTCAATTTCTCCCTATATCAACCTCAAGCCCACAATAACCTCCACTCATAAATCCATATTCATTCCCTATGCTACAATCCTCCAACAAAGCATTTAGAAATCCTTCACTCATGAATTCTCAAAGCACTACCAATTCTATTTAAACAATCCTCAATTACTCATCACACGTACAGTCCTGATATGAACAATCTAATATCCAAGATCGATAATTTCCCAAACAACCTCATCCGGTACGAAGACCGCTCCCAGCTACCGAACACACAGCCTAGTCCCAAATTCTACGAGTCCTTAGACATTCCTTAGTCGATCGTCCTAAACGCCGCCCACAGTCCGCTCCTAGACTATCTAGACACTCTCTCCTGGTACACTAACTCGCCTATTAACACATCCCCTCAAGAATCTCTCCGATCCACTCTTAACTCACTCATCCACCTCTAGAACTACACTACCCGCACACGCTATTGCCCTACACTACCTCTAACGAAGACCTTTCCCTCGAAATTTCGCCATACTATTCTATTCCTCACCGATAACCCCTTGAAAGCTCAACTATACTTACTGACCACTATCCCTGACAAGTCCTAACTCACTCGACTCTTTTCAAGCTGACGCATCCTTCCTACATCTCACACAACCAATGACCCAACTCGAAGGCTCTAATCTACCTGCCACTTTCCGACCCGTCCCACCGAGGAATCACTCGACTCATTCCGAAGAAGAAAGCACCACCACATATATAGCTCATACATATTCACTAGCAAGTCAGTACACTCAAGCATCAAGGAAAATCATCGCAAGTACAAGTTAGTCAGGTAATCATTCACTTCCGACTCAACATATCAGTCATCACACTTCCAATTATGTCGGCTCTAGGCCTATCGCACAACATCAATTCTGACTAAAATAGAAGATCCACGGTTTGAAGAACGTTCTTCCTTGAGTCATCTAAGAGAACCACATCCGCATCTACCATCTTCGAAATGTGCCCGTCCTTTGTATACCATCGACGACGTCTGTCCCGTGGTCTATGGGTCATGGACCCACCACGCTTCCGTTGCACCACTCTGGTTCCATTCGATCGTTCGTTTTCTCTTCTATGTTGATGTCCATCAAGGGGATCGCGAGGGGTTAGAAGTCACGGAGACAGGGGAGGGCAAGGGAGGACAATATGACTTCCTTAAAGATTCAAACACAGACCAGGACTAGAGATGACGAGACTCAAGACAAGACGCGAACCCGAGAGTGACAACAATGCCCTTAGGGTATTCTATGAGGTTACAAGTGCGGCAAACAAACGCATAGCAATCACGAAATATCTCAATCATATTATTCCACACTAGCATGTACCTAGTAACAGGAATAACGTCTTATGCATTCATAACATGTTCACATAATCAGCTTCACATCTACGCAGATAGGCTACAACTTATCATCTCATGCACTAATCATGCTTGACATATTAAGATCATGTATGCACGAGCCGATAATAGACATATGCAACATAAGTTATATATGACATAGCGAGCATTATAGGACATCACATGTATGATTCATTACTCATTTTAAGTGTACACATAAGCAGGTCAAAACAATGTGGGTTCAAGGTAAGCATGTTAAGATGCACTCTAATAATCATGTCTGAGGATATGGTTAAGTCAATTGGGCATAACAACTATCACATCAAATACAACCATGAACATGTATTACGACAAGTATGGCACATAAGCATGATGGTCCATAATTAGGAGATATATATCCTACATGATACTACAAACACTCATTAAGCAAGTACATAGTCAACGAGGTTCAATTTGATCAACTTAACATGCTAGGAATTGATTTCGCATGATACTCATACAAGAGGTTTGACCACACTATCATGGACCTAATTCGAGGGAGAGTAACAACCGTGAGGATTCATACATTCGACACATATTTATTCATTCATGAGTGCACCCATACAAGATATCAAGCAAATCATGCTGAAATATACCAATACACCATGTCATACCGTCACAAGGGGGCCACTATTATAACCGGACAGAATTCTCTAAGGGAAATCACCAACTCGTTACCCCGTTTCCCGTGGGATGCTAGTACAACTCGCTCGGTAGGACACAAGGACATTCACGCTATTCCCGAGAGGTGAGGGTAGAACTCGTGTTTAGGCACTTGTGGAAAGAAGACATGGCTGACCATTACGAGGATCAAAGGGGTGACTCCATGAGACAACTCACTTCTAACTCGAAACTACTTCAATCATCTCCCCCACTAACGTACTAGGTAACCCTCACACCCGACACGATTTCCGAAGGTATTTAGTTGACCAACCCAAATTTTTCATGAAGGGCACCAACCTCATGTACGAGACTCGATAGAAGCATAGATAGTGGGGAACCAACGGGACTCGAGACAGGGAGAGCAGAGGCTTCTCGACCATTGCTAACATGCCTAGATGCTTTGGTGGGACGGATGACGGAATCGGAATCATCAAGGGGGGTTGAGTTATGGAAGGGCTATTCTGACAGGACAGGTATTCCGATTATACAAGGTCAAGGTTTCCTCCCGCTATCCCGTTTACACATTCAATACAGGATCAAGTTAAGGCATACTGATTAGTTCGCTATCCTACACACAATAGCACTCAACACGGAAGCAATTAGCAAGATTAATATGATCCTCTTCGAGGAGGATCGCCCTCGGGCCCAATTGGATATAATGCACACAATCACAGAGACGATCTATTCCGTCCTTCGAGGGACGGCCGACCGGAGGGGCAAATACCTCACAGCCTCCTAACCCATGTTCCTCCAACCTTCAGGTTCCTTGGAGTCTTCAAATCCACCTGTAAAAGAACAAGCTATATTTTGCCTACCCATTCCCAACTACATCCAATAGGGATGGTCTAGCGCCTTTACTACCCCTTCGTTTCCCTTAGTTGGTTCCAATCGATTTCTTAGTCCAAGTTCATATTTAGTCCGATTGAGTTATCCATATTAAATTCATTTTGCCCTTTCCAAAACATTTTGAAAAACCATCTGAAAACATTGGGCCATTTTCAAAACCACTTCAACCTATCATACTCGGTTTGCACAACTTGAGCTCTGATACCATCTTTGTAACGGCCCGTGATTATGATTCCCGGGTTACGTTTCGAGGGATGAAACCCCTCATTAGGATCTTGCGCCCCGAGTACAGGTTAAAGGTTTGAAATTTCATCTTAATGTTTTTAAGTGGGATTTCGTACCCAAAATTCGAAGGGATCGTTGGAATCCTTGGGGAAGTCCCCTGTACATGTCGTAGGTCTAAACGTGGAAAACCATTCAAATAACGGAAGTAAAGCATAATACAGGGGAGTGCCACGGCAGAGCCGGGTCAAAATATGATCAACCATTCAAATTCGAGCCGTAATTAAATTGGTGAAGTCGGAATCTCAACTCTCTCTTTCCGCCATGTTAGACCCAACGGTCATGGACTCAAATCAACATCAATAGTAGTAAGCATAACAGATACCTAAAAAAATTGATGGGGGCGGGATCAGATCAATGCCCACTTTAGCTCTGCATCCCATGCTTCTAGATGCAAGGCGGAATATTAACACACTAACATGCTCCTAGGATCAAGTGCATAATAATAATAAGGCCTTAGCACAGAATACCAAGTGGTATATCCCTCTCCTACCTCCACCCCCTTTCGATAGGGCGGAGACTGGCCAGCTCGTGAATGCATTCCATCATAATCGGGCGGCACGCATGCCTAACCCGCTCCACAATAAAGCCCACAGGCATCTCATAATATAAGGAAGTTCATGACTCGATTGACTCAGGACAGGACCCGATGAGACTAGGTCGTCCTATAACCCTAGCAATGACTCTAGTTACTTCACAGATAACGGCCGTTCTGTTTACATACACATAAAGAAGTAGAATGCTCAACGGTCAATGCAACCTAGCATGGTACTACATGGCATGCTGATTATGAATGCAAGCACCTAGTATATCATGCACATAAAGCAGGGAATAGCTCTATTTCAATCTGAGTAAGCTCCGAAGAGACTTACCTGGATTTGCAGAACAGCAGAGTAAAGGGTCCAGCACACATAAATCATAGTTACAAGTATCACCTAAATACATATCAGAACACATATATAAGTCTACGTCTAATCATCCAAGCACTCAAAGCATATCATCCAACAAGAATAGCGTTCATATGGCAATCGTCATTTCATCAGCTCAACCATTCATGTATTCGCAACAATATATCCGCAATAATAATCCGCTTATCACATATCTCAAGTTCATCATTTTCATCATAGTTCATAAGGCATAATTCAACGGTATATCGCTTTAACATCTCATCATGCTATTAGTCACCCAATCATGCTATTAGACAATCATTCATATCAATCATGTTAGTTAGTCACCGATCACATAATTCCCGAGTTAATCCCAAAAACCGATTCGAAAAACCAAGTTAACTAGTTAGAAATTCCGACCTCGGAAAATGTTCATCAAATTCCTTTTTATAAAACCCAATTCTCATAATATTATATTTGTTTTAAATCACCCTAATATTATAGTCTTAATCTCAAAATAATATTTTATAATAACTTAAATACCAAGTATTAAACACTTTCATGAAATATTTTCCAAATCCTCTTAAATCCCAGTTATTTCCATTTAATAAAACAACCCTTCTTTAATTGTCTAACCAACCCCTTTTAAAATTACCCAAAACCGCCCCTTTTTATACAAATTACAGACCGACCCCTTTGTTTTGTTAAATACCAAAACCGAGCCTCACTTGATTTCTATATTTCAAAAACCGAACATGTTAATAGAAATGGGCCAAGTTTCATTTGATTTGTTTTTAAATGAATTGGCCCAACAAAACAGGCCCAAAAGCCATCCTCACACTCTCCCAATTCCGGCCTCAGAAGAAAAGAAAGAAAGGAGTGGCCCAGGGTTGCTGATGTGGCAAGCTGGGCCCCGCAGTCTCTTTTTCAACATTCCTCTTCTTCGGCAAATCAAAGAAGCGAGAGAAAGAGGGAGACTGAAGGTGACGGGGCTGAGCACCGCCGACGGAGCTCTTAGCGATGGCCGATTGCAGCTCGCTCAGGCCTCCTCCTCTCTCTCCCGATCTCGCTCTCAGCCCTCTCGCACTCGCCCTGACTTGCTCGCTCGCTCCCGGCCCTGCTCACAGCTATCGCTGACCTCGCTCTCGCTCCCGATCCCGCCTCTCGATTTTTCCGGCCTCGCTGTCACCCTTAGCCACTCTCAAGCTCACCGAGGCTCTTACCCGACCACTATTAACACCAAAGAAATCGAAAGGAACACACGAGAGTGAAGGAGAGAAGGTCGAAGCTCACCGAGGGGCGTCGACTCACCAGAGCTCTTCCAGGCGTCCCGGGTGCTGCTGGCGGCGTCGTAGGTGGTGGTGGCTTCCTTGGTGCACCGGAGGAGGCGGAGGTGTTGGTGGTGACTCGATGGCAGTCGCCGGCCCGGGGAGGTGGTGCTCGGCTCGGCGGTTTCCGGAAAACAGGGGAGCATGACTGCGTGAGGTATGTTTTGGGGATTTCAGTTGCAAACAGAGAGGAGAGGAGGAGGGTCTGTGGTGGTTGTGCTCAGAGGTGGCGAAACAGAGGAGGCGGAAAGGAGGCGGTGAAGGCAGCGGAAAAGAGGAGGAGGATGGTGTTGGGGTTCTCACTACTACAAAAAAGAGCAAATAACCCATAGTATATAACCCGGGCGTGCCATACCTGGTATATAAAGGGGTGAAATCGAAAAAAACAGATTTAGATGACCTTTATATACCGGATAGTGTAATACCTGGTGTATAAAAGGGCATTTTTTTAATCAAATAACCTAAGGATAAACGCCCGGGTTATATCCTTAAAAATAAATCCCTAAACCCGGGATATTTTGACCCTGTATGTAATTTGAAGATAGAACAGATCGAAAACCCATCCTCGTACAGTTCTCCGTCTCCTCTTCTCTGTCGTCAATCTGCCCTCTCACAAACCGCCGGTCGCCGTTGTCCTCCTCTTCCTAGCGCTCAGCGTGGGCTTCTTCTTCCCGCTGCTCGCCATTCGCAACCTCGACCCGGTCTCGCCATCGGTTTCCTTTTCCCGCCGCTCGCCGTTCTCCGTTCGCAGACTCATCCTAATCTTTCTCGAACTTCCGATCGATGGTATGTTGCTGCCTCTATTGCTTATCCCGTTCTTTTGCTGCTTCTATTGGTACTGAACGCGAGCCCCCATTGTTGCCCATCCCGTTCAGTTGCTTATTTGTTGCTGCCACGAAAAAATACAGTGCGCCTCCCCATTGTTGCTGCCTCAATTGAACCACCAGGGCTACAAAAGGTATTGTTTTTAATGCTTTTCTTAATATATTGTGTTCAGATTTAGTTGAAATTTTGTTTAATTTTTGATGAATTTAGGCCGAAATTGGTGAATATGTGCTGGTGTAAGTGTATTTGTGATGTACATGTGTTGGTGTGGTTTGAATTTGATGAGTGCGGATTTTAGGGTTAGCCTTGATCTCTATAGATAGTGAATTTGTGCTGAAATTATGGTTGATTACGGTTATATGTGTTGATGTGGTTTGATTGCGATGACGTTGGATTTTAGGCTTAGCCTTGATCTCCCAAAGTTAGATGCTCTTATATATTTCATCCAATGAGTTTAGATAGTTGCTAAACCTAGGAAGTTTTGGTTCTTTAATTGGAATTAGTTCAATCTAGGTAAAGTTTGTTTTATTCAATCAGTTTAGGAGCTTTTAAGTGCAATTTAGACTTTTTTTTTTTGAAACAGGAAAAGGCTTTTTCACTTGCATTTTACAAAATTATAATCTCCAAATTACTCTAAATGTAGTGATACATTCCTAGAGGAGTATGTGTTACTGTAAAGACAAGTTGTCTAAACCCTATGATGTAAAGAATTACAGTCATGTCGAAGCCTTTACTGCTTTTCAAGAACGTTACCTCTCATGGCTTCCATTTCCACTCCCCGCTCACTTTTTTTTAATTTTCTATGTGCATAATTTTGGATTACTGTGTTTATTTATCTGCATCTTTAAAAATGTAATCCTTACAGATTTCTGTGTTTTAAAGTTGCAGGTTGTCCTCAACTAAAATGTTTTTGAGATTACAGGGAGGATTGGGAGCTAGAAGTCAACCAGCCAATAGCTGGAAACCATTATGTAGTGAGTGTATCATGATATTGTGTAAGTCATGATATTTAATTTCTGACTTTATAGGATAAAATGCTAACAGTGTGCCAATCAAAGAAAGAGGGCCTTGAAGGTATGTCGTGTAAATCATGTCGCCATTCTGATTAAATCCCGTGTTTTAGAGCCTTGAAAGTGTACTATAGCAGTCTCTAGTCTCTCTCTACTATGTTGAGGATATTTGTTCTCAGCATGACCTTTACCTTACAAAAGCTTCTCTTTTAGCTCCTTGCTAGCATCAATCTCAATGAATAACCCTGCATATATAAGAATTGGTTACTATTTCTCTTTCTACTCAAGTTACATCTCGCATTATTAAGGGCTCTATATCTGCGCTGCATCAAAAAATGTTGTGGAAGAGAAATCATATGGTTCCATATGATAGAGCAACTAACTAGAAGCAAAGAAGGACGAATAGATTATGTCCTTCAGATGGGTTCTTCATCCCTATTTGACTTCTTCCCTGCTTTAACTGCTTCCAATGTAGCTGCAACTAATTTTGTTTGACATAGTCACTCTTGTGTAATGTTTCTGATTTTTCTTTTGTCTATTGAACTTATAGGATAAAACATTTCAGCATGCTTACATATCAGCACTCATCTCACACGTATGTCTTCCTCTTATGCTATATCATGTTACACTTCTAATGTGGCTACTCTTGATGCAACTTTTTGAGGAACTGTTTTTGAATTACAGTGTAAACAAACGTCAAAAAGATTTTTTTGATAATCAATGGAGGATGTTTAGTTTAATTAGGATTGGACGATTTTCAGAATTTTTTGCCTAATCATTGAGATTGTATATGGCACCAACAGAATTATGCTGTTTGCATATGTTATTGCTCGATGGCAAATAGCCTTATATATTTGCATCATGAAGTGCTTATGTGACTTTAAAGGACTCACTTGTGTCCTATCATTTAGGGATCAAGATTTTGCTTCTGTCCTCCAGATTTCCTTTAACTTCTTTTTATTGTCTGTATTCTGGATCAATGTTTGCTTCAGGTTTAGCCTCCTAGCAAAGCTCAACCGATGAAAAGTGGCAAAGAAGAAAAGCAGGGCTAGCAAGATTTTGATTTAATGGTCGATGCCATGAAGTATTCTCAAAAAACATTTAACTAAAAGTGTGTAGATGCATAGATATACTTTAGGGGGTAAATTTCTTGTGATACATTTGTTGGCTTGTTGCTTAGGAAGCATGAACTTGTTTTGGCATGTAAATGAGCTTCTAACTGTAATATGAGCTTCCAATTGTATTTATATATAAGACTTCCTAGCTATTTTATAATTGAGCCAGAGTAGAAATTTGTATGGGTTCGGTTCAATATTGAATCGGGTAGAATACCCTATTTTTTTTAAAAAAAAAAGAGATACTAAATAACCCGGATTTACAAGGTCTGGGTTATAATGATGGATTATATAACCCGGAAGCTAAATAAATCTGTAAAATATATTAAGCACTAAATAACCTGGATATTTCAACGTCCGGGTTATATTGTGACATCAAATAACCCGGACTCATCGGTGTATAAAGTGAGTGGGTAACCGGATTCGGCAAATCAAATAACCCGGGTAGTCGCTTCGGGTTATATAGGTGCCCTGACAATATAACCCGCTGGCCATTAACCCGGACCATATCCGGGTTATAAAGGGTCAAATATCCGGGTTATATTCCCTTTTCTGTAGTACTCTTTTGAAATCAAATGGGAGTAAAGGAGGGGTCTGATTTTCTTTTCTGCAATCGAAAGGGAGAGGAGAGGTTGGGAAAGAGAATTAGTCAACAAGGGGAAGTGTGTCTACAGGTTGGCGTGGGAGCTGCAGAAGAAATCTCCCAAAAGAAGGTAAGAAGTGTGGGATATAGATAGAAGGGTCTGGGTGTTTGGCTCAATTTGAGAAAGGATACATCGAGTGAGCTGTGAAAATAAGGATTGCAATTGATGGAAAGAGGGAGGGAGAAGACAAAGTAACGTGGTCTTCAAAAAGATGTTTCAAAATACCTGAAAAATAAATCTCAAAACCCTCTCTTTCGACTTTATTCCGACTCGTTCAAAATAAGGTCTTAGTTTTCCAATCCGAATTTAATAGCGAAATCCGAACATCACTTTTTTCATTCGCGGCACATGAAAATGGGAAGATTTTTTTTTTTTTAAATTTGGCCGAATTCCGCTTTAAGAGTCCTAAAATCCGAGTTAGCGAGTTTTCCGTTAAATTTCACTTTAAAATTCATTTTGATTTTCTTTTTTCGCAAAACTAGGATTTAAAAATCCGAGCCTTTACATTGTATCTACTGATTTTATGTTTACAATCCAAGTTGTTAGCATGGACCTCCATTAGATGGGTAATAAACACATAACAAGTAGTAGATGCTCAAAACATGATAAAAGTTGGATCTTTACCTCAAATATGCATGGCTATCGTCGGGCTTGCCCCAACCCCAGAAGTGGGTGGACTACTCGCGCTTCATCGCAACCTCAGACATTGATTGATGAAAAGAAATAACTTGCATTAAATTAAATTCAAAGCCTTTACAATCCCGGCAATCCAACTCTCGTTGAACGCCAAAACCCTAAAACCTTCGAACTCCTAAAACTTCTATGTGAACTACTTCTCTAGCTTGTGAATTGAATGATTCCTAAAATCAGCCCCATGGGATTTTTTTTTATAGCCTTCTACTCCTTGCTATTCAAGGATAGAATATCTTTATCTTTATCTAAATCTATATCTAAAATCTTAATGATAAATAAATTGAATAACATAATTAAATCTAAAAAGGGAAATTATATCTAAAAGCTAAAATATCTTCATGTGGATAAGTGTTGATAGATCTCGGATAGACTCGGCAATCTTCGGCCACAAGGAATCCCAATCCGAGTAGGACAGCTCAAACCGCGTACGCGGCTTCCGGAGAGATCTTGTCGATCTCGAGTAAGTCTACTCGATCTCGAGTAACTTGGACATCGAGTTCCGCTTGGCTCGGCGTCTCGGGTAACTGGTCTTCGACATGGCTCGGAAGTGGCTCACAGGTTTCCTCGATCTCGAGCATGGTACTCGATCTCGAGTTGCGGCTTCATCGACTTGTGTGGCTCGGCATGTCGGGTAACCTCTGCTCTATGTTGCTCGGACTGGCGCTCTAGATGTTTTCGATATCGAAGACTTTCCTCGATATCGAGTACGGGTGATGCTTGGTGTCCGGTTTGTCTGGTCAAGTCGAGTAACGCTCCTCGGCATCCTCGACCAGGCTCTCCTCGACTCCGGGCATGGTCTTCAGGGCTTTGTCGATATCGAGTATCCTACTCGATATCGAGTAAGTGTGCTGGAGTCGGGTTCTTCGTCTCTCTCGGCTTCTCGACATGGTGCTCCTCGATCATGCTATGCCCGGACATCCTTTAGTTGATATCGACAAAAACTAGTCGATATCGAGCAGCTTTCAGCTTCTGTCTTCGCTTCTTGATTTTCTCCCGAAATGGCTCCATATTCTGCAATATTAAACAAAAACTTATGTAGATCTCCATTTCTGGCAAATAAGTATATACTATATAAATTCGACATATTCCCAACCCGAAATATGCAAAGTGTATAGAATATGGAATTAAAATATGCATAAAAACATGGCTACTGTAGAGACATCAAATCACCCCATACTTAGACTTGCTTGTCCTCAAGCAATAACCAAACAGTAACCAAGACCTACAACACATCCTTCAAGTCTTCGCCTTTGTCAAAAGCAACATCTCAAGTAGTAGCAATGTAAGACAAGTGAATTTAACGTCATCACACATATATGAGCGATCCATAGGCATAGGCAATATAAATCCAACCTCACAGGGATAATGTGTTTACACTCAACTCTCAATGTGTGTAGGCTATGTAGATCAACTCTCAACTCAATTCCATATACAATCTCATAAACATTGCAATTTAAATATAAATCCACTTCGCAACCAATTATGCAAATGCAACAAGAATTATCAGGAGGACTTCGCTCAATAGAAGTCTTCAAAGAAGATTCCATTCGGCGGGGTTGTAATGGGGCTTGGTAAGAAATAAAAGGGTATGGAATTATTTGGCCATGTGGTGCTTAATAAAATTCGGGAATCAAGACTCCTAAATCTCCAACATAACCAAACCATAACTCTCAATCATATGCATCAACCAAACTCTCCAACTTATCTCAATAAAGTATGTAACCTTTCAAACTTAATTAACCTCTCCAAAGTATAAATCTTGCGAAAATGAAAGAAATAAGGTAAATTTGGCTCATGCACTTTATTCACAAACATATACACAAACTTTTCTTTCTCTTTTTTTTTTTCATTTCGATTTTTATTTTTTTATTTTTTTTTGAAACGAAAATAACATAAAATAACACTAGTGCATTTATAGGGTGAGCCAAAAATCCTTTTACATAGTATGCATAGCAAGATAAAAATATAAAACCGACCCATATCTCAATAAGTTCAAACATCCTCCTCACTTTGAAATTAAACATAAGCTCATTCTTTCCATAAATCATTATTCCAACCAACTCTAAGTCTTAATTCCCAAATGGGGGTCAGGCTCAATTTGGCTAAGGATAATTTTGTGGAGTTTATAAAAAGTCTCAGGCTAATGTTCTGGCTTCAAGCAGGGATAATGCAGGGTAGGTAAAGAGAGGATAAAATTGGCTTAAAAGATGCCTCCATCATTTAATTCTCATTCACATAAACATATAAATGCATTGGCTTTGAATAATTATCACAACATTTAGAGATGCATAGGAAGAGTAAATACACTCAAGAAAGCAGAGGGATTTTTTTTTAATGTTCTCCCTATAAGACCAAAATTCTCACTGGGACAATTTTTGTTGGATTTTAACCTTTAGCTTAGGATCATATGTGCTCAATTTCATCACAAGTTCACAATCCTCATAAAGACAATTTTCGAGGATTTAGGCTAAACCTTCCAAACATGCCATAGGATTTACATGATCAAGTCAGTCATTATTTATCATCATAGGACATCTAAGTTAGGGTATAAAAACTAAGACAATGCAAAAAATTTAAACATGCATTTTTTTCTCTTGTTCGACATTTTTATTTTTTATTTTTTTATTTTATTATTATTTTTTTTCTCTATGCAACTAAAAACAAGACTAAAGTATGACAAAAGACTAAAATGCATAAAACTTAAACATGAATGCATAACATAAAAATAAAATTTCACCATGTAAAACCAAAAGCAAGACTAAAACATATAATAATGATAATGAGCCCTTCCCCAACCCCATACTTAAAATATACAGTGTCCCCACTGTATAAAATCAAATAAAAACAAGAGTAAAGGAAGGAACTCACCGAATAACACATCGAGGAAGGCAGATCAGTGCAGGTCGAGGAAATGGTTTTTGTCGATCTCGAGTACAGTACTCGATCTCGAGCAGGCTCTCTGCGTCAAGTGGCTTCTGAAGTCGAGGAGACTCTGCTGGCTTAGTCGATATCGAGTTGGCCTACTCGATATCGAGGAGTTTCTGGGCTGCTCCTCTTTGTCGTTGTCGACTTGGCCTTCGTCGATTCTGACTATTTTTCAGGGACTTCTTATTCCACCTTTCGCGATCCTTATATGCTTGCCGACCTAAAAGTGTTAGATTGCACACAAAAACAAGACTTTCCACATGAAGTATTCTAAACTAAAAACAAAAAACAAAAACCAAAACCAAAATCAAAAGTCCCAAAATTCAAAAAGTCTTATATACATGCTCTAGATTTTATAGTCGCTAGGCCGACTTCTTCTTTTATGCTCATGGACCTTTAATGTGGGGCCCGCTTGTGCTTGGCCCTTCTCCTGGATCATCTAGGTCCTGATGGTAGTATGCAAGCTCAGCTGACAGGTGGTTGCTTGCATAATCTTCCTTCTCTTTCTTCTTCTTCTTCCCAGCTCTTAGTTTCCGCAGATTCTCTTGCCACGGGGCCTTACCTCCCCTTAAATTATTGATAAATTTCTTAATGGACTGAGGAGGAGTAGGATTCATACCTGAACTTACCTTTTCGAACCCAAAACAGAAATCTTCAGGCTTAGGGTTAGTCGATATCGGGCAGGACTGGTCGATATCGAGTACAGGGACCCCATACTTAGGCTCTTGGCAAGTCTGGTGTTCAGCAGAGGAACAAGTCGATATCGATGAACCTTTGTCGAGATCGAGTAACTCTTTAGTCGAGATCGAGTAGCCCTTGTCGATCTCGAGTTGGCTTCTGGTGTCTTCCTCCGTTGTTTGCTTGGTACCATGGTTGCTGATGCTTTTCACCTCCAGCCATGAAATTTCCTCCTTTGCAGGGCCAAAAGAGAAATCTAAGACCTCGTCGCCTATGGTGAAGGTGAGCGATCGATTTTTGACACTAATTCTGGCATCTGCAGTAGCTAAAAATGGTCTAACAAGAATAATAGGGCTAGTAGGATCTTCAGCACAGTCTATAATAAGGAAATCTGCTAGAACAAAGAAATTACCAACCTGGACGGGGACATTCAACTATACATGTAGGGATGACCACTGTATTGTTTGCCATGTATAGCTTGACATCCACAGGTTCTATGCATCCTATCTTTACCTTCTGCCAGATTGATAAGGGCATGATGCTCACACTTGCTCCTAAATCACACAGAGACTCATATTTATATTGTCCAAATCCCACAGTAACAGAAAACTTACCAGGGTCGGGTCTCTTTTCAGGGAAGTGGAGTACTTTGCATTCGCCGGCGATCTCTGAGATGGATCACTTCTTGCTCAAGATTTCCATCAAAAATTTGACATATCCAGGCATCTCTTGCAGGGCCTCTGTAAAAGGAATAGAGACATTGATCAGTTCTTGCAGCATATTAACAAATCGGTTAAACCTACCTGCAGTGGGATCTTTTAGTGCTTTGGAAGGGAAAGGCAGTGGCTTTTTCTGCTGTGGAGCCAGAACAGACGTCGGAGGTGTCGCAGAGTCGTCGACATCGGCCAATTTCTCCTCGATCTCGACCAAAGGTTCCTCGATATCGAGTCGGGTTGTCGATCTCGAGTTGCCCTGTTGTGCAGTGGAGTCCGAGCTTGGCTTCTAGTCTGTGTCGAGGAGGGTTTTGTCGATGTCGAGTACAGGCTCCTCAAGATCGAGTTGATTCTGCTCTGTGTCGAGTTGCTGCTCTGCTTTGTCTTGGTGTTTCCCGACCTCTGGCTTGTGTAATTGGTGCCCACTTCTGAGTTTGATAGATGCGACGTGTCCAGTCTTCCCCTTAGGATTTGGTTCTGTTTGCCCAGGGAGTTGTCCGGATGGTCGTGGAATTTGTGCAGCGATTTGACCCATCTGAGTCTCTATGCCTCTCTTCCAGATGTCTAGCTCTCCAAATTTTGTAGTGATGCTCTGGAACTGATTGTTGATGGTGCCCTGATTTCGGCGCATCTCCTCAAGGATAAGCTGTAGATCGTCCTTTTTTTGATCCCTTTTTGGATGTCCTGGAGCTCTGTATGGCGGGGGGTTCCTAGGAGGACCTTGGTTCCACTGTATTTGGTAGAACCTTTGATCTCCCATATAGCAATTGGGACCCCCAACGTAGGCTACCTTTTCATGTGTCTCTGCCATCCTGACCTGCTCAGTGTGTGGGCACTCAGTAGTGGTGTGCCGCTGTGATCCGCATTCGATGCAAGGCTGGTTGACAGACAGATACTTGACTTGCTTGAGGAGCTTGCGATTCTAGTCTCTGTAGAACTGCTCCCTAACATCTGGGTTAATCTCCTTGGCAGGCTCATAGAGGGGCATAGATGGCGCTGGCCTGGCATAGGAGTTCTACTCATAGTTTGCAGTAGACCCATATTTGTTGTCATAATTGGTGAGCTTGTCGAGCACACCCCATGCGTCAATTGGTGGCATAGTCAAATACTCATAGCGAGTATACTGGTTGATCCTGTCCTTGGTGACTTGGTCAAGAGAATTGAAGAAGATCTCTTGAATGACGTAGGGTGGCTGTCCATGAGTAGGGCAAGATCGCAGTAGTTCATTGTATCTTTCCCATGCTTTTGCTAGCGGCTCCCCAGGCTTCTGTTTGAAAGCTGTGATTTTCTGGCGGAGGAGTGCTGTCTTTGCAGGAGGGAAGAATTTATTGAGAAACTCCTGCTCCACTTGGGCCCATGTTGTGAGGGATCTTGGTTTCAGCCCTTCAAGCCACTTCAGTGCAGGTCCAGCGAGAGACCAGCGAAAAGCCTTCATCTTGACATATTCTAGAGTTGTACCTTCAGCAAGAGTACGGCACATGTTAGAAAAATTGGTAATATGTTCAAGAGGACACTCATTAAATTTGCCATAGAAAGCATTATTTTTAAGCTCTATAAGAAATTGAGTGCGAATTTCAAAAGAATTTTCAAGGATTAGAATAGCCGATTCAGGCACGACGAGAGTAGGGTGCATATAATCCTCTGCCGTGGTTGGGTATTGGGCAAGCTCAGCTTCTGCTTGTTCCCTTGCTGCTTTCTCAGCGGCGATAGCAGTATCTTTTATGGCTAGTTCCCTTGTAAGCCTCTGTATCAGCTGCTCCTGTGTTTCTGCGGCCGCCATGGCTCATTTTATCTTAGCTTGGATGTGTAAGAGGCGTTCCGGATCGTCTAAGCCACCAAACTCAGGTGATTGACCAGAACGGCACATACACCTGTAAAGTAACTCAGAGTAGATGTGAGATTTAACTACCTAAGGCGCGAATGATAGCTTCCCCGGCAACGACGCCAATTCGTTGTAGGAGGAAATCGAGTATGCAAAATAGAATGTAAATAAAATAAGGCAAACCAGATTCTGTCCCTTGCAAATGATTACAAGACTTCCTCCCGGTGCAGCAGTGGGAAGTCAGGATCGATCCACGAGGAAGCGTGTCAGCGGATCCTAGGCAGCGGAGAAATCTCACGAACAGAAGTCGATTACAGGTTGTCGATCTCGACTAGGGTTAGTCGACAGAAGATCGGACAAGTCGAACAGCGCAGCAGCAAGCACAGGTGTTAGTCGATCTAAACTAGTGCTACTCGAGATCGAGTAGGGTTGCTGACGTCGAGAAGTTCCTGGTCGATCACCTGCACACAGAAGCTACGGCGATTCTGGAATCGAAGATCAGTAACTCGAGATCGACCAGTTTGGTCGAGATCGAGTAGGGCAGAAAATAAAACGAAAATAAAGTAAAGACAAGTGCTTGTGGGATTTCGAAATAAACTTAATGTAAAAGACTTCCAAGATTGGGGTTTGCGACAACGATAACCAAGCATGCATAAGGCAGAAAAAAAAACAGATAATCATGTAACTTGCATCGAAGGACTAAGCTTTCGGCTTTTCCAACAATTAGACAACTCTTTCAAGAAACCCTAATTGTATCTACTGATTTTATGTTTACAATCCAAGTTGTTAGCATGGACCTCCATTAGATGGGTAATAAACACATAACAAGTAGTAGATGCTCAAAACATGATAAAAGTTGGATCTTGACCTCAAATATGCATGGCTATCGTCGGGCTTGCCCCAACCCCAGAAGTGGGTGGACTACTCGCGCTTCATCGCAACCTCAGACATTGATTGATGAAAAGAAATAACTTGCATTAAACTAAATTCAAAGCCTTTACAATCCCGGCAATCCAACTCTCGTTGAACGCCAAAACCCTAAAACCTTCGAACTCCTAAAACTTCTATGTGAACTACTTCTCTAGCTTGTGAATTGAATGATTCCTAAAATCAGCCCCATGGGCTTTATTTATAGCCTTCTACTCCTTGCTATTCAAGGATAGAATATCTCTATCTTTATCTAAATCTATATCTAAAAGCTTAATGATAAATAAATTGAATAACATAATTAAATCTAAAAAGGGAAATTATATCTAAAAGCTAAAATATCTTCATGTGGATAAGTGTTGATAGATCTCGGATAGACTCGGCAATCTTCGGCCACAAGGAATCCCAATCCGAGTAGGACAGCTCAAACCGCGTACGCGGCTTCCGGAGAGATCTTATCGATCTCGAGTAAGTCTACTCGATCTCGAGTAACTTGGACATCGAGTTCCGCTTGGCTCGGCGTCTCGGGTAACTGGTCTTCGACATGGCTCGGAAGTGGCTCACAGGTTTCTTCGATCTCGAGCATGGTACTCGATCTCGAGTTGCGGCTTCATCGACTTGTGTGGCTCGGCATGTCTGGTAACCTCTGCTCGATGTTGCTCGGACTGGCGCTCTAGATGTTTTCGATATCGAAGACTTTCCTCGATATCGAGTACGGGTGATGCTAGGTGCCCGGGTTGTCTGGTCAGGTCGGGTAACGCTCCTCGGCATCCTCGACCAGCCTCTGCTCGACTCCGGGCATGGTCTTCAGGGCTTTGTCGATATTGAGTATCCTACTCGATATCGAGTAAGTGTGCTGGAGTCGGGTTCTTCGTCTCTCTCGGCTTCTCGACATGGTGCTCCTCGATCATGCTATGCCCGGACATCCTTTAGTCGATATCGACAAAAACTAGTCGATATCGAGCAGCTTTCAGCTTCTGTCTTCGCTTCTTGATTTTCTCCCGAAATGGCTCCATATTCTGCAATATTAAACAGAAACTTATGTAGATCTCCATTTCTGGCAAATAAGCATATACTATATAAATTCGACATATTCCCAACCCGAAATATGCAAAGTGTATAGAATATGGAATTAAAATATGCATAAAAACATGGCTACTGTAGAGACATCAAATCACCCCATACTTAGACTTGCTTGTCCTCAAGCAATAACCAAACAGTAACCAAGACCTACAACACATCCTTCAAGTCTTCGCCTTTGTCAAAAGCAACATCTCAAGTAGTAGCAATGTAAGACAAGTGAATTTAACGTCATCACACATATATGAGCGATCTATAGGCATAGGCAATATAAATCCAACCTCACAGGGATAATGTGTTTACACTCAACTCTCAATGTGTTTAGGCTATGTAGATCAACTCTCAACTCAATTCCATATACAATCTCATAAACATTGCAATTTAAATATAAATCCACTTCGCAACCAATTATGCAAATGCAACAAGAATTATCAGGAGGACTTTGCTCAATAGAAGTGATAACTCCCTCCCTTGATGAAAATCGGAATAAAGTTTCAAAGGCCTTGACAGTTTGTCTGTGTCAAAGGTCTTGGAGCTTTAACAGTATTGATGAAATACAAAACCTGTTCTATATATTATTATGTCCGAATATTATTTAATATTATATACTCCCATTATATTATATGCCTAACTAACCTTTCAGGAAGTATTATTCGAATTACTTCTTTCCTTATGATGCATATTGAGGAGATCCAAATTGGAGAGATCATGTCTTCGAAGTGTCCAAAAATAGAAGATCCTTGGATGCGCCATGATCCGAACTAGCCGTTGTTGAAGATCCTTAGGCGCCATGTTGCTTCTATATAAAGGAAAGGAAGAAGAAGACAGAATATACGGGTTGAACACAAGCTTTTATTCATTCAAGCGAGATCTGTCTTCCAAGTGTACTCTCTGCTAGTGCTCAAGAGTTTGTTATTTCATTTCAAAGCCTTTGAGAGTTACACTGTGAGCTTATAGGATATATTCATTTAAAGTGTTACTCGAGAGTTTGTAACTCGGGAAGTAAGCACTAAGCTATTGATTTGTGAGAGTAAGAGGATTGTACTAGATAGCTGAGAGAGGTGGGGCTCTTCTAGATTGGTCTAGGACTCCAAGGGAACGTGAGTTGACTAGATTGCAATTGTATAGGAGAGAGGCTTCTTGGTGAGCTATTAGGATCCTAAGCTTTGTGAATCAATAAAGCCTTTTGAATCCTAGGGTTGTGGAAGAACCCTAGGCGGGGACGTAGGCCAAGTTCGTGCCGAACCTCGTAAACAATTACTCGTGTCCTTTATCTATTGCTTTACCTTATTTCCGCACTTGGTTCGATTGTCTAACGTTGTGATTCAGGTTTAATCTCAATGGGTTTTATACGAGCTCCAAAAGTCTTGAGACTTTCTGCGAAAAACGGGCATACTCTATTCAACCCTCCTTCTAGAGTATTTCTATATTACCTTGTTTTATATTATCGAACCTTCAAGAAGTCTTCAAAGAAGATTCCATTCGGTGGGGTTGTAATGGGGCTTGGTAAGAAATAAAAGGGTATGGAATTATTTGGCCATGTGGTGCTTAATAAAATTCGGGAATCAAGACTCCTAAATCTCCAACATAACCAAACCATAACTCTCAATCATATGAATCAACCAAACTCTCCAACTTATCTCAATAAAGTATGTAACGTTTCAAACTTAATTAACCTCTCCAAAGTAAAAATCTTGCGAAAATGAAAGAAATAAGGTAAATTTGGCTCATGCACTTTATTCACAAACATATACACAAACTTTTCTTTCTCTTTTTTTTTTTCATTTCGATTTTTATTTTTTTATTTTTTTTTGAAACGAAAATAACATAAAATAACACTAGTGCATTTATAGGGTGAGCCAAAAATCCTTTTACATAGTATGCATAGCAAGATAAAAATATAAAACCGACCCATATCTCAATAAGTTCAAACATCCTCCTCACTTTGAAATTAAACATAAGCTCATTCTTTCCATAAATCATTATTCCAACCAACTCTAAGTCTTAATTCCCAAATGGGGGTCGGGCTCAATTTGGCTAAGGATAATTTTGTGGAGTTTATAAAAAGTCTCAGGCTAATGTTCTGGCTTCAAGCAGGGATAATGTAGGGTAGGTAAAGAGAGGATAAAATTGGCTTAAAAGATGCCTCCATCATTTAATTCTCATTCACATAAACATATAAATGCATTGGTTTTGAATAATTATCACAACATTTAGAGATGCATAGGAAGATTAAATACACTCAAGAAAGCAGAGGGATTTTTTTTTAATGTTCTCCCTATAAGGCCAAAATTCTCACTGGGACAATTTTTGTTGGATTTTAACCTTTAGCTTAGGATCATATGTGCTCAATTTCATCACAAGTTCACAATCCTCATAAAGACAATTTTCGAGGATTTAGGTTAAACCTTCCAAACATGCCATAGGATTTACATGATCAAGTCAGTCATTATTTATCATCATAGGACATCTAAGTTAGGGTATAAAAACTAAGACAATGCAAAAAATTTAAACATGCATTTTTTTCTCTTGTTCGACATTTTTTTTTATTTTTTTTTTATTTTTTTTCTCTATGCAACTAAAAACAAGACTAAAGTATGACAAAAGACTAAAATGCATAAAACTTAAACATGAATGCATAACATAAAAATAAAATTTCACCATGTAAAACCAAAAGCAAGACTAAAACATATAATAATGATAATGAGCCCTTCCCCCACCCCCATACTTAAAATATACAGTGTCCCCACTGTATAAAATCAAATAAAAACAAGAGTAAAGGAAGGAACTCACCGAATAACACATCGAGGAAGGCAGATCAGTGCAGGTCGAGGAAATGGTTTTTGTCGATCTCGAGTACAGTACTCGATCTCGAGGAGGCTCTCTGCGTCAAGTGGCTTCTGAAGTCGAGGAGACTCTGCTGGCTTAGTCGATATCGAGTTGGCCTACTCGATATCGAGGAGTTTCTGGGCTGCTCCTCTTTGTCGTTGTCGACTTGGCCTTCGTCGATTCTGACTGTTTTTCAGGGACTTCTTATTCCACCTTTCGCGATCCTTATATGCTTGCCGACCTAAAAGTGTTAGATTGCACACAAAAACAAGACTAGTGGCCTCGTGGTTTGGTAGAGGACACGTGTAGCTCATTTCCTCATGCCAGGGAGTTTTGTTGTGTGTATGAGGTGATGCCAGCGAGGTGGTGCTTGGCCAGTGAGCTACTTGCTTTTGGCATAGGGTAAGATGATGTGGAGTTTTTTGGGAGTGGGCATGACGTGGAGATAATAAGTGATCGGTACTTTGATCGCGTTTGAAGTGTGCCTCCGTTGGGGGTTCACGATCTATATTGAGTGATAAGGGTTTGAAATCAACGGGTTTCTGGCTTAATCGTGATGGTTCCATCATGCCTTTGTGTGATTTCGCGTTGGGTGGCCTGTTTATGACGTCTTATTCCTGTTTGTTATGAGGGTCATTTTCTAGGGCATTGTCACACTCGATCAACCAAGACGTCCGATACAGCAACCCTTCTTAGAATTAAATGTAACCACACCACGACAGCGACCCGACACCAAAAAAAGGACAAATATGGGCCAGAAAAGGGAAATTCAATCATTAGATGCAAATTTGTGTACAATAATCCCGGGAATAAGTTGAGCGTCCTGGGATGGACGGTGAGGACAACCACCTGCAACACCAGCCCCCCACCCCACATGAAGTGAGATGGAGGCAAAACAGGCACCACGAGGCCGGAAAGGAGAGAACTAGCAGCCAGGAGGGGCGGTTAGTCAAAAGGAGGCGGTGGATGAGCAGGGTCGGAGAAAGTGGGTCACCGGCACCGGGAGAAGTGAAATTAAACACAAGCTTGGCGAGCAACCAACGCGAACAAGGATGGAGAGTGGTGAAGAGAGGATGAATCTGAGATGTGGTGAAAAGGCGACATCAACCTCGAAAAACATCAAAACAAGATTGGATGACGAAGGAGACGGACGCAAGGAAGAAACCCATGCAAAACCAAGAGCATGCCATGAGGGCGGTCTTCCCAGACAAACCCAGCACAAAATCAACAAGAGGTTGCTCCAAAGCCCCAAACTAAAGTTAGAGTTTAACTAATTGATCGAATAAAAAACTGATTTGAACCCCCCCCCCCCCTCCCCCCAAATCGATTGGACAAGATGGATTCGAACAATCAAAGCAGACCGAACACAAAAGGAATGCCATGAAGGAGGAGGAAAGCCATATTTAATACTACCTCTGTTGCAAAATATAAGTCCCTTTATTATTTGACATGTTTTTTAATGAGCTAAAAACTCTATGAAATATTAAATTTTTATTAAATTTTTTTACATAGTCTGATACATATTGTTAATATGTATAATACTATGTAAAAAAATTTAATAAAAATTTAATATTTTATGGAGTTTTTAACTCGTTAAAAAAATGTGCCAAATAGTAAAAGCCCTTATATTTTACAACGGAGGGAGTAATTTCTTCTGTTTGATAGAGAACTAGTGTAAGGCCCGTGCCTAAGGCTCGGGTATGAAATATTTTGATTATATACTACAATGTAATATTATACAAATATATACAATATTTTATGTCCGATCTCTATTCCTTTTTTTTTAGACCATTAAAATTGAAACGATATAATATTTATGAAATGTCGAATATTCAAACAAAGTACCACAACCGGCAATTCAACCCAACAGCGAGAACACTTCCTAAAGCATTATAAATAGAAAATCAATAAGAAATGTCATATAAATAAGGATGAGGAGAAAATCACGATAAATTATCCAATTCGAAAACCATCGCATAGAAAATGACCGTTGGCATAGCATGAGATCAAAAGGTTGTATATTACTCCTCATACATTCTGAAAAACTTCTTTATACACTACATTAGTGGTAGTAGATGTAGCATTACCTTCATTGTCAGAAACTAAGGCTTTCAATCCAGATCTGCTAGTAACTCTAGACACAGCTACATATAATTGTCCATGGGTGAACACTGGCTTCGGTAGGAAGAGACCGACTTGTGAAAGAGATTGTCCCTGGCTCTTGTTAACGGTCATAGCAAATGAAACCATCAATGGGAACTGTCGGCGTTGAAACTTGAATGGCAGCAATGTGTCTGAAGGTGATAATACCATGTGAGGTATAGGGACCTTATGACCAGCATGCGTCCCAGACATAATTTTTGCTTCCAATATACGATTTCCCAATCGTGTAATGATTAGCCGAGTTCTATTTACATAAGCCAAGAGACTGATCCAAGTTGCGAAGTAACATCACAAGAACCCCTACCTTCAGTGTGATGTTATGATTAGGTATCCCTGAGCATTTGATAGTGTTCAAATATTCGGCCGAGTAAATAGCTCCTTGTCCTTCTATATTAACATCTGACTTGCAAAGGCTATCTGAACTCAAAATTACCTTCTCCTCTCCAGGGATTAATGAGAGTACATAGCCATTTACCTTATCCACGACTTCATGTGTTGGGGATAGGATGGCTCTTTCTTAGAAGTAAGTAGAATCCATCAAATGATCTGATACATTTGGATATACTGCATCAACAATGGCTCCAATCGGATCATTTGTGTAAGGAATAAGAAGATCAGGTGGAAAATGAACAATAGCTTCACCATCATTATCATCACCCTCGGCTCCATCACCAATTCGTAGCACCCAATCTGAGAACTCCTTCAATTCTTCCACATCAGAATCAACTTGACCACAAGATAGTCTCATATTCCTAGTCAATTGGAGTACCTACGTAGTTGTAAAACACTTTCTTTTATTAGATGAATCGTGCATCTAATAGGAAACATTTGGCGAAATTAATAAATGAACGTAAGTAGCTATGAAAAAAGTATTTACCTTGCAATCACGCCATAGATAGGAAGAGTTTATTGTAGTAGATACAATGTCTTGTCTACTTCCTCGTGCAACAACGGGCAATATTTGCCTAAAATCACCACCAAAGACCACAACTTTTCCCCCGAATGGTTGTGTTTCACTGTGAGGATTGGAAAACTTGAGGACATCTCGTAAGCTTCGATCCAAAGCTTCAAAACAAAATCTATTAGCCATAGGTGCTTTATCCCAGATTATAAGTTTCGCTGCTGCAACTAATGCCGCCAAAGGAGTACCAGGACGAATTTCACACATAGAGTCCTCATGTATTTGTAAGGGAATGGCAAACCTGGAATGTGCAGTCCTTCCCCAGGAAGTAGAAGTGCCGCAATGCCACTCAGTGCCACATTCAAAACAATATGCCCTCCACTTCGAATAGCAGCGGTAAGTGCTTTCCAAATATATGTCTTCCCAGTTCCTCCATAACCATACAAAAAAAAAAAACTCCCCCCCTCTCAGCTATGGTAGCACCCATAATTTCATCATAAACACACCGTTGTTCTTCTGTGAAACTGGACAATAATCGTGAATGCTCTGTCTTTAACTCGGGAACATTATGGCGCAACTCCTCTTGAATAAGAATGTTATTACCAGTAGCAATCAAGGTATCATTTGGGGGCGGTAAGGAAGGATATCGCCTTAGAGAGCTACCATTTCTTTGCAACAACATCTCAACCTCTTCTAATGCGTAATGTTTCAATTGTTCTTCGGATAGTTGTAAATCTACATGAAAGTAATATATGAGCATACAAATTAATTATAGAATATTATAAATTCAAAAGATAAGTAAAAAGCAACAAAAAAACGTGGTGGTTACGTACGTTCCAGTTTTTTCTTTTGATTATGGTGGATAGTTGTTTTTAAGCTGTACAAAACGTGGGTGGATAGTTTTTTTTAATCTTTACAAAACATGGGTGGGTGGGTGGTTAGTTTTTTT
Organism: Persicaria maculosa; assembly: GCA_963922045.1. Taxonomy (NCBI): domain Eukaryota; kingdom Viridiplantae; phylum Streptophyta; class Magnoliopsida; order Caryophyllales; family Polygonaceae; genus Persicaria; species Persicaria maculosa. Next base: position 52,433,272 of record OY998254.1, read on the forward strand.
AATGTTTACAAACGTGGGTGGGTGGGTAGTGTATTTTATATTTACAGAACGTGGGTTGTTACTTCCGAATAAAAAAATTATGTGGGTGGGTGGGTAATGTATTTCATATTTACAGAACGTGGGTTGTTACTTCCGAATAAAAAAAAAAACAAAATGTGTGTGGGTGGGTATTTTAGTTTTCATCTTTCCAAAACGTGGGTGGGTATTACATTGAAATGAAAAAATATTAGTAGATATTTATATGATAAAATTAAGATATTAAGGAAACCAATAGTTATGAAAAAAAAAGGATAATGCAAACCTGGCATCCTGAGGTGATGTCTTTGTTGGATAAGAATATCTTCGGACAACAAATGCCAAGTTTTAGCCCACACAAGCTCGGGTTGACACATGACACCAGATAGTAACAGCATGACAAAAAAAGTTCGTAAGTAATGAGCAGATCCCCAAAAGCTTGCCTCAATGATCCCATCAATGTACTCTCGTTCATCATCTACCAACCCTAATGCATAGCAAGCATCCTTGAAAGAGGGGTGAACAACATTTTTCACGGTTCGGAGATCGACATAGGAGGTTACTCCACGAACTTGATTCAATAACAGCCGTAAATAATACAACTCTCCAGCACCAGGGTTAATATGATAAAGATGGCCAATTGAGAAACCTCTCTTTCGTGGTGACCATTCTTTGCCCTGGGCATTCCAGACAAACTTGGTTGGGAACTCGGCATATGTCAAGCATCTGCCATCTTTAAATTTGTTATTGTATTCCATCCATGCTAAAAACATTGAATTCCCTACACCCGGCTTATTGAGAACTGCTTCAATGGAATCATCATCTGCAAAAACTATGTTTTGCTCATCGGGCAAGTGAAAGGATAATCGCTCAACTGATGGAGTACGAAACTGGATTTCAAATCCAAATATCCGCCATACTGCTTCACAGGGGGAGATGTACCTACAGTTGTAGTATCTGTCCATCTCATCGACATCTTTGGAAGCCGAAGACCCAGAATCAATATAAGCACGTACTCTATCATGCCCCTTGCTAATGTACTTGAACAAATACTTGATGGATCTAGCTTGATTACACCATTCGACATTGATGTGAGCATTATATTTCAAGAGAAGGGCCTTATTGTAAGGAACCACAAACCGATTGTCGACGGTAACATCTCCTTTCTGAATAGTTACCCCATTATCACGCCTCCTGTACAGAGCATAACCCTCCTCATCAAAAGTGGTTGCGTCTGAAAACTTCTTGGGAAAGTATTTATTACATGCGCCGATCTTCATACATGGAGACTTAGTGTTTAAAAGACCACATGGACCATGGATCATGACATCCTTGACAATTTCATGTAATACAGGCTCTTCGGATGCATTTGGAATCTCTGCACTAATGATTCGATCAATATCGTTTGCGGTTGATAGTTTGTCGTTCTGATCAAGGAATATCACGATATGTGCATGCGGGAGACCTCGTTTCTGAAACTCAATTGTGTACACCACTACAAAACAAATAAATGATAATGATCCACAAAGAAATGACAATATATATATGCTAAACTACTCTCAATTTTATGGAATTATTTGATTTACAAATTGAGTCGGTCAACCCAGGAATGACAGTATATTTATGCTGAATTGCTCTCAATAGCAAAATTTGGTTAGACGTGGTGACCTTTTGCTTCTCGTTGATGTTTATACTTAGTGCCTTGGAGTATGGAATCATGGTGATTCATGCTGAACAGCTGAGTGATGTGTGTGGAGTGAAGATCTTATATAACAATTCCTACACTACTCCCTACTCCACCTATTTATGTTAATATTTATTTAATTTATAAAAAATTTAAAATTTATATTTATCTTCCTAATCTCTACTTTTATATTTTTTTAAAAAAAAATTTGACATTTCATATTTTAATTTTTTTAATAATTATACTATGTAAAATATTGCCTTCTTAATTTTAAAATATGATTTTTTAAAATAAAATTTTATAAATATATAGAAACAAATGTGAGAAATATACATATAATTTTTTACATTTTTTTAAGATTAAGAAAATATTAAAATAAATATGTGGAGTAGGGAGTGGAGCACAAAATGTGATGTAGTAAATGCAGGAGGATGATACACATACACTTGGTGTATGTTGGTGTATCTTTTTTCCATGTGTAAAATTTTGTAAAATTTATCCACTACTTTTAAAATTGTAAAAACTAACTCTAAAATTTTTCTATAAAACTGTATTATACCCATATTATAAGGAATAAACCTTAAAATTTTCAATAACCACTAATGATACCCTAAATTTTAAATGGTAAACCCTAGAAAAATAAATTTTCAAAAAAAAAAAATTGGTGTATACATACACCACCAAGTGTATGTGTAGCCTTTTCCGTAAACGCATAAGTAAAATAAAGTAATGATAAGGATCCACTTACAAGCATTGACTTTCCCAAAAATCTGCTTGACTCGTATATCATGGATCATCTCATCAAGCTTGATTTTAAATATTCGAGCTGTCAGGTCGGGGCAATCTGCTTGGTCTACACCTCTCTGTTTTGCATTTCTGGTTAACTCAGGCCACTTGGGATTGCATGTAAAAGTAATAAACAAATCTGGATGACCGTGATATTTGCAAATACTCATGGCATCCTGATAATTCTGCATCATATATCTAGCACCGTCTGTGAAAGATGATGGTAAAACAATACGTTTACCTACACATGTATCTCCATTGGTTGATTCAGTAGACTTTTCTGCTAAGGTCTTGTACGATTCAGCACGCAACTTCTTTTGATTAAATCGAAGGTAGGCCAATCGAGCAGACTCAATCATAGTAAATATATCAACCACAAATTCCTGAAATAACCTGCCAGAATACAGAAGCAGTGACATCTCTACCTTGCGATACTGAAGGCGAAAGGCAAAAAACTCCCTCATACTGATGGTTCGCCTCTTTCTCCTCGAGTTTTCCATCAAATGACTCAAAGGGATGTCAATCGAGAAATTATCTTCTCTAAAAGGAAATAACAATGGATACCGGAGTGCCAGATAAGAATGATGCAACTCACTGATTCGTTCCAACTATTTACTTCTGCCTTGAATAATAATATCTATCGGCTCAGAATCTATCCCCAGATCACCAACAACCAGAGCTGCAACCTTAGAAACAGAGGGGGTATTATACACCCGCGCATTATGTCCTCTGCTTCCTTTGAGTTTAAGTGTCAAGTTCTGGGATGGGTCCGCAACAAACCAATCTCTAGTGATCCGATAAACCTTTGCCAATGAATTGTGGTCATCAATCATTGATTTCAAATCAGAAATAATGGACGAATCCAAAGTAGTTTCCCCATTGGATCTGCAATGGAAGAAGAAAAAAAACATATTTGTTAGCATCCCAATAATCTCCACATATATATGTATTCAAAAATCATTACTCAATTCACATATACGAAGCCAATATAAAAACAAATAGAACGGAAGATTTGATTCTTACGTAAATGGTCTAAGCCGATTTGATTCTTCATTTTCTGTGTCATAAATGTATAACTGCGAGAATTTGGGCTCTTTTCCTGTCGAAGGCAATAAGCTACCAATCCGATGGTAATTCTGGCCATGCAATGTGAAAACATACGGACCCCTGCCATCCGGAGGTTTTTGAATCTGACCTCCCATAGAAGTAAACGAAAACATTTTATTATAGGCACGAATATTTGTGAAGAAATGTCTGCTTCTAGCGTCATCGTGCTTCATCAGATTTTGAAGAACCATGGGAGGAGCATTTAGAAGAGGCAACTCAACAGCGCCTTTCATGCAACATAAGGAAAATTGTGGGTTCCGCGGTCGTCTACTTTTTTCAGACCATTCCGCATACCACATCGATGCACCACAAAAAGAACAAATGCAGTTTGGATCCCCAGTATCATAATAATCTGATACAAGTAACATTACGAGTGAAAAAATGTTCAATATATGAACTTGAATAAAGGCGATCAATCTTATATCTTACCAGGGTTAACCGGTGGGGTTGAATCATTCTCCACATAAAAATCTGCATTACCATTCATTAATTTAAAATGTGCACATATTATATAAATGTAGAATAGGCCAACGTGGACACTCTAAGGTATGGCGAATACTGAACTATAGATTAAAAGGCAGAGGGACTATTACCATTTGTCCTTTCAATCACAGGAGATCGTTGCAACTGACCCAATGTGTGTCTAGAAGAGGTTCCAACAGCTGAAGAAAAGAATGCAATGACCAAAGTATAACACAAACGGAATATAAGTTATATCGAGATACAAGGAAAATTAACAAATATAAGATAAGGTAGAGGCAATATTACTATTTGTCATTTCACTAAGAGGAGACCGGTGCAAGTGCCCAGATGTGTGTAAAGAAGAGCTTCCAACGTCTTAAATAAGGAATCCCATCAAATGGCATGGTCATGTATAACACGAAAGTACTATAAGTTAGACGGTGAAAGGAGGGGAATGAAAAAGGATGACAGAGAACAAACATACCTGGATTGTCCCGCGGCCGAGATCGAGCTTGTTGGAGGATATGCTTTCTTTTCATTCTATTATATTTTGGGTCTGATAAATGAATAAAAGATGTATGTGAACACTAATGAATTGTAATATAAATATGACAATAGGTGTTATGAAGAGGAAAGGAAAAAAGGAAGAGCACTGTGACCATGGCTTGATAGATTACTATCATTACTTTCATTTTCTGCAATAATCACAAAACATACCTAATGTTATTAGGTAGAAAACAAAAGAATTTACAACGAACATCATAATCAAAATAATAATACCGAGATTAACATTTGACACAAATGAAAATACCTTTATTATTTGCACATCGAGATCGCTTCTCCTTCATTGCAATTTTCCTTTTCAATCTATTCAGTTTGGCTTCGGGGTTCGGAGTCATCTATACTAAAGATACATCAATGTCAGTATAACCGTAAAGACTAATACACACCAAATAAAGAAAACATAGCTAAGAGTGGCTTTCTAAACGCTTAATTGCATACATGAGTGACTTCACAACACGTAAGAACTAATGTGTACCATATAGAAAATTAGTAAAATCTGTACCTTAACTTGAAAAGGACCAAAACTGATTGAAAGCCCTGAGAAATTAGAAGACCATACCTTAACTTGAAAAGGACCAAATCTGATTTCTTCGTTTCAGAATACCTCGTAGGAATGGGAAGCCAGAATCAAAGATGATGAAGGATACATGGAAGCCCAAATTTCATATATAGCGTATCAGCAACCCATATCGATTCCTCTCCCGCCACCGAAATCCATCTCTTGCTTTCTCAAGAAACACCAATTGCAATCGTCTCTCTCGATCCCCGCAAGCTGGACTTCTCACAGTCACCAGGGATTGTAGCTGTAGCTATCTCTCTCTTTGGCGCTTAATTTCAGTCCGGTTCTCTCTATTGCGAGTGCTTTTGCCTCCGAATTTGCTGTCTTGATTGAAGGTCCACCCAATGAATCCTACGTTTTTTATGATGCCGGAGTCGAGACCTGGAAGTTCAGGAAGAAGTTGCGGATCAATTTGAAGTGGAGTCAAGGATGAGTGGCAATTAATACAACGTGGGTGGGTGATGTGGGTGAGTTAAATACTCCGTGAATTTCATGGGCTAACTGTTCCCGCCCAACCCAATTATCTGTAATTATATAATTTGGACAAATGAAGGCCATAAAGGATAAAATAAAACAACACCAATTCAAAACAGTTTTCTCGTTGTAAAACCGGCCGAATTTTGAAGCCGCATTAAACCAATTCAAAACCTAATATTGGCTTATGCTATTAAATGATTTTATAATACTATGATTTATTTTAGAATTAGTAATACAAATTAAGTATATAGAGGTTAATACAGTATTTATTTAAATTCAAAAAATCAAAACATTATATTTTTATACATAAAAGATATAGGAGAAAATTGTATGACCAAGCTTACTCATAGAGTATAACCACTTGGCGATCGAATCAGTCACTTAATGGATGAGCTCAGTGACACGGTCTTGGGATACGAGAAGATGAAGCGGTGGTTCAATGGAGACGTGAAGTCGAGTATAAACAGGAGCTAAGTGGAACGTAGCTTGGCGGTGGGAATCGAGGTATGGGAGACGTCGTCGCAAGCAGTCGCGTCTACCTATAATGGTGGCCTAGTGTGGAACAAAGTTGAAGGGATAGATAGTACGGAAGATTGAAAGTAATTGGAAGGGAGAGATGACTTGGATCTTGAAAGTAATTGATTGGGAGAGATTGAAATTGGCAATTGAACATGATGGTCATGGATAGGAGTTGACAGTTGAAAACTAAAGGTGGGACAGTGGAGAAGAAAATGGTAGTTGGTTTTTTCAAACGTGAATAAGGTATTAAGGTGAGATTCAACTAAAATGTAAGACAATTAACCAAGCTGCTGCACAAATAGCCAAGAATGGGGAAGAAGCCAGTGAAGTTACGGTTTCCAACAGCTTCAAAAAATGGGCAAAATAAGGAATATCCTTGAAGTGATGCAAGGGATGACACATAGATATGGCTGGCCAGATCAATACAGAAGGTGTTGGATATCATATTTAGCGACATTGTGAAGGCAGCGTGACCTTGCGATCTCCACATCCTGACCGCTCCTACAAAGGCGACATTTCAATGTCGCTTGTATATGCATCAACTTTGCACCATTGCAAAGTTCAGAAACGGATATAGAAAACATCGCTCCAAATATAAAACACTTAAAACATATTCATAAAGTGTTCAACACTAATTACATGGCAAATAGAAAACCGAAGGAAGGACATGAAAATCTGAGCAAGTGGGAAATTAAATTTACCATAACAAAGTCTTGAACCTACCTAGCATAAAAATATAAGCAAACATTATATGCACAACTAAACACTTCCTTTGTCAGCATCCTTCTCAAGCCAATTCATTGGAATGCCATTCCAATGAATGGAATACCACCTTGTGTTAGGACCTCGCGGCATCGAAGCCAATTCATTGGAATGCCATTCCAATGGTGAATGCCAATGGTGAAAAACGTTAATTGCACTTGAATTTATATAGCACTGCAGCAACTGAAATTGTATATAGCACTGCAGCAACTGAAATTGTCCAACGTGAAGTAGTGGGGAGTGGGGAGTGATGAACTGAAAATGTCCACGTGAAGTAGTGGGGATTGATGAGGGGATTGGAATTGATAACTTGGGTGAATTAGTGGAGTAATTTCAGTTGTCAACCGTTAGTTAGTGGGGTAATTAGGATAGTGGGGTAATTAGGATTACGTTAGATATTGATAACTTGGGTGAATTAGTGGAGTAATTAGATTGCAATTGATAACTTTGTATAGTTTTACCTCTTCTGTTGCACAAGGCATGCGCAACCTATGAAAAGTTAGGGTTAAATTTTGGTTTGCTTTGTCACGATAAATGAATGGATACATGGCCATTCAGAAACCAAAGACTGAACCATTAACATCTAAAAACGTTGTGATACAGCAAATCATTGAATGCTTTAAAAATGCAAGGTAGACCATAACAGGTGAAATTTATAAAGTATCCTTTCAATTCTTACCGACAAATTACGCGAGCAGCTCAGCAGCATTTGAAATCAATCAAGCACCAGCAGCTATTCCGATTTAAGAGAGGCATTTTGACAGAAAACAGGAAAGTAAGCAATTTCAGAATCGGACTTTTATGAACGGTTAATAATGTTAAGGATTAACATTCCACTCACATCAATTTAAGGGTACAATAAAGCATCTGGATTGATCTGTCCATCACAAAACGTTGTGACATGCCATATAGTGGCCGTTTTACACACTATGGGTAATTTGAAAATTGAAAACTATAGTTCTTCCTTAAATGCCTTTGAAGCAGTCAGCTGTTCCTTCACCTATTTCAGAGCATCCTGTAGCTCGGATATCTGAGTTTCCAACTCAATCGCTCACACCATTTTAGACAAGAAAATGTTAGACTGTATATGCGAGTCACTAACATAGCAAAAGTGTGTAGCATTTAGCAAATCAGAAACGATAAACCTTCACATTTTGCATAAAAGATGGATCAACATTGCCAAGAAATTGAAGTCATTTGAATCTTTAGAAATATGGGTTGAGAACCCTCACATTACTCCACTAATTCACCCAAGTTACATGAAGAATGGAAATGAAATGCTATGTGCCTAAAACCCACACATTTCATATTTTTCTTTAAGCAACCATGAGCAATTGATTACCTTAAGCAACCATGAGCAATTTAGTTTTGAACAAATCTTCAAAACGGAATTCTCAACAGAACCTTAGTGAAGTAAATCTTCACTGCAAGTGTAGATAGCAAGAGAGAGAAGTCAATAGAGGTTGGGGTTTGGCCTGCAAGAATAAGAGAGAGGGGCAGGCTGTCCACTTTGTTAAGTGGGAAAGAAAGTGGAAAAGGAGATCAATTAACTGGACAACATTGGGATGAAAGTGGCTGATGGAGTAGGAATCTACATTAAACAACAATTTGAAAATTCAAAGTAATACTCACAAATTAGTTATGAAACTTAGAAAGGGTGATCCTGTCATGAATGCTTGGGAGGCATGGATAGATAAAACAGGAAAACAAAATATACCTTTAAAAAAAATCATTTCAAGTTCAGAGATGATAACTGACCTTTTAACATCAAATTTTATTCAACACCAAGTTTCTTTAAGAAGATTTATGATTCTTGAAACTCCTTATTGTGTGGTTCTACAACATTAAGATCAAACCCTGAAACTGGTACAAATAGCGCATACAAAACTAATATGAGCATATCGGGCCCTATCCCTCTTTTTGACAAAAAAAAAACTAATATGAGCATGAAAAAAGGATGCAAGCTTACCGCCTAAAGGAGCTTTGGTTGTTCTGGCTTGACCTCTAGTCCTGCTGAAATTTAGCATTTGGAACAAATTCGTATAGGCTAAATTTTGCAGCTGATCAAGTACCAATCAAAATCTGTCACCTGCGGCAATAAAAAAAATTGCTTGATGCCATCAGCATTCATGAAGATGAAAACAACTTCTTGATCTACTTGTCTGAGCTAGCAAATGCAAAGAATAAACTCAAATAAATGCTGATGGCATCATATAAAAGGATACCGAATGATGGCATCAAGCATCATTTCAAAACCATATATTGTGTGACATTTCATCAAACAGTTAGAGTGCATGACTAAATGTCATTTCAAAACCATATATTTCAAGGGCCTTCATTCCTCTAATCCCAGCGGCTGAAGCTGCCACTTACCCTGAAACGAATCAATATCACCCTCAACATGCTCAAAACTAACCTCTCGTTCAAAATGTTCACACAAATCCATATAATAGACCATTGCATCCTTCATGAACACATTATTGAATCAGATGGCACATGTTATAATGCATCTACATGTTTGTTACTTTACATATATAATGAAAGCCATAGTTGCTAACTGAAGATTACGAACGCTATTGTTGTCCCGCAACAGAACCTTACTGATTGCCAAGTTTGAACCTATTCTGGAAATTCCAGCTTATTTAAGAAAACAGTGGCAAACAAATTGACAAAAAATACTTTAATCTCCAAACATTTTCACTTTCACTGATCCAATCTTCAACTGGTAATGATAGGCAAGAGAATGGAGCAGTATCACTAAATAGTAGGAGGGCTTGTTCAAATAGGCCCCAAAATCCCTCAAGAAAAAGCAGGTATGTAATAAATAGGTTACAAATTAAAGTCAATGCACCATAGCAGCCTTTATGATGTTTGCTTTCTCTGCCTTCTTTTAAAACCATGCCATTTCCTTGTCAACTCAATTAGAGTGAAATTGTGTTTAGGGGGGGAATTGCATCAGCAAAATTATGGAATTCAGTTCAATAAATATAAAAAAGACGTGGCAAATGTGGCTGCATTTGTCACATACAAGCTTCAAGGTCTCTATAAGAACTAACATGATGTTCAGATGAGATGGCAAATTCACCTTTGCTAGAGAGTGGTAGAATTTTATGTACACTTTTTCTGTCACCTCCTTTGGACTCCTTAACCATATTGCCTTAAATTCATTCACATACAGGAGTCATCTTCTTCATTTGATTCGTCATCATCTGCTGGAACCTCCTTCTCTACCTCCTTTGTAGCCAAAGTTATATAGGGAAGTTGATAAATTCAGAATACCTCTTCACCAAGTCCTGCACATAATCAAGGGTATCACACATTAAGATTGCCAACATTGTGATATCACATATCATTCAAGAAGTTTATTTGTTGATGAAAGGTAATTGATCCTTAAGAATCATGATGATGAGTTAAGCCACCGAATACTAACTTTCAATTTGCTCTCCTCTAGGTACTCCCCACCCTCCTCATGGAGATGTAATTAATCTGATCTAGGCAGATCAAATTGTGATACTGCATTTGCAACATTCTGAAACTCAGCCTGGAAATACACAGACAAAATAAAAAAACTCTTATCAACCAAAAAATACAATACGAAGTTAAGAATGCTTACAATTTGTGGAATTTGAGGAATGTTATCCAAGCTACCTATCCAAAATTTACATAGGTTCTAATCAAGAGGATCAAACCTAAATGTCACTTGCATCACATTCTCGTAAAACCTGCAAGTTCATAGCATGTAAATAGTGTAGTGTTGACATCCTAAACATAATCAAGATGATCAAATATTTAATTAAAACCATATAAAATCTAAAGCCTAAGGATGATCATATAAATTTTGCAAGCAATAAAGACAAGGCAGATATTTTTTAGGAGTAATTGCATAAATAAAACTGAAATTAAAACCATGCCATTTCCTTGTCAACTCAATTAGATGGAGAACAAAATGTAGTAGATGAATTGCTTTTTCTTACCAGTCTAGTCAGGGCCTGAAAATTGAAGCTAGGTATCGCCTTTGGCTCCACCAGCGCGCCTTCCACCATTGCCCAGCTTGCAAGGCAGGACGATGTTGGCAACAGCCGGCGCTGCATCCCCCTGCCACCACACTTTCTCGACCAAACCCTTGCGAAGCTTCTTGAAGGAATCTGCAATTAGCAGCTTATCATGAAACTGCGGATAAAACCAACAAAGTTGAATAAACACAAAGTAATCCTATTCCTTTTCATTCCTTCATGAAACCAGAAAAATAGAAAATCAAATACCCCATAGCGCATCTCCATAAATAGAGTTTTAGGCATTATGCTTTGATTTGGGATTCATTCATAGAAAACATCCCCAAAATGAACTCATCATGTACAGAAATTAACACGGTCACTCACAGATTAAACATTTTCAAATTCCAACCACGTGAATAAGAATAGAATACAAGCAATCAATTATCCCCATGATGAAATTGAATTCCAGGACAAATGAGAAAATTAGGGTGAACCCATGATGAAATTGAATTCCAGGACAAATGATAAAATTAGGGTTTCACCTGGAAAAGCATTGTGAGCATATCAGAAGGGGAAAATCGGGATCGAAACCGTCTGGTCAACCGTCGTGGCACCCGCTCCCTCCACGACGACGGCAGATTCATCCGGTTGTTCTGGAATTGCGGTCTCCTCCGCAGCGAACCTCAACAGTGTCCGTTTGAGCTTATGGGTGGCTCTCAGAGGAGGGCAACTATTGATGAAAACACCTTTCTTTCCAAGGGGAGAGGAACAAAGATGGAGTTTCAGGGGAGGTGATTGATGATGGGTGCGATGGAGCTCTGCAAATTGGGCGGAGATGGTTGAATGTTGACACTGAAGCCATGGTAAGAGCAACGATTTCGTCTTATCTATCCTCTATCCACTCCCGCTGAAGCCATCTTCTCTGTAATTGCCCAATTCCCCTTCATGCCTAAAACCCTAAAATCACATCACCATGTCTAGAATGAAGAAAGAGAAACATGGAGAGGATGGAGAAATAGAATAAACAGTTGAGAGATTTTAAATAAGAAAACGATTTTGAGAAGAGAGCTTCTCTTTTAATTTTTATAACTGGAAAATGACGGGTGGAGCAGTTTTTGGATCGTGGAGGAGTTATCAGAACGTGGGAGGAGAAGTGGGTGGATGATTTGGCAAGATGACGTGGTACAAATTAATTAGGTGGATACTTTGTATTGGTCAAAAACAAAATGGGAAAGTAATAGATTAATGGGCATACCTCAATTTTTTGACACGTGGATTCAAGACCTCTTGTGAAACCACGTAGGAGCCTTTTACTTCTGCTTTTAGGTTTGTACTAGTGTAAGGCCCGGACCTAAGGTCCGGGTATTTCGTCAAAATAAGTAATGTTTGATGTTTGTTTTTTTTTTTCAGTATAAAATTAAAAATTATATAAAACAACAATTTTATATCTATTATTAGTTTCATACTCATTAATAATCAATATGAAATTATTTAAACAAATAATATTTTATATAATCTTTAGTTTTTATTAAAAACACGTGAAATAGTGTAAAAATCAAATATTTTATATCAAGTACTTTGACATATTGTAATGGTCCTAAATATGTAGAAAAAAAACTTATTTAACCTACTAAACTAATCTTAGCCGTTCGAGGGAAAAAAAGGCCAAGATTAAATCTTATAATTAAAACCACTAAGAATTCTACCAATACATCATTCCAAAGTCCAAGCACGACATTCAACTTCCATTTCCTCTTTTCAGATAAACCAAAGAAAAGATAGATGGCGATCGATTTGGAGAGGGAGACGGGAGAGATGGCATTAGAGGTGCATCGCGAAGGTCCGTTTGCCTTGATTGAACCTTAGATATTGTGGAGGAAGGTTGATGTCGAAGCCGCAAAAGAGGGGTGCCGCCGGATGTATAACATGGCCCCCGGTACAGTATCTAACGACAACCATATGAAAATAACATCAAGCATGGTAGTGTCATAGGCCAGTTCATAGGAGGATTTCGAGTTAGATTAGCCTTTACCTTGTTGTCTGAATGAGATGATCTTCGGTACCAGTGGTTAGTAAGGCTTGCTTAGGAGTTGTCAATTGAATTCACACATGTTGTCTAAATTATGTATGCCCAGTTTTTAGTTTTTAGTGAAGCATGAACATTAATCAATTGGCCCATTTTGAAGTTAATAGGTTGAAAAACTAAGAAGAAATGCTCTGAGTTGCCCAGAAGCTGAATTAAAATACACATGCAATTCAATTAGAGTTTTCTATGCGCATTTTGATATTTCATAACATTCACGTCTAATTACTATGTGCAATTCAAGCATCAGCAACTATACACATTCAATCGATTAGTCGTAAGATCATAGCAAGGTTGGGAAATGGAGAGAAAGCTAGATACCTAATTACATACGAATTCAATGTTAGCTGGGCATCAAGAACTTGAACCAAGCAGAAATTAATCAAATACTCAAATAAACTATCATTAAGCCTACATCAAATAGATGGCCATTAAGCCTACATCAATAAACAATACTCGTACAACCTAAGCTTTTCAACTTACTTGCAACTCTTTCAAAGTAGTGATTTTCCTGTCAACTTTTATCATACCATTTGCATTTGCAACCAAGGCAGCAATGACCTCTTTTCCCTGTGTCAGGAGGAAATGGAACACCAACTACCTTTGTCTTCAAACCATCCCCAATCTGCAGAAACAAAATGTCCATCGGATATTATAACAATGATCTAAAACAAATGAATTTCCTCGGGACAGGCCTACATACTAATCCTCTGCCACAACAATGTTCTATAACAAATGTATAGAATGAAACTGATATAGAAAGAGGCTAGTCACATTTGCCCAGATAATCATATCATGCCATACTTATTCGCATCCTCGATATAAATACTCAAAGGGAGAAGTGAGAAGTGATCGCTAGTATAAATGGAGTCAATCTGTAGAATAAAATCTTTTCAAGTTGAAATCAATGAGGCAATTGTTATCCATACACATAGTTGACCCACAAATTATATTAAATTGTACTCCATCCGTCTCATATTAAATGTCGTTTGTCTTTTTCTGCACGCTTTTTAAGGAGCGAAAAACTCATAAAATATTAATTTTTTTAATATTTTTATACTAATTACTAATAAATATCAAATTATATAAAAAAAATTAATTAGAAAAATAATATTTTATAGAGTTTTCCGCTCCTTAAAAAGCGTGTCGAAAAGTAAAAAGACATTTAATTTGAGATGGAGGGAGTAGTAATTAAGAAGAAAAAAAAAGGAAAAAAAAGGAGCAAACTCAAGGTAGAAAAATTGACAACAGATATTTTAAGGTACCAAATTGGGACAAAAAATGTGACTTCTAGGGGTTATTCTAGTAGAGAAGCAGTAACATCAGCGGACCAAATATTGTTTCTTATAGCTTTTTTTATTGGAAGCTTGCAAAGAAAAAGTAAGTAGTTAGCAATTCAAAATCTAAAAGTGCAAATACCAATTTTTAGAATAACAGCACATGCAGATGATAGATTAGTACTTTTCAACACCCAGACCAATTGCTTCAACATCAACAAAAGGGACTAAGAAACATTCGAACTTTGTAAATAACATTGACGCAAAACCCCCAAAAGTGGGGTGTTTAGGGGAGCTTTGAGATTGTGTACCTCGTATTGTACCGCCGTTCGTAAGGGTCGAGCACTTGAGCCTCGTTTCTGGGTAACTAAAGCTCGAAACGCTGATCAAGAAGTTTATCAATCTCATCAACTTTACCTGCTTCTTTTCAAGTGTCTTTAGAGCTATCTCTTTCTTTGTCTCATACATTCTTGTTCTAGCAACCTTGCAATATGAGAAAATGTGGATTGTTAACATTGAGTTGCTCAGAATGGAATAGATTTTGGACCCGGCTAGGCTGGGCCAGAGTCTGCAAAAGTTGAAAAGAAGTACAAAGATGAGTTATAATAGCAGAAACATGCCATCGATGATGTTGATGAATGCAGGAAAACAGGAGGACAAACATTGCTGTTTTTAAAAACAAATAGAACTATCGATGAAAATGAGAGGAAAATAAAGCAGGTTACTGTTCACATCACCATCGTTTTATTCTCAAAATTGTATTAAAAACCACCCTTTATCCCTCCCCGGTTATCTATTTACCATCATTCATGAATTTTACTTAGCCATCCATTAGATGTATACTGCTATATGATCCATATTGCATTAACTAAACCACCCATTTGTTCTAAAAAATTGCTATTTAGCCAACCCTCTTATTTTCATATGTGTGTATAAGTAATGTGTATTTTATCAATAAAAAATACTGTATTTAATACCCTTAATTAACTATAATAAAAGCATTTACAAGGAAGGACAGAAAACTGTAGAATTTGCATGTGTGTATAAGTAAGGTGTGGAGGTAAAATTGACTTGTAATATTAGAGTTTGTGCTAAAAAAATCCAAACAGATGGCAAAATCAAGATAGGTAGATGTCTTACGATTTCCATCATCTCAATAGATAACAAAAATCATGTCACACGATATTTAGCAACAACACCACCACCCCTGATGTAGTTTCCTGCCCAATATTCAATCATGGTTACTTACAACTTAAATGCCTGCACAATGGGCTTCAAATGAGTCAACGTTTGCACCAATTTTGCCCACATGGTGAACTCAGAGAAGAGGGGAAGACCTGTACAGAGATGAGATGAAGAGGATTGGAGCAGTTGTTGCTCAATTTCAACACCAACAGAAGGATTAAGAAAGATTCGAACTTGGTAAATAATTGGTGACAAATTTCAACTGATTCAAAAACTTGTTTTGATATTACCATACATAAAAATCACAAACCCTACGTATTTCCAATCCATAATCAATTATAGAGGGAGAACATAAATTTGTGAGAATCAGATTAGGGTTTACAATTAGAATAATGAAGAGACCAAAGAAAAAGAAAGAGCACCTGTGTCCCGATCGATGAAGTCTACACGGAACGAAGTTGAATCTCCGCCACATCACGCCGCCCTAATTGCCCGTCTGCTACAACTCTTGCGCCGACCAAATTGACAGTTCGCCTCCACCAAGGCGCCGCCCTTATTGGTGGTGCTCCACCACCTTTGCGGGAGCTGCACCAACTCTCGGACCTCCGCCACCCTCGCGTCGCGTCGGGCCACCTCCCAGATCACCAATCCACCACCACCCGTGCGCAACGCCTCCACCCCAATTGGCCGACCTCTACCACCGAAACGGACATATCTCCTACCCGCAATAATTCTTCCTTGTCTTCTTCAATTAGATCTCCTACCCACATGCATCTTCTCTGGTTGATGAATTGAATTGATAATGGTATTACGGTTAATTGAACGTGGAGAAGTGGGAACAATTAAAAAACTTCTCTGTCAGACAATTGCATAGAAAGCCACGGTGCAAACTGCTCCATTCGGAGAGAGTGGGGGAAGGATATGGAGAACGTGGAATAAACTGCTTAAATTATTGACTGCCATGTAGATGCCACGTTGGTGCGGAATTGGAAGGGTAATTGAGGTGGACACTCTCCTTGATGACATCTGGATTCGAGCATTGTGATGAAGCCACCTAGGAGATGTGTGCTTCTGCTTTTAGGTGTAGTATAGATAGATGGATGATTGAGGGAATTGATCGAAGATAAGGGCTTGTGGATTGCTTGGCACAAGGAGTTTTCGGAATGAAAGAGATTCCAACAAAACTCTACTTCATCGAGAGGAACATGCGTATAAGGCAGGTTCTTCGGATTTTTGGATAGAGCTAATGTTTTTGATTTTGGAGCTTTTAAGTTTAGAAGCTTATGTTACTCAAATAATAATTTGCACATGTATAACTTATAATATAATAAATATTATGCATTATAAGTTATAATATATGATTATGCAAACTGAGTCGATAGTACCAACTTTGTTTTTTTTTTTCCGACTACCTAGCAGAAACTTAATCGAAAAATTTTCTTATGAAAAATATAAGTGAATTTAGAAAATTAATATTAAGAAAGATAAAATAATTTAATTTTAGAAAATATTTCCCAATTGAATTTCATAACCTATATTTTTAGGACATAGGTTAAAAATGATTTTAAAAATAATACTATACAATTTAGTATTCTATTTGTTAAACAAAATATATCACGTTATCCATACATGCTTTATAAAGAGTTTAAATATTAAATTTTAGTATATAAAGTGTTAATTCTTTACTAGCTTGGTTGGTAATGGACCAATGGTACAATTATAAAAAAAAAAATGAAATTTTCTATAATATAGCTTTTATCATTATAAACAGAACGTGAATGGTAGACTATATATCTTTTTAAAATCCTCTAAAAAAACTCACACAAATTCTATAATTGATAACTTGTAAAACATTTTCCTAATTCATTTCTCGTTCCAAAAGGTGAAATCGCTCACCCTGGCGCCCCTCACTCTCCGGCCCGACAGATATTTTGAGAGGAGGTAAATCATGGTGACTCAATCGGTAAAAAGTGTCTGGGACTAGTGCTCACTGCGAACAAGGAACCCCTCTCATTTGAGAGGTTACTCCCTCACTGTCGCTATTAAGACTCGGTCCTTGGTCCTTGCTCCAAATGCCACCCCTATGACCGGTTGAGCTAAACTCATGCAAATGCAAGCCTTCTTAATTCATTTCTCACTCCCCACAATGGTCGGGTTTCAAAAAAATCATCTCATTATTTTTTCCATACCCAATATTTACCCTATAATTTCAAATATTAAAAATTTGAATTGATAGATCAATATTAAAATTTATTAATTTAATTTTAAAATTATATTGGATAATTACTTGTAATAATTTAAAATCTTAAAACAAAATTGCTAATAAATTCAACAATTCAAAAATTATTAATTTACTTTTATAATTATATTATATTTGATAATTAATTTTCATAATTTAAAATATTTTAAATAAATTGTTAATAAACAATGTAAAAAATTATAAATTTCATTATAAAATTATATTTGATAATTAATTTTAAGAATTTTAAATCTTTTAATTTAATTGTTAATCATTTTAATTAAAATATATAAAGGCAAATTAAAAAAAATTATTTAGTTGTATAAATGTCATCGTTTTATTGATTTAAGGTGACCAATATACTTAGACATTTTAAAATGCAGAGGTTATATACAATATTAAGTGTTATCGATAGCTGGTTTTGATAGTGGTGTCATGATGGACTTAGGTTGTCCTCTTCTCCTCCCTTTTGGTCCATTGGTTACCCAATGTGCAGCCCACTAGTTTTGCAAATTGCTTAGGAAACCCACCCAATGCGTTTTAAATTAAGGGCTCATTTGGTTAACTAAAAACAACCTCATCAAACACTTTGTTAGTGTTAAGCCTGAAAAAAATGTTTGTTTCACCTCCTTAAATGAATGAAAGTGTTATGAGCTTCAAACAGATCGACCCCTTTTATTACCCCTCATTTTCCTGGCTTTTCATTTCAATCTCCACTACCATCTCTCCCCGACACACGTAGTTCTATTATGGTTTTGGACCTCTCTTCAAACCTCTTCAATGGCTCCCTCTCCTCCAACGTCGGAGGTGCAGTTCTCGTGTATCTGAATGTTTCCGACAACTTTTTTGGCGGATTGTCACCAAAGCTGGGCAGCAACTGGCCAGAAAAGGCTACGGTTGACCTCTCCTACAATAATCTGACGGATCTGATCCCGAATGTGAAGTCGCTGGTGAGTCAGAAATTGAATCCATTTTTCGGGAATCCAGATTTGTGCGGGAAGCTAGTGAAGGAGACCTGTTCCATTTCTTGAACTCTCTCGAATCTATCGAACGGCACAAATTCGATTACACCGGCTATTGCAGTCATACCAGGACAGCTCGATTCGGACAATTCCTTGAGGAATTCATCTTCAACACCATCGCGTATAGGTGGCGGGAGCCATTACAGGTTGAAATTGGTGACGATTGTTGGGATTGCGGTGACGAATTTGAATGGAATTGAACTTCTATATTTGGTATGGCTTTACCTGTACCAATGGAGGAAGAGTAGAGTGGAAATTGCACAGTGGCGAAGGAAGGTAGCTACGACGGTGGCGGAGCTGCCAAGGGTGCCGTTAATCACCAACAATAGATTTCGCTCATCGCGATGCGAAGCTTGGCAGCAACAATGGCGTGCTGTTTCTTGAAAGAAGCGGAAATGGAGGCGGCGACGACGCTCTTAGAATACCCGTAGATTCGGTTCGATGACGAAAGTTGGATGTAGAATCAATGAAATTCATCTTTGTCTTCCTACTCTCTACTTCCTCAAAGTTTGTGAACCTTTTGTTGCTAATTTTTTGGTGGTGTTGATGAGTACCAAGTTTGTTAGGGATTAGTGGTAATAAGAACACCGAGTGCGCAACGGAAAGAATGGAATCACGAATAGAGAGAAATAAGGCAAGATAGAACACACAAATTTAAAGTGGGAAACCCGAGTACCGGGAGGAAAACCCACGAGCGTCAAGAGCCAACAAATCCACTATCAAATAGGAAGAGTACAACAAACATTGTAGGAAATACAAGGGGTAATGGACAAAACTCTCTCTTTACAATATAGTGGAATAGAATGTGTTTGTATGTTGAAGGCTTTGTGTGGAGGCTTGGATAGACTAATGTGGATGGAGCTTGAATGGTGTGGGATGATTCAAGGGAATGATCCACGAAAAGACTAAGCTTGAGTCTCTATTTATAGGCATCATGCTTGGGTAGGATGGGATGGATAACACCTGGGAAGATTCTACAGAAATGTGGAATGATAAGGCTTCGAGAAGCTTCAAGAACCATTCAAGAAGCTAGTAGAACACTTTCTTCTAGATCTTTCTTTTGCCCAATAGAAGTCGAGCCCAATCAATCAAGCCCAAATGAGGATTTGAATGCAAACCCAACAAACTTTGCCTTGCATCAATATCCGAATGAGATCTCTGCTGCATAAAGCCCGAAGGGTATCCAGAATGGAGCGTTTTAGCAATTTTGGGGTTGAAATACCCCAAAGTATTTTTGGAGATTTCGTTTCAAGAAAATATATTTTTATATCAAAGTTCTTTTATTTTGAACTCAATAATGTTTTTTGAAATTAAATATAAAGTTCGTAACTGTTTTGATACATTTTATTTTTATTCTTATTCATTTAAGTGAAATTTAATAAATAATTTAGTTATTTTATGTCATATTATTTTAAAGCGAGTTTGCATATTTTTCTTCAAATAAAGAGGGATTTATTGTTGTAACCTATTTTAATTTCCGTAAAATATAAGTAATATGAGGTTTTAGGAAAATATTGTTACATAAAATAAAATGTATTTAAATTAAATATTTTATTATTTTATTATTTAAGTTGTGTATCATTTTAACAAATAAAATTTCTGGATATATATATATATATATTATAAATAAGTAAGGGCTAAACCGGTTTTTTTTAAGCTGGGTGAACTGAACCGGACCAAATAAAAAATGTTGAACCGAACCGGCTGAACCATTTCTTCAACCTCCAGCCCCTGCGTTTCATGGTTGAACAAGGGTGAAATTTCCCTCCCTCAAATCTCGCCTGAATCTTTATATTTCTAGAATGTTCTCTAGTCGTTGATGATGAGATTTCCGCAACCAATTTGGAGATTCAGGGTCGAACTGCAACCGAACGAACTTATCCCCAAATTCGAAAATCACCAAATCCGCTCAAGTCAGGCCTAATCTCATCAAATTGAGGATCGGGATAGCGTTAAGAGTGATTATCTAATCGATTTATGGATTTATTTTAATCAAATCCATCCCCAAAACCTCCTCCTATAAATACCCATTTCGGGACCACTTTCGAACCACACCATCACCATTTCTGTAACGGCCCAGAATTATAATTTCCGGGTTACGTTTCAAGGGATAAAACCCCTTGTTCGGATCTTGCAATCCAGGTACGGGTCGAGGTTTCAAACTCATTTTAAGATTAGCAGAAAGAGGGATTTCAAACCCTAAAAACCTCGAAGGGCCGTTGGGTACCCTTAACCTGTCCTAAGACTATGTCGCGGAATCCATTTCAAACGAAAGTAAAGCGGAAGTAAAGTACAGATACAAGTGCCACGACAGAGCCGATCAAAACCAAATTAAGAGTGGGTAATTACCATTTTACTAAGTTAGGATATTAACCAGATTCTTCAATTCGCCAAAAGGGAACCCGTCATATAGACATCGAGCACTCAAAATCTGCAGAAAATGCCTTTAAAAAAAAGAACGGGGAAAGGAGTCAGATCGAGCCACTCATGCGGGACCAGCAGTCCTCGCTGAGGCCACATAGTATGTGCTATACCTAATAAAGATGCTCTAATGCAGTACGAAAGTCAAACACACTAGCATGCTCCTAGTTACAATAATCTGTAAAAATACTGTAAAGGGCCCAAGACAATGCCAAGTGGCATATCCCTCTCCTACCTCCACCCCCTTCCGATAGGGCGGAGACTGGCCAGCTCGTGAATGCATTCCATCATAATCGGGCGGCACGCATGCCTAACCCGCTCCACAATAAAGCCCGCAGGCATAATATAAGGAAGTTCATGACTCGATTGACTCAGGGTACCCGATGAGGCTGGGCTACCCTATGACCCTAGGAAAGACTCTAGGACTATCACAGATAACGGCCGTTCTATTTCAAACGCAATAAGTAAGCAGATGCTCATTCAATTAGTGCAACCTAAACAGGATACTACATGGCATGCTTTTATGCATATGCAACACCTAACATAAAATGCAACAACAGGCATGAATGTCCAACCTGAGTAAGCCCCCTAGGGAACTTACCTGAAGATGCAGAACAGCAAAATAACGCAAGCAAGGGCCCAAATGCAAGTCCATAGCAATCCAAAAGCAGTACACACCTATCATCAAGCCATTTTCATAAGCTACCGAACCAACATTCTTACACACCCGAACCCAAGTTCTCCATATCCTCAAAACCAATCGACGATAAAACCATTTTCCAAAACCTTTCCGATACGAACAACATCAACCAAAATCATTTACTTCCAATTTCTTTCTCAAAACCAATATAATTAAACCAAGACAAGGAATCCCGACATTAAACATTTAAACCTTAAAACCAATATCTCAAAATCATATTATAGAATTAGTCCCGGCATTTTATTTCAAAACCTTGACTTTAATGTTTCAAGTAATTCAAGACAATGATAAACATTTCCAAAATAAATCCATCTTTAAAAACCCCATTCATAAATCAAACTGACAATTTCTCTTTAAAAATCTAGTTTATTAACAACATTTAACAACATACTCCAATAATATTTAAAATATAAGAATCACCAAATTCACATATTTAAATCAACACACTTATCCCAAATAATTTTATCTCCAAACACTTTTATAATCATTTCATAAATTTATTTTCATAAAATCAGATTTATCAAAAATAATAACTGTAATAATAATAACCAACAATAATAATAATTATTAATAATCTACTAACAACTAACCATATAACAAAAGATGATAGGTAATCAACAAAACAAAACCTTATAATACACCCAATAGGCCGGCCCAATCCTTAACCCAAAACCAAGCCCCAACCCGACCCAATAAAAGAAAAGAAAGAATGACCCGGATGGAATAGAACCGGATCCCATTACCCGTCTCCCCGATCCAAGCTCAAAACCCAGCGAAAGAAAAGAAAGAGGAGCCGTCTCCTTCCTTGGTCAACGTTGCGCGAAGACGGAAGAGGAGAAAGAGAAGACGGTCCTAGCGCTGCTGGTTACGTCGGACATCGGCGAATACGGCTCGGCTCGACTGCTCGGAGAACATCACTGCGAGAGCTCGGGTGGGCTCAGGGGCGCTGCTCAGTGGCGCCCAGGCGTGTTGCTGCTACTCGGTTTTCGAACGCCGGAGTCCCCAGGCTGCTGGGCTCGATGAAGGGAGGAGTATTGGTGGTGCTGAGGTGCTCGGGAGGACAGAGGAGGCGCTCGATGGGAGCTCAAGAGTGGAGACGCTAGCTGTGATGGTGGTGGCTCAGTGCTGCCGCCTGAGGAGAGAAGAGAAACAGATGGAGGGAAGAGGAGAAATGAGGGAGTGAGGGTTGTGTATGAGACGTCCCTGTGGGTTTTAGGGGTTTGATTTGGACAGTACAAGGGCTGGGTTGGTGTGGTTGTGGGAATGGAAATTGAAATGGAAATCAGATAGAAATAAAGGGGAAACAAAATTCTGAAATTGGAATCAAGCAATGGCGTGGGTAGCAGCACAAAAGCATGAGGTTGTTTGGCCTTTTTGTCAAGAATGGTGAAACAATGGTGGTGTGATGAGAAGGGGAATGTGAGGTTTTGCCCAAATTTGCTCATGACAGGCTAGAGGGGAGCTGTTGCCCTGATCGACAGTGGAGAAGAGAAATAGGGGGGGGGGGGGGGGGGGGGGGGAGAAGAAGACTAAGGGTATGTGGTCCCAACCCTAAAAAAAATCAAATACCTGAAAATTTAAATCCCGAGACCCGCTCTCTCAACCTTATCCGATTCGACTCAAAAAGATTTTTAAATTTTCAATTCCGAAATAAATAATGAACACCAAATATTATTTTAAATTTTCGCATATGAAAGCGAGATAAAACATATTTTAAATTTTCAACTAAATAATGCCGGAACTTGTTTCGAAGGATTTAGAGTAACCAATAGCTCGAGGATGGAAATTCCAAATCTCCCGAATCTTAGAAATCGAGATGATTATAATTCATTATTTTAATAATTTAATATTATAAAATTTCACGGTCTTTACAATTTCTCTACACCTCCGAGCTCTCAACCTGTCCCATGACATTCTAAACGCCTCTAGCAACGTTTCCCTTCACAAAGTTTTCAGAAAATCATCCTGAATCCAAAAACCCCAATTTCAAACTACCTCACCGGAGCAACTCGGTAGCCCTCGTCCACCGTTGCCGGAGCCACCATCCGCCACCCAGAGGAGCACACAGCCAGCACGAGTCCGTTGCCGTCAGCCTTGTGCGCCGCCGTGAGCCGTTCCACCACCAGTGCCTCGCCGAAGTGGAGCCGTGGTCTTGCCTGAAACTCTATGTTGAAGCACTGTCGAGAGGAAGGAGGAGGAAAGCTAATTACGTAAAAACCCCTACCTTCTATTCTTTCCCAATCATGCCCTTTTCAGTTTTTAAAAATTTCATATTCTAACCCGTGCTTTTATTTGGGCATAAATTGCTTCCAACTCTATTAACTCGCAGAGGCTCGTCAACCCATACGCCCATACGAAGGAATTCGAGTCCGACCAACTACTTAGGTCAAAGCTTGCAACTTCAAATCAAGGCAAGTGACATTCGAAGCCTTTCTGCTCAACTGGTGGCTTCGTGTCTTGGTTGTTTTCCTGCCTTTGATTGCTTGCCAAGTTAAATAAAATAAATTACAATTCACCTATTTGTGTGATTTATTCATCCGTTAATTTGAATTTGGCAAGTATAATTGGGTAATGTTATTATTCAACGTCACTATAAAATAATGACATAAATACCCACATTTTTATTAAAGCATGATTTATTTTGTTCCTTCATGCTAATTGGTTAAGAAAATGATATGATTCTTTTATGTATCCATTCTTTTTATTTCGTTCTGATCACCTAGGGTTTTTTGAATAAGTAGAACCAATGTCAGGATTGTTTGTTGCGAGTGAAACTCAATTGAATCCAATTCAATCAAAGTAAAACATATCAATCATCGAAAATCAATGTGAATCATAAAGTTGAAATTGTAAAGTCAATCAAAGCAAAACATATCAATCATCGAAAAGCAATGTGAATCATAAAGTTGAAATTGTAAAGTAAAGTGTTGGTAGTGTCAGGTCGGGGCCGTTACTCCTCGGTCTTAAGGTTTCATGAAACTAACACACTTCCATGCGAGATGTTACACAACCAAAGAGGTTGTAGGTCGCTATCCACTATAGGTAGAGTGGGGCCGGTAGTAGTCGATAAAAAGATAAAAGACGTAAAATGCATATTATGTGAGTAAGTGAGTGAAGAATAATATACTTGTAACAAACATGTGACTGAATAATAATGTACAAGTAACAAACATGGTGAACTAGGTATTGGGGGATACAAGATCAACCCTTAATTGACTGTCTCCGACCGCGGTTTAAAACTCTCCGGAAGAGTCCTGCCCTCTGGGTCAATTTTGGGTCACATCGAGTACCTTTTGATCCAATACTTAGTTTAGACGGTATACTAAACAATGTATTAATAATATAGTGGGCAGTAACTCGTTTCAAGCTATGTCATATTCCATCAGTAATCGGGATATGATTCCTAATACATCTTTTCTTACTCAACCCTTTCGAGATATTCGTGTCAAAGGAGGGTCGGGTCACAAATAAGCCAATTCACTTCAAATATTCAAATCTCATTTGGATTTAATTCTTACCATTTCATGGTCACATGAATCCAAAGTTTTCTCTGCTTTCGTGCCGTCACTTGCTAGTTCTCGCGAACTAACCGTCCTTTGTTTGGATGGCTAGTTTTCACAGGTTTAGGATAAAGCATTACGAGGTCGAAGGTTGGAAATGTGAGTTGGAATCGTCTTCAAATATATTTTTATGTTACTATTGTTTTGAATCAAGAGTCTCTTTTATCATCAGTGTATAAATGTTATCTTTTATTTGCTATTGGAAAGTTGTAACGACGTTGTTTTATATTTAATTATTTGTTTCATTTAAAGTCTTCCACGATTTAATTGTATTTTAATTATGAATTTAATGTTATCATCTTGTTTATGGGAGCATGGTTGCATGTCCCAATAAGCTTAAGGTGGTTATGAAGACATTAAAGTCCGATTAACCACTGGCGTTGTGGCATTACCTTGGGTTATAAAAGGGGGTGTTACAAAAGGTGGTATCAGAGCTGAAGGTTTTTCTACAATGATTTTCATGTCAGAATTATTTTTCTACAATGATTTTCATGTCAGAATTATTTTTCTACAATGGTTTTCGTGTCAAAATTGTTTCATAAATGGTTTTCATGGCATAATGGTTTTCATGTCAGAATTATTTTTCTATAATGGTTTTCATGTCAGAACTGTTTTTCTAAAATGGGTTTCATGTCAAAATTATTTTCTCAAATGATTTTTTTTGTCAGAGTTTTCTTCTCAAATGGTTTTCATGCCTTCAAAATTATTTCTAGATCAAAACTAAATTTTTATATAAGTTTCAATGTTTTAAGATGTTGACCGAGAAAAAAATAAATTCAGAAAATAAAATTCCTCTTTCGGTTTTATAATCTTCTCTTATACTATTTTCAAACATACAATACGGTTGTGCAAAGGTCTTTATAAAATATGGCTTGATTCCGACGTCCAATTAGACCCTCAGGTGCTTGGTTTAACCCTACTCTTTTCCTCGTGGTAGATGGCTGCCCCTTGCCGCTCTAACCTACATAGGAGCCTCGCACAGAATAAACTGACGGTGGATGCGTTCAGCGCCCCATACATGGCACTTATTATGGTGAAAGAAGATTCGGAGGGAGACCCCCAGGAAGTTGAGGACGCTCCTTCGATTACAGCTGAGGAAAATTCGAAGGAAGACCCCCAGGAAGACGAAGATGCCCTTCTGATGGCAGCTGAGGAAAATTCGGAAGAAGAACCCCAAGAAGAAGAGGAAGTCCTCCCGGATGTCAATGAAGTAGATCCCCAAGAGGAGGAGGAGCCACAAGAAGAGGATGAGAACGAAGCCGGGCACGGAGCAGAACCTCTTGCGACAAGGCTTTCGGTAGTTAAAACAGAGTTTCTCCGCCATGTGCAGCTTCAGGCAAGGGAAGCAGTGCACAATTACTTGGATCAAGAAATAGCGGAAAGGCGAAATAGGATCCAAATAATGGAAGCTCAACAGGCTGACCTGCAGAAGAGGGGGGCAAAGGAGAGACGAGAGCAGACACTCCTCTATGAAGTTAAGCTAGATCTTCATCGTGGGGCAGTAAACCTTTACGACCGCTACTCAGGAGCCTCTCAATCTAGGGAGCGGTCAGCACCCTCCAACCTAGATGGAAGGGTTTTTCGTCATTTCTTTTAGTTACACCTCTTCCGTGTCATTTATGACTTTCTTTCCAAGTCCTAGTTCGTTCCCTTAGTTTCGCACTTTAGTTTGTTTGATTAAATTGAACGGTGTCACAAACAATATGTAGTGGATATGACATTTATTAGGAATAAAGTATTTAATTTCACAATGATTTAGTGGAGGGGATATGTGAAACCATCGGGTAACATTATTTGATCTCAAAGTCGTGGATTCATTTAATATTTATGCAACATGTCATAAGTGGGGAGGTACCCCCAACGTGTTAAGAAACTGTGTGTGTGGTTTGTAAGCATCAAGAACTAGATTAAGCCAGTACAATGTGTGATAAGAACAAAAGATTAAACCTTAAACAAAATGTGTGTATGCCGAGTCACGACATAGAGTATATCCGATAGGTAGCTCTATTGTCGAGCAACCGAACTCTCAATGGGAAATCTGAATAAATGAATACCAATCCAAAAAAGATACTCGCGCGTAGAACACGTTGAATCTGCAAAACAACATAGCTCGAGGACAAGGAGGAAAAATCACCGAAGAACCAGAAGAAGAAATCTACCACTCCTTGTATACCACCGTAGCAAACTAGCTGCCACAATGGTTGCCATCGACGCCACCCGGGCCATTCGGTAACCTGGAAAAGGAAGCCGGATGGGGCAGAGACGAAAGCCAAGGGGTAGACTAGATAGCTTAGATTGATGCAAGACAGTAGTGGTCTAACTGCGATTAAATCATGCTAACCTAAGGCAAAATTAAAATTTTAAAAACCTTACCATTGATGAGTTCGAAAGGCATTGAGTTGGTCTTTGATGTAACCCATTGCTTCACGTCATTCAAAGAGTAATCAAAACTACGTTAGGTATCTCCTTTCGCTTTTGAAACCTCATTCGATGACCCTTTCATCCCAATTCTAGCTCCGTCCTTTCTTTTCTTTAAGTTTAGGGACGAAACTTATTTTAAGTGGGGAGGAATGAAATACCCCAAAGTATTTTTGGGGATTTCGTTTCAAGAAAATATATTTTTATATCAAAGTTCTTTTATTTTGAACTCAATAATGTTTTTGGAAATTAAATATAAGGTTCGTAACTGTTTTGATACATTTTATTTTTATTCTTATTCATTTAAGTGAAATTTAACAAATAGTTTAGATATTTTTATGTCATATTATTTTAAAGTGAGTTTGCATATTTTTCTTCATATAAAGAGGGATTTATTGTTGTAACTTATTTTAATTTCCGTAAAATATAAGTAATATGAGGTTTTAGGAAAATATTGTTGCATAAAATCAAATGTATTTAAATTAAATATTTTATTATTTAAGTTGTGTATAATTTTAATCAAAGTAAAACATATCAATCATCGAAAAGCAATGTGAATCATAAAGTTGAAATTGTAAAGTCAAGTGTTGGTAGAGTCCAGTCGGGACCGTTACTCCTCGGTCTTAAGGTTTCATGAAACTAACACACTTCCATGCGAGGTGTTACACAACCAAAGAGGTTGTAGGTCGCTATCCACTATAGGCAGAGTGGGGCCGGTAGTAGTCTATAAAAAGATAAAAGACGTAAAATGCATATTATGTGAGTAAGTGAGTGGAGAATAATGTACATGTAACAAACATGTGACTGAATAATAATGTACAAGTAACAAACATGGTGAACTAGGTATTGGGGGACACAAGATCAACCCTTAATTGATTGTCTCAGACCGCGGTTTAAAACTCTCCGGAAGAGTCCTGCCCTCTGGGTCTATTTTGGGCCACATCGAGTACCTTTTGATCCAATTCTTAGTTTAGACAATATACTAAACAATGTATTAATAATATAATGGGTAGTAATCATAACTCGTTTCAAGCTATGTCATATTCCATCCGTAATCAGGATATGATTCCTAATACATCTTTTCTTACTCAAAACCCTTTCGAGTTATCCGTGTCATAGGAGGATCGGGCCATAAATAAGCCAAATCACTTCAAATATTGAAATATCATTTGGATTTAATTCTTACCGTTTCATGGTCACTTGAATCCAAAGTTGTCTCTGCTTTCGTGCCGTCACTTGCTAGTTCTCGCGAACTAACCGTCCTTTGTTTGGATGGCTAGTTTTCACAGGTTTAGGATAAAGCACTATGAGGTCGAAGGTTGGAAATGTGAGTCGGAATCGTCTTCAAGTATATTTTTACGTTACTATTGTTTTGAATCAAGAGTCTCTTTTATCATCAGTGTATAAATGTTATCTTTTATTTGCTATTGGAAAGTTGTAACGACGTTGTTGTATATTTAATTATTTGTTTCATTTAAAGTCTTTCACGATTTAATTGTATTTTAATTATGAATTTAATGTTATCATATTGTTTATGGGAGCATGGTTGCATGTCCCTATAAG
The DNA here is from genome assembly GCA_963922045.1 of Persicaria maculosa. Classification (NCBI taxonomy): domain Eukaryota; kingdom Viridiplantae; phylum Streptophyta; class Magnoliopsida; order Caryophyllales; family Polygonaceae; genus Persicaria; species Persicaria maculosa. Next base: position 52,462,670 of record OY998254.1, read on the forward strand.
CCTAAGGTGGTTATGAAGACATTAAAGTCCGATTAACTACTGGCGCTGTGGCATTCCCATGGGTTATAAAAGGGGGTGTTACAGGGGCGTAGAAACAAACACAAAGACTTTGTATAAAGTCACCAATAACGGTCAGGAAATAAGAACGCCCATTAAGATAAATAACACGAGAAGAACCCCATCAAAGAGAATGAGCATGATCGAAAACACTGATAGGTGTAGGCGAACTTCGGCAAGGTTGGCCTTTTCTGAATGCCAAAAATAGAATGTTCACAAATGTTCATCATCAAGAAGCTAGTTGCTAAAAAGACATCTCATTGAGAACAATGCATGTTCTTTTCACGAAAGTGGCCAAAACTCATATGCCACAATTGAGTATCATCATAACGAGAGGTAGAATATTCGCAAGATCAACAATAGAAAATAACTCATGAAGATGAGTATAAATAGAGGTACCTTCAAGAAAACGAAGAGTATAGAGACGCTCCTTCATGACAAAACTCTTCGTAATATAAAGTAATCCAAGATCCAACAACAAACCAACAACTTGGTCTTTAACTTCCATCCAAAGCTTGAGAAGGGCATTCAACCGAACTCTCCAACAGTAATTCCCAAAACGATCTTAGGACTGATACCACTTGTTAGAGATTAGTGGTAATAAGAACACCAAGCGCGTAGCGGAAAGAACGGAATCACGAATATAGAGAAATAAGGCAAGATAGAACACACAAATTGTAAAAGCTCGGAATTTCAAATCCTAACTTTCTGGAAAAAGGAAATTAAGAACGAACTTAAATTGAATTCAAAACTCATTTAGCGGTTTTCGACCGAAATGTAAAATTTGACGAATAATTTCCGTCGTTTTGCCTCGAAAATTCAAAATAGTTATTGGGTGGCGATATCCTTTTCAGTTTTAAAAATCTAATTGATCGAGAAAGCGAGATTCGGGGAACTAACATTCGAAAAACTAAGTGCGGGATTCAAAATTCACGTATTCGGAATTTATTTTCGGGTATTGATTACCCAATTCAACATTCAATATCTCACCCACTCTCATCATTCACCGAATCACCATACCTCTTCAAGTCACTCCCATTCCCCGTCATTCACCATCACAATTCCATCCCATTCCCCATCATTCACCATTTCTGCTTCCTCCTTCACGCCATCTCCATCCCCGCAATGGCACCATCACCGAGAGTCTAAGGTCACCACCATCCCGCTCCATCACCACTTCCGCTTCCATCTTCATCACCACCATCGGCGTCACCCTCTTCAAGCACCATCCCCATCGCCACCATCTCCTCGTGCCTTCGTCCCTCCTTTTCCTTGAAGAGCAACAGCCACAGCACCACGAGGCACCTCCTCGAGAGCACAGCAGCAGCCCCACGCCGCTCAGGAACCCCAACGTTGCCATCGAAGCTCCTCCTTCCTCTGTTTCGCGATTCCGAGGTCAGTAAGTCGATCTCTCGCTCGATTCAAATCCCATGGAATCGCACCCCTTTAACCATCCTTTATTCTTATTAGGCTGACCCCAGAGGTTCCTCCCCCTTCGACGCAGTGAATCGAGCCTCCGATAAGCTCCGACGGAACTCCGAAGTCGCGAACTCCATTGGTGAGTTTTCGCCTCTCCTCCCTCTATTTCGATTTAATTTCTGTCTTGGGTTACACTGTTGGCGAGTGCGAGTGTGTGTGAGATGAGTGCAGAGAGTCGAGTGGGCTCGAGAGCCCCGACGAGAGCTCCGGCGTAATCGTGTGCGAGGCGAGACATGAGCAGCGAGGCCGAGCAGAGATGAGAGCAGCGAGCAGTAGCGAGCGCGGGAGCAAGGTCAAGCCAGCGGGCGCGGGTCGAACAGCCATCAGCGAGCGAGCTGACCAGCAGAAGCGGGCTTCCAGGCGGACGCGGGTGTGAGGAGCGGGCGAGCGGACGGGATTCCTCGATTGAACAGTGGCGGGGCAGGTAGAATTTGAAATCGGAGATGGAGGCATGACTTGTGGGCCCCAGCTCACTTATATATATATTAATTGTATTTTAACGTTTAACCGGATTAGGTTCGGTTCGGTTCGGTTGGGTTCGGTTCGGGTTATCCGTTTATTATTTAACTAATTAACGATAATTAAAATATATTATAATAGTAATTGAGGATTTAAAATACAAATTATTATATTTTGGGAGAATTATAAGGGTTGATTTATTAAATAAAAATGATTGGGATTTTAGGGGATTTGGAAATAATTTATAAAAGTGTTAAATAAATGGTATTTAAAATATCATGTAATACTATTTGAGATTTAAAATATATTACTGGGACTTAAAGATTTATAAAGAATTTGGAAAATAATTTCAAGGTTGGAAAGTAATCGAATAAATAAATTTAAAAGGGAATTTGGCGAGTATTTTCAAGGGTCGGAATACTTAACTATTTAACTGGGATTTGAAACGGTTCTGAAACTAACTTGGGAATAAGACCTATTCGATGACTAACTAGCATGATAATATGATCGTTTGACTAACAGTATGATATGCATGACTAATAGCATGACTTGTGGTGAATTATTATATGAGATTAAATGTTGGATGATTATGACGATCTAGTAGGATTTTATATCACACAAATTATGTCTTATGATTTTGATGAATCATTGAGGTATATGCGGAAATGATGTATATGAACATGCGGAAATGGTTGAATGATTTATGGAGAACGATGTGGTCTTGAGGAGCGGATGATGCGATGAAATGACTTTCATAATATGTTACTTGTTCTATTGATTGAGGTGTGCTTGAGTGCTTAATAGTTGGATGTAGACTTATGTATATTTCATTATGTACTAGGTGGTACTCTGTGATTGTGACTATTGTGTACTGGATTCTTCTGTTGCCGATCTGCTAGCCAGGTATGTCCTCCGGAGCTTACTCAGCAACCAGTACCTCCTGCCTGATGTGTCATATAGTATGTAGGTGTTGCATATGCATAAGAGCATGTCATGTAGTATCATGCTTAGGAATTGCATTTACGAATGAGCATCCTTATTTTGTATGCGTTTGAATACAGAACGGTCGTTATCTGTGAGTCCTAGAGTCCTTGCTAGGGTCATAGGGCAACCCAGCTTCATCGGGTGTTGTCCTCCTCGAGTCATTTATATATATCACGAGATACGAGATGGGCATGAGATATGATATGATGATGAGATTTGATATGATTATAGCATCGAACCGGCCAGTCTCCACCCTATCTGTAAGGGGGGGGGGGGGTAGAAGAGGGATGTACCACTTGGTATTCTTTGTTAAGGCCTTCCTCAATATTCTGCGTATATGAATTAAGAGCATGATAGTGTGGTTTTATTTCAGTACTGCATGAAGGCATCCAGAAAGGGATCAAAAGAAGGATGATCTGCAATTGATCCTTGAGGAGATGCGTCGGAATCAGGGCACCATCAACAACCAGTTCCAGAACATCACTACAAAATTTGGAGAACTGGACATCTGGAAAAGAGGAATAGAGACGCAGATGGGTCAAATCGCTGCACAGATCCCACGACCGTCCGGACAGCTCCCTGGGCAAACAGAACCAAATCCTAAAGGGAAGACCGGACACGTCGCAACTATCAAACTCAGGAGTGGGCATCAATTACACGAGCCAGAGGTCAGGAAACAGCAAAGCAAGGCAGAGCAGCAACTCGAGACAGAGCAAAGCCAACTCGATCTCGAGGAGGGTGTACTCGATATCGACGAGCCGCTACTCGACACAGACCAGAAGCTGAGCTCGGACTCCGCTGCGCAGACCAGCAACTCCAGGTCGACCACCCTACTCGATGTCGAGGAGCCTGTGGTCGAGATCGAGGAGCAGCATCTAGCCGACGTCGACGACTCTGCAACACCTCCGACAGCTGATCTGGCTTCGAAGCAGAAAAAGCCAGTGCCTTTCCCTTCAAAAGCTCAGAAAGATCCCACTGCAGGTAGGTTTACCAGATTTGTTAATATGCTGCAAGAACTGAATGTTTCTATTCCTTTTACAGAAGCCCTGCAAGAGATGCCTGGATATGTCAAATTTCTAAAGGAAATCCTGAGCAAGAAGCGATCCATCTCAGAGATCGCAGGCGAATGCAAAGTACTCCACTTCCCTGAAAAGAGACTGTACCCTGGTAAGTTTTCTGTTACTGTGGGTTTTGGACAATATAAATATGATTCTCTGTGCGATTTAGGAGCAAGTGTGAGCATCATGCCTCTATCAATCTGGCGGAAGGTCAAAATAGGATGCATAGAACCTGTGGATGCCAAGCTATACATGGCAAACAATACAATAGTCATCCCTACAAGTATAGTTGAGAACGTCCCTGTCCAGGTTGGTAAATTCTTTGTTCCAGCAGATTTCCTTATCATTGACTGTGCTGAAGATCCTACTAGTCATATTATTCTTGGTAGACCGTTCTTAGCTACTGCAGATGCCAAAATAAGTGTCAAGAATAGATCGCTCACCTTCACCATAGGCGATGAGGTTTTGGATTTCTCTTTTGGCCCTGCAAAAGAGGAAATTTCCTGGCTGGAGGTGAAAAGCATCAGCAACCATGGGACCAGGCAAACAGCGGAGGAAAGCGCCAGCACTGTACTCGAGGTCGACAAGAGCTACTCGATCTCGACAAAGGAGCCACTCGATCTCGACCAAGACTTGTCGATGTCGACAACCTCTACTGAGCCACTGACTTGCCAAGAGCCTAAGTATGGGGTCCCTGTACTCGAGGTCGACCAGCTGTACTCGATCTCAACTAGCCCCAAGCCCAAAGTTTCCTGTTTTGGGTCCAAAAAGGTAAGTTCAGGTATGAATTCTACTCCCCCTCAGTCCATAAAGAAAATTTTTTAATAATTTAAGGGGAGGTAAGGCCCCTTGGCAAGAAAATCTGCGAAAGCTAAGGGCTGGAAGGAAGAGAAAGAAAGAGAAAGGAGATGATGCGAGCAACCACCTATCAGCTGAGCTTGCATACTACCATCAGGACCTAGATGATCCAGGAGAAGGGCCAAGCATGAGCAGGCCCCACAATAATGGTCCTTGAGCGCAAACGGAGAAGTCGGCCTAGCGACTCTAAAATCTAGAGCATGTATATAAACATTATGAATTTTAGGACTTTTTGAACTTTTTGGTTTTTGTCTTTGGTTTTGGTTTTATGTCTTTTAGAATAGTTCATGTGGATAGTCTTGTTTCTTGTGCAATCTAACACTTTTAGGTCGACAAGCATATAAGGATCGCGAAAAGTGGAATAAAGAAGTCCCTGAAAACAGTCAGAATCGACGAAGGCCAAGTCGACGACGACAAGGAGGAGCAGCCCAGACACTCGTCGAGCTCGAGTAGACGTACTCGACATCGACCAAGCCAAGACGCTCCTCGACTTCAGAAAACCACTGGACGCAGAAAAGCTACTCGAGATCGAGTACACTGTACTCGAGATCGACGAGCAACCTACTCGACATACACTGATTCGCCTTCCTCGATGTGTTATCCTGTGAGTTCCTTCCTTTACTCTTATTTTTATTTGATTTTATACAGTGGGGATACTGTAAATTTTAAGTATGGGGTGGGGGAAGGGCTCGTTATCATATGTGTTAGTCTTGCTTTTGGTTTTACATGGTGAAATTTAAATATTTATGCATTCATGTTTAAAATTTTATGCATTGGAGTCTTTTGCCATACTTTATTCTTATTTTTTAGTTGCATAGAAAAAAAAATATAAAAAAAATAGAAAATGTCGAAAAAAATAATAAAATATGCATGTTTAAATTTTTGCATTGCTTTAGTTTTTATACCCTAACTTAGATGTTCTATGATGATAAATAATAATTGACTTAATCATGTAAATCCTATGGCATGTTTGGAAGGTTTAGCCTAAGTCCTCGAAATTGTTTTTTATGTGGATTGTGAACTTGTGATGAAATTGAGCACATATGATCCTAAGCTAAAGGTTAAAGTCCAACAAAAATTGTCTCAGTGAGAATTTTGGCCTTATAGGGAGAACATTAAAAATCCCTCTGCTTTCTTGAGTGTATTTACTCTTCCTATGCATCTCTAAATGTTGTGATAGTTATTCAAAGCCAATACATTTATATGTTTATGTTGACGGGAATTAAATGATGGAGGCACCTTTTAAGCCAATTTTATCCTCTCTTTACCTACCCTGCATTATCCCTGCTTGAAGCCAGAACATTAGCCTGAGACTTTTTATTGTAAACTCCACAAAATTATCCTTAGCCAAATTGAGCCTGACCCCCATTTGGGAATTAAGGCTTAGAGTTGGTTGGAATGATGATTTGTGGAAAGAATAGCTTATGTTGCATTTCAAGAAGGAAGGATTGTTGAAATTATTAAGATATGGGATGGTTTTAAATTTTTATCTTGCTATTCATATTATGTAAAAAGGATTTTTGGCTCACATTATAAATGCACTATAGTGTTATTTAGTTTTTATTTTCGAAAAAAAAAGGTATATATATTTGTGAATAAAGTGCATGAGCCAAATTTACCCTATTTCTTTCATTATTTGCAAGATACATACTTTGGAGAGGTTGAGAAAGTTTGAAAGGTTACATACTTCATTGAGATAAATTGGAGAGTTTGGTGGATGCATATGATTGAGAAGTTATGGTTTGGTTGTGTTGGAGATTTAGGAGTCTTGATTCCCGAATTTTATTAAGCACCACATGGCCAAATAATTCCATACCTTATTATTTTCTCACCAAGCCCCATTACAACCCTGCCGAATGGAATCTTCCTTGAAGACTTCTATTGAGCGAAGTCCTCCTGATAATTCTTGTTGCATTTTCATAATTGGTTGCGAAGTGGATTCATGTTTAAATTGCAATATTTATGAGATTGTATATGGAATTGAGTTGAGAGTTGATCTACATAGCCTAAACACATTGAGAGTTGAGTTTAAACACATTATCCCTTTGAGGTTGGATTTATATTGCCTATGCCTATGGATCGCTCATATATGTGTGATGACGTTAAATTCACTTGTCTTACATTGCTACTACTTGAGATGTTGCTTTTGACAAAGGCGAAGACTTGAAGGATGTGATGTAGGTCTTGGTTATTGTTTGGTTATTGCTTGAGGACAAGCAAGCCTAAGTATGGGGTGATTTGATGTCTCCAAAGTAGCCATGTCTATATGCATATTTTAGTTCCATATTCTTTACATTTTGCATATTTCGGGTTGGGAATATGTCGGATTTATGTAGTATATGCTTATTTGTCAGAAATGGAGATCTACATAAGTTCTGTTTAATATTGCAGAATATGGAAACATTTCGGGAGAAAATCGAGAAGCAAGAACCGGAGCACATCGCTACTCGACATCGACTAACCCTAGTCGATCTCGACAAGACATGCCTAGACACCAGCCAGCATCGAGGAGCCTATGTCGAGAAACTGAAGACGAAGAACCCGACTCCACACCCTACTCGAGATCGAGTACGGCTACTCGAGATCGACAAAGACGTGGAGCCATGTCCGAGCATGTCGAAAAGAGACTTGCCCGACCAGCCAAGCCAGACCTAGTCGACGAACATTCCTACTCGATGTCGACAAGACTGTCCTCGAGATCGACGAGCGCCAGGAGCCATGTCCGAGTCTGTCGAGGACCAGCTAGCCGAGATGACGAAGCCAAGCCAGTCGACCAACTTTCCTACTCGAGATCGACAAGACCCTTGTCGAGATCGATGACGATCCAGAAGCTGTGTGACGCATCGACGCAATTCTACTCGGATTGGGATTCCTTGGGCTCGAAGTTTGCCAAAGTCTATCCGATCTATCAAGATACATCATTAAGAAGAGAGTTCTATCCACTTGAAGACACTTTAGATATATTTCCCTATTTTAGATTTAATTTCATTATAGCTTTTATTTATCTTTAATGCTTTTAGATATAGTTTTAGATATTTATATCCTTGAATAACAAGGTTTAGAAGCCTAAAAATAAAGCCCATGGGGCTGATTTCTAGTCATTCAATTCAGAAAGTAGAGAAGTAGTTCGCAGAGACAGTTTAGGAGTTCGAAGGTTTTAGGGTTTTGGCGTTCAACGAGAGTTGGATCGCTGGGATTGTAAAGTCTTTGAATTTAGTTTAATGCAAGTTGTTATTTTCTTTCAATCGATGATGTCTGAGTTTGCGATGAAGCGCGAGTAGTCCACCCACTTCTAGGGTTGGGGCGAGCCCGACGATAGCCATGCGTGCCTGAGGTAAAGATCCGACTTTTATCATGTTTTGAGCATCTACTACTTGTTTATGTGTTTATTACCCATCTAATGGAGATCCATGATAACAACTTGGATTATAAACATAAAATTAGTAGAGACAATTAGGGTTTCTTGAAGGAGTTGTCTAATTGTTGGAAAAGGCGAAAGCTTGTCCTTTGATGCAATTCACATGATTATTTGTTTATCTCTACCTTATGCATGCTTGGTTATCATTGTTGCAAACCCCAATCTTGGAAGCCTTTTACATTAAGTTTATTTCGAAATCCCAAAGCTATTGTTTTTATTTTCTTTCGTTTCGTTTTAAGTTTTCTGCCCGTACTCGATCTCGACCAAGCCTGGTCGATCTCGAGTTACTGATTTTCGACCCAGAGTCGCTGTAGCTTATTTGTGCAGGAGATCGACAAGACAAGCCGAAGTCGACAAGGACCCTACTCGATATCGAGTAGCCCTGGTCGATATCGACGAGACCTTGTGCTTGCTGCTGCGCTGTGTTCAACTGTCCGATCTTCTGTCGACTACCCTAGTCGAGATCGAGGACCCTGTTGTCGACTGTTCGTGAGATTTCTCCGCTGACACGCTTCCTCGAGGATCGATCCTGACTTCCCGCTACTGCATCAGGAGGAGGTCTTGTAATTATTTGCGTGGGCAGAGTCTGGTTTGATTTATATTTTATATTTTAAACTCGATTTCCTCCATCAACACTCATCTTCGCTCTTTCTTCCTCCTTTTGTCCTCCATTGCAGTCCTCCATCGACGACAACTAATAACTCCTCCTCTGTGTGGCTTATCGGAATCGCAGGTTGTCCATTTTCCACTCAAACAAGGTCGAGGCTTCATCCACCACTCAATGTAAGTACTACTCTCTCTTCTTCTTCTTTTGAATCAAAAAATCCATCAATGTTTAACCCTAATCCCCAATATTTGAGAAAGGTTAACATCCCTCTTTCCCTAAAACCCCAAAATCGGACACTGGGTGAAGTCTCAGTACCGACTCCATGTTGAAGTCCCAGTACCGACCCCAAAATCTGATGTGAGCTTGGTGTCGGGCGACCCCAAAAAATATTGGTGGATAAGGGGGGATTACCCTTATGGAGACCCGTGGGCCAGCCCCGCGAAGGAAGACATGGATGAGGACGAGGAGCAGTCTCAGCTCCAAGAACCTGCTCTGAACGACGAGCTCAACGAGTACCGCGACCTTTTCAGCGGTCTCGAAGCTGATATCGTGGAGCTCCACGCACAGGTTGCCACATTCCGGGAGCGTAACATTACCCGGGAGGCTCTTCTTCAGATGAACCAGCAGGATCTCCACATGGCCGATGCGGAGTTAGCCCTCTCCGAGACGTCCAGGCACGAGCTTGATCAGAGGGTGTCCAGCCTTGCTAACTTCCTCTGTGGGACGTGGGCTGATCATGTTGCCTAGATCGTTCGCATCAAGCAGCTGCTTCACGAGAGAGGCATCAATCGTTGGATCATCGTCCTCCTGCTGGGTGTCATTGCCAAGCTCGCTCGAAGTAAGTAGGCACGTGTGGTTCTAACCCTTGTTGGACTAGACTTGTTGTTTTGTTGATCAAACTCTTATCGTGCGCCCCATTTTGTATTTTATGTGGAGTGGTGACATGACTATGACTGCATTCTGATCCCCATCGAGCACCTGGGCAGTATAGGTTGGGTTTTGTATGGCCAGGTGCTCCGTTGTCGTTGACTGTTATCGTAGTAGGACCCTGACAATGGTGCTTTAAAGCACCCATTGTATGTAGCATCGACTACTCGGTTGCAAGTAACAACTTATGTGCTTGTGTTGACGTTATGATTGTGCATGCTACTTGTTTTTATAATTATCATTATCGATTCTTGTTATTTATCATACACCAATAACTTGCCTTTACGATTGTGCATGCTAATTGTTTTTATAACAATTTCGTCAAAACGCAACAACCATGAGCACCACATACCCATATCATACAAATTGCGGTTACTGTACAAACGTTGATGCCCAAAAATCAGGCCTTCCCAGAGCTTGGTTAGTCGTTGTTTGTTAACCACCTATCCCTAGCATCATGATTGCATCCATCGTGTACAAAAAACGGTTGCATCCTACTAGTTTAGTGCAATCGTCAACCACAAAAGCCATGCCCTTTCCTATGATAGTTTAGTTGCTGTTGGGTGTCACCATATTTCCCTAGCATAATGAGTCACACCATCAACCACAAAAAGAAGTTGCACCCTAGCATGATGCCCACCCGCATCATCGTCGGGGTCGTCGGCCGTTCCATATCTGCTCAGCAATAGAGTCACGAAGAGCCTTGATTCCAATGGCTGATGGCTCCTCATCTTTTGGCTCGAACGGGCTGTCCACTTCCATCTCATCTGCACCTTTGGGGTGGTCGTACGCATCATCCTCATCGTCGTCCATTCTATCATCGAGCTCTTGAAACCTCGACTCCTCCTCGTCAGTCACATCATCTCTCCAAAGACGGCGAAGGTTGTGGAGGGCAAAGCAACAGGTTATCAGCGACATGTTAGGAGGAAAATCAAGTATGAAATATAAATTCAAATTCGACTCCCTGATCTCCGCAAATTAATTACAAGACTTCCTCCCGCTGTAGTAGAAGGTAGTCAGGATCGATCCACGAGGAAGCGTGTCAGCGCCCGCCTTTTCAGTTCCAAAATCCTCTCGAATTCGACCAGAAGAGTCCTCGACGTCGACCAGTGTCCTCGACGTCGACCACACAGTCGATGAGAAACTGTAACAAAAGCAAACAGAAACGCAAACGAAGCAAAAACAAGCAAGTTGAGTAACACAGTGTACTCGACGTCGAATAGACCTACTCGACGTCGAGTAGAATTCAGGCAATGTCAAATGATTTGCAGTGTAAAAACGTGACCTTTTCAATGACAGAAATAAAACAGAAGCAACACGAAAATTGTGGGAAATTCAATAAACTAAAAGACTTCCAGAATCAGGGTTTCAACACCACAACGATAATCATGTAAAATAACACGTAAAGGCATAACAGATCATGCTTTTCATCAAATAACTTTCGTTATTAACAAATAGGAATATAGAGGCTTTCGCATAAACCCTAATTGTTACTAACCCTTTTCACATAATTAATCCGAGTTGCATTAAGATCACTTTCGCTTCAATAACACAAACAAGGATCACCTTCAACTTTCGCAAAAGAATCATGCTCATAGAGATAGAAGACGAATTGCATCAAAAGATTGTACCTTTATCGCATCACCTTACATGGCTACCGTCAGGCTCACCCCGACCCTAGAAGTTGGGTGACTACTCGCTCTTCATCATCAAGAAAGACATAAATAATAAAAGGGAACTAAATTGCATTAAATAAAATAAAAGAAATCTTACAACCGATCGAAGACAAACCGTCTCTCAACACCTTCTCTCCTCTCGCCACAAGCTCTCGCTTTCTCTCTCTCTCTATGCTATGAATTGTGTATGAAATTGAATTAATAAAACTCAGCCCCTAACGCTCTATTTATAGGCTTCATTCCCTAAATAATTAGGAAAGAAACTCTATCTATATCTATATCTATCTATCTAAATTCTTAAAGATTAAAATTGGAAATAAAGGAAATATATCTAAAAAGAAACTAGGACTATTATGGATAAATCCTTTTTGACTTGATAGATCTTGATGTGGATGGATAGAATTTCACATATCTTCTATTGCAAGCAATTCTATCTTCTCGGCACAACTCGATCTCAGACTCGGACTCGTCTGGATTGTACTCGACTTCGACTAGAGTTAGTCGACGTCGACTAGAGTTAGTCGACGTCGACTGGAACTTTTCCTCCTGGGTTGCACTCGAGCTCGAGCACCTTCTGGACTCGACATGTGTACTCAACTTCGAGTAGGTGTACTCGACGTCGAGTAGCTCTGGGCTCCTCGAGTGGCTCTACTCGACTTCACGTGAAATTCTAGCTCGGGATGTACTCGACTTCGACTAGAAGTGGTCGACGTCGAGTAGAATTGTTAGCTCTCAGCATTCTGTTATGTTCTTCAAACGCATTTTTCCGAGTCCTCGTTTGTCGGATTGACGCATATGAACATGCATTGGAAAGCTCTTTTAGAGGGCTACAACTCTCATGAAGACTTCGAAACTTGATTCAGAATGATGAATGGTGAAAAGTGGGCTTTTCTCCAGCTGCACCATCCTTAGCTTCTTCATGACTTTCCTTTAAGATCCAAAGTGCGCCCGATTTCTGCGAAATATAACAAAACTTGTGTAGACCTCCATATATTGCAAATAAACATAAACTACATAGAATCTGTACTATTTTAACCCAAATGTATGAAATACATGGAGAAATCGATATAAAAGTTAAGGTAAAACATGGCAAATTAGGCTCACAACAAACACCTCATACTTAAGCTTGCTTGTCCTCAAGTAATACTTTTAATTGTCATACAGGGGAAGAAATCAAAACTCTCAACATCTTAGATTCATTGCCATATAACCCTGCACTCAATTACCATCCTCGAAAAGGTACTAATGTCACAAATCCATGCATGTGCAAATAAAAAGCAATATCTACTCACAAAAGGAGGGTTATGCAAAAACAATCCATATGTGACAAAGCATTAATTATCAAGAGGACTTTACTTTAAGCTCAATAAGGGGTAGATTGGTAAAAGGCTAAAGGTGGGCAAATTTTGGCCATGTGGTGCTAATGATCCGGGGAAATGGAGTACTTTTCCAAACTTTCATACCACATTCCTTCTTCATAAGAATCATCACCTTTCTCTCATCGCTCATTGCTTTTTTTTTTCAATATTATGCTTTTACCTCTCTAACCTCAGCACTGCCTTCTAGCGAGTCACAAACATGGGTGTCATGAATGGCCCCGGATACTTAGTGCTTCGGACTCCTCACATTGTGTGTCCCATCTCACCAAACTATTATCTTAGCGAGCAGGGTCGATCTACCTTTATCTCCTGAGGTTATCGGATTTTCTTTCACTCATTAAATTTTCCATATTTTTCCAATTCATCCTGCCAAACTCAATATATGATAATAACAACAAAAACACCATATAATAATCTCCATAATGTAGCTTTCATTCTCAACATAATCCCCGGATAGGAAATAAGGTAAAGAATGGGCAATATTTAGATCATGTGGAGCAAATATTTGAAATAAGGCTCAATATGGCTTTTGTGATGCATAAGCATAGGTAAGGCTAGGATATAGCAATATGAGCATTATATGGAAATATAAAGTCCTCCATCCTCTTATCAAGCAACATGTCAAAAGCAATATCAAATTTTACCTCCTTTCATGGTTTTCAAGAAAATATGCACTTTATTGTGACTTCCCTTTGCTAGGAAATTTCATGCTATATCTCTAATGAATCCAATTTTGCATCGTCGAGTTCAATATTAAACTTCCATGACATTAATCAAAATTTTTCAATGGTGGTCATTTTTTCAAACTTTGAAAAACATGCATATATAAGCACATGTAAGCACGTAAATTAATAATGAATTCCAAAATAGCCATGTATAAGCAATTCATGAAATAAACTTTAAAAATGCACACATAGGTCAAATATGGTCAAATATGCATAAAGTAAGCCCTTCCCCCACCCCATACTTAAACATTACAGTGTCCTCACTGTATAAAAATAAGGGTAAAGAAAGAAACTCACTAGACAGGTGTGCTGATCGTCGGAAATCGAGTGACATTGCTACTGCAGAGGTAGTCGACATCGAGGAAGATCTGGTCGACTTCGAGTAGGTGTGGTCGACTTCGAGTACGCTTACTTGACTTCGAGTACAGTGAAACCTCCAGGGTGATCCTCGCAACCACAGGCTCCTTTCTGCTCGAGATGTGTGGTCGATGTCGAGTAACTTACTCAACGTCGAGTAAGTCTGCAGCTTCTCTTACCTGCTAGATTCGTTAGACGGAAAATATCCACAATAGAAAAACTTTAAAAACAGTGTCCAAAATCAAAAACCAAAAACAACAATGTCCAAAAATCTCAAAAATTCAAAGTCTTATTTACAAGCTCTAGACTTTATAGTCGCTAGGCCGACTTTCTCCGTTAAGCTCAAGGAGGCATTTGCAGGGCCCATGTAGCCTGGGCGTCAAACAAGACTCCATTTTTGTCCATCAGCTATAGTCCTCCTGAATAGATCTTGTTCACATGGAAGGGTTCCATCTTCTTCTTGGTGAATTTGTTGAGAAACCAATGATCCTTTGATTTAGAGACATAGACCATGTCTCCTACCTCATAATCCTTTGGATCGTCATAGGAAACCCTGCACAATTGCACATACCAAGGCAAACCTCTCCCATGTATAGATAAATTTTTAATTGAAATAGGAGAAGAGATGTCCATACCTTGGCTTACCGTTGCGAAATCAGCTTTCGGGACTTCAGGTTCTACTCGACGTCGAGTAGAAGTACTCGACTTCGAGTTGCATTAAGATCACTTTCGCTTCAATAACACAAACAAGGATCACCTTCAACTTTTGCAAAAGAATCATGCTCATAGAGATAGAAGTCGAATTGCATCAAAAGATTGTACCTTTATCGCATCACCTTACATGGCTACCGTCGGGCTCACCCCGACCCTAGAAGTTGGGTGACTACTCGCTCTTCATCATCAAGAAAGACATAAATAATAAAAGGGAACAAAAATTGCATTAAATAAAATAAAAGAAATCTTACAACCGATCGAAGACAAACCGTCTCTCAACACCTTCTCTCCTCTCGCCACAAGTTCTCTCTTTCTCTCTCTCTATGCTATGAATTGTGTATGAAATTGAATTAATAAAACTCAGCCCCTAAGACTCTATTTATAGGCTTCATTCCCTAAATAATTAGGAAAGAAACTATATCTATATCTATATCTATCTATCTAAATACTTAAAGATTAAAATTGGAAATAAAGGAAATATATCTAAAAGGAAACTAGGACCATTATGGATAAATCCTTCTTGACTTGATAGATCTTGATGTGGATGGATAGAATTCCACATATCTTCTCTTGCAAGCAATTCAATCTTCTTGGCACAACTCGATCTCGGACTCGGACTCGTCTGGATTGTACTCGACTTCGACTAGAGTTAGTCGACGTCGACTGGAACTTTTCCTCCTGGGTTGCACTCGAGCTCGGGCACCTTCTGGACTCGACATGTGTACTCGACTTCGAGTAGGTGTACTCGACGTCGAGTAGCTCTGGGCTCCTCGAGTGGCTCTGCTCGACTTTTCGTGAAATTCTGGCTCGGGATGTACTCGACTTCGACTAGAAGTGGTCGACGTCGAGTAGAATTGTTAGCTCTCAGCATTTTGCTCTGTTCTTCAAACGCACTTTCCCGAGTCCTCAATTATCGGATTGACGCATATGAATATGCGTTGGAAAGCTCTTTTCGAGGGATACAACTCTCATAAAGACTTCAAAACTTGATTCAGAATGATGAATGGTGAAAAGTGGCCTTTTCTTTAGCTACACCATCCTTAGCTTCTTCATGACTTTCCTTTAAGCTCCAAAGTCCGCCCGATTTCTGCGAAATATAACAAAAATTTGTGTAGACCTCCATATATTGCAAATAAACATAAAATAAATAGAATCTGTACTATTTTAACCCAAATGTATGAAATGCATGCAGAAATCGATATAAAAGTTAAGGTAAAACATGGCAAATTAGGCTCACAACACGACACTTGCTGTGCGTCTGAGTATTTCGGCATCCACCAGAGGATCTATCACTGGCTCTTAAGAACACCGAATGCCCGCTCAATAGCTCCGCGAAGTAACTAATGCACTTTGTTGAATGCTTCCTTCAGGTTTTTAGGTTGTGCCGCTTGGAAGGTTGGCCGGTGGTACTTTGTCCGTGAGTATGGCACCATGTACCCATCTCAGCCTGGGTATCCCTTGTCACATAGGTAGTTGAGACCAATGGGCGGGTGGGGGATATGAAACCCGGGTGTTCGGTGGGCGTGGTCAAACGCACGTGTATCGTGTGCACTCCCCTACCATCCGTTTGAGATGAAGGTGAATATGAGGTCGAAGTCGCAAACAACCATGATGTTGAAGGTGCAAATCCCTTTTCGGCCTCGAAATAGAATCTGCTCGCTGACGGGGATGGTGGCTTGGATATGGGTTCCATCGATGGCACTTATTGCACTCTACGTGGGAGAAGTTATGCGTTATGACTTGGGTCATCCAACCATTAAGGAAAGGATACCATGTTCCACATTTTACCTTGAAGTAGGGCCAATAGCGGTTGTCATCCACGATTTGCTCGGCCACCCGACGAAACTCGGGATCTCGTGGTTTGATCAGTACCCTGGCGAGGCCAGTGAAGCCGTTGGCCGGGCCTCCGTTGATGGCCTCGCAAATGCCCTGTATCGCCTCGGAGATGGTGTAAGTGGAACGTTGGAAGCGTTCACATGCGTTTCGGTGGCTTTGGCCCCAAGCCATTGTGTTCACGAATATTGCGACTTTCTCCATCATCGAAACCTGATTGGATCCTCGGAGTCCGTATCGATGCTCTAGGACCCCACATAGATTAAGGAACACACGTTTCTCCATTCGAAAGGCGTTCAGGCTTCGGACCTCCCCATGGTGATTTAGTATGTCATGCACCCAACGTCGGCCAGTGTACTCAGAGATATAGCAAGTGATTTTGTACACTCGGGTGAAGTAGTGATGGACCACCGGGATAGACCGTTGTAATATGTGGAGCATGGCGATGATTAGTACGGTACCCCATCGACGCGTCATCATCGTCTCCCCATTCGAAGTGGCCCTGAGGAGGATCTCATTCAGATGATAGGAATTATGAACAAGTACCAACAAGAAGCATACACAACTATAAGAATGGACAACCATAAGAATACTAAACCATAAGAATGCACAACCATAAGAACACACAACAATAAGAAGGCACATAGCTTAAGAACACTCAACCATAAGAATGCACATAGCTTAAGGAATTACAGTAGGAAGTAGCAACAACCATAGGAATTATGAACAAGTAGCAACAAGTAGCATACACAACCATAAGTTTGAAGTATGTGTCTCACAATAACAACCATATGGTTCATGCCTCCATATCTGACATAAAGTTCAAAATCAAATAACCTAAACAACAAAGCATACGCAATCGAATTCCACTTATGAGGACGGGAAAATCAAATGCAAATGAAGGTGAGTGTGTAGTTCTAAATCCTCGACTAGCGGGCAGGGTGGACCTAAGAACGACCCCCATTGAGATCATACAACCATTACAACCACCTAACTCTCATGCCGTTGTGCTTGATACCCAAGAACAGGTCTCTGCGCTCCGGGTCCCGCATCAACTCGATAGTGAATTACTAGAGAGGGTCAAGCACGTTAATCAACCCTTGTTGGACCAGCTCCTCCACAATGTCCAGAGCTTGGTTGGTTGTGTTCACTGGCTTGCTAGTGGAGACCTCTTCTCGGGCGAGATAAACCTTCAGCGCACCGCTTGTCTCCTTAACCGCGTCAACGTGCTCTTGATACAGCCGTGACCCCTCAGACTTCCTGGAGGTCCTCTTTGCTAACGGCTGTGCAGCTGCAGAACCGGACCCCATAGGTCACTTGTTGTTGTCAACGGGATGAGTTGGGAAACCTGTTCGTGCAGGCACGTTGGTGCTGGGCACATCCTTGCAAATCCCATTGAGAACCTCCCGCATCGAAGGAGGTTGGCCAGATTACAATTGGCTCACGAGCAGCTCATCTAGCTCCGTGTCGAGTGGAGAGTATTCAGACTCCTGTGTATGCACACCACCTCGCCCATCTTCGGTGCCTCCATCGAGGTTGATGTATTACCTTTCATTATGATCGTCGCCTAAGTCAGCTACCACGACCTGGGGAGCTGTTTGTCGTTAACTCGGCTCCATCAAGGGGGCAACACAGTACTTCCCGGTTGCCACAGTTCCCCCGTACAGTTGATCCCAAAGGTCCTCCAACTTGGGCTGAATACCTTTCTTCCTATACTTCCTGAAGTTGGAGTTTTCCTAAATATATGATCCCAAGTTATGTAAACTTAAAGACGAGACCAAATGTAAACAAAGTGACACATCGAATAAGGGCACTAACCACAATCTTCTTCTCCCACCACTCATCCGATGCCTTGATCGTGCCCTTCTCGGCATCCCATCTCAATCCGATCTCAAAATTCTTTAACGTTTTCCATTCGTTGTAGTATTTCTTTATGTCCCGATTGCGGTTCTTCAACGTGTACATGTTCAGCTTCTTCCCTGACATCTCTTGGAATTCGGGAGTCAGTGCAGTCCACGGTAAAGGCTGGTCTTTCCCGACAATCCGCTGGTAGCGAAGGAGCACCTCGACAAACAACTTCGTATGCTCATATGACTAGTAAAATGGAGGGGGTGTTGGCTCCTCATCGGCTCCTTGCGTCTGCTTCCCCTTCCCGTTCCCGTTCCCGTTCCCCTTACCCTTACCCCTTCCGTTTCCATTTGTGTTTCTGTTGGCGTTGGAAGCCATATGCACCTATGGTAATGAAACAGGCAGCCCGAGAGGGTGTCACCGTGTCGAACGCCAAAGGGGAAGTTAGTATTAAAGCAAGGAGACATGAAATCGAATGTTGTGACAGATGGTTGTGGAAGAACTGCATTCCTTGAATTATTATTTTCACGAACAATGACCATTACCCAATGTTCACCTCCATGAATCTTACGCTTGACGTCGAGGTAGTAATTTGTTGGAAAACAATTGTAATTGTAGGCTAATAACAAAGGCACGAATGCATTATCATCCCACACACCGGGGAACAAAAATTTCGCAAAAAGTATTTCGGCCATGGATGGAACCGAAATACTCCGGAGGCTCTTCAATGGACCATAGGTGGTAGCTGACATTGGATGTTGGGCTAGTTAATGTAATTGACAATAAGTGGAAATATGTAGTCCCAATCGAACTCGATGGGACGAATGCAAAACCCTAGGCGTGTGAACTTGAAGTTCGGCCAACAATGATACTAATTCATACTCAATTCGGGCATCATTCAAGCGGAAATTGTCTCGATTGAACAAACCAGGACCAAAGTACGCAATTTCAACCACACGAACAACAACGACAAAAAAGGCGATAGAAGTAAAGGAACTCACATGGTGAGAGGACGATGTGGGTTTGCGGCCTCCGGGGGGAGCTGTCTTGCTTCCAGAGGATCTTCTCTTTCACACGCCGGTGGATACCACTAACGTCTTCACCGGCGATGGAAGTCCAGGGTCCAAGCTCTTTTTCCTGCTCTCGAAACTAGGTTGGATAAGACAAGGGGCTTGGCATGGTTTTCATCGGTGTAAGGAAGGACAAGGGTAATTTCAGGGGCAAAATGGTCTTTTCCACTCGAACAGTAAGGTCATTCTAGTAATTTGCATTATGACCTTTTCCCCGCCCATCCCCGCTCTACCAAAAATGTAGGAGATTATTTTCCAAAAAGTATCTCCACCTTATTCACCCCAAAAAGTATCTCCATCCCCTCTACCCCCAAAAAGTATCTCCACCCCCTAAAAAATTTTCAGCTCGCAAACACGCTCTTAGTTACTTCTTCAGATCCTTTTTTTCTATGGATTTAAACCCCCATGTTTGGACTTGAATCCCTCGTTTGCCTTCCACTCTCTTTTTACAATTGGGGATGGCATAGCTTAAAAATGGCAGAATTTGAAGAACTGAGATTAGTGTTAGAGGACTGCAAGATTTCTGACCTGCCTTACTCTAGTGTAACCCTTTTTGGTCATAACTCTAGTGCAACCCTCATGTGGAGTAATAAAAGGATGGGGGAGAGACTTGTGGAGAGAAAACTTGACCGTGTACTTATTATGACATATGGATGGAGTCCTATGTTGACACAAAGGCGTTCTTTGACACGCCAATCATCTCTGGCCACTCTCCAGCGGTTGCTATCTTGAGAAATGAAGAAAGGAGGCGTCGATACCCGTTTACGTATAAAAATTTCTAGGGTAAAGAGCGGGAATTCACACAGCTTGTTCGTGCAGCTTGGACTTCAGATGTGAGAGGAAGCCTTGAATCCATGGGATAAAGGAAGCCTTGAATCCATGGGATAAAGCCAGATTCCCGGAGCTTCAGACACAGATTTAGTTAAACAAAGGGATTCTCCATGAACTGCAGTTGAGAGCACAATTGGAAAGAAATAATCTGATGCTTGAAGAACAGATTGTGAAGGCGGAGGCTGAGCTAAGAACAAGTGTGGGAAGGTTGATCAGTTTAACTTCTCAACAAGCAAAAGTGCATTGGCTCACCGTGGGAGAAGAAACTTCGTCCCTCTTCTACATAAATGTGAAAGAAAGAAGGGCTACGAATGCCATTGTGACAATGCGAAACAACAATGACATTGAAATTGAGAATGAAGATGAAATAACACAGCATAGAGTGCGATACTTCAGGGATCTGCTGGCCAGTAGTTCTGAAAGCAGGGGCTCCTTATCTGATGCTTCAGGGGTTATTTTTAACACAAATATGCCAGATGAAATGATCAGATTGCCATCTTATGATGAAATCAGAAGAGCTTTATGGGCTATTGGAGCAAATAAATCTCCTGGACTCGACGGATTCGGAAGCCAATTTTTCAAGGGTGCTTAGAGTTTGGTTGGAACGGACACTTATGAAGTGATAAGAGAGATTTTTAGGCATGGGAAAATTCTGAAACAGTTGAACGCCACGTTCATATCTTTGATTCCCAAAGTGGCAAATCCCACCTATGTCAAGGACTTCCACCCCATATCTTGTTGCAACACGGTGATGAATGCGACTAAGAAGATCATTGTGGGACGCATCAAAGGGCTGCTGAGCGACCTAATCTCTGACACCCAGGGTGCTTTTATACCAGACAGATCTTTGGCTCATAATAGTACAGTTGCCATGGAAATTGTGAACTGCTATGGAACGAGGCGCATCTCTCCTAGATGCATCATCAAGGTGGATCTCCAGAAGGCTTATGATTATCTCAACTGGGATTTCATTAGGGCTACACTCGAGCAATTGCAATTCCCTGGGAAATTGGTTGATCTCATTATGGAGTGTATCTCCACAACCAGCTTCTCGATGAACATCAATGGAGCACCAAAAGGTTTCTTTAGAGGAAGAAGGGGAATAAGACAGGGAGATCCCCTCTCTCCCCACATCTTTGTATTATGTATGGAGATGCTGAGTCGCAAGCTTCACAGGGCTGCTGAGAATTCGGAGTTTAAGTATCACCCTCGCTGCAAAGAGCTAAATCTGATTCATCTGGCTTTTGCGAATGATTTGTTGATTTTCTGCCATGGGGATGTGAAATCTGTTAAGATCATTAAGGAATGCTTGGAGGATTTTTTGGGATATCTGGACTACGGGCCAATCTAGACAAGAGCATTTTTTTTCTTCGGGGGATGTAATGAAGAGATTCAGAATCAGATTATTAGCCAATTGGGGTTTGAAAGGGGGACTCTCCCGATTAAGTACCTGGGATTGCCTATTCATCCCAGAAAGCTCAGAGCGTCTGAATATGGTGATCTTTATGACAAAGTAGGGAAGCTTATGGATTCATGGGCAACACGAAAATTCTCTTATGTTGGATGATGACAGCTTCTGAAATCTGTATACGGAGGGGTACACTCGTTCTGGAGTCAGACGCTATTTCTCCCCAAAGGAGTTATCCAGAATTTGGAAGGCATGATGAAGCGCTTCCTATGGAATGGCAATAAGGATGGTAAGAAGCATCTTGTTGCTTGGGATATTGTGACAAAACCATACACTGAAGGAGGCTTAGGATTACATTATCTATGGGCATGGAACAAGAGCTTATTCACCAAACTGCTGGGTGATCTTCTGCTGCAAAGACCCTCAATTTGGTTGAGATGGTGTGAACAAAACAATATAAGGGGAGAAGACGGGTGGTCCACTAGCTCTAAATATGATGATTCGGTTGTCTGGAAGAGCATCCTTCATGTAAAGGATGAGCTGAGAGCTGCACTGGACAATGGGGGGGGGAGAAGAGAGAGGGAAGAAGCTAGGAAGCGAAGAGGATGGATGTCTGAAGGAACGCAACAGCTGGAGGATCTGCTCAATGACAGAGGAGGCATCTCGAGTGTGAAGCTCTACCATTTGTTCATACGAAGGGGTGCTGAAGTCGACTGGGGAAGGCTCATCTGGGGTCGGTTACAATGCAAAAGGTGGGCATTCATCACTTGGTTAGCGGCCCAGAAAAGGCTTCAGACAGGGTATAAAGATGCACATTAGAGGGGTGAATCTGCTACTACGTGTGCCCTTTGCAGAAATGAAGTTAAGACAGAGGACCATCTTTGGTTCAGGTGTGAGGTCGTCCGGGCTGTTCAGGAAGAGGTGTTCGGTTGGATTGGTATCACCTGCAGATTTGATACTATCGAACCTTGGTTGCATTGGTTTGCTAGTGGATCGAAAAGAGTGTAGAATTCATAAATGTTTCAAGCTAAGCTCTTGGTTTTCCAAGCAATTATCTATTTCACATGGCTAGTTAGAAACAAGAGCATTTTTTTGTAATGAAACATTCAAGTCGAATACTTGTATTTCTCAAATTATTAGTAGTTGTCGATCTCGGATTGCCAAAAAGTGGGAGTGCAAAGCACTCGTGGGAATTCGGGATCGACGAAGTAACTAAGGGAGATATGAAGATAGAGCAATAGCGGATAGATGGATAACATATGAGATGATGTGTTTTTTTTACTCTTGGTGGGTATAGAGGGACTTTTGGTTTAGGTTACTTCCCTCTTTTTTGGATCGGGTACCGATCTGTGAGCATGTTATGATGCTCATCTTTGTGTATTCTCGAGATACTTCCCTCATCTATATATTTACCGTTTCAAGGCATATCATAATAATAAAAAAAAATTAATTAATCTCCTTTCCTACGATTTGCCTAGCTGCTTTGGAAGAGGTGTTGTACTGTTGTCCCATCACTTTGGGTAATTGCAACTTACAATGATTGTTCAGCAGGTCCTTGGCTTGCAAGGCTAAGGCCATACACATCCGTGTACATTTTTCTTTGTACTTCACTCACTTTTTTCATGCTACATCACCATAAGAATACCCCTTCAACTATTTTATAAATTTTACCCATATCCGTGTACTCCATCCTCGAATCGTACATTAATTATTTAATCATTTATTTTACTCTTATACTCTCATTATATGAAATTATAAATTTATTTGTTGATTGAATTAATATTTAAAATTCTTTTGGATTATGATATTATTTTTTATTTAAATATTATTTAAATGATAATTTTTTAAAAATTATTAAGATGATTAAAATAACATATCACATTAAAATATCCAAATATATATTCAAATTGAAATGATTTAATTATACTCATTTTTTTGTTTTTACTTATATATAGTCAAAATGGATGTCTATGAAAAGATAAAATTATTGTCTATTCAAATATAAATATATTTATTTATTTTAGTATTTTTAAACATTTGAAAAGTGAGTTTGAAATAAATAAATCTTTCTTACCAAGTGAATTTGGTGTACTTCACCATGTTCTCAAATAAGAACACTTTTAACATGTACTTGAGATTTTCCCTTTTAATTTAATTATTTTTAGCCCAAGTACACCCCAAATGCATAGGGGTGTACATGCTCTAATGTCTAGCCTTGCACGCCAAGTTTAGCCTCCAATTAAAAAAAAATACTAATAAAAAGTATAAATATGTATATAGGTTTTGTTTATTTTATCTATATATATATATGTTTATTTATTTATTTATGTACATTTATAATTTACTCAATCTCGTGAGGGTCTAAACTAAATCCCGAAAGAGCTTGACAACACTCCGAAAGGGTTTTGACTAAATTTTGTAAGGGCTTAACTAAATTCCGGTTGGTTAGATATTTTGGCGCCTTTGCACAAGCAGTGTGTGACTCTACTTTCGGCGTTTTTAGGAGGTCTTCTGCTTGGTTGGGGGCGTAAGTTTGGAGTCGGGTCTGGCTGGGGTCGAGGTGTTGCTTTCACGGCGACTCCGTATCCGGGAAGGAGCTTCCTTGGAGTTTCGTCTGCACTTCCCACAAGAGATTCCTGCAGTACCGCTGGCCCGCAGTGCCACTATCCGGTGATGCTTGGCTTCGTTCTTCGCCGTCGTCCGCAACTGTTAAGTGGAGCTCTTCTTAGATCGTTTTTGTTGTAGAGTTATTTTGCTTGTTTCTTAGCCCCTTTTTTGTTTCTTAATGTATGCTTAGGTGGTTTTCGCCTGCCGATCCGTCAACCTCTCGAGAATCAGACTTGTCTGATCTCAAATTCTTACTTTATCCAAAAAAAAAAAAAAATTTTAAACATTTCCTTCCACATGTTGAGAAAACTCCCATTTTAAAGGCGTCTCTCAATAACCAATCTCGGCTGGAAGACTCGTGAAACCAAAGGGATTACAGAAGCAAATTAGCAAATGACAGAAGCAAATTGAAATACTCCATCTACATAAAAATAAAATAAAACTAGATGAACAAACAATGACCATAATTAATTTACAACCCCCATTTCCTTGCGCAAACCGGCAAACCTAACCATAGCAATGAACACGAAATCAAATATCCCCTCCTCTTAAATGCTGGACAACAAGCAAAGATCACAAGTTGACGACAGCCTAACCAAATACCCCAACCAAGATCATATCATAAGAAAACTACTTACACCAGCCAGCAAGGGATCAGATCAGCAAATTAGCAAAAGAACTAACCAGTCAGTCACTGCAATCGAGCACAGTTACGGACCTCATACGTCGTATTGGTGATGGTAGGTGTAATGGGGCGGTGACGACTCGGTCCCTTGGTGTTGATGGTGGTAGTGGTGTTGGTGGAAGTAGTCGTAGTATGACTGAACCTCCTCGTTGTGAGAGTAGACATAGGGAGCGGGTGCAGGTGGGAGCGGGGGTGGTAGTGACGGTGAGGATGGAGCTGAGTTTTCCCTAGGGTTCGATTGGGAAGCCTGGGCTATTTCATACTTGTCCACCCTGAAAGCATCGGTCCTTACCGTCTCCTCCAACTCTACTTCCTCAAATGATCGGAAAATCGGGTGCAAGTACGCATCAGCCAGACAAGACTTTAAGTTGTCATCTTGCTTAGCTATATGCTCCTGTGTGTCCTTGTCCATGGCTTCCTGTAGAAATAGTTAGCAAACGACGGAAATTTGTTAGATAAGCAGACATAGACCATTTATTCGATAACTCGAGAAGATTGAAAATGCAGTGTAGCATGAAGGTAGACTTTTTTGGAAACAATATTTTCCCCAAGAATTAAGACATGCTACCTTCAGGATCAAATTTGGAAGGACATGCTCACCTCGAGGGGATATTTACTAAATGCAGGCTCAAAACGGTGTTTGCAGTATCGGTGGAAGGCAAGTGTTAATACTGGGAGGGCTATAAGTAAAGGGGTTGACTTAGCAGCCTTCTTTGTGCTGAGAAGACCCATCAGAAGAAGCTGAGATATTAAGAGGCTTGCTATGATGCGGCTATGAACTTGAGGCCAGAATGCAGCCGCACTTTCGTACTGTTGATCATACACGTTAATTATCTGCAGATAAAGGAAAAGACATCAGAAAGGAATCGCATTCACAAAATCGATATAGTGGATTCTAATTTGAACAAACACTGCCTCCTTGTAATACTTCAAAAGCTAAAATTTCTTCCTTTCATCTATAATTCTATAAGAGAGAATGTGTCTAGTTTGGACATTCATCAATTAAAGAGTAACGCGTCTAGAGGAAGAAGTTTCAATAATACGAGTCAGGAAAATAGCTCTGTAAATTATATCAAAAAATGGCTTTACAATGCATTGCAAGTACAACACAATATGATTCAAGGCTAGAATTGAGCATGAGAGTAGAAATACCTGGTGACGATAGACGAGATAAGCCAACATAAAGAAGACGATTATGAAAGGAAGAAGTATAGGGGTAACTGCAGCATAAACAAGCCCCAGAAGAAAGTACAATTGGAGACTTGGAAGTGTCTCTGGGTAATCCACACTTCCAGGGTACATGGCCCTTTCTCTGTCCCTCTCGGTTTTCACCACAAACATGTTCTTCAGGTGAAAAATGACCAAGGGTTTCAGTCGAAGGATTTCACCAGCAATGCCAGCCCAGCCGTCAACCATTATATATGTAATAAAGAAAGTAGCCTTCATCGGTATTGATACACCAATAGTTCGGGGAATCCTGTAAATTATACAAGGATAGTCTGAGAGAGACATACCAAAATTTACTGTAACAAAACCAGTACACAATACACGAATGTAACATGCTCTATATTGAAGGGTACGGAGTATTACTGGCTAGGAGGTTGGTGGAGGAAAGCATAAAGCTGCTGAAAAGCTGTTCCAGTGACAATACTTCCTAAGAATACATTCACCAACATGAAATAGTAGTACTTGGCTGAAGCTTTCCTTTCCAGTTGAGACATCGCCACGAACCCCTCAACCTTCGACAAAAACATCAGAAGTGCAGGAAGGATATACAAGAAGACCTTGAGTGCCAGACCCGGAAGGAAACCCTGTAGGAATGACTTGATGAATTTCCTGCATTATGAAAAGAACAAGATTTCCTTATCCAGTGGCCACTAAACCAAATTCTGCAGCATATAAAAAAATTGCTTCACCAATGTTCGCTTTTCTCTTTAGACTTGTCCTTGTATTCCCTATTTTGGAGTTTGTTTCCTATTGTTAACAACCTAATATTATGCTTTTGAATGAACCTCAACAGCTCAATATATTCCATAACATACCTGATAAGTGTTAAACTGAAAATGTTAATATAGTTCATAAAATTGAAAAATGTTGTCCTTTTATCAAGAAGATGATGCTGTTTGAGTATAAGCAATTTCAGATGTTGTGTGGATACTTACAGCTCTATCACTGGTCGAAGAAATGGAGCCACTCGCTCTAGACCCTCGAGATTAGCAAGTGATTGCACGAAAGCAATGGGTATCATGTAGAAAAATACCAAAGCAAAGACTAACATAGCTACAACAAACTTCCGTATGCTAAGGGACACGAATGGTATGGCCAGATTACGCCAATAAATATCACGAGGCTCTGGAGCCCAGGATGTCAACCAAAGAGTTGGGTTTTTGCTCTGTTGCGTCTGCGCGCAAACAGCGGCACCCCATTGAGAATTAAACGAAACAAAGCTCACGGGCAAGATGTATTTGGACTCCTTCAGTATTCCTTGCCGCTCCATTGTCAGCTAAGAAAACAAGAAGGATTGAAGGAAGCACAGATTAGCATAATCTAATACGTAAATTAGATAATTCTGCATCATAAATATACTTCTATAGCCAATATAGAAGTTAGCAAGCTTACTTTTCTATCCATATTCTTTAGTTGGTATTCATAGAACTCAATGGCATCCACTCGTCCACCAAAAAGCCCAAGGAATCCTTTCTACTCCATATAAATTTCACAGTCAAGATCAATATTTGAGCAAAAAAGAAACCTATAATGAAATTCCCCCTCTCAATAGAGTTTATGGAATACATGCCTTCATGGTTGGTCTCTTGTCAGGATGTCTTTCGAACTTAAGTTGGTAGTAGTCCAGCCAGTTCTGGAGTCTATTCCTCTTCCTCACAAATTTGGCAAATTTGTTTGCATTATAAACAGCCTGAACTCATGGAAAAAGGTTTAACAGGTTGAATTAGTGAAACAAAAAACTATCTGGCATGTACATGCTGGGACTATTTGTCCTTGCATTGATCTATCAGATATATAATCAAAGCAGATTAAATAATCCATGAAGTGGAAACTTTTCTGCAAGAGCTTTTGATATCACTTATTTTAACCGGAGACTAGAAAACATTACATTAGTAATTCTAGCAGGCAAGATACTAACCTGATGACAGAGATAGGTATCAGGATGATTTTTCTTGAAGAACTGTTCAACAGAATCAGAAACTGAACGACCTGAAACACGAGGCACGTTCCTGACTAGCACCTGCAAAAGTTTAAACATTTTACATGGAAAATGAAAAGAGGAATTTTATGACAACCATCCAAACAAGCCGAACAAATCTCATAATAATTCTATTACACATTAAGAGAGGAAAGTAGGATATCATAATTCAACTGAATGAATGAATACAGTTTAATAATGGCAGATTTTCAATAAGAAAATGTAAAGACGCTATGTCAAGACTCAAGAATCATTAGTTGAAGTCAATTAAAACAGGGAATGAAAAGACAAGCTGCAATACAGAGAGTGGTAAAACAAATAATGCAGAACCAATACTTAATGCTAATGATATATGAACCATCACAAATTTGATGAAATGAAAAATTCAACTTACGGTGAACTGTTCGGGACGTTTTGGCTGTGACGCTAAAAATTGGTATCTCATTGCTGCAATCTTACCATACTCCTTGAATAGCATGAAACAAGTCCAGAATGTGAACAAATATTCAGCTCCTATATGAACGAAAAACCTAAATTCACAGAATCCCTGTCAGATTAAGAAGTTGCTCTGAAGGACATGAAAATGAACCACACGAGGATAAGTAAGATACATACATATTCAATGAACCACACGAGGATAAGTAGGCTAAAAAGTTAGCTGTGCAGAAACTTACTTGTAGGATTTTGGTGCTACGTTTGATATGGATAGCTTGTCAATCTCACTGGTGACCAGTTCTCTCTTAAGAAAAAACAATGTGCCTCCAGATACATTGACTGGTATGAGGATCAAGATTGCCACGATTGTTATTGGTCCAAATATCTTCAGCCTATAAACAGCAACAATTTTTGTTTAAAAAAAAATTAAGTAAAACGACTAAGACCTCAAGTCCACATCAAGAGTTGACAGGTGAGACTTAACCTCTGCAGGGGCTTGGATTGAAACATTCAAAATTTGATCAACATATTAAACAATTGCTAAAAAAATTAAGACTCTGACCAATTTCATGTATTGTCACATTCTCAACTGGAAAATAGTTCATCCAGAATTTGAACTGTTCACACGTGAACGGGCACCATAAAAGCTTGCAGTGGCAGAAGTGAATTCCAGAGTGACCCAAAAAAAGGCAAAGGAAAACTAAACAAACCAAAAAAAAAGAGAGTAAGTTGTTTCAATTAATCAAAAGTTTTTTTTTATGTAAATAAATCATCAACTTTTGGAAGAAGCTGTAATAATCTAGCTTTAGTTCCTATTCAGACTCCTTTAATGTTGAAAAGCTATACCAGATAACAATTCGACTGAAAGCAAACTCAATTTCCAGAAATTTACGAAGAAGGTGAGAATAAGAATCAAATCAGTCGCAAAAATGAAAAAGGGAGAAACTTTTGTAAAAAAAAATCAGAAATTGAACTCGAATTTCTACCAACAATTCAAACCAAACAATGAAAGGGATGTTTGGAGAGCCAATAGCCAATCAGAGGTCCAGGAAAACAAGCAATTCCCACACAGAAAAGAAATCAAAGCAAAGAGAAAGGAAAAGACGTACCCGAGAGTGTAAATCCTGAGAAAAGCGGCGGAGTCCAAGCCGGCATGATCAATGAGGTCCTTCTCGGACATTCTGAGAGCTTGAGGCATCCAATTGAGGAAGGTAAAGTAAGTCCAGAAGTTAAGGTTGACGAACTTGGAGACGTAGCCGCGAGTGGCGGCACGGCCAGGGCTGGTGCGCTGGCCCTTGAGGTACCACTTGGGGAAGTAGACCCTGTCATTGAGAGGCTGGATTCGGAGCAGGGCGAAGGCGAGGAGGAAGGTGAAGGCGCCGAGGATGTTGACGAAGGCCGAGACTCCGATGTCGGAGAGAGTCGCCATTGAAGGCGGATGGAGAGAGAAGCAGGGGGGAGTGAATTGTGGAGGAAGGAACGGCGAGGATTCGGGATTGGGACAGCTATTAGATAGAGATAGAGAGAGGGAGGAAAAAGACTAGTGCGGGCAATGTGAGGGAGTACCCACAACACAACACAACCCAAAGTAGTGAGAAAAAGGAAAATTTGGAAATTGCCTTTTTTCACTCCAACGATGACGTTGAAATCTTTTTAATTCGAGTACTACAGTAATATACTCCGTGTCCGTGTTACTATAATGTGACTTTTGCAGCGTGCTTTTTTTAAAAAAAAAAATTTAAGGGTAAATACTAAATAGCTCAACTAAATACACCCAAATTTATACGTCAGAATGGATTCTGACGTGCAAATTTATTATGGACTAATTAATTAAGAAAGTCTGTTAATTAATTAAAAAAGGTTGCACGTTGGATTGAACGTGCATTTTAAAAGGGTAATTTGTGGTATTTTAAAAGGGTGATTTGCGGTGTATCTAACAACACCCAAAATATATTAGTAAAATAAAACTTAAAAGTACAAAGGACAAGAAATGAAGGGAGAGAGAAAGGTCACCCTAAGGGGTCGTTTGATATTGATATCTAGATATCAGATATCGGATATTAGCCCCCGATATCTGATATCTAGTGTTTGATATGGTTAGATATCGATATCACTTAAACTGATATGGATATCTAGTGTCTGATATCTGTGTTTGGTAATAACCAGATATCGATATCAGTTGATATCTAGATATCAAATTTGGCCTATTTTGATATACTGATTTTTAGGGAGGTATCACTTGATATCAATATCGCCCACTATCGATATCTTGATACTGATACCGATATCTTGATATCAAGATATCGCCCGATATCGATATCTTGATATCTAGATATCGATACCTTGATATCTAGATCTCGATACCAAACGAACCCTAATAAAGCCCAGTACTTTTCTAGGGAGTCATATTATGTGTCATACTTAAGGGATGAAACCTCTAAGTACAACCATAATCACTAGATCAAGGTGTGTGAGCACCCGATAAAAGTCTATAGACTACTAAACTAAGGATGCGTACAAGCATCCATTCAATCAATCAAAGCAATTCTAAACAAAAGTACAATACAAAGCTAGTACAATAGGTCTAGATGTGGTCATATACGGTCATCCAAATCATTAGGCCACGCGCGCGGTAGGGCAGAGCTAGTCGCGACAAGAAGAGGGTGGTCGTCGTGGTGACAAGGAAGTTGCAACAACGAATTGAACCAGTCACGCTGGTGAGAAGGGGAAGACGCATCAGTGAAGAGGAGAGGTCGCAGTGGCGAGATGAGGGCGTCACGATAGCGAGTGTTATCAGTAAGCACTCTTTCCATATATCTATCCATTGAGCGGGAACTAGTACAAGTGGAGGGGCGAATTTCGGGGCATTGATTCCCTTGTAAGATCGCCTTGGAAGAAGGAGGGCATCAGCACTTAAGAGTAGAACACACTCATGGGAGCCCAAGCTCTTTGAGGCGAGGTGGAAAAGTCCAGCTCTATCCGGTCCACGAGTCTAACTGTTGTGAGGAGGAAATCGAGTATGAAATATAACAAAATAGATCAAACCAGATTCAGGCCTACGCAAATAAATACAAGACTCCTCCAATGCAGTAATGGGAAGTCAGGATCGAATCCACGAGGAAGCGTGTCAGCAGATCTCAGGTAGCTGTAAATCTCACAGACAAAGCAGCAGAAAGACAGAAACAAAGGAACAAAAGCAGAAACAGAAATAAAACAGAAAAGAACAAACAAAAGCAAAGATCAAAACGAAAACAGAAAAGACAAAGCAAAGCAGAAACAAAAGCGAGGACACAGAAGCTACTCGATCTCTAGTAACAGTCCTCTATATCGACTAAGGAGGTCGACAATAGAAACTCAGAAACGAAAGCAGACAACTCGATGTAGACAAGTTCGTACTCGATATCGAGTAGAGGCTACTCTGTATCGACCAAAAACTCCTCTGTATCGACTAGCAAGACAGAAAACTGTAAATCGCAGATTCGAACCCAAATTCAGAAATTTGACAGAAATAAACTCAATATGCTAAAAGACTTCCAAAGCCAGGGTATCAACACCACAACGATAACCATGCAAAGTAATACATAAAGGCATAAAAGATCATGCTTTCCATCAAATAACTTTCGTTATTAACAAATAGGCATATAGAGGCTTTCGCATAAACCCTAATTGTTACTAACCCTTTTTCACATAATTAATCCAAGTTGCATTAAGATCACTTTCGCTTCAATAACACAAACAAGGATCACCTTCAACTCTCGCAAAAGAATCATGCTCATAGGGATAGAAGACGAATTGCACAAAAAGATCTGACCTTTACCGCATCACCTCACATAGCCACCGTCGGGCTCACCCCAGCCCCAGAAGTGGGTGGACTACTCATGCCTCATCGCAATCGCAGACATTGATTTATGAAAAGAACTAAATTGCATTAAAACTAAATTCAAAGCCTTTACAATCCCGGCAATCCAACTTTCGCTGAATGCCAAAACCCTAAAACCTTCGAATTCCTAAACTGTCTCTGTGGAACTACTTGTCTCTGACTTGTGAATTGAATGATTAAAAACCAGCCCCTAGGGCTTTATTTATAGGCTTCTAATCCTCGCTATTCAAGGATAGAATATCTATATCTATATCTAAAATTATATCTAAAAGCTTTAAAGATAAATAAATTGTTTAAGGGAAATAAATCTAAAAGGAAAAGATAAATTTAAACTAGGTAAGATGTCTTCATGTTGATAGATCTCCCTTCCATGGATAGATGATGATAGATCTCGGCCTACTCGACTTCCTTCGTGCCCAAGGAATCCCAGCTCTACTCGGACTGCTCAAACCGAGTAACGCGGCTCGACATGTCTACTCGATATCGACCACGGCTACTCGATATCGAGTACCAGGGTTCGTCGACTTGGTCTGGCTGGGTGACTCTGCTCGACAAGGCTCGGACATGGCTCGGAGGTCTGGTCGATATCGACTACGGCTACTCTGTATCGAGTAGAGGCGGTCTGCGTCTTCGTCCTCGGCTTCTCGGCTTGGCACAACTCGTCGACTCCGGACATGGCTCCGAAGTGTGGTCGATCTCGACTAGAGGTACTCGAGATCGAGTAAGGTTCCGGAGTCGGGTTGCCTCTGACTCAGTGTCCTCGATCAGCTCTGCTAGACCAGGTGTGCTCGACCAGCCCTCGTCGAGATCGAGTAGATGCTAGTCGACCTCGAGTAGAGTTCTCTCAACTTTCTGCTCTGTTCTTAAAACGCACTTTCCCGAGTCCTCGTTTGTCGGATTGACGCATATGACCATGCGTTGGAAAGCACTTTCCGAGGGCTACAACTCTCATGAAGACATCAAAGCTTGATTCAGAATGAAGAATGGTGAAAAATGGCGTTTTCTCCAGCTGCAACATCCTTAGCTTCTCCATGAGTTTCCTTTAAGCTCCAAAGTGCGTCCGATTTCTGCGAAATATAACCAAAACTTGTGTAGACCACCATATATTGCAAATAAGTGTAAACTACACAGATTCTGTATTATTCTAACCCAAATGCATGCAATGTATGCAGAAATCGATATAGAAATAAGCGTAAAACATGGCAAATTAGGCTTACAACACTAACCCGTGGACCGACTAGAGTTGCAAAAGTTCAGCAGTGCTTTACAACATGCTTTTTAGTAGGCCAGTCCACGTGTCTGACCCATTGAGTCGATGGGTTTGACCCGACGGGTCACAAGTGGAGAAGTGATAACCCAAACCCGCGGAATAGGCAGGTTGACGGGTCAAGTGACCGGGTAGGTAGCGATTCGACCCGTCGGGTTGTCAGGTCACATCCTTATAAATGAAAACACGTGTTTAATTTTTGTGTTGGCGTTAATGTTTCGGATGGACCAAAATGAAATTGAACCTCCAAGTTTCAATTGATTCCTTTTTGTACTAGCCCAGCCCAAACTAGCTCAGTTCAAACTTATGCATTCAAGTTATTCAACAAGTTCCGTTAACTGCGCTTGATTCTTTTTTGCATTCGACGATATTGACAGGAGAAGTGTACCGTCATAGTTGCGCAATGGAGAGCACATGAAGGCGGAGGTTGTTGACCGGAGCACCTCACAAGTCACAACCCTTGCACATCCGGCGCTTCTGCAAACTAAAGAAGAACTGGGAAGCCAGGCGTTCTTCAAGGAAGAGGATGAAAGTCAGCTCTCAAGAAGAAGAAGAAGAAGAAGAAGCTTAGGTTTCTTCTCCTCCTTTTCCTTGCGATTTTCTTGAAAAGGGACGTTCACTGACGGCGACTAGGGTGGACGGGTGGCAGGTTTCTTATCCTTTTCTCTCCTTGGACCTGTGTGATGGTACTTCGATCCCCAAGCAAGCATCTTGCTATGAACAAACAATCCGCCTTGACAAAAATCGAAAACGAGACCGATTTGAGAAGAAGGACCTACTGACTTTTGAGTCAATGTTGTTTGAGTTATGCATCATTCTACACTTTGTGACTTTTGTCAGTAAGAAAGATTTGAGAAGGGGTTTGTGTGCTCTCCCATTAATGGCTTTTGTTTTAGGAGTGCTCTATCCCAATTGGAATCGTGTGAGATTGCCGAGAGGCCTAAAGGGAAAACTGGTAAATGTGAACAAAGACAAGAGAACAAATAAAAAGTCGAACAAGATAACGCTCAAGTCCTGGCATCCATATTTGTTGAGCTTGAAGATGGTAACAAGATCTCAGTTTTCATGGAAAAAAATTGTTCAACTACTCAAACACCCAGAAAAAACAAAAAAAAAACAAAAATGCAGGCACACGGCTCAAAGAAACAAAAAGCACAGGGGCCTGAGTATTGGTCACTTTAATGGTGAACTGTCCTTGAACAATTGACACCAAAGAATTAAGCAATCCTTTTCTTTTTTGTTAGGGGATTGGTGCACTAGGCTTGTTGAGGTCGTCTGTGGCAGCCTCTCATGTCATGGAGACTGGAGAAAAATTGTCTCTATTGAACCAAATCAAGAACTCCAAGAAATAGACAAGGGAAAAAAAAAGAAATGACCCACAACAAAAATAAGAAAATTGGAAACAACAGATATAAATTGACCAGTGCAATTACAAAAAGCCGGTTGAAGTGTAGAAAATGGGAAAAAATAATAAAAAAGGAGACAAGACAACGATAATACCAATTATTCCTAGATGAAAATATGTACGTGGAATTGTTGTGACATTGGAAAGAGAAATCTAGGGACAGAAATTGAAATCTTCTACAAAATCGAAAACATTCAAATATTGGCTCTATTGGAAACAAAAACCGAGGTCCAACCTTGGGATGCGGTCAGGCATAAGGCTGGTTTCGACTCGATTTGTTGGACATCGACTCGGGGGCGATCGATCTGGGGGTATATGTATCCTTTGGAAAGATTACCAAATAGCTAGTGGAAAGATTTCAATTATGGAGAATGAAGACCGGTTTACTTCCTTACTCCTCGAAGACAACAACATTGGTTCTAAATGTGTGTGTTGCATTGTCAATGCACCCGCACAAGAAAATGAAAAAACTGAATTCCGGAAAACGTTAACCGACTATATCCAGAGAATAGACCTCCGTGTCATGGTCATGGGAGACCTAAATAAGATCCAAAGTTCAACTGAAAAAATGGGTGGTGCTCACCTAAACCTTACCAGATTCAACAAACTCCTAGAATTCAAGGACCAATGTGCTCTTATTGATGTATTGACGCTTGGAAATGATTTCACCCGGAGGAAAAATAAATCTGATATAAATAATATCTACTAAAAACTTGATAGGACTCTAGTTCAGGACCAAATCCTCCAATGGTATCCGAATATTGTCACAAAAAAACTACACCTTCTTTTCGTCCAACCATTGTCCTATCTCGATTGAACTAAGATCGGATCAATTTAAAAAGGCAAGACCATTGAAATTCGGGAAAATGTGGACTCAGAGAAAAGACTATCGAAATATTGTAATACGAGCGTGGAGAATGCAGTGTTCTGGATCCCATATGTTCCAAGTAACAAAGAAAACCCAATTACTTAAAAGACTAACAAAAGAGTGGAACAAATCTACGTTTAGAAACATCTTTAGACAACTAAAGGATATAGAAGAAAAAATGACAAACCTAAAAAAACGAAATTGCCAACCGCAATCCAGGAGCTCCAATAGCCTCCAATTAAGGTTGATTCATAAAAAGAACAAAATTCTACAATATCACAAACTGTACTGGCCCCAAAGGGCGAAAACAAAACACTTAAAACTTTCCGACACAAACTCTGGCTACCACCACAAAGTAGCTACGGGACGAAAAAATAGAAAACTCATTAGAGAAATTGTAACCCAGGATGGAACAACGATTGTTAGGGAAGAGAAGATCAGAAAAGAAATCTGTTTAGACTTCGAAAAAAGATTTAAGGAAGAGAGAATCAATCATCAAATATTACAAGAATACATAGAACTAATAGACACAAAAATCACACCAGAAGATAATGAAGTTCTCACAAGACCAATCACAAACAACGAGATTAAAAAGGCTTTCTTCTCCATTGGAAAAGATAAGTCCCCTGGACCTGATGGCATTGCAGCCGAGTTTTATCAACAATATTGGGATATTGTGGGTCCCTCTATTGTCAAAGCTATTAAGGGGTTCTTTCATTCAGGAAGAATGTTAAAGCAAATAAACCAAACGTTTATCACATTGATCCCTAAATGTGACAACCTAGGAACAACGAAAAATTATAGACCGATCAACCTCTGCTCAACCCTTTACAAGGCTATTGCAAAAATCATTGTAGACAGATTAAAATCTGTTTTGGGGAAATTAATTCACCCTTTGCAAGGGGCTTTTTTAACTGATAGAGCGATTCAGGATAATGTACTCATTGCACACGAAGTTTTTCACTCCTTTCGATCTAAGAAAGGTCGTGATGGATGGATCGCTATCAAACTAGATATGGAGAAAGCATATGGCAGAGTGAACTGGGAATTTTTTATGGCCATTCTGACAAAATTCGGTTTCTGTCAGCGGTTTTGTGGCTGGATTAAAGAATGCAGCCAAACAGTTTCATTCTCCGTTTTGGTTAATGACGAACCAACTGACACGTTCAACCCTCATAGGGGACTTAGACAAGGAGACCCCATCTTTCCCTATCTTTTCATTATTAATTCTTGCAAGAAAACTACAACGACGAAGCAAAATATCCAAAAACACAATTGGTTTCAAGATCTCTAGAAGCGGCTCCTCGATCCCATTTCTCTCTTTCGCAGATGACATTATGATTTTCTCCAAAGCGACCCTAGAGGCATGTCGATCGGTGAAAACTATACTCGATGAATACTATGCGATTTCCGGCCAAAAGGTTAACTTCCAAAAATCAGCATTCCAAGTTACAAAAGGAATAACGAACGACCAACGACAACGAATCCAATCCAGCTTACAGATTACAAACCAAATTGATCTAGAGAAATACCTTAGATGTCCGATCATTAATGGTAGAGTGAACAAGCACACTTTTGAAGAACCAATTATCAAAATGGAGAGCAAATGAATTAACCCAACAAGGTAGAGCGGTCTTAATTAAAACAAATCTAGCGGCAAAACCTAGCTACATTATGCAAAATTTCATGCTCCTAGTAAATATCCACAATGACCTGGATTGGATCAACAGATGCTTTTTTGGAACAAAGAACCCAAATACAAACCCCTCATCGGTTGGGATAAAATTTGTAGATCAAAGTGTGAAGGTGGCTTAGACCTCCATAAAACAAAAGATATGAACAAGGCTCTGCAAATGAAATTACTTTGGAAAATCCTTGTAGAACCCCAAAACGAATGGGTAAAAACTATAAGAGAAAAGTACCTGAAAGAGGAGAACATATGGGACTACAAAAAGAAAAAGAACACATAATGGCAATGGGCGAAATTGATAGAGATCAAAGAAGAGTTCTGCTCTGGCCTATTTTGGCAAGTCGGAAATGGAAAAACCGTTAAATTTTGGAAGGACAAATGGTTGGATATTAAAGGAAAGCTTAAGGATAAATGCATCCTTGACCAAATTGATGAACAAGAAACGGTAAGCAACTTTATAAAACCAAATAGAATGTTGAACAAAGAAAGACTAGAAGTTGTGCTCCCTATGGATATGGTTGACAAAATTCTTGAAGTTCATATTCCTTCAACTAATTTTGATGATAGACTATACTCGTACCCTAGTAAACATGGATGGTGTTGTAGGAGGAAATCGAGTTCAAAATATAATAATATAAATCAAACCAGATTCGTGCACACGCAAATAATTACAAGACTTCCTCCCGATGTAGCAACAGGAACTGAGGATCGATCCTCGAGGAAGCGTGTCAGCGGATCTTAGGTAGCGGATGAATCTCATGGACAGAAATCGACTCCATAGTACTCGACCTCGACTAGGTGAGGTCGATAGGGGTCAAGCATAGTTGAATTCGAGCAAGAAAGAGTCACTGGTGGTGGTCGACGTCGAGTACGTCTAGTCGAAGTCGAGTAAGGCTGGTCAATCTCGAGTACCTGCAGAGACAAAAACGAGAGCGATCTTGCTTGATCGAAAAATCTGTGGTCGACGTCGACTAGAAGTAGTCGGTGTCGAGTAGAAAACAGTAACGAACGAATTGCAAATTTCGATTTAGACAATGTAAAAGAAAACTTCCAAGATTGGGGTTTGCAACAACGATAACCAAACATGCATAAGGCAAGATAAAGAGAAATAATTATGCAATCACAACAAAGGATCAAGCTTTTGCATTTT
This sequence comes from Persicaria maculosa, assembly GCA_963922045.1. Classification (NCBI taxonomy): domain Eukaryota; kingdom Viridiplantae; phylum Streptophyta; class Magnoliopsida; order Caryophyllales; family Polygonaceae; genus Persicaria; species Persicaria maculosa. Next base: position 52,501,550 of record OY998254.1, read on the forward strand.
CCAACAATTAGACAACTCTCTCAAGAAACCCTAATTGTATCTACCAATTTTATGTTTATAATCCATGTGGTTAACTTGAATCTTTATTAAATAGGCAATAAACATATAAAGGGCAGTAGATGATCATAACACAATAAAAGTCGAATCTTTACCTCAAACACGCTTGGCTACCGTCGGGCTCACCCCGACCCTAGAAGTAGGTGGACTACTTGCTCTTCATTGTAGCAAAAGACATCAATAATAAAAGGGAAATAACTACTTGCATTAAAATAAACCAAAGCTTACAACCGATCGAAGCCAAATTGCTCTCGCTCTCTAACTCCTCTCGGCTTCCTCTCTCTCTCTCTCTCTCTCTCTCTCTCTCTCTCTCTCTCTCTCTCTCTCTACTTATGTTCTCTCTAACTTGGAATGAATAAAAAAACTAGCCCCATGGGCGTTATTTATAATGCTAACTCCTTGCTATCCAAGGAAATAAATCTTTATCTAATCCTAAAGATATAATATGGATAAAAGAAACATTAATCCTAAAAAGAAAATATATAAATCTTCATGTAGTGGATAAATCCTTCCTTCCATAGATAGATCTTGATAGAAATCAAATGGATCCGGCCTTGCTTCGTGCCCAAGTAATCCACACATGCTCGGATTGGTCCATCGGACTTGCAGCCCAATTTCAGCGTGGTCGACGTCAACCAGGTCTAGTCGACGTCGAGTAGGGTCCTCGATCTCGTGTGGTCTTCGGTGTCTTTGAGCAATCTTCTCCTCTCAAGCTCGGGTTGGATTCCAGGTGTGGTCGACGTCGAGGAGTGTAGTCGACGTCGAGGACTGTCGAGCTCGAGTAGTGTGTGTCTGGTTTCATCCTGGAATGGCACCAAATTCTGAAATATTAAACATAAACTTATGTAGACCTCTATTTCTGACAAATAAGCTCTATACTACACAAATTTAACATATTCCCAACCCGAAATCTGCAAAGTACTTAGAATAAGGAGGTAAAATGTGCATAAAAACATGGTTACTTTAGTGGACATCAAATCACCCCATACTTAAGCTTGCTTGTCCCCAAGCAATAACTTGGATGGTCACTCAGGGGAAGAAACAAAACTCTCAACATATTAGATTCATTCTTATATAACCCTGCAATTAATTACCATCCTTGAAAAGGTACTAATGTCTCAAATCCATACATATGCAATAAAAGCAACATCTACTCACAAAAGGAGGGTTATGCAAAAATAATTCATGTGACAAAGCATTAATAATCAAGAGGACTTTAATTAAGCTCAATAAGGAGTAGAATTGGTAAAAGGCTTAAGGTGGGCAATTTTTGGAAATGTGGTGCTAATAATCCGAGGAAATGGAGTATTTCCAAACTTTCATACCACATTCCTTCTTCATAAGATTCCTCACCTTTCACTTATTCGCTCATTGCTTTTTTTTTCAATAATATGCTTTTACCTCTCTAACTTTAGCACTACCTTCTCGCGAGTCGCAAACATGGGTGTCATGAATGGCCCCAGATACTTAGTGCTTCGGACTCCTCACCTTGGTGTCCCATCATGCGGAACTATTATCTCTACGCAAGCAGGGTCGATCTACCTTTATCTCCTGAGGTGACCGGATTTTCTTTTACTCATTAAATTTTCCATATATTTCAAACATTCCTGCCAAACTCCAATAATGATAACAACACAACAACCATATAATAATTCCATAATGTGACATCATTCTCAACATAATCCCCAGATGAAAATAAGGTAAAGAATGGGCAATATTTAGAACATGTGGAGCATATATGAAATAAGGCATATTATGACTTTTTGTGATGCATAAGCATAGGTATGGCTAGGGAATATAACAATGAGCATTATATGGAAATATAAAGTCCTCCATCCTCTTATCATGCAACATGTCAAAAGCAACATCAAATTTTACCTTCTTTCATGGTTTTCATAAAAATATGCACTTCATTTTGACTTCCTTTTACTAGGCAATTTCATGTTATATCTCTAATGAATCTAATTTTGCATCGTCGAGTTTAACATAACTTTCATGACACTATTTCTTTAGACAATTTACAAGCTTTGGGAGATGTCTCATAAAACAAACTTTGGGTTTAGCAATTAAGCATAAAAATTAAAAATTTACCCAAAATTTACCATGTAAAACCGAAAATAGGAATCAAATATAATGAGCTTTTCCCCCACCCCATACTTAGAATATATAGTGTCCCCACTGCATATATAAATCAATATAAAATAAAGGTACAGGAAGGAGCTCATTGAATAATGCGTCGAGGAGTCAAAACAAGGGTCGTCGAGTGGAATGATATAGTCGACGTCGAGTAGATGTACTCGACGTCGAGTACAGTTGCAGCGTCGAGTGAAAGGTAGAAGTCAAGGAAGCCCCCTGGGTGGTCGACGTCGAGTGGCCCACTCGATGTCGAGCAGATCCGTTCTACTCGATCTTCCTCGTAGTCGATCTCGACTTGGCCTTCGTCGATTTCGATTGTTCATGCATGGACTTCACCTTCTCCTCTTCGCGATCCTTTATGCTTTTTGACCTGAAAATTGTTAGTTGTTGCACAAAGACAAGACTTTCTACATGAAGCATTCAAAACCAAAATCAAAACCAAAACCAAAAGTTTCAAAGTCCTAAAAGAAAGTTTAAAATTTTTATGTACATGCTCTAGATTTTAGAGTCGCTAGGCCGACTTCTCCGTTTGTGCTCAGGAACCCTCAATGTGGGGCCCTCTTGTGCTTGGCCCTTCTCCTGGATCATCTAGGTCCTGATTGTAGTATGCAAGCTCCGCTGATAGGTGGTTGTTTGTATAGAGTCCTCTGCCTTCCTTCTTTCTCTTTCGAGTCCTAATCCTACGCAGGTTAGCTCGCCACGGGGCCTTATCTCCTCTAGAATTCTTATTAAATTTTTTAATGGACAAAGGAGAAGTTGAAATCATACGTGAACTTACCTTTTCGTGCCCAAAACATAAATTTTTGGGCTAAGGGTTAGTCGACGTCGAGTAGATGTGGTCGACGTCGAGTACAGGGACCCCATACTTAGGCTTTTGGCAAGTTCAGAGCTCAACAGGGGAAGTCTGCGTCGAGTTGGCGTAGTCGAAGTCGAGTAGGGTGGTCGACGTCGAGTAGACCTGGTCGATGTCGAGTAGCTTTTTGGCGCTTTCCTCCGTTGTTGCCTATGCTCTTCACCTCCAGCCATGAAATTTTCTCCTTTGTAGGGACAAAAGAGAAATCTAGGACCTCGTTGCCTATCGTGAAGGTGAGCAATCGCTTTCTCACGCTGATTTTGGCATCTGCGGTGGCTAGAAAAGGTCTACCAAGAATAATAGGGCAAGTAGGATCTTCCGCACAGTCTATAACAAGGAAATCAGCAGGAATATAGAACTTACCAACCTAGACAGGGACATTATCAACCATACCTGTATAGGGATGACTATTGTATTGTTTGCCATGTATAGTTTGGCGTCCACAGACTCTATTGTTCCTATCTTCACCTTTGACCAGATTGATAAGGCCATGATGCTCACGCTTGCTCCTAAATAACAGAGTGCCTCATATTTATATTGTCCAAATCCCACAGTAATAGAAAACTTACCAGGGTCAGGTCTATTCTCAGGGAAATCCATCCTTTTGCAGTCATTGACGATTTCAGTGATTGATCGCTTGTTGCTAAGGATCTCCTTGAGGAACTTGACAAATGTAGGCATCTCCTGAAGAGCTTCTGTAAAAGGAATTGAAACATTTAGTTCCTGAAGTATCTTAACAAAGCGTTTAAATTAAACCTACCTAGAGGGATCTTTCAGCGCTTTTGAAGGGAAAGGAAGCGTCTTTCTTGGTTTTGGAGCGGAATCGGATGTCGGAGGTGATGCAGAGTGGTCGATGTCTGCTGGGGTGTCCTCGACATCGACTACAGTAGTCGACGTCGAGTGCTGGTGTCGAGCAGAAGCTTCTCCGTTGTGTGACTGGTCGACGTTGAGTAGGGTGCTGTCGATGTCGAGTTGTTTCTGGTCGATGTCGACTAGCTGCTGCTTGACGTAGAGTAGATTCTCAGCTTCGTCCTTCTCTGCTTCGATCTCTGGCTCGCATAATTGGTGCCCACTTAGCGACGACGTGTCTGGATTGCCCCTTAGGATTTGGATCTGTGTGCCCGGAGAGCTTTCCGGATGGTCTTGGGATCTGTGCCGCTAGCTGGCCCACTTGGGTCTCTATGTTCCACTTCTAGATGTCCATCTCTCCAAACCTTGTGTTGAGGCTTTGAAGTTGGGTTTGGATGGCACCAGTGTATTGCAGGTGTTGTGCCTGATTTCTCCTCATCTCGTCGAGGATCATCTGTAAATCATCTTTTCGCTGGTCCCTCTTTGGATATCCGGGAGCTTTGTATGGTGGGGGGTTCCTAGGGGCACCTTGATTTCATTGTGGTTGATAGGACCTTTGGTCCCCCATATAGCGATTGGGACCCTCTGCGTAAGCTACCTCCTCATGAGTTTCTGCTAACCTGACTTCCTCTGTATGTGGGCACTTTGGAGTGGTGTGCCGCTATGAGCCGCATTCAGTGCAAGGCTGGTTGACAAATAGAAATTTGACTTGCTTGAGGAGCTTGCGATTCTAATCCTTGTAGAACTGCTCCTTGACACCAGGATCAATCTCCTTAGAAGGCTCATAGAGGGGCATGGATGGGGCTGGCCTAGCATAGTTGTTGTCGTCGTAATTCGCAGGAGCCCCATAGGTGTTGTCTAAATTGGTGAGCCGTTCGATAGATGCCCATGCCTCTGCTGGTGTTTGTGTCAGATACTCATATTGAGTATATTGATTGATCATTTCCTTGCCGGCTAAATCAAGAGAGTTGTAGAAGATCTCCTGGATGACATATGGTGGATGTCCATGAGTAGGGCAGGATCGCAGCAGGTCCTTGTATCGATCACATGCTCGTGCTAGCGGTTCCCCAGGCTTTCGTTTAAAAGCTCTAATCATTTTTCTGATGAATGTTGTCTTGGCGGGAGGAAAGAACTTGTTAAGGAACGCATTCCTAACCTCTCCCATGATGTGAGGGATCGTGCAGGGAGACCTTCAAGGACCAACGAAAAGCTTTCATTCTTACGTATTCAAGAGTAGCATCTTCACCAATAGTTTGGCACATATCAACAAAAGTAGTAATATAAGCTAAAGAGCATTCATTAAATCTCCCTTCAAAAGCATTATTTTTAATTTCAGTAAGGAAGGGAGTGCGAATTTCAAAGTCATTAGGAGGGACTAGAATAGCCGATTCAGACACGACAAGAGTCGGGGCCATATAGTCATTAGCGGTGGTGGGATATAGGGCAAGCTCAGCTTTTGCCTGCCTCTTTTGTTCAACCTCCCACTCAGCGCGTGCTCTCTCAGCGGCAAGAGCAGCATTGTTTGCTGCTAGTTCCCTCTAAAGCCTCTCGACCAGCTGGGCTTGTGTTTCTGTTTCTGCCATGATCCTTTTCAGTCTAGAGTGGATGTGTATAAGGCGTTCCAGATCGTCTAAGGTGTCAAACTCAGGTGGTTGACCAGAACGGCGCATACACCTGCAAAACAAAACTCAAGAAAAACGTGAGATCTAACTACCTAAGGCGCGAATGATTGCTTCCCCGTCAACGACGCCAATTTGTTGTAGGAGGAAATCGAGTTCAAAATATAATAATATAAATCAAACCAGATTCGTGCCCACGCAAATAATTACAAGACTTCCTCCTGATGTAGCAACAGGAAGTCAGGATCGATCCTCGAGGAAGCGTGTCAGCGGATCTCAGGTAGTGGATGAATCTCACGGACAGAAATCGACTCCAGAGTACTCCACCTCGACTAGGTGTAGTCGACAGGGGTTAGGCACAGTCGAGCAAGCAAGAGTCACTGGTCTGGTCGAAGTCGAGTAAGGCTGGTCGATCTCGAGTATCTACAGAGATAAAAACGAGAGCGATCTTGCTTGATCGAAAAATCAGTGGTCGACGTCGACTAGAAGTAGTCGATGTCGAGTAGAAAACAGTAACGAACGAATTGCAAATTTTGATTTAGACAATGTAAAATAAAACTTCCAAGATCGGGGTTTGCAACAGCAATAACCAAACATGCATAAGGCAAGATAAAGAGAAATAATTATGCAATCACGTCAAAGGATCAATCTTTCGCCTTTTCCAACAATTAGACAACTCTCTCAAGAAACCCTAATTGTATCTACCAATTTTATGTTTATAATCCAAGTGGTTAACCTGAATCTATATTAAATAGGCAATAAACATATAAAGGGCAGTAGATGATCAAAACAAAATAAAAGTCGAATCTTTACCTCAAACACGCTTGGCTACCGTTGGGCTCACCCCGACCCTAGAAGTAGGTGGACTACTCGCTCTTCAACGTAGCAAAAGACATCAATAATAAAAGGGAAATAACTACTTGCATTAAAATAAACCAAAGCTTACAACCGATCGAAGCCAAATTGCTCTCGCTCTTCAACTCCCCCCTCTCTCTCTCTCTCTCTCTCTCTCTCTAACTTGGAATGAATAAAAAACTAGCCCCGTGGACTTTATTTATAATCCTAACTCCTTGCTATCCAAGGAAATAAATCTCTATCTAATCCTAAAGATATAATATGGATAAAAGAAACATTAATCCTAAAAGGAAAATATCTAAATCTTCATGTAGTGGATAAATCCTTCCTTCCATAGATAGATCTTGATAGAAATCAGATGGATCCGGCCTTGCTTCGTGCCCAAGTAATCCACAAATGCTCGGATTGGCCCATCGGACTTGCGGCCTAATTTCAGCGTGGTCGACGTCGACCAGGTCTAGTCGACATCGAGTTGGGTCCTCGATCTCGGGTGGTCTTCGGTGTCTTCGAGCAATCTTCTCCTCTCGAGCTCGGGTTGGGTTCTAAATGTGGTCGACGTCGAGGAGTGTAGTCGACGTCGAGGATAGTCGAGCTCGAGTAGTGCGTGTCTTCCTTCCTCGATCAGTTTTGCTCTCCTGCTGTAGTCGACTTCGAGTAGTGCTAGTCGACATCGAGTAGAACCGTGCCTTTGTTTCTCCTTTCTGGTTTCATCCCGGAATGCCTCCAAATTCTGCAATATTAAACATAAACTTATGTAGACCTCTATTTCTGACAAATAAGCTTTATACTACACAAATTTAACATATTCCCAACCCAAAATATGCAAAGTCCTTAGAATAAGGAGCTAAAATATGCATAAAAACATGGTTACTTTAGTGGACATCAGGTGGTTCTCTACTACTAGCGCCTTAGACCACATTATTAAGACCAGAAGGAGAAATTCATACCACATTGATTGGATTTGGAAAATTGATTGTCCACCAAAGATAAAAAAATTTCTCTTGAAGAATCTCCTAAACGGAACCCTAACGAAAACCAGACTCCAAAGTAAAGGAGTTTATGTCCCTACCAACTGCCCTCTTTGAGACCATAATGTGGAGTATGCCATCCATATCTTCACTGAATGTCAGACAACACTATCCTTTGTTGGAAGGATGGATAGACAGATCGAATAGACAATTAGAAATACTGACAAAGATAACAAACTTTACAAGAATATCATCACGGAGATCTTCTCTAAGCTATCGTCAGAGCATAAATCGGTCCTGGCTTTCTCCCTTTGGAGAGTTTGGACAATGAGAAACAAAATACTTTTTTATAACAATGACATTGGGAAGGTGGATGACTGGTTAAGATATATTAAACAATACAGAATAACATGGAGGAAAGCAAAAATAGAGGAACAAGAAATTGACATGGATAACACAAGACCAAGCTCTATTAAAAAGAGAGCGAAAAATCAGAAAATAGTTAAATGGAAAAAACCTCTGAGTGGTGTTGTGAAACTCAACTTTAATGGTGCGAAGGTCGGTTCAGGCCATGCCGCGGCCAGATTTGTCATCCGGTATTGCCGAGGAGAGGTCCTTTGTGTGGGGCCCGCGACCACGGGAAGGTATCTGTCGATCGTGCTGAATGTTTGGTCTTCTAGCAGGCCTTCAGGAAGCTGCAAAGCAGGGCTTCTCACGCTATGAGATGGAAGGCGACTCCTTGAAGGTGATAAACGCATTGAAGGGGATTTGGCGATGTCTTTGGGAGATCGAAATGGCGATTTCTGATGCTATTGGTCTTTGTCGGGCTTTCGGTTTCGTCTCCTTCTCTCACACCTTCCACGAGGGGAATCATGTGGTGGACAAGCTCTCTTATATTGGGCTCTCTTCGCAGTTCATCGACATTTGTGTTCCTGATGAGTGCGTCGACGTCGTCCGACAGGACGCTCTTGGGTGGTGGTTTAACCGCGGTTGACCACCCCCTAAATTATCGCCTTGTATAAAAAAAAGTCATTAAAATATTTTTTTTTCTTTCATTATCTAGAAAGTTTTGAGTTAGCGTCGAGAACAGAATGTGATTTCCCGTTATTATTTCATATTGGGATACCATCGATTGCATTATTGGACATTCAAAGAGAAGATGTTGAGAATCCTCATCCTTTTGGTTACATAGGCAGTACTGGGAAGCTACTCTGTTAAAATATTCATTCAATCGTATTTTCGTAGATAAATTGTCAATTGTTGTTTTCCATATGAGATTCTTGATCCTAGAAGGATATTAACTTTCCAAATCCATGTGTGATTATTTTCATCACACGAAATATGGTTGATTAGTTTAGGTGTGGACTTTGTTGTGAAGGATTAATTTGTATTTGATTTACAAATTAGTTTATCAATTATATATCCCACTTGTCATTTTTAATAGTTTGTATCTTTTGAATTATGTTTGATGGGAAGAGTTTTTGTAGGAGGCTTAGATTCTAATTGTTCATCCAAGAGGTTCGAAACTCGAAGATTAATGGTATGATTTTCGCGGAAACAATCCAGGGATATATCAGCAATCAAAGGATCCGTCCATGCATTTATAGATTGACCGTTTCTAACGATCCATAGAAGACCCTTGTGGAAAAGGTCTCGTAAATTTAATAATCTTTGAAATTGCCACAATGTATTGTGTTTCGAATTTTCCATAATTGATTTGTTTTGTTGGTACTTCTCGTTTATTATTTTAGCCCATAGGTTATCATGGTGTATAAAATTTTCAAAGTAGTTTAATTTGTAAACTAATGTTCATATCTTTAACTTTCCTAAATTCTAAGCCTCCATTCTTTTTTGGTGTACAAAATTTCTCCCAACTTATCAATGGTGTATATCTCTCTGTATGGAGTTTGTTCCAAAAGAAGTTCTTGTTGACATGGTCAATTTTTTTGAGGGAGCATTCCTTTTTGAAAGACGGAAGGACTGCTCAAGTAATTTATTTTTAAGCTCAAGTTTGGGTTTATAGGGATTGACTGACCTACTTAAGATAATGATGAAGCTTTCCATTTTGTAAGATGTTTTTCCAGATTGTTTGCAGTGTCATCAAAATCACTATTTGTTACCCTTCCATTAATGATTTGAATACCTAAATATTTTTCATTGCTCTTGAGACAGGGATATTCATCTGTTGCCTTATTGGGCCAATGATCGTGCAAAATTTGGACTAATGTTACTAGAGACCTAAAATAAGCTCTTACTATAGTTGATTATAAACCTTGATAGGTTAGAAAAATATACTAAGTAAATTTTTTTATATAAATATATACTGCAGCAGGTGTGATTAGAAACAGTGCGGGCGAGTGACATTGTGGGTTTGTCAAGAACATTGGCGTTTGTACAATCTCCAAAGTGGAGCTCTAGGGTGTGGTACAAGGGCTAATGCTCACTTGCAAATTAGAATAGTGGGTATAATAATGTGATTATGGAAACGGACTGGCAACTTATAGCAACCATTCTAGGTCAGGTGACATCGCGATGCCACCCGCTGGAGAGCCTTGTCGATAAGTGTGAAGACTTATTGAGAAGAGACTGGAATATCCAGTTTCGTCATGTGTTCCGCGAAGCCAATCGGGTCGAAGATCACCTTGCTAGGGTAGCTTTCTCTATTAACATTGGTTTGATTGTATTGTTTGAGTCGCTAGAGGGTATTTTACCTTTTCTACACGATGATGTTAGGGGTCGGGCTATCCCCCATATGATGACTACATAGCCCATTTTTTAAGCATTAATAAAGCACATTCGAATCGTGGAGAGCTCCGACTCTCCTTTTAACCAAAAAAAAGAATTATGTATCATTACTATATAAAAGCATATGTTCCTCTGGTACGGTGATTGTGGGTGAAGAAAATGTTAAGAATGAAATAGAAAGGGATTTTGAGACAAGGTTCAAGAAAGAACCAATTGATGACAGGCTCATTATTGAAATGTTGGACTTAATACAACCTTCCATCTCGTGAGAGGAAAACAACTTCCTCATAACACGCCCATCTAACTCAGAAATTAAAACGACGGTTTTTAATCTAGGAAAAAACAAATCTTCGGGGCCGGATGGATTCACAGCTGAATTCTACACAAAATATTGGGATATCGTCGGAAAATCTGTAATTTGTGCAGTTAAAGGGTTTTTCCACTCCGGAAAATGCTCAGACAAATTAACCATACTTTTATCTCTCTTCTCCCAAAAAAGATGATCCCACGACCACTAGTCATTACCGCCCCATTAGTTTATGTTCTAATATCTACAAAATAATTTCCAAAATTCTGACAGATAGGATGAAAAAAGTTGTTGGTAAACTCATTCATCCGCTGCAGGGCGCCTTTGTGTCTGACAGGGCTATACAAGACAATGTCCTTATAGCCCATGAAATCTTCCACTCCTACAAAAGTCGTAGGGGCCGAGAAGGGTGGCTAGCAATAAAATTAGATATGGAAAAAGCATACGATATGGTCGACTGGCATTTCCTTAAAAGCATGCTCCAAAAGTTCGGATTTCACGATACATTTATCGCTTGGGTTATGGAATGTATAACGTCTGTTTCATTCTCGGTTCTGGTAAATAACGGCCCTACTGAGCTATTTCTTCCATCAAGGGGAATTCGTCAAGGCGATCCTTTATCTCCTTTCCTATTTATTTTAGGTGCTGAGATTCTGGCTCAAAAATTGGCTGATGAAGCTAGCCTTGAAAGAACTCACATTGGTTTCCCGATTGGACACAATGGGCCCCGAGTTCTGTTTCTTTCTTTCGCCGATGATATCATCATCTTCTCAAAAGGAAGCATGGATGCAGAGCGTAAAGTGAAAATGATAGTTGATTCATACTGCAAAGTATCAGGCCAGAAGGTCAATTACCACAAATCTAGCTTCCAAGCAACCAAGGGTATTCCGAATCATAGGATCCTGGAGCTGTGTAACTGCCTCAACATTACAAACGAACATTCAATAGAAAAATATCTAGGTTGTCCGATTATTAATGGAAGAGTCACCAACAACACATTTGAAGATATCATCTGTAAATCCAAACAACAATTGACAAAGTGGAGGGCTAATGCTCTCTCCCAACAGGGACATGCCACCTTAATAAACTCTAATCTTTCTGCTAAGCCATTGCATGTGATGCAGAACTTTATGCTCCATGCTGCTGTGCATAAAGAACTAGACCAGATAAACAGATCTTTCTTTTGGAATAAGGACCTCCAGTACCGGCCTCTGATTAGCTGGGATAGGATCTGCAAACCAAAGCAGTTTGGGGGACTAGGGATTCGTAAATCTAGTGATATGAATGTCGCTCTCCAGATGAAGCTTCTGTGGAAAATTCTGGCCGAGCCTAGCAATATCTGGGTGTCCTTGATCAGAGATAAATACCTGCGCTCCACCGGTATTTTCGATTACAAAAGATCAGGGGCTAGCTCTTGGCAATGGTCCAAGCTGTCTGCCTTAATTGACACTTTTAAAGCGGGTCTTATTTGGTGGGTAGGAAATGGACGCACTATAAAGTTCTGGACAGATAATTGGATCACAACATCCTCCTTACTGGCTAGGGTTGATTTCCCTCAATTTTTCAATCCGGATGAGACGGTCAATAACTATATTTTGGGAGGTAAGTGGTGGAGTGAAAAACTTCATGGGATTCTGCCTACTAATATAGTACAAGAGATTTTAGACATCCCTCTTCCTGCTTAGAATTTGCAAGACCGTCTATACTAGTGGCCGGTTAGGGAGGGATGGTTTACTACTGCCAGTGCTTACAAATTGATAACAGCTCAGTCCTTACCATCTCCTCATTGTAATGCCTGGATTTGGAATATAAATATCCCTACGAAAGTTAAGAATTTCTATGGAAGATTGCGCAAAACGACCTGCCCACTGCTTCCAGGTTGGCGTGTAGAGGTTCGACAGTTCCACCCACTTGCTCCCTGTGCAATTCGGCACCCGAGGACAAGGTCCATTTGTTTGTGGAATGTTACTTCATCAAAGCAATATACAAATTTCCATCCCAAGACCAATCAACTATTGCTTGTCTGATTGCCCAGTCTCGGGATTTCAGACCCATTCTATCTGCGCTTGGGAAGAGTCTACAACCTGCGGCCCTGTCTAACCTCGCTTTCGCTTGGTGGACGACTTGGAACCTCAGGAACCAACACTTGTTTCAACAGACCGCTATCCCGCGAAAAGATTCGGTCCTACGACTGATAAAATCTCACATAGATAACTAAAAACAAAACGTTCGCTGCCGAGGCGGAATTCGAGGAGGTTATACACCCCCATCAGGGGGTATCCTAAAAAAAGAACAATAAACAAAAAAAGATTCAGTGGCAGAAGCCTCCAAGCGGTACGTTCAAACTTAATTTCGATGGTTCCTCTCTTTCTAATGGTGACAGTTCTTCAGGTGTCGTTATTAGGGATTGGGAAGGTCGTCCAGTCTCTATTCACCACCAGCAACTTGGTAAACAGAATCCACTTACAGCAGAGGCTCTTGCCCTCAAAATGGGGGTCCAACTAGTATTGCGACTCAACTTAGATTGGATCCAAATTGAAGGTGATTGTAAGATAATCATGGAACATTTAAAAGTGAAATCTAAATGCCCTTGGGAGATAGAACTAATTCTCACTGACGTTCAAGTCATGCTATCGACTGTGAGAGAAGTAGTGTTCTTTCACGTTTCTCGTATGGGCAATAGAGTGGCGGATAAGGTTGCACACCTTTGCCGCTCTGCCCGAGGAGTCGATATCGAAAATGACCCAGGTCTCCTTGACCTCATCCGTAAGGATGCTGCCGGTAGGACCATCCCACCCGAATTCTTTCCTAATAAAAAAAAAAATATATGTTCACTAATGCTAATTATAATTTTACCCTTTTAACTCCTTAATCTTTGTGGAATAATTTAAGGGTGAATTCGGAATTCGCTTGGCCCAAGTAGCTGTATCCCAATTTCCACTCCCTTCATGTTTGCCTATACAGACTACCTCTTGCCGAGTTGCCGTATACCACCGCTTCTCAGTTCTCCCTGATATACTTCACAGTCTTCTCCGTCCACGCCTGTAGTCTCCAGCGTCCTTCGCCTCATCTGTCTTCTTCATATTCAACCTCAGGTCTCTCTTCCTTCTCTCTCTGCCGATAGACTCGAGTGCTCATCTTTCTCGTCCCTAAATAGCATCAAAAAGTTTAAATGTTTGGTTAGGGGTGTGCACCGGTTTAAACCGGACCGGAATCGGGTCTAAACCGGATAAAACCGGAACCGTAAAATTAAATAATGACAACCGATAATCGGCCCGGAATTATTCCGGTTTTAAACAGAACCGGACCGGAAAAACTCAAGTCAAACCGTAACCGAACCGGATTAACCGGTATTAAGTGATTTACAAAATCATTTACAGCTTCAGTTTCTTGTTTCCTTAATCAAAATTATTGCAAGTGATTTACAATTTTCATTAAATATTATATATATATAATGTAGTAAGTGATTTACAGTTTCTTGAGTTCTTGTTTCCTTAACTTTTTTCATTTATTAGAATTTTTTTTGGTGGAAATTAAATCAAACTGATTTACAGTTTCTTGAGTTCTTGTTTGATCTATTGATCCCCTTTCTCAATTTCTTATCACTCTTCTATCGTTTCTAGGGTTGTTGATTTTATTCTGGGGTTTCTTCCTCTTTACCGAAGCCCCTTAATTATTTGAAATCAAGGAGTCATCGTCTTCATCAACTTCTCGAGCAACACCTGTAATTTCTTTCGAAAACCCTAATGTTTGACTTCGTTCTCTGTAATTGATTTGAGTGATTGTCGAATACACCAACTAGCCGCCCTTTGATTGATAGATCAATTGCCAGGATTTCTAATCGAGCCGACACAGAGTTCAATTCGGAGGTCCTGTTGTTGAATCAGAGCATCTTGTCATCCATGTAAGCTTTGTTTCTTTCTCAATCTGTGATTTTCGGTACTACCTATTCATGTTTTTGTTTGCTTTGTTTTGAATCTAAATTTTCTGGACCCAAATCTTTGGAATTTGATCAGTCTTGCCAAAAATGTATGGAGTTATCACTAATAATGAAAATATTTGAAACTCATAGATTACAAAGAATTGAATTTTTTGGTTTAGACCTGCGATTTAATGATGCACTTAAAGTATTTGATGAAATGATTATGAGAGATCCAAAAGAAAAAAAAAATATAGGAACATATTCTTTGTCTGAATGATTGGGAAATCAAGGGAGTTCTCCCCATTTCTTTTGAAATTGGTACTTGAAAAGTTTCGTTTGAATGGTGGAAGAAGAAGAAATTCACCAGTGCAGCTTGCTCGGAGATCAAAAGTATTGAATAAAGCCAATAAACCAACAATAGGCCAAGGACAAGGCAGGGGTAAAGGGGGGAAAATAGAGATATACGCAACATACTTGAATGTTAACAATTAGAAGTGTGGGGAGATTTCCATCAGCTTTTGCAGATGGAAGCTCGATATGCCGAGCAATGTGATTAATCTTTTTCTGGCAAGCAAACAAATCAACACCAATTGGCTTATAGGGGACCAAATCAGGAGCTGGACACTTTTGCTTATCCCTGCAGCCAGTGATATCAACAATGTAACAGTGCTTTCACAAAATCAAGCAACTTAATTGTCAACTACACGTGATATAAACACTACTTAGAGTAATTCTCCCCACGAAGCTTAAATTTTGAGGGTGAAATCTCTGCCTAGGATCCTGCTGCGAGCTTTTCTCCTATTGAATAAGGAATTCGTAACACCCTCAAAGTCAAGAACAGTCAAGCTCCCATGGAGGGGGTTCATGTAGGACTAGACCAGTGGAGGAGAAGGAAAGAACAAAGCTGAGAGAGAGGCATCGAAGGGCTATTATTTTAAGAATCTTGGCAGGCCTTAGAAAACATGGTAACTATAATCTCAGGGTGAGAGCTGATATCAATGACGTAATTGCAGGTGGCACGGGAAGCCGGTTGGGTTGTGCTTCCAGATGGCACTACTTTCCCTTTAAGAACTCAGGCATGTAGATATATATATATATATATATATATATATATGATTGGAAAATGAAGATATGTTTATGCATGAATTGCTTACTGGAAACTTATACTTCGAAAGGGGGTGCGGTTTGGAACTCAGAATGAAGTGGTTTTCTGTTTTATGTGAGATACTGAGTGTAATCTTTGCTGGCTGTGTTGAAGTATCAAGGTGTCGTTTAGTTGAGATTATTAGCTTGTGTCTATACTTAGCTTTGTGTGAATCGTGAAGAACTTTATAGAGCTTGGAAATACATGTCTGAAATTCAATAAAATTCGGCATGGTGTTGTGAATCTTGCTTTCATTGATTGTGGCTATTAGTTGCATTGTACCTTTTTTTTATGTCATTATGGCCAGTAATCCTTCCCTTTACTTGTAACCACCTCTAGGTATCTTTTTTTGTTTTAATTTTCTTTTTGGTGATTTCCTATATTCTTATCAATGAAACAGACCTTCTGGTAGCCCCTCAATCCAAGCAGCAATATCAACTTCAAATATGGTGCTTCAACAACAGAATCCACCTGCTTCTTTTACAAAATTTCCTTCTGTTTATCAAACCACATAGGAGCACAATGTCTATCCAATGAAAGGTGTTTTTGCTTCCTCGGCAACAACATTTGATGTATCCACATGATCACATGCTCAGGTCATCAAGTGTCCTCCAAAGTTTGTGACAGAGGAGAAAGGATGGAGAATCACCCCTTTATTACGAGCCCCATGGATATTGTTCATGCCAAGCAGGTCACTAATCATAATCATTTTGCTTATCATACTATTTTAGTATTTTATTTATTTTTCGATTGTTTCTTCTATGCGAGATTGTGTCTGCTATTTTAATGTGGATACTTATTTATTCGAATGAATGAAATGAATTGAAAACTATAAATTCAAGTCAATCTAGATAGACCTCCTTTGCTTTGTTGTTTACATCTTTTTCCTTTCATCCAAGAACTCAGTTGGGCAGGATATTCTTGAGATGCGCTGTTGCATCATCGAAAACTTGGATTGTCATTTGATTATCCAACCTAATTAACTTTTTAGCATCTTGAGTTTCTCAATATATAGATGGAAGTATTGAAATTGTCCTTTTTCCCATAATGCCTTCATTAAAAAAAATTATCTTTTTATTTCTTTTATTGGATTCAAAATTCCTCATGTAGCCATATGGCATACCTAAAGTGCCTCACTGGATCATTTTTTGTTGCCAAGCTGTTTTAGTTTTCAATTAGCTTTATTTATCTATTCATGTGACTTCTGATTGTTACACGTACATTAATGCCTATATGACAGGTCATTGGCATACCATTGAAAGAGCGTGATTTTGCTGGCACTGCTTATGTTCGAGTATATGTGGTGCTTCCTGTGAGATTTTTATCCTGTCTTGTCCAATTTAGTTTTCCCTTCACTGTATCGTTTCATAAAATAGAAACAGACTTCTTCTATATTGAATCTGTTTACTTACATTATCACTTATTATCTCACAAAAAGATTGGTTTTTAGGTAAATTTAACATGAAAAGTGCAACAATTTCATTCTCAATCATTGGATTTGCATCATTAAAAGTAAGACAATATGAAAGTAATTTTATAAAACTATTTTATACCATTTCATAAAATTGTACTATTTTATAAACAATAGAATATAATTCATCTTTTGATAACCAGTGCAATGAATATATGTATATTAGTATATAGTTGGAATTTTCCTCAAAATCTACAACAAAATCCTGCTTTTGATTTGTAAATATGTTGAATACAAACATTAGTATTGACATCTTTGTGAAAAATTCACCAGATGGGGAATATGTAGTTCCAGTACTACAGTAAGAGAATGGAGAACAAGAAGCAGCTAGGGGGAATATAAAAAAAAAGTGACTGACATCAATTCTTAGCTCCATCTTCAATCTGTCATCCACCATTGTTAGAGCTGGAATTATTAGCCTTCCTATAGCTATCAAGCTAATAGGTGTGTGATCCCTTGTGTTATTTGTGTATCCTCTTATGCAAAAGTCTTATATGGTGCAATTGGGAAGGCTTCTGTTGTTATAAATAATTAATATCTGAATTATGATCATTTATATGTTCATCATTGTGGTATGCATCAAGGACTTATTGGTATTATTATTCATTTAATTTATTTTGTAAGTCTTGGTGGTGAGTCTTGCTATAAATTTTAACCTTGTAAATATTATGTGTATAATAGTGCAATTTGATAAAAGTGGTATTTTGCTGTTTATTGCAGTTTTACCCTCAATTTGTTTCCTCATATTGGTTTACATCTCAAAATGGTATTTTTATTAATTTGTTTATTTTATTTTGTAGGTCATGTGCTCAGTCTTGCTATAAATTTATAGATGTGTGCTCACTATTTTCCTTCTCGCTTTCCATGTGCGTCATCACCGTCATGTTCCTAGGTTATACTTCTAATCTAATCTTCCTTGTCTTGTTATATATTTATTCCATCTATTTTTTTCTTTGCTCACTCAGTTTAGGGTTTACTTGGCAGTTAAATGGATATACTGAATTTTTTAGACTTTTAATAATCATTTACCATGCATATTGTGAGCTATAAATATTTATTTATGCATATACTTGTGCAGCTTTGGATTTGTGGGCTTGAAATGGATGAAGCTTAGGTAGGTTCAAGCTGATCTAACAGCTTTTGATTGGTGCTACTGAATCTCCACCTATTGATGCCTCAAACTCTCAAAGGATGCATTTCTTTCATGGAGTAGCATAGCAAGAAAGATGTGAAGCAGAGGAACAAATGGGGTAAAAAATACACGAATGAATAGATAAGCAGCCCGAGAATCTAGCGCACCCTACTCCCGCAGCCTATGCGTGACTCTGCCTCCCCACTCTCCCTCATCCTCAATCCCCTCCAGTGAGTTTCTCCTCATCCTCCCAATGTATGCAATAATTTTATATTTGGGATTGTTGAGCTCTGACAGGAATGAATCAGGTGAGTTCTAAATCTGTATAATCTGTTTTTTATTTGGATGATGCATATCCAGATTCTACTCAATGACAAGTTTTCTCTACCAGGTTTCCCTTGTGGAGTTGCCTATATTTTAGACTATGTATTTTTTTCATGACAACTTTAAGTGAGACTTTCATTATTGTACATATTTAATTACCTATTAAACTTGTAATTTTTTTTAGATTAACTAAAAGTGCATCCAAGGACATCTATACCGACTATACGGCGAACACATCATACGACAACAAAACATTGCGGGGAGCATCGCGCGCATCTGTGCGCGATTAACGACCTAGTTATACATAAAAGTACACCAAATATTGTAGAGGATCTCATCTCCAAACAAACCGTTTCAATTATTCAACCCTGTCATTCCAAAAATAAAGTTTAAAAAACACAAAGTTCCCCGGTTGGGATCTGCTGCAACACTACAGTGCACCATAAAATTATTTGAGGTATAAGAATACTTTAAAAAAAATTAAAAATATATTTGTATTTCAGATACTTGTATTTACATTTTATAAATTTTCATCATGAAAATTTTTGTTTTAAAAAAATATAAAAACTATAAAGTAAGATAATTGTTCTTTTAATTATACTAGTTCAGGCGCCGCGGGTGTGCGCACGATGTAGTCGTAGTTAGATTGTATACATTACCTTTTATATGTGTGTAAATATTTATAAATGCAAATAGTTGTAACTTGGTTGTTTTACTTATAAACATTGTACACATTACTTTTTATATATGTGTAAATATTTATATGTGCAAATAGTTCTAACTTAGTTGTTTCATAATCATTACAATTAAAAAAAAGATATTATTGTTTTTGTTATTATCAAAGTCGGGTTGATCAAGAAAATCTAAATGTTATAATTTGGATCATTAAATTAAAAACATAAAATATGGTTAATTCGGAAAAATAATAATTTAAGTTGTAGTTTGGGTGTTTTAAGAAAATAGATAAAGTTGGGGGAAATTCATGAAATATGACCTCTTATAATTAATAAAACCTAAAACTTATAATTTGGGTAGTTTATTTTAAAACACAAAGTATGATTGATTTGAGAAAACTTTAAAGCTGTAATTTGAGTATTTTAAGAAATAATATAAAGTTAGGTGAAATTGATGAAATATAAAAATTTATAATTTTGAAAAGACATAAAAGGACATTGAAATAAAAAAAATTATATTTTTAAATTCAAACTTTTAAGGATAAAAAAGACATTTTACAAAAAAAAGAAGGAAATTACCTAAAAGGGCATAGTGCATATAAAATGAGAATATAATTGGTGAGGGTAAAAAAGGTATTTTAACCCTAAAAAAATTAAAAAATTGTAAGTGGGTATTCATTTCCGACTTCATGCTATTATAGGATTTAGGATTTAGTCTACGTTGTCATCGGCTCTTAGTCTACGTTGTTTCCAGCATGGTCGGGCTTGATTCGCTTGTTCGAATATACTTGTGTGCCTCCCTCCGTTTGTACTGCACCTTTTTTTCTGTTTCTATGATGTAGTTTTCTGGTTCTATGTTGTATGTACAGGCGACTAGCCGTCTGCCGACTATGTCGGCCTCTCGAGGTTCCGAGTTAATCCGACCTCGAATTATTTCCTAATAAAAAAAAGATTTAGGATATACTTTTAAAACATATTTTTTTATAATAAAATTTTATAAACATTTAAATATAATTTTCAAAAAAAATGAAGTAAAATTATACTCTTTAGTCGAAAATAAACGCGTTTTCTAAATACACTGCTAATTTTTTTCTGGAACCACTGCTAATCTCTGCAACTCTTTCCGAAGTTGAGTCCGCACCCGGTTGCGGAATACACTGGGTGTCGTGCCAAACACAAAAATACAGAAACACAAAAAAAAGGTATGCATCAACATGCAGACCTATTTTGCTCTCACAGAAACCCAACTTGTCGTCCTTAATCTCCTCCTTAATTCCTCGTTCCTCTTCCTCTCGCTCGAGATGACGAGGACGTTGCCGGCGTTCAGGCCTGGCATGTCAATGATGAACTGGTAAGCGTTGGGGAACTCGAAGGCGCGTTGCTGGCCGCGGATCCCGCGGACATGGTGCCCTCGGAGCCGGGGTAGTAGTCGACGATGGAGTCAAGGAGTTGGTGGAAGGTGTTGATCAGTGGCGCGTCGATGCCACCCGCTAGAGAGCCTTGTCGATAAGTGTGAAGACTTATTGAGAAGAGACTGGAATATCCAGTTTCGTCATGTGTTCCGCGAAACCAATCTGGTCGAAGATCGCCTTGCTAGGGTAGCTTTCTCTTTTAACATTGGTTTGATTTTATTGTTTGAGTCACTAGAGGGTATTTTACCTTTTTTGCACGATGATGTTAGGGGTCGGGCTATCCCCCATATGATGACTACATAGCCCATTTTTTAAGCAGTAGTAAAGCACATTCGAATCGTGGAGAGTTCCGACTCTCCTTTTAACCAAAAAAAGAATTATGTATTATACATAAAAGTACACCAAATATTGTAGAGGATCTCATCTCCAAAAAACCGTTTCAATTATTCAACCCTGTCATTCCAAAAATAAAGTTAAAAAAAAACACAAAGTTCCCTGGTTGGGATCTCCTGCAACACTACAGTGCACCATAAAATTAGTTAAGGTATAAGAATACTTTAAAAATAAAATAAAAATATATTTGTATTTCAGATATTTATATTTACATTTTGTAAATTTTTATCATGAAAATTTTTGTTTTAAAAAAATATAAAACTACAAAGTAAAATAATTGTTCTTTTAATTATACTAGTTCAGGCGCCGCGGGTGTGCGCGCGGTGTAGTCGTAGTTAGATTGTATACATTACCTTTTATATGTGTGTAAATATTTATAAATGCAAATAGTTGTAACTTGGTTGTTTTACTTATAAACATTGTACACATTACTTTTTATATATGTGTAAATATTTATATGTGCAAATAGTTCTAACTTAGTTGTTTCATAATCATTACAATTAAAAAAAAGATATTATTGTTTTTGTTATTAGCAAAGTTGGGTTGATCAAGAAAATCTAAATTTTATAATTTGGATCATTTAGTTAAAAACATAAAATATGGTTAATTCGGAAAAATAATAATTTAAGTTGTAGTTTGGGTGTTTTAAGAAAATAGATAAAGTTGGGGGAAATGGAAATTCATGAAATATGACCTCTTATAATTAATAAAACCTAAAAGTTATAATTTGGGTAGTTTATTTTAAAACACAAAGTATGACTGATTTGAGAAAACTTTAAAATTGTGATTTGGGTATTTTAAGAAATAACATAAAGTTAGGTGAAATTGATGAAATATGAAAATTTATAATTTTGAAAAGACATAAAAGGACATTGAAATAAAAAAAATTTATATTTTTAAATTCAAACTTTTAAGGATAAAAAAGACATTTTACAAAAAAAAAGAAGGAAATTACCTAAAAGGGCATAGTGCATATAAAATGAGAATATAATTGGTGAGGGTAAAAAAGGTATTTTAACCCTAAAAAAATTAAAAAATTGTAAGTGGGTATTCATTTCCGACTTCATGCTATTATAGGATTTAGGATTTAGTCTACGTTGTCATCGACTCTTAGTCTACGTTGTTTCCAGCATGATCGGGCTTGATTCGCTTGTTCGAATACACTGTGTGCCTCCCTCCGTTTGTACTGCACCTTTTTTTTTCTGTTTCTATGATGTATTTTTTTGGTTCTATGTTGTATGTACTGACGGCTAGCCGTCTGCCGACTATGTCGGCCTCTCGAGGTTCCGGGTTTATCCGACCTCGAATTTTTCCTAATAAAAAAAAGATTTAGGATATACTTTTAAAACATATTTTTTTATAATAAAATTTTATAAACATTTAAATATAATTTTCAAAAACAAATTGAAGTAAAATTATACTCTTTAGTCGAAAATAAACACGTTTTCTAAATACACTGCTAATTTTTACTGGAACCACCGCTAATCTATGCAACTCTTTGCGGAGTTGAGTCCGCACCCGGTTGCGGAATACAGTGGGTGCTGTGCCAAACACAAAAATACAGAAACACAAAAAAAAAGGTATGCATCAACATGCAGACATATTTTGCTCTCACAGAAACCCAGCTTGTCGTCCTTAATCTCCTCCTTAATTCCTCGTTCCTCTTCCTCTCGCTCGAGATGACAAGGACATTGCCGGCGTTCAGGCCTGGCATGTCAATGATGAACTGGTAAGCGCTGGGGAACTCGAAGGCGCGTTGCTGGCCGCGGATCCCGCGGACATGGTGCCCTCGGAGCCGGGGTAGTCGTCGACGATGTAGTTAAGGAGTTGGTGGAGGGTGTTGATCAGTGGCGTGTTGATTCTAGTTGAACTTGTTGCTGCTCTTCAACGACGGGGTCTGGCATGGCGGATTTGAGCGGTTCTTTCCTCTCGTCGAAGAGTGGCAATCGTGCCTTGCGTTTTTGTGGATAAAGTAGTCGCCTCTAATGGTCCTTTAGGGCTTCATTTCGTTAAAGGGGCGAATTTGGGCTTATTGATGCCCATTAGTACCGCATTGTCCAAAGATATTGCAAAATGTGAAAAGGTCCGCAACTACATGCAGATTTTTTTTTTTAAAAAAAAATAAGGGACTCCGCATCCTAACGCGGACCTCTCTCCGCAACGTCTTGCGGACGTTTTGTCGAGGGCTTTTTAGGGCATGTTTGACACGATGTCCAGGGAGATCCGCATCTTGTAGCGTAGCTAGGTCCGGAGGTTGCGAAGTTTTGCGGTGTATCCAGTAAAAATTAGCGGTGTAACGATCAACCCCAAAATAAACGATGTTTAAATTGTGAAAAAAAATTAAAATTAAGGAGTAGTTTTTACTCCTAAAATTACGTGCACTCTATTTTCAACAGCAGGGAGTACCTGAATAAATCTGTGGTGCACCGGGGTTGCAGTAGATCTCAACTGAAAGTTCCCATAATTATTGGAAGGAGAGGAAAGAGGAGAAGTCGAGAAGATGTTGAGTCGGACCCGTACCCGCAACGTTTCTAGGGCGGTCAACTTGGTGATGATCACGGTCTCTCCGAGGTACTTAACCTCTGTCGCTGGCCGATCGTCTTCATCGGTGGCGAACTTACTTCATGGACGCTCTGGCTTACTCGATATAGGCGCCGGAGGCGATTTTCAGTTCCGTGCTCTTGCTTCGTTTACTACGATCCCTTTGAGGTTTAAGAGCACATCAACGGAGTATTAGATAAAACCTAATCTAGGTAGTTATTCATGAGATATTATTTTATCTTGTAATCCTAGATATGGATAGAATCTCTCTTAATTGGAAAGAGATATGGAAAGTGTACTATATATTGTAACCTATTCGTTATCATGTCAATACACAAGTTTACACATTCGTACATGGTATACAGAGCCTAGGGTTTTTTTTACACACGTCCTCGGCCTCCCTTCCCACTGCCGCCGCCCTGTTCCCGTCCTCTTTGTCCCTCCTTGCCGCCGTCCTCTCTTCTCTGCATTCACCATGTCAACCTCCCAAACCAACAACAACATCCTCCTCTCCACCGGTACCTCCACCACCATGCAATTCCCCAACCTTTCCATTAAACTTGACCGCACCAACTACTACTCGTGGCGCAGTGTTATCCTTTCTACCCTTGAAGCCTATGACCTTGATCAATATGTCCTCACAAAACCCAAACCCACACCCAAGGTCGGCGATGCTCCCTCTACAGAGTACACCAATTGGCAGAAAGCCGACCGCTTTGTCTTGGTCTAGCTCCGATCCACCCTCTTTGAGAAGTTGCTATGTTATGTCGCCAAAGCATCTACCTCATATGATGCCTGGACCATGATCTCTACCATGTTTCAGTCTCAAACTCGCGCCCGTCTCATGACTCTGAAGGGTCAACTTCAGAGTTTATCCAAGGGATCTCTGTCGATGATGGATTACATAGAAAAGAAGCGATCCATTTTCGATGCCCTCGCGGAGTGCCAGTACTTTGTTCAAGATGATGATGTTGTTTCTTCCTTGCTTCATGGCTTGGATTCCTCTTATGGCCCTTTCAAAGCGACTATTAATGTTTGTGCCGAACCTGTCTCTCCTGATGAACTTGCGGGTCTTCTTCTGCATGAGGATGAGCGTCTTCAGCAAGATTCTACTCCGGCTGTCCCCGTCTCCACCGTGGTTCCTCCCCTAGCCGTGGACGCTGCATCACCACCGGTCGCCAACACCGCTTCCAGCGATTCCCAATCTCGGTCAGACTTGTCTTCTCGGGGTCGTGGCCGAGGTGACCGTGGTCGCGGATGTGGCAGAGGCCGGTTCTCAAACAGCACCACCGATTCCAGCAGCCAGCAGCAGCAGTCTTCCCATCCAGTGTGTCAGATTTGTGATCGTCCTGGCCATCTGGCCAGAAACTGCTTCAATCGCCTTGATGTCACGCCATTCCCGTCCACATATGTTCCCAAATCTGTCAACCATGCCGCCACTGGCTCCTTTGTTGCCGATCCATCCTGGTATGTTGACTCCGGAGCTTCTCATCATGTCACCAACAACATGAGGAACTAGTCCCTTCGTTCCGAATATGACGGTACTAATCATCTTGCTCTTGGTGACAGTAAAACCGTTCCTATTACTCACACTGGTTCTGCTTCTATTGGTAGCTCTTTATCTTTGCATAATGTGCTTGTGGTTCCTCAAATTGCCAAGAATTTATTAAGTGCTACGTCTCTGACAAGAGACAATGAGGTCTTTATTGAGTTGCATAATGATTGCTGTTTGGTTAAGGATTTGCAGGGACGGATGCTGCTGAAAGGAATCGTTGAGGATGGACTTTACCGCCTTTCTCCACAGTCAAGCCCTCCTCGTGTCTATCATGCATGTCGAACATCCCTCCAGGGTTGGCATAATCGTCTTGATCATCCCCATGTTGCTGTCCTCAAGAGTCTTGTTTCTAAATTTCAATTACCAGTGTCAAATAAACACTTTCCGAATGTCTGTGAGTCTTGTCAGCTCGGAAAGAGTCATCGTTTACCTGTTTCTGCTATTTATAAGTCTAGTTCGTCCTGTTTTGATTTGATTTATGAGAATGTTTGGGGTCCTGCGTCTGTTCCCTCTCTTTATGGCAATAAATATTTTGTTCAGTTTGTTGATAATCATAGCAAGTTTTGTTGGATATATTTTCTGTCTCAGAAATCATAGGTCTTGCAAACATTCATAACCTTTCACAAAATGATCCAAACCCAATTCAACAAAACCATCAAACACCTACAAACTGATGGTGGCGGGGAATTCCTTGCCCTAACCTCTTATTTACAAAGCCATGGCATCCTTCACCGAATATCTTGTCCCTACACTCCTTCTTAAAATGGAGCTGTTGAACGCCGCCATCGCATTGTCCAAGAAAAAGGCCTCTCCCTACTTGCCCATGCCGGCTTGCCCTTTGAATATTGGGAACATGCCTTTCAGACCGCCATCTACTTATCAAATCGTACCATTACCCCTCTCTTTCAAGATAAATCACCCTTTCAATCCCTCTACAATAAATCACCTGATTATACCCTCCTCAAAACCTTTGGGTGTGTTTATTACCCATACCTCAAGCCTTACACCTCCACCAAATTGGCCTTCCATTCCTAACCTTGCATGTTCCTTGGCTACAACTCCAAATACAAAGGTTATGTTTGTTTGCATCTCCCTACAAGTAGATTTTACATCTCAACCCATGTTGTGTTCAATGAGGATAGCTTCCCTTATCGGACCCCTGTTCCGTCATCAACCTTCCCCTCGTTGCCCCCTGCTGTCTCCTCGTCCACCTCCTCCCATCTTCTGCAGCTCGCTGCCGGTACCCCCGCGTCACACCCATCTCCCTCCTCCTCGGCGTCAACCACCCTCCCCTCACAGGAAAGTCCCGTCATGGCTACTTCTTCCCCTACTGTGTCGCTAGTTCCGAGTCCATCTGTGTCCGAGTCTGTCGCTTCTGTTCCTCAGTCCCCTATAGCGACACCTAGCTCCTCTCCAGCCTCCTTCCTCCTGTCCAGTTCATCTTCGGCACCTCTCTCGGCATCCCCTCCGCCATCTGCAGCGTCTACCCATGAACACCATCCGCTGGGGATTCTTCGTCCTGCTGATGACTCACATCACCTTATGTCAACTCGTGCTCGCACTGGTGATCTCAAACCCCGCACTTTCAGCACCCGATATCCCGCTCCTACTTGCTTCCTCACGGAAAAGGAGCCATCTACCTTTGCGTTGGCTGCAAAGTCTCCCCAATGGCGCTCTGCTATGCAATCTGAACTCGATGCTCTCACAAAGAATCAGACTTGGTCTCTTGTGCCTTGTCCTCCTCGGGCTAATGTTGTTGGTAACAAATGGGTCTTCCGCATCAAGCGTAAACCTGACGGCAGTGTTCAAAGGTACAAGGCTCGGATTGTTGCCAAAGGGTTTCACCAGGAAGAGGGTGTAGACTATTTCGACACCTTCAACCCTGTGGTTAAGCCGACTTCCATCCGTGTTGTTCTGTGCATCGCTCTGTCTCGAGGTTGGGATATCTGTCAACTAGACATCAACAATGCCTTTGTCAATGGTGACCTGAATGAAGTTGTGTATATGTCTCAGCCTAAAGGATTTGTTGACCCGAGCTTTCCGACTCATGTCTGCAAGTTGCACAAAGCCCTGTATGGTCTTAAACATGCTCCCCGCGCTTGGTTCAACAAACTTCGTCTCTACTTGCAAAGTTGTGGCTTTCAGGCATGTTTTTCAGACACCTCTCTTTTTGTTCTTCAGTCTGCCACTGCCATTACCTATGTGGTTGTCTATGTTGATGATATCATCGTCACTGGCTCCGATTCTGGCTTCGTCACACGCTTGATTGCTGCTCTTAATCACCGATTTGCCCTTAAGGATATTGGTCGCCTATCTTTCTTCCTTGGTGTGGAGATTACCTATTCAGCGTCGTCTATTCATCTGTCTCAAGAAAAGTATATTCACGACTTGCTTGAGCGTTGCAACATGCTCGAAGCTCAGCCGATTTCCTCGCCAGCTGATCCGACTGTCACCAAGGTCCCATCGTCACCTGATTTGCCCTATGTCGATCCCTCTGCATATCTTCATGTGGTAGGGAGCATACAGTATGCGCTGATAACCCGACCTGAGATCAGTTTTGCTGTCAATCGGGCTTGCCAGCACATGCATCATCTGCTTACGTCTCACTGGCAGCATGTCAAGCGCATATTGCGCTACCTCAAAGGCACTCTTGATCATGGTCTCACTTTGACAGCTTCTCCGCACTCTAATTTGGTTGCCTATGCCGATGCTAGTTGGGCCACTGATCCAATCGATCTTCGTTCTCAGCATGGGTTTGTAGTGTTCTTTGGTGGCAATCTCGTTAGTTGGGCTAGTCGCAAACAGATGGCTCTCGCTCGCTCCAGTACCGAAGCAGAATACCGAGCCCTCGCCTTCACTTCCATCGAATTAGCCTGACTTTATCAGTTATTGCGTGGGTTTCCAGTTCCACGTCCGCCAGTTCTTCTCTGTGACAATCTGTCTGCAACATTTCTTGCCACTAATCCTGCGATCACCAAAAAGTCCAAGCATATTCAACTTGACTACCATTATGTCCGTCAACAGGTTGACTCTCGTGATCTTGTGGTCAAGCATATTCCCGCTAAGGACCAAGTAGCCGATATATTCACCAAAGCACTCACAGGTCGCTTCTTCACCGCTCTTCGTCCCAAGCTTCTGGTCACTCCGCGTCCTTCAGCTTGCAGGGGGTATTAGATAAAACCTAATCTAGGTAGTTATTCATGAGATATTATTTTATCTTGTAATCCTAGATATAGATAGAATCTCTCCTAATTGGAAAGAGATATGGAAAGTGTGCTATATATTGTAACCTATTCGTTATCATGTCAATACACAACTTTACACATTCGTACACGGAGAAGGAGGAGTCCGACAAAGGGAATAGTGTGAAGGAACGGGAAGTGAATAAGGCCGCCGGTGGAGGCTGCGATGAGAAAGGGATCGTCAGCTATTGGGGAGTTCCGCATAAGAAGCTGGTGAAGGCGGATGAGACGGAATGGAGGTGGAATTGTTTCATGGTAAAGTGAAATTTTACAATTGTTAATTAATCAATTGTTGTCGATCTACTATTGCTTGTGCATGATCTGAACTAATATTTCGTTTCGCTTGATTACTGAATTAGGACGGGAAGCCATGGGACACCTACAAGTCAGATACGTCGATAAATTTGACGAAACACCATGTGCCGAAGACCTTCTTGGACAAGATGGCCTATTGGACCGTCAAGGCTCTCCGTTTGCCTACTGATGTTGTTGATATTCAGACAAGTTAGAGAGGAAGAGAGGAATAGAAGTGTTTCTATATTATGAATTGTGATGAATGAAGAGTACAAGGGTCCTATTTATATGTAACCAATACATCCCGACTTACAATACATGAGTATATACTAACACCCCCCTCAAGTTGGTGGTGATTCGGAAGGGATCAACCCCAACTTGGGCAGGATAGAGGAGTGCAAAGGACCCTATAAGGGTTTAGTGAATATGTCCACGAGCTGTGAGTGAGTGGGAACATGCTGAAGCTTAATCAAACCAGCAAGCAATTGACTTCGAACATAGTGACAGCCAATATCGATATGCTTAGTTCGTTCGTGAAATACCGGATTCTTAGCAATGTATATAGCTGATTGACTGTCACACTTGAGAGGAATTAGAGTGATGTCCGGAACCTCAAGCTCGTGAAATAGACGGCTCAACCAAGCAAGTTATGTGGTGACTCGTCGCATCGATCTGTATTCAACCTCTGCTGAAGAGAGAGAGAGATGGTGGCCTGCTTCTTAGACTTCCAAGATACTGGAGAGCTACCGATGGTGATATAGTAACCACTAATAGATCGCCTTGTAACTATACAAGTTGCCTAATCAGCATCACATGAAGCTTGTAAACGAAAATCAGATGAATTTTCAAGGAGAATACCCAGGTCTGCAGTGCAATGAAGGTACTGTAAGACATGAAGAACAGCTTTCCAATGGACCTCTGTTGGAGACTGCATAAATTGGTATAGATGTTGTACTGTGAAGGACAAATCAGGTCTAGTGTTGGTAAGAAAGTTTAGCTTACCAACCACCTTCCGATACTGTGAAGGATTCTGGAGAAGAGCAACAGAAACAAGTCCCAATTTGAGTGCAGGATCGAGAGGGCTCAACGTATTGCGATTGGAATCCTTTGGAAAATCCTTTAGAAGATCATGAAGAAACTTGCGTTGAGTCATGAGAATTCCATTACTGCGAGAGAGGAATTCAATCCCCAGAAAATAGTTCAAGGAGCCCAGATATTGATGGTGAATTGTTCATGAAGAGAACGTTTAAGACAAGAAATTTATGATAAATTGTTCCCAGTAACCAATATGTCGTCGACATAGATAACCAAGAACACAACTGAACTTCCATCCTTTTTATAGAACAATGAATAATCATTTAGAGATTGAGTAAATCCCTGAGCTATCAATGAGTCAGACAATTTGCTATACCATTGACGAGAAGCTTGTTTTAAACCGTATAATGACTTGTTCAATCGACATACCTTGCCTGGATGGATGTGCTGAAGGCCAAGAGGGACTTTCATGAAAACCTCTGTATCAATGTCACCATGTAAAAAAGCGTCGTTGACGTCAAGTTGTGATAAAGACCATCCTTTCTTGACTGCCACAACAACTAAACTACGAATGGTGGTCATCTTTGCAACAGGAGAAAACGTCTCCTGGCAGTCAACCCTTGCTCTTTGTGTGCATCCTTTAATGACCAGCCTCGCCTTATGCCTTTCTAGAGTACCATCTGCTCTAAACTTCAGTTTGTAGACCCATTTAGAACTAATGGGTCGTTTGCCTTTAGGAAGATCAACAATGTCCCAAGTGTTGTTCTTATGCAGTGCATCCAACTCTGATTGCATAGCCTCTTTCCATTCAGAATAAGCAACAACATCCTCATAACAGCAAGGCTCAACAAGAGGTGCTAAATTGGCTAAGAGCTGTTGAGAGGGAGTGGACAAAGTACTGAAGGAGAAACTAGGCAATGAAGACACGAAAGAGCAATGGTAATTCTGAAGATATGCAGGAGGAACATGCTGTCTAGAAGAGCATCTTGGTGGTGGTAAGGTAGGATTAATAGTAGCAGGAGGAGAATTGGGAATTTGTATAGAATGGGTTTCTGAATTAAAATAAGTAGTTGGAACAGGCCTGTATGTATGAGAATTGGGAATCAAAGAGGAATTATGGAAGGGAAAAATGTGTTCATGAAACACCACATCACAAGACATGAAAATCTGATTAGTGGATAGACAAAGCAACTTATAAGCTTTCTTATCTGGTGGGTATCCCAAAAAAACACATGTGGACGCTCTGGGCATAAACTTGACTCTGCTAGCAGGAGATGTAGATGCATAGACCAAGCAACCAAAAGCTCTCAGATGAGAATAAGAAGGTGCAACACCATAAAGCCTTTCATTAGGGGATACATTATTCAACACCTTGGATGGAAACCGATTGATGAGGTAGGTAGCAGTTAATTATCAATCTCCCCAGAATCTAATAGGTACAGCTGACTGAAAAAGCAAGGCTCGTGCAGTCTCCAATAGGTGTTTGTGTTTCCTTTCTACCACACCGTTTTGCTGAGGGGAATATGCACAAGACGATTGATGAATAATGCCTTTTGACTTAAAGAACTCAATACCAGCAGTGCTGAATCCCAGATCAGGAGCATTATCTGTTCGAACAACATTAACCAATCTACCAAATTGTGTATGCACAAGCCGAAAGAAAGATTGCAAAGTATGAAAGGCATCCCTTTTTGATTTTAACAAATGAGTCCAAGTGACTCTAGTAAAGTCATCAACGATGATTAAAAAGTACTGAAAACCATTGTAAGTAGGGGAACTGTAGGGACCCCAAGTATCTACATGAAGAAGATCAAAAGCACATGAATTAGTAATGGAACTACTAGGAAATGGGGACCTCTGATGTCTGGCCTTTGCACAGACCTCACAAGCAGACAAACCCTCTTTATTTATTTCACAAGAGAAGAGGGACCTAAGCTTGTAAAACGGTAGATGCCCTAGACGGCAATGCAATAAATTGACATCAGAAACATGTAAAGAAGCAACAACATTAATAGATGAAGAAGATGTATGTGTTGTGAGCAACTTATTCCCGTGAATGATGGATGGAGGTGCTGAAAACGCATATAAGCGATTGTGCACTCTACCAAGCTCCAGACGGCTCTTCAGAGAAGGGCCCTGCAACCAGCATAATGACGATGAGAAACAGACAATGCAATCAAGCTGAGCTGCCAGTTTGGGAACAGATAATAGGTTGAACTTGAACACGTACATGAACGAAAAGACACCAGATAATGTCAATTCAGAGGAAATGCGTACTGTGCCAACCAAAGAAACAGATACAGAAGAGCCATTCGGGAGACTAATCTGAATAGGATGTCGCAGAGGACTCAATTTCGTGAAGAAATCCAAGTTATGGCACATATGATCACTAGCACCCGTGTCAATGATCCAAGCGAATTTATCAAAAATAATGCCAGTTGAATCAGTATGCAGAGAAGAAGAGAAACAAGATATACCAGCAAAGTTCCCAAAGCTTGGCGTAGAAGCAGGAGATGGTGAAGACCGCTGAAGCAAAGAGAAGTTGATTGTATTGATCGACTGACAATCCAGGAATAACCGAAGGAGATGGTGTTGATGAAGAAGGTGAGTCAGAAGCATCCGTAGAAACTGAAGAATTGGCAGCACTCTTGTTCTGGGAACCAAGAGGATAGCCATGAAGTTTGAAACAGCGATCCACCAAGTGTCCAGTGCGATTGCAGTGCGAGCAGACATGACGCTGGTTGTTCCCATTGTGGCGACTCTGGTTTGAAGAATCTTTTGAGGAATCGGAATCCTTAGTGGAAGATTGATTCGAATCCTTAGGAGCCTTGACGGTAACCGAATTTGCAGAAGCATCCACAGGTGATCTGGACAATTTCATAGATCTCTGAGTCTCTTCTTGAGAAAGGAGATAATACACATGATTGATATCCGGAAGAGTCGAATTCATCAATATGCCACTGCGAATTGGAATATAGGAATCATCAAGCGCCATCAGAAATTGAAATAAACGACGATCTTGATCGCTTTGTTTGACTGCCTGAGAAAGACCACATCCATTTGGACATCCATTTGGAAGTGCGCGAAGTGCGTCTTGCTCATCCCAGATTTTCTTGAGACGAGTGAAGAGGCCAGCAATTGAATCTGCACCTTGTGAAATCGAAGAAAGTTGCTGCTCAATTGCAAAACGCTGAGCGCCACTCGATTTAGAAAAACGAGCAATCAGATCAAGCCAGATTAAACGAGCATTGCGAGATCCCAAGAAACTCTCAGCAATGTCCTTGGTCATGGCATTCAATGGCCAAGATACGACCATATCGTTACACCGAATCCAGAATCGAAGCGTAGGCGATCCAGGAGCAGGCCGAACAAGCTCACCGTCAATGAAGCCGAGCTTGTTCTTAGCTGAAAGTGCGATCTCCATAGCCTGACTCCAAGCGAAAAAGCCGGTGCCGTCGAAGACCTTCGTAGTCAAAATGCAACTAGGATTGTCCGATGGATGCAAGTAAAGAGGATCATTGTGATCGATTGAAGGAGCCGTGGAAGTCTCCAAAGCCATGGACGAAGAAGATGAAGCGGAAGCAACGAAAATTATTTTTTTTTAGCCTGATACCATGTTGATATTCAGACAAGTTAGAGAGGAAGAGAGGAATAGAAGTGTTTCTGTATTATGAATTGTGAAGAATGAAGAGTACAAGGGTCCTATTTATATGTAACCAATACATCCCGACTTACAATACAAGAGTATATACTAACAGGTGTTTTTCCAGGTGATTACTCCAATTCTTCGCTGAATTTTCTGTTTCCTTTTCCCTGCTTCCGATCCAAGTAACAGTGTTATAGGAAGAGTCTATGAGGAGTATCATTAAATATTGTAGCATAAGTAATCTCAATGCTACGCGGTGGGGATCAGCTGATGAAATTGCAATTGTTAACGGACAGGACATGAGTCTTGATTAGCGGTGTTGATGTAGATCCTTTTTTAACAGTCCGATGCTTATCTTATATGGAGAGCCTGAATTTACAGATTCCTAATGGATGCATGCATCTGTTCTATTTCCGGGAATGATTACTGTCTGATAGTTTAACATTGTGAACTTACTTGAAAACCTATTCAGATAACTATTTAAACCAGAAATTAGATCATTAGATAACTATTGAAACCAGAAATTAGATGATCAATACTATTGAAACCAGAAATTAGATGATCAATAACTATTGAAACCAGAAATTAGATGATCAGATAACTATTTCCAATTTAAATATTGTTACTATATCTGAAGGTCTGAATAGTGTATATATTAGACTTGGTAGTTCAAAATTAGGTGTTATCGCTTAGTGAATATTTTCCCATAACTTCAGAACAAGAACAGATTTACAGGAACTGAGTTAGAGGATAATATTCACTGAAGTTTAGTGAGTAGTTCAAAATTAGGTGTTGGAGGAGATCAAAATTAGGTGCAAATGATATTGAAACAAATTGCACTTCAAATGCAATGTCAGCTCTTCCAAGATCATTTTTAACCTTTCTGGTGTCAATTCCAGAGGAGATACGGATGTCGTGCAATGATGCTTGAGACCGTGGCTGCAGTGCCAGGTATGGTAGGAGGGATGCTCTTACACTGCAAGTCTATCAGGAGCTTTCAGCAAAGTGGTGGCTGGATCAAAGCCCTCCTTGAAGAGGCTGAGAACGAGAGGATGCGTCTCATGACCTTCATGGAGGTTGCCAAGCCCAAGTGGTATGAAAGGGCCCTTGTCTTTGCTGTCCAGGGTATCTTTTTCAATGCCTACTTCATCACATACGTCCTCTCCCCAAAGCTGGCTCACCGAGTTGTAGGGTACTTGGAGGAGGAGGCCATCCACTCCTACACCGAGTACCTCAAGGATCTCGACAAAGGACTCATTGAGAATGGGCCTACCCCTGCCATTGCCATCGACTACTGGCACCTGCCTCCTAATGCCACCCTGCGGGATGTGGTGATGGTTGTCAGGGCTGATGAGGCTCATCACAGGGATGTCAATCATTTTGCATCAGTAAGGACTTCTCTTTTATCATTCAGATTCAGTCACTTTTGTCTTTTAATTATTCAGACCCGGCCTCGAACGTGGATAAACCAACTTGGTTTTGTGTTAAATTTGTTGAGCATTTATATTGCTTTGGTGGTGTGCAGGATATTCACTTTCAAGGCCGAGAATTGAAGGAAGCTCCTGCCCCAGTTGGCTATCACTGAGTGCTGCAGAGAACTTACTGTGCGCACTGCGCACTTGCCCTGCCTCGAGATATAAAACCACACAAATCAGAGAGGAGATCCTCTACAGCAGTGTGCCCTTGTGTTCAACACTTAATTATATATGCTATAAATTTATAATAATTTTTTTAAAAAAATTATATTTATACTTTAAACAATTGTTAGTATATATTTATAAAAAAAATTGATGAAAATATATATTTAATAATTTTTATAAAATTCATATTGCTAAATAATCAATCTTTCATTTATATAAAAATGTAAACAACCTTAAATGTGCCATTGTGTGCAACACTTAATTATATATGCTATAAATTTATAATAATTTTTTAAAAAAATTATATTTATACTTTAAACAATTGTTAGTATATATTTATAAAAAAAAATTGATGAAAATATATATTTTATAATTTTTATAAAATTCATATTGCTAAATAATCAATCTTCCATTTATATAAAAATGTAAACAACCTTAAGTGTGCCCTTGTGTGCAACACTTAATTATATATGCTATAAATTTATAATAAATTTTTAAAAAAAATTATATTTATACTTTAAACAATTGTTAGTATATATTTATAAAAAAAATTGATGAAAATATACATTTAATAATTTTTATAAAATTCATATTGCTAAATAATCAATCTTTCATTTATATAAAAATGTAAAACATATTTTTTTATAATTTTTTTATAAACATATACTAACAATTGTTTAAACTATAAATATAATTTTTGAAATTTGTTTTATTATAAATTTATAGCATATATAATTAAGTGTTGCACACAAGGGCACACTTAAGGTTGTAGAGGATCTCCTCTCCACCAATCAGCATAAACTTTGTTACTCCAATCTGGATTTTCTATCCCCACCCTACAACCCTCCCTACTCCAAAATTTTTTTTAACATTTATTTAATTTTTAAAAATAAAAATAAAAATATATTTGTATTAGTAACATCTATATTTATATATTTATAAATTTTAATTTTGAAAAATCATGTTTTAAATTTTTTTATAATTGTATTTTGTAAAATATCATCTTTTTAATTAAAAGAGGGAATGATAACAAATGGCCCTTGCCCCGGAAATGTTTCCTAGCCTAACCCACTATCCACAACAATTGCAAAGGTTAACCCCCCCCCCAAAAAAAAAAATTGCAAAGTTGCCGGTTATTTCCAATCGGGACAGAGGAGAGAGAGGAAGCGGGGTGGAGAGAGAGAGGCAAGGGGACAGCCCGTTGGGGGGCGTTGCAAGACTGGGCACAAGGGTCCAGTTCTCGGGACAGCTTGTACACTACGTTCTCCAACGACAATTGAAGACGAAGAAGGAGAATAAAACGTGGTACAACATCCATGATGCGGTCGTGAGGTTCTCAATAGCTGAGTTCGCCCTTGTCACCGGTCTCAACTGTGGCTATGGCGAAGAGCCCGAGGACGACGACGCGGCGTTCGAGAAGGCAGTGTTTGATTTCTTTGGAGCTTTAAAGATGAAGATGTCCGAGTTCGAGGTGCAGTTCCGTGTGGCAATGGCATCTGAGAAATCGTCAACCAGAAAGTTAAAATTTGTCCTGCTGATGCTGGTCGAGGGAGTATTGTTCGGGAAGGAACCCAAAAACTACATTCACGGGTGGTTGGTCGACCTTGTCGGCGACATTGACAAGTTCCTGGCGTTTTCGTGGGGTCGGCTTTGCTACGAGCGAACGAACGAGTTCCTGAGCCGTGCAATCGAGAGGAAGCTCCAACGGGATTAGGGCATCTCCAATGCACGCCCGACCTATTGCCTCCTGGGTTTCCCTCTCGCCTTCTAGGTTCGTACACAGATCTCACTGGACGCCGTATACACGTTTACTAGGCGTCCAATATTTATTGACTGGACAGGGAGTGAATATTTACTAGACAGATCTCGCCTCTCTCACTAGTCTTTGCTTTTCAGGAGTAAAGATGCCTCCCTCCCTCTTTCTCTCACTGTACATGAAACCGAGAATGGAGTACAGCTGTACCCCAAACGGTGACCTGCTACCGGCTCCCCTTGTCAAGCGGATATCCACTTTTGTGCAATTTTTTTCCGGATTGGGTTACTCATGCAAACCTTCCGGATATGAGGGTCATTTTAGCAAAATATCCTTTTAATTTTAAAATATTGTAAAAGATGATTTTTCAAAGTAGATATTTGTAATATTTGTAATATTGTAAAAGATGATATTTGTAATATATAAAAGTAGATATTTGTAATATAATTATAATTTTTTAAGATTAAATAAATGTGAAAATCTTTTTGTGATGTAGGGAGGGTAGTAGGTAGACCTGTCAAACGGTTCGGGTTCAGGTCCAGGTCAGGTCACTTCGGATTCCGGGTAAAACGGGTTCCGGTTATATCCGGTTTGACTCGAACCCGGGTTTGATCGGGTTTCGGGTCATTTCGGGTCGATTTTGTAACGGCCCGGGATTATGATTCCCGGGTTACGTTTCGAGGGATGAAACCCCTCGTTAGGATCTTGCGCCCCGAGTACAGGTTGAAGGTTTGAAATTCTACTCTAACGTTTTCAAGTGGGATTTCAAACCCAAAGTTCGAAGGGATCGTTGGAATCCCCAGGGAAGTCCCCTGTACCTGTCATAAGTCTAAGCGTGGAAAACCAGCAGTCATGAAAATAGTAGAATCAAGGTGTAATACAAGAGGGTGCCATGGCAGAGCCGGGTCAAAACCAAATCAATAAGCGTGTTTATCGAAATATAAGGGTACACCATTTCTTTGCAATCGCCCAAGAGAGTTCCCACGTTACAGAAGCAAGGAACAATCTTGCTGTAGAACAAACCTAAAAAAAATGTATGCGGGGCGGTGTCAGATCGAAGCCCTACGCAATGTAATCCAAAACAAGCAGACACATACACACGCTATTCCTAATAAAGATGCTTCTAGATGGAAGGCGGAATATGAACACACTAGCATGGTCCTAAGATCAAGTGCATAGATATAATAAGGCCTTAGCACCGAATACCAAGTGGTATATCCCTCTCCTACCTCCACCCACTTCCGATAGGGCGGATACTGGCCAGCTCGTTAATACATTCCATAATAATCGGGCGGCACGCATGCCCAACCCGCTCCACAATAAAGCCCACAGGCATCTCATAATATAAGGAAGTTCATGACTTGATTGACTCAGGACGGGACCCGATGAGACTGGGTCGTCCTATAACCCTAGCAATGACTCTAGTTACTTCACAGATAACGGCCGTTCTGTTTACAAAAGCAATGAGTAAACGAATGCTCAATCATGAGTGCAGTCCTAACAGGATACTACATGTCATGCTTTATTATGAATGCAAGCACCTAGTATGCACATGGCTACAAGCAGGGAGATCTCTTTTCGAATCTGAGTGAGCTCATATAGGAACTCACCTGGAAGTGCAGAACAGCAAAAGGCAACAACTAGGTATACAGAAAGCCAACATGCCACAGATGATCAACTAGCACATATAGAAGTAATATAAATAAGTCTACTACTAATGTTATCTAAGCATATAATATCATACACAAGTCATCCAATTTATTCCTCATTTTCCCAAGATTTCCCAAAACTCTTTTAAAAGCTCAAGTTAGATCAAATCACCATTCAAAACGCTTTCTCAAATCATCCATAAATCCATTTATAAAACATTACCCTTTCATCAACTTATTTTATTATTATTTCAAGGCAAATCCGACAAGGTTAGTATATTTCCAAAATCCTCTTTTTAGTTTTATTAAATCAATTCTCCATTCATCAAAACAATTTTCATCCTTGAAAACCTTTTTTCAAAATTCCTCCTTTATTAAAATTCAAGTCCAATAATATTATATTTTTAAATCTCAATAATAACATAATGTAGTATATTATCCCATTTGTTTAATATTTTCATAAAATACTTCCAAGTCCCAAAAATTAATCCTAACCATTTTTATTTACTAAAATCAGCCCTTTCCAAATTACCAAACCGATCTTGTATTTATAAAATCCAAAACCGACCCTCTATTTTTCTAAATTCCAAAATCAGCCCTCAAACCCTTTTATTTTCGAAAAAACCAAGACCCCATCAGATTTTGAGGTTAAAGAAAATAGGCCCAATCTCTTTGATCTTTCATAAGGCTTAAAGCCCATAAATTAGGCCCAACAACCAGCTACTTCTTTAAAATCCGGACTCCCACATTCTCCAAAAGTGAACCGGTTTCATTTTATTAAAAAAAAAACCGAACCAACCCGGACAATTTAGGGAATAAGGCTGGACCGGCCCAAGAAATTAGAACCCAACCCATAAGTCGACAAGGAAAAGGAAAGGGAATGGGAGGGCTCGCCGGTGGTGGGTGGCGGCTCAGACCACCTCCCCGACACCAAGTCACTAAGTCGACAAGGAAAAGGAGAGAAAGGGAGTCCTTACCGAGGGATTCTTCGAACTCGCTTGAAAATGTCATCGGGGCTCGATGTGGCTCACCGGAGTCGGAACCGTACGAGCTTTCTTGGGTTGACAATGGGAGGTTAAAAGGCCAAGCTTTTCTCAGTTCGAAGGTGAAAGAGAGTGGGACAAGGCTTACCGAGGCCGGAATCGAAAACAGGGCGACGAGGGGCCTAGGGCGGCTCGGCCTTGCTCCGGTGCTCCCCTGGTGGCTTCCTCGGCTCGTCGGCATCGAGTGAGGAGCGAGTGAGCGTCTGGTCTGCTGCCTGCTGCTGCTCAGAGCTCTCGGACACGAACATGGAGGAAGAAGAAGACGCCGGAGTGGATTGGTTGTTTGAAGGGGAAGGAGTGAATGGGAAGAATAATAAAATGAGATGGGTTCCTGAGGGTCTTGTTTGCTCTTGCTAAATGGGAACAACTGCAATGGGGTTGGAAAGCATTTGGATTTAGCTAGAATTGATAGAGCAAAGGTTGTGGTCAAAGCAGAGGTGTAGGAGTGCTTTGCCAAGAAGGGAAATGAAAGCTGGAGGGGGAGTTGGCGTGGTCTGAAACCGAAAGGACAACCAGGAGATGAAGAAGACAAAAGTGTAATATGGTCTCAAAAACCCCAATTTAAAATACCCGGAAACAAATCCCGAAACCCGCTCTCTTGACCTTATTCCCATCCCGACTCGATCAAAATAAACTTTAAAAATTTCCAATCCGAATTTAATAATGAAATCCGAACATCCATTTTCAATTCTCGGCATATGAAAGCGGGAAGAAAAATCTATTTTGCATAAATTTCAAAATTTGGCCGGAATTCGCTTACAGTTTCGAGTTAGATTTATTAAATTGATAACGAGTTTTTCTTCAAATATCCGATTTAAATTCTTTTTTTTTCCCGAAAATTAGGATTTAAAAATCCGAGCCTTTACAGATTTCGGGTTTGTCAATATTTTCCTCTTTAAATTAAAAAAATCACGATTTCATAATTTTGCGATAATTTTAAAATTCTAAAATTAAAGACGTTGTTCATAGGTTATAGTTCTTTTAATTATATATTTTATCTGATCTAAAATATTTGATTTTTATTATTTCTCGTAATTGTTAATAAAATCTAATAAATCAACGGGTCAATCGGGTTCTAATAAATATAAAAGTTGATTTGAAAATGAAAGATCAAGTGATTGTAATTATATAATATAATAAATTGGAATCTCCATAAAAAAAAATTAATCATATATAATATAAATCAACCGGGTCAAAATTAAGGGTCAATCGGGTCACCGGGTCCAAACCCAGATTACCCTGACAATTTCCGGTTTTTCGGGTTTGGGTCGGAAAAAAATTTCGGGTCAAAATTTCAGGGTCCAGGTCGAAAAATTACCGGGCGTTCGGGTCTGGTCGACCGGATCGGGTTGTGTTTTGACAGGTCTAGTTGTAGGGGAGTGTAGCAGCATATCTCCACTGTTTTTTTTTTTTTTTTTACAGTGGGCAAAAAGTGGGGATGCCTTACACAAATCGTGGGGCATGACCCTGATCATCCTGAAGGATGATGGAATACAGTTCCCTATTAAAAGGGATAGTAGAGCTATTACAAATTACACCTTTTGTTGCAATGAAATCTGCAACTCTATTTGCGTTTCTACGACAATGAGTGAAATCGAGCGAGTCAAAGGATGAGGCAAGGATTCTGATTTGTTCCACTTGATGGATGATTTCCCATTTGACATCAGTTTCCCTTCTAAGGACTTTGATGATGTATTGATTGTCTCCTTCCACGATGATATTTCTGAGCCCTCTTGAGCTTGCGTTTTGCATTCCAAGTATTACAGCAACAGCTTCAGTTTGAAGAACCGAACCTGTATTCACTTGCTGATAAAAGATATCAGTCACATTACCTGTGGAGTCTCTGATGACTCCCCCCACCTGGCAGATACCCGTGGGTTTTACTGAGCCGTCTACATTAACTTTGTAGATAGCTCCTTTTGGTTTTTTTCCATTTCTCATATTGTTTACAATTTTTGGTTTTAGTTTGTTGTGAAATGTCTTTAGAGTTGTTCCAGTTCTTCATATCATCAATAATACTTCTGACAATAGTACTAACAGGGGCGGTGTTATATTTCTAAAGATTGATTCATTTTTGGTGCTCCAGATTGTTTGCCATATAAAGGCAAGGGATTCGAGAGTTGAGGGGTTATTATTGAGATTAATCAAAGTTGGGATATCAATACCTGGCATAGAGGTGAGGCTGAGGTTCTTGGCAAGCTTAGTTTGACAAGAGGTAATAATATTCTTGGTGTAATTGCAGCTAAGAAAAAGATGAGTAAGATCTTCCTCACAGGAATCGCAGAAAATGCAGTTATTGGGCA
The DNA here is from genome assembly GCA_963922045.1 of Persicaria maculosa. Lineage (NCBI taxonomy): Eukaryota > Viridiplantae > Streptophyta > Magnoliopsida > Caryophyllales > Polygonaceae > Persicaria > Persicaria maculosa. The sequence goes on from OY998254.1 coordinate 52,543,112, forward strand.
CTCTATTAATATACTTATTAAGTCTACTCTTAGTAGGAAGGCCATCAATAGCCATTTTCCATAAAAGGTTCTTGATTCTGGGGGGAATGTTAAGATTCCAGATTTTCTTGTAATCATTATTTTGTGGTTGATTATAGTTATTAAGACGTTTAGCGGATTTGGTAGTGAAGAGACTCGTAGATTCCCACTTCCAAATCAACTTGTCAGAGGTATCCCAGTAAGGAATGTTGATTTGAGTAATTTTTCGGACGATGTTGCTAGGGAAGAGATCATTCAGGATGTTTGTGTCCCATTGTTTGTGCTGGTTAAATAAGTTTTCAATTTTCATGTCTGGATCCCTATTCAGCTGGAAGGCAGAGAGGTCCTGACCCTCCAGCCAGGGATCATTCCAGACATTTATGGTTTTACCGTCTCCAATGATCCAGTTGATTCCTCTGTTGAATTTGTGTCTAAGGGAAAGAAGCCTACCAAATTGCCATGAGGTGTTAGTGTTAGTTCTTTGGTTAATATGTGTATTTTGAAGGTATTTTTCCTTAATGATATTGACCCAAATGCTATTTTCATCCTTATAAATTTTCCATAAGAGCTTAAGCTGCAGGCTTATATTTAAATCTTCAGCTTTTCTGATCCCAAGACCGCCAAAAGATTTAGGTTTACAAATATTGTCCCAGCTAATCAGAGGGGTGTAACGTTCAGAGTTTAATTTATTCCAAAAGAAATTTTTATTGATTTGGTCCATCTGAAGAAGAATACCTTTAGGGAGGAGAAAATTTTGCATGAGGTAATTCGTTTTGGAGCTTAGATTAGCCTGGATAAGGACAACTCTACCCGCTTGGGACAGGGAAGAAGCTTTCCACTTGGAAAGTTGTTTTTTAAGATTGTTAATAGCTTCCTCAAAAACACAGTTTTTAATTCTGCCATTTACTAGAGGTATGCCAAGATATTTTTCAATGGTTTTAGAAATGGGAATTCTCATGTGGTGGGAGATGTCTCTTGCTAAATTAGGATTTGTGTTGGTAGAGAACTGGATAGAGCTTTTATTGTGGTTTATAGTGAGACCCGAAATGTTGGAGAAGTTGTTCATGATATTCTGAATGGTATTAAGGCTAGTATGGGCAGCATCAGCAAAGATAATAGTGTCGTCTGCAAAGGTTAAGAATGGAATGGTAGTGCCATTTTTGGTTAGACGGATACCTACCAAGGCATCCTCTTTAAGAGCTTCATGATGCAGTTCGCTTGCTAAGTTTTCCATCACTAGGACAAAGAGGTAGGGTGCTAGGGGATCACCTTGCCGAATTCCTCTGTTAGGGTTAAATTGTTTTCCTGGAGAGTTGTTAATCAGAATTGAGAAAGTAGGAGTGGTAAGGCATTTCATGACCCAGTTAATCCAGGTTGGATGAAATCCAAATTTTATTAGGGTGGCCTTAATATAGGACCAGTTGATTTTGTCGTAAGCCTTTTCCATGTCAAGTTTTAAAGCCATCCAGCCTTTTTTTCCTTTGCGTTTGTGGAAGCTATGAAAGATTTCATGGGCTATGAGGGTGTTGTCTTGGATGGATCTTCCTTCTACAAAAGCACCTTGAAAAGGGCTAATGAGCTTAGGAAGGATAGGTTTGAGTCTATTAGCTAGGATTTTGGTAATGATTTTATAAATAGTATTGCAAAGGCTAATAGGTCTATAGTGGTTAATATTTGTAGGATCATTTTTTTTAGGGATTAAAGCAATGAAAGTTTGGTTAATTTCAGTTAGGAGGTTACCAGAGTGGAAGAATGCTTTAATGGCTTTATAGAGGGAGAGACCCACTATAGGCCAGTACTTACTGTAAAATTCTGGAGGGTAGCCATCAGGGCCAGGGGTTTTGTCTTCGGCCATACTATCAATGGTATCTTTGATTTCCTTCGAAGAGGGAATTCTAATGAGATTATCATTATCAAAGCTGGTGATTTGAGGTTGCACAAAATGGATATCTTCAGGACTGATAACCTTTTGATTATCACTAATGAAGCGATCCATCATCTCCTCAGTGATAGACTCAGAGATTTTAGTAGGATTAGATATAATTTCACCATTCCTAGTAGTAAAGTTTAGAGTCTTCCTCTTGAATATTCGAATTTTGGCAGTGGTTTGGAAGTACTTAGTATTTTTGTCAGCAAGAAAAGTATGTTTAGTTCTAGCTCTTTGTTTCCAGAATTTGTAGTTGTATTCTAGGAGAGCAAATTTTTTGTTTTCAAGTCTTTTGAGACGAGAAACCTCCCGCTCAGAGAGGGTTCCCCAAGGCAACTGATTTTGGAGCTTAAGGATAGTTTGGTTAATTTCAGTAAGTTGTTTTTGAATGTTGTTGACACGACTCTTACACCAGTTTTTGGTGTTCTTCTTGAGGAGTTTTTGCTTGTGGATAAGGTTGTAGCTAAAGGAGCCATGAAATTTGTTATTCCAAACTTTTTTGACTATATCTTCATAATGGGGATCAGAGGTCCAAGCCATTTCAAACCTGAAAGGAGAGCCTTTCTTAGAGTTTGTAGATCCAAGTTGGATGGTAATTGGGGCATGATCTGAGGAGGAGAAAGGGTGATGTTGTACTCTAAGGTTAGAGAATTTGGTTATGATGTTTTGGTGGGCTAAAATTTTGGTCCAATCTTTCATAAGTGTTATTATAGGCATGTTTGTATTTTCTCCAGGTAAAAGGGGAGCCAGAGAAAGGGATAGTGTGAAGACTAAGCTCATCCTTTACCTTAAGAAGTCTTCTAAATCTAGAGAGAGTGGGGGCAGAGCCCCCAACTTTCTCTGTGTCATTTTCTAACTCATTCAAGTCACCTATAATCATAACAGGAAGGAGGTGTTTATGGACAAAAGTATAGATATCATTCCAGAATCTACATTTTTCACTTTCTATCGAAGGAGCATAAACAAAGATCAAGGCTAAAGAAAGATTTTCGACAGTGAGTTTGATCATACAGATTCTGTCATTTTGTTCAAGTATGGTTTGAGCCAGAGTGAGAATATCCAGTTTATTAGCTTTTCTAAGTTGGTTGATTTCTTGGGACAAGAGAGGCCTTCTAGAGCCTCTAACATTCCAATAACCTATATTAATCATAAGAATCATAGTTTTTGCTATTGTTACAACAGCTGAGAGATGGGGAATAGGAGTGAAGTTTTAGAGTGTAATTTGTTTTGGTCTTGGGAGTTTTAGGATAGGATTCCATGTAATAGATGCAATATATGGAAGTACTTGTATACAGAAAGGCATTGCAATATATAAAGTGGGGATAGAAGGTACCTCTAATATTCAGTCCAGTAGGTTTGCAATTGCAGCTGTGAGCTTGTTCTTATCATGTGATGAAGTAAAAGTTTGTAGTGAAGTTTTTGCTGGGTAGATTTGGGTTGGATTGCTACCACAATATCCAAGAGGGAATTAGTGGGGCGCATCCTATGTTTTTTGGAGGTGAGGAAAGAGAGGATCTTACCACAACACCAGTAGGAAACACTGCAACCATGCTCAATGGTGCTCAGACAATTAAGATAGAAATCATTCTTAAAGCTGTAAACAAGATTAGTATGGAACAGCAAACAGCAGAAATAGAGATTAATATAATTTATAGGGAAAAGCTTGGAAACATTCTTGTTATCTCCAGCTAAAACTGAAAATTGTGGAGATAAACAAGAGGTGGAGGGAACATAGCTAAGCCGGAGATTAAAACAAAGATGCAACATGGTAAAGCAAGAGACAGCATAATAGTAGGGGGAGGGGTGATACAACATAATATCATTATTTAGCAGAATATGAGCTCCAATGAGCTCACCCCCTAGAGTTTGCAAGATGATCATAATCATGGGGAGATCTTTTTCTTTTTAGGCTTCTTGTTGGTCTGGGAAGAAGCTTCAGACTGATCCTCCTCTTCTTTGCGTTTTGCTTGCTCCTGGATGTTGTGCAGGATGTCATCATCATCAGGCCTGATGACAATGCCACTCATCTTTCTGATCATTGAGCAGTCAGACCTGATAGAGTGATGGGATTCCTCAGTATCATTGCCATTATCCACCATTTTACCTTTCATTTGGGTCCTGAGAGCATCCTCTCTATTCATATCCACAGGGGGGTTAGAGGTAGAGCCGATCTGATTAGCAGAGGCTAAGATGGTGTGAAGGATGGAGGGGGCTATAGCAAAAGGAGGGGTGGAGCAATCAGCAGAGAGCTTAGCAACATGAGCGTTGTTGAGGTTAATGAGGTGGTTGATCAGCTCGTTGGAGTAGTTGGGATTGCCAGTGGTGATAGCAGGAGACTTGACATGAGAGTGATAAGGGGCTTGAGATATCATGGGGAGAAGACCAAAATCACCAGATCTTGGGGTCATGGTTTGGGTGACAGTAGGGTCATCAATGTGGGTGAGAGGAACAAAAGCACTGGTGTTGGTCATGAGCCTAGGCTCAGTTGGGACTCTGTTGGAGGGAGCCTGGGTAAGGAGATCAATGCTCAGATTTTCTTCAAGAACCAGGTTGAATTTTCTTGGCCTGGGAGCATTAAGAGGGCAATCATCATAAGTATGATCATAAGCCCCGCAGCAACCACAGCCATCAGAGAAGTCTTCGTACCAAATACGCAGGCGAGCAGTTTCATGCTCATTCTTGCGGAAATGGACAAAGGTGGTTAAGGTAGAAAGTAAGGAGACATTGACACAAGCTCTCTAGCAAAGCGGAGTTTGTTGCGGAGGTTTGAGGCTTGGTCAATTCTAATGAGAGTGCCAACACCCCCATCACTGAGGATGTAGGAGATGGCTTCTGAGGTATAGAATTGGTGGGGCAAACCTGGAATACGGATCCAAACATCAGCCGAGGTGGTGTCTTCTTCTGAGGGGTTGAAGGCGTCTGACCAAGGATAGAGAGCAAGAAGAGATCCTTGCACATGATAGGGTCTGTTGGTCCAGGCAATGGCTCGATCTTCTCTGTTGGCGAATCTGAAAATGAACCAGTCATTTCCAATGGTATCCACTCCCCAGCTACCCTTCAAGTGCTTCCATTCAGCTTTAAGTTTGCCAGCTACTTGTTTGAGATCAACTGGGGCCTGGACAAAGCGGTCTACCAGGCTGAATTCCGTGAGCTTGTTGTGCAGATCTTTAACTCCAGGGATGGTATAAGGGTCAGAGATGTGGTTAGCATCCATAGGAGGGGCAGAGCTGATGGGGATAGCATGGAAGGAGTGGTTCTCAAGAGCTTGGGAGTGCAGAGATTGGCTATCCAGTGCCAAAGAGAGAGTGGGTGGAAGTAGGCACAGGCTCAAAAGAGATGCCCTGCCTGGTGGTGTTGATCAAGGCTTCGACAAAAGAAGGTTGTTGATCCATGATCACAGAAAGGGAGTTGAGCATACAGTAAGTAAGGCAAGTAAGGAAGGAGAAGAGGTGAGGATTAGCACTATCATTAAGGTGTCTATTTATAGTCAAATTAGGCGCCAGATTGTGAGGGTGATAACCATACAGATTCAAAAGATAATAGGTAGCAAAGGTGGTAATCATAGCAAATTTGAGAGATATAGGATTAATCATACCTTTTTTTGGCGAACCAAGGGGAAACGCTTCGGGAAGATCCATGGGAGCGTGTAAATGCATCCCATACTCCCCAAATTGCTTCTTGTTGTGGATAATCTCAATTGTTTCCCTCTTCTGTGGTTGCTCAATCCCAGATGCCGAGAGAAACACAGCGCCCCGGGCACCGTTAATCCTCTCCACCGCATCCAGCTGGCCAATCAGCTGATCTGTAGGGTCATAATTAGCTATAGAGTAGTTGTTAGTGAGATCATTAGGACTAGGATTATGGTTAATCCAAAGTTTTGTGGCATAATCTTTGATGTAAAGTTTATAGTGAAAAGTTTTGTGAGAGGTTTCAAGAGAAGTGGTAATTTTAGTTCTCCTGATGATTGAAAAATCACCATAAATGTAAGGAGAAAATTCCTGGAGATACTCAACCATCACACCTCTTGGAAAGAGGGTTAGGCACGATCCCAAATTTGAATTACAACCAGCCGAGGCTTTGTTGGGACTATAACTAACATTGAATACAGTAGGATGTGTTTTGGGTGCAGGGGTTGATTTTTGTTTGAGAAGTTTGTTAAGGTTTAGAGGTTTGTTTGTGGAGGGGGTTGAATTAAGGTTGGATCCATTGCTAGAAGCAAACCACCCAAGGTAGCTGCTGCTAGCAAGGAGAAGGCGGAACCAGCTGAGAAAACCCAGAACCTAGCAAGAGGAGGAAGGGGGAGCAGGGGCGGAGGAAACCATATCTCCACTGTTGTTAATCATGTTACATTGTATAGTAGTTGTCGTAGATTAAGTGATGTATCTTATATGAAGCACTTTTGACAGTGTATATATATGTAGTAATATTGCATTTTTGCACTTTTATCATTTGCTCTTATTGGTAAAATAAATTATAAATTGAAAATGATGTTATTTTTCTTCTATGGTGCCTGCAATTAGGACTGGCATGGTACGGTACCATGGTAAATTTTTGATTACCATGTACTGTACCGATATCATTCGGTATGGAATTTTTTGTACCACGTACCAATCGTTAATATCGGTAATCGATATTGTTGGTACCGAAACTTTCGGTTACCGAAGGTCGGTACCGTGGTAACCAACACCTTAAATTTCAATAATCAATTTACGTTTTATACTTTGTGGTACCGATGGTACCATTTATCAAATATTTTGTACCATTTATCAAATATTTTATTTTGTACCGACGGTACCGATGGTGCCGATGGTACCACAAATTTTTTGTACCATTTATCAATATTTTATTTTATTTTTAAAAAAAATACATATATCATCGGTACCACGGTATTTGGGTTTTCATACCGTGTACCGTACCGACTTCTTTCAGTACCGAGATTTCGGTTACCAATTCAGTCGGTTACCGACTACTTGGTACCAATGTCCTGTTGGTATGGTTGGTAATCGGTTGGTACGGTAATTATTTTACCACCGCCCAACCCTACCTGCAATCTCTACAAGTGTTGTGTGATCAAGTACAACAACTTGATACTACACTTGAGTACGCACTTGCAACGCGCCCCCATCTCCTTCGCAATTCATATTCCCAAATCCCTAATCTCACACCCCTTGTTCACCACCTTCCCCAAAATCAAGCCTCTCTTTGGCTAAATCGGCATGTTCTTTGCCGCCTTGCACCACTCTCCGGTCACCCGAGTTGGTTTGGCTTCCCCTGCGACTCTTTCCGGGTGTCTGCGGTTCCCTTCGGGTCAAAATTGCCTGCTTGAATCGGGTCGTGCAGTCGGTCTCGACTTCTTCGGCTCTATGCCCTAGCTTCGAACCCCTATTGATGTCTATAAAAAGGGTTCTCCATGGCTTTGGGGTGCGGAAGTCCAGTCTATGAAGAGAGTTGAAATTCCGATCCGGTGGGATTTCAAAAAGAGAAAGAAATTTCACCAATCTGGGGGGCAATGGTGTTGGCCATCGTGTTCCCGGAGACGAGTTGTATGTTGCTGTCAACGTGGCTGGGGTCAGAATGTGGTTTCGCTGCTCCTATGGTTGGTGCGCAGCAGGGGTCCTGTCTTTTTCTGCTATTGCTGGTTCGATGGTTGGGTGTCGGTGTGGTGGCTCCTTCCCGGTTCTTTCGTTGCTGCAATGGTGGAGTCTTTCTTCACCAAATCCACTTTGGTGGCTCTTACATTGATCCCCATGTTTTTAATACAATCTATTATTCAAGGTTAACTAATTGCATTATTTGGTCTAGTAAACTCACCACCTCTGGGTGGTTGGAAAACCCGGTATTAGAGGCTCTTGTCTCTTCACTCCTTACCCCCCCCCCCCCCGATCTTCGGGCCTTGACAAATCTGTGGTGATCGGGGCTGTCATGGCTCCTTTCCCCGGTTTGAATGAAGATTTGTTTCTCAACATTTATGGTTATGCTAATATGAAATTAGCTTTGAATGCAAATATTTTTTCAATATACAGTTTCAATCGTATGTGTTTGTTGCCTATATCTCACCCATACCAGGTTTATACCCCTTATGATGCAAATTAGGGACTGTTCCTTCCCGGATCCTCTAGTGCTTTTTTGGCAGGGACGGCCTCTACCAATTCCACTCTAGTGGTTCTTTCGCTGCTGCCCAGGTTTATCTATACAATCTCTTATTCGATTGCAAATAAGTGCATTATATTGTCCATGAAACACATCACTGTTTGGTGGATAGAAAATCCGGTGTTAGAGGCTTATGTCTCTTCACTCCTTACCCCCGATCTTCGAGCCTTGACAAATCTGTGGTGTTCGGGGCTGTTATGGCTCCTTTCTCCGGTTTGAATGAAGTGTTGTTTATTAAAAGTTATGGTCCTGTTAGCCTGAAATTGGGTTGGGTTGTGGATATCATGTTAATTATCTATGTCAATCGTGTTGTTTTTTTATCGAGAACTCACCCTCACCACCCTTATGATGCAAATAAGGGGCCTAGGAGGTTTAGATTCACGTTGAGCATTCTCTGCAATATTGGGGAGAAAGGAAAATGGTCTGAAACTGATGTTAGACACACGACTTACAGGTCGATCAAATTGATTGGTAAAATGTCATATGGTGTTTTACTTGAGTACACTCAAAATAGTCTTGCTGATTCGCGTGTTATATCTGTTGTTGCTCCTCATTCTTTCCGTGTTTGGTTTCATGGGTTTGAGCGGCTAGGTATATACGACTGTTGTCCTTCCACTCCTGAGTATTGTAGTTATGCTCTCCGTGAATGTCTTACCTCATCCCTGCAGAAAGGTCTGTGCACAATAATATTTTCAATTGTCTTTTCTGATTTTATCATCTTGGCTGGCTGGAAATGTTTGATTGATAAAACGGGTTTATGTCACTCCTGTTATATGATGTGTGAGACTATGTTTGTAAAATATGGTGGCAGTTCTTTTTTTTTTTGCAGTCTCTCCTGGCTGTCACTTTGTGTGCTGTTGCTGATGATGCTAGTTTGAGTGTGGAAGTTGTGCTCCTTTGAGCCTCTTATATGGTTGTGTGGATTTGTTAGACCTGTCTTTCAGTTGATCATTTCTGGCCCCATGCAATCACCTGGTTTGCTGCTACTCTGCCTTGGCTTCATTGCTATTGTCATTGATCTGACTCTCGCTTGCCTTGTTGCTCCTGGCGTTTCACTCTCGGGTGCTCGCAAGGCTGTGCAACAGGTGGCTGGGATGTCGCCAAAACCTGAAGCCAGTTGGTGCACTAGTAACTTAGGCAAAAACGACTCGTCATGGTCCATTATGAAGGGAATGGAAAACAAATTGTCTAGGTGGAGCTCCCTCAAGGTATCCGATAAATCATCTTGTATACCCTATGTTGTTAGTAGATGGAATGTGGAGATTCTTCGGTGTATGGTTTACCTTTTTTGTACTAAACAATAAGATATTTATATAAGATCATCTGCCCAACATCTGTTTTGTATGAAACAAAAAATTGGAGGGGTTGTTCGTCCCCTGGCTGCTGAGAATTGCATAGTTTATGTCTTTGCATGTGCTTTTGACACTACTTTTCTATGGTTATGTATGGTTTTCAGCTCTACCATTCGGGGCTTGGGTTTTCTTCCCTCGTCTGTTACCCATCCATTAGATGTAAATCGACATCGTTTCATTTGGTATCGAAACTATATGAACTATTTGTTTTTTAAATCTTTCAGCATGTTCTCAGGTAGCCTGTCTACGTGCATTCTTATTCACACTTGTATGGTTAGTGTCGGCTTAGAGAGGGTGGTTTTATTGAGAATTCAAATCGGGTTTCATTGGTTTAACTCCTCTCTGGTGAGTCTGCTACATTGCTCTAATCAACTTTTATACAAAATGTTAACTTAAGTCCCCAAGGCGAGCAATTCATTTGCAAATCTTACCCACGCTTCGTATATTGGCTTTTGTCTTCAATTTGGGATAGATTGGATTTTGTTGTGCTGGCGTGTGACTAGTAAGAGGTATGCCTTCAGTGTTTTATTTGCCATGATTCACAAATTGGGTTACATGTGCATTATTTTCTTTTGCTTCATTTCCTCCAAATCCAAATCAAATGGGTGTTGCTCGTTAACTTTGCGACATTCACAACTCCCCATATCGGCTTTTGGGATACATCTCCCTCAACAATTTGGCTTAGGCTCACGTTTTGAATACCTTTCCCCACAAATTGATCCTAAAAAACCTTTCGATATGAGGAATTTTACCGTCTCTCCTCATATCTCCTTAAGTTGCATATGAAAATAAGTTATTGGAATTGTAGAGGCATCAAAAAGAAAACATTTTGGATGGAAATTAATTCTTTGTGAAAAAATCAACATATACAATTGTTGGCCCTCGCTGAAACAAAGTCGGAACCCATGCTTGACGAAAACTTATGGAAACAAGTAGGATTTGATATGGCTATCTGGTCACCTAGCATTGGCCGCTTAGGTGGCCTTGGTGTTTTATGGAAGAACCATAAACTATCGAACGAAACCTTATCTATTTCGTTTCATTTGCCTAGGATCATTGGCCTGAGATATGAAAACATTACTGACAACCTCATAATTCTTCTTTTATTTGTTTACGCCCCTCCGGACTCCCGAGATAAGGACCCGTTCTGGGACGTTTCAACAACAATTGTCAATGATTCGCCCATCCCATGCATTGTTATGGGGGATCTAAACGAAATTATATGTAGAGAAGATAAACTGGGCGGAGCTACCACTCTTCCGACTAGGTTCACACGACTAATTAATTTTAAGAGTTCTTGTTCTCTCCTGGATTTGCCAACCTTCGGAAATCCCTTTACTTGGAGAAAATCTCCCGAGGCTTCGGATAATATCCACGAAAAATTAGATCGTGTGCTTGTTCATCACCAAATTCTACAAAAACTACCTAATCTTATCACCAAAAATGGGGCATTTTTGTCCTCAGATCATTGCACTATAACAATATTGCTTGACTGTAGCTCCCCCTTCAAAGCACCTCCCTTCAAATTTGAGAATGCATGGCTTCAACGCAAGGACTTCCGAAATATTGTTAAACAATCCTGACGCTCGTCTTGTCCAGGCTCTGCAATGTTTCAACTTATTTTTAAACAAAAAATACTCAAACAAAAAGCTAAAGTTTGGAACAAAAACTCTTTTGGAAACATCTTCCGTCAACTGCATGAGGTGGAGAACGAATTGCTCCAAATCCAGTCGGCGGTTTCAGTCAGTAACAATCAACCCAATAATAGTAAAGAATGTCGACCTTTAAGGAAAAGGGAAAAATTGTTGCTCTTCCAAAAAACATTTTGGAATCAAAGAGCTAAAACAAAACATATGAAGCTTACAGATTCAAACACTTCCTATTTTCATCGTGTCGCGACCGGTCGCAGGCATAGAAAGCAAATTCATAACATCACTTCTACAGAATGTACTCTTATTCTACAATATAAGAAAAAGGGTGATGCTTCCTGGCAGTGGGCAAAACTATCAACTCTCATAGAGAAATTCAAGACTAGTCTTATATGGTCGGTTGGCTCGGGGAACTCCATCAAGTTCTGGACTGATAATTGGATCACAACCTCCTCCATCCGGGCTAGAAACGATTGCCCTGCTATTGATAACATAGATGACAAAGTTAGCGACTATATACTAGGTGGTAGGTGGTGGGAGGAGAAACTCTCCGCAACTCTTCCGCACATCATTGTGTCTGAAATCCTTAACATTCCTCTCCCTGCTTCAAATTTCGAAGATAAATTGTACTGGTGGCCTGACCGTGCTGGCTGGTTCACAACGTCGAGTGCATACAAACTAGTTACATCCGAATCTTCTTTACACTTGGATTGTAATGCCTGGATATGGCGTTTGGATACTCCTCCCAAGGTAAAAACTTCCTATTGAAAATTTGCCAAAATGGACTCCCAACAACCTCTAGACTTGCCCACAGGGGGGTCCCTGTCCCCTCTTCCTGTCCTTTTTGTAATAGGTATGAGGAAGATGACGTGCACTTGTTGTTGGAATGCCAATATACGCGATCTCTCCTACAATTCCTAGCACACATCAGCACCGCTATAACCACCCAGTTCAATCTCTCTAGAGATATAAAGCCGATCATGTCATTGATGGGCAAAATCCTTTCAAAGGGGGTACTAACAAAACTTGCTTTTGCATGGTGGACGGCCTGGTACATCCGAAACCAACATGTCTTCAAACAAGTACATATTTCTTCCAGAGACGTCACTTTAGGCCTCGTTAAAAATCACGGGACAAGCTGGAGCAACACTCTACAATATGATAGTACTCTTGACGATAACCCCCACCCTAAACCACATAGCTTAGGTATCCCTAAAAAACAAACAAAGGAGCGAAAGATTAAGTGGAGAAAACCACCTATAGGAACATTCAAACTGAACTTCGACGGATCTACAATCACAAATAACTATAGCACCGCTGGTGTGGTAATCAGGGACTGGAATGGACAACCGATACACATTGGATACTAAAAACTAGGAATGAAAAACGCTTTCACGGCTGAAGCCCTAGCACTCAAAATTGGGGTACAACATGTTCTTGAACATCATATCGATAAATTTCAAATCGAGGGAGATTCCAGGATAATAATAAACCACCTCAATAACAAGTCTAGATGCCTTTGGGAAATCGAACTCATTCTTTCAGACGTCCAACTTTTATTATCAACTTTGAAAGAAGTCTCCTTCTTTCATGTACCCCGTTTGGGACATAGAGTGGCTGATAAGGTTGCACACCTTTGCCACTCTGCTTGGGGTGCCGATATTTGCAACAACCCCGGACTTTCAGACCTCATCCGCAAGGATGCTTTCGGGTAGAGCTTGCTCGCCAGAATTTTTTCTTAGTAAAAAAAAAGTACAATAACTTGATGTGTGTGTCAACTCATACAACACACAACGTTTTCAATACTATGAAGTAGTCAAAAAAAGAGTTCAATAGTAAAAAGAGTTGTTCATTGCTAATTAGAAATATAATTTGAAATAGTTGAAGATGACAAAGGGAGTAAATCCATTTTACGAGTTTTAATACCATGAAAATGTTGAAAGGTAACTTCATTATCAATGCACTTGAAAACATATTTTTCGACAAAGCACATCAAACTCTAAGGGATAAATTATTTTTTTACCATGTTGCACAAATATGTCTTGATGATGTCCATAGTAAAGAAAGTTATTTCCACTGTAGATGTTACAACTGGTAACACTAAAACCAATGCAATGAGATGATAAGATGAAATACCAAGTTAAAAAAATTTTGAATTCCTACTTTGAAGCTCAGGCTCCCAAAGAATGTGCTCTTCGTCTTAGCATCTCGTCCCCTGGTGTGTTCACCGTTACCGCCATGTTCGAATAGTACGATTTCCTCTTGGGACTTGGTATATAGCGGTATATCAATGCGAACCTCAATTGATTGGTCATCTTTGTGCCATTTTGCAAGCATCCTAGCAAATGCCCCAAATTGTTGATTAACAACCACCTCTTGATCCATTCTTTCAATTAATAGTGATGGTGACATGTATGCTTGGTGAATAATCAATCCGGTTTCTTCTTTGGGCTCCATCTCCTTAGAATCATCCATCTAGAGCTCATTCAATTCATGTTTATGCTCTTCTAACCTTTCCTCAATCTCAAAAGACACGACAATGCAATCGTCATTGTTAAGTGACATTCATTTGGCTCAGGAAACTCTCTAGAGTAGTTAAAGCATTCATCGTATGTTGAGCTATTTGATCTTTCAACTCCGCTATCCAAGCGGCTAGCTCATCAATGGACAATGTTGAATAAGGCTTTGGATCTAGAGGATGTTGTGAAGGTTGGCACCGAAGCTCGACCAGGTCCCTTTCATAAGTGCACTCACTCTTGTAATACTCATCAGGATTGCAAATACGATACATATCCCCCACATCACGAGAGGTGGGAGCTCCCAAAATAGAGCATTAAGATATTGAGTGACAAAAACCTCCACAAAACTCACAATATGCATACATTCCATAAACAGAGAACTGATGTTTACGAGTGGCATGACTGAAGGAAACACAAACATCACAGTAGGGAACAAAACTCATCTTCAAAAGAGCACATATAAAATCACAAACAAAAAGAAACAAATCAAAGCAACAAAAAAGGACTTAGCAAACTAGTTGTCAAGTAATGATCGATACGACAACGAAGCCAAAAACTTGATATCGCTAAAACAAGCCCGCAAGAATACAGTGTCAGTTGTAGTAATCAAGTGTCATATCACAAGGACTAGCGAAGTATCAATTGTCAATTTCAAACTAGTTCGACTAAGCTCAAAAGTAGCGAACAAATTGAGGAAAAATGTATGTGTAAAAATAGCAAACACCGATAAAAACATTGAGAAATATATGTATGGAAGATATTCTAGGGCTAGATATTCACCAACGATGCATCGTCAATAGACTAAAATATATTCTCGCTCAAACGATTTATATTCAAATGTGAAGGTAGATTGTCTCAGGTAATTGCAAATCTCCTTTCAAAATCATAGCGAATGTGTCTAAATTGGTTAACAATCTCCTTTCGAACTCAAGCAACTAATTTAGACCCTTTAAGTTATTAGAATTCTCGATGATAATCACATTAACTTCGCCTTTTGGTCTCAATCAATATCAAAATCATCTAAAATATCTATGTCAACCTATGAATCCTCAAGAAGTTCAATTTCACTTTCACACAATCAAACTTCAGATTTAATCCTATAGTTCTGATGGATCTAATCGTCTTTCGGTCTCAATTCACCATCTCAATTCTAATTTAGTTTCATCTTTCGATTTCGAACCATAAATCAATTCTAACCAATTTTCATCAATTAGGGCTGGTGCAATGATGTCCATGTTTTGTGCCATGTTTTATATCTACTTTTATGTCGATTTCTATATACATTTCATGTATTTGTGTTAGAATAGTACATAATCTATGTAGTTTATGCTTATTTGCCAAATTATAGAGTCTACACTGGTTTCTGTTCAATTTCGCAGAAATCGGACGCACTTTGGAGCTTAAAGGAAAGTCATGAAGAAGCTAAGAATGGTGCAGCTGGAGAAAAGACCATTTTTAGGCATTCATTATTCTGAATCAAGTTCTGATATTTTCATGAGAGTTGTAGCCCTCGAAAAGAGCTTTCCAACGCATGCTCATATGCGTCAATCCGACGAACGAGGACTCAGGAAAGTGCATTTCAAGAACAGAGCAGAATGCTGAAAGCCGGCACATTTACTCGACGTCGACCACACCAAGAATTCTGCCCGAGCTCGACGAAGAGAGGAGAACTCGAGAATTGCAAAGAACCCCCGAGATCGACGAGATTTACTCGACGTCGACCAAAATTGTTCGAAGTCAACCAAGCCAATATCGAGCTGAGAACCAGGAATCGACCAAGGAAGCTGAAGAAGAAACACCTAGGTCGATATCGACTTGATCTCGTCGGTATCGAGTAAAAAGTTAGTCGATTTTGCTCCTGGGACCCGAGATCGAGCTGCTGAGCTGAAGCCGGAGAAATGTTGGTCGATATGGAGTAAGCCTACTCGATATCGAGTTGACCACTAGTGTCCGATTTCAAGCTAGTCCGAGTCTTGTTAAGGTTCTATCCCGAATCCGATGGAGATATTTCCGAGAGAAGATTCCCAACACATGAAGATTTAGATATTTTTATCTTTTTATCTTTTTATCTATACTAAGGGTTGAACAATTAATTACCCTAGGATTTATCTAGTTTTACTTATTTAGATAGATTTATTTCCAAGTAGAGTTTTATCTTTTGAAAGTAGATATAATTTCCTTCCTTGATTAGTAAGGATTGGAAGCCTATAAATAAAGCATATAGGGATGATTTTTATTCATTCCAAGCTAGAAGGAGAAGAGGTAGAGAGAGAGAGAGAGTGGAGGCCAAGAGGAGTTTGTGAAGCGAGAGCGGAATTGGCTTCCTTTGGTTGTAAGCTCTGTTTATTTTATTAATGCAAGTTTATTTCCTTTTATTATTAATGTCTTTAATTGCGATGAAGCGCGAGTAGTCCACCTACTTCTAGGGTTGGGGCGAGCCCGACGATAGCCCTGCGTGTTTGAGGTAAAGATCCGACCTTTATCATGTTTCAAGCATCTACTACCTTTTATGTGTTTATTACCCATTCAATAGAGATCCATGCTAACAACTTGGATTGTAAACATAAAAATCGGTAGATACAATTATGGTTTCTTGAAAGAGTTTCTTAATTGTTGGAAAAGGCAAAAGCTTGATCCTTCGATGCGATTTGCATGATTATCGTTATTTATCTTGCCTTATGCATGTTTGGTTATCGTTGTTGCAAACCCCGATCTTGGAAGTTTTCTTTCACATAGTTTATTCCGAATTCCGTAAGATTTGTTCTTTATTTTACTGTTCCTACTCGACTTCAACCACCCCTTGGTCGACGTCGACTACTGACTTTCGATCGAGCAAGATCGCTGCTGCTTGTGTCTCTGCAGCTAACTCGATCTCGACTAGAGTTCCTCGACTACGACCAAACAACTCCACATTGAGTAGTCTTCTGGAGATCGACCAAAAAACAGTAGCTTCTGCTTGATCGGATTCGACTTGCCTGACCCCCTGTTGACTAACCTTAGTCGAGGTCGAGCACCCTGAAGTCGATTTCTGCCCATGAGATTCCTCCGCTGCCTGAGATCCGCTGACCAGCTTCCTCGAGGATCGAACCTGACTTCCTACTGCTACATCGGGAGAGAGTCTTGAACATTATTTGCGTGGAACTAAATAGGTTTGCTTTACTTTATTTATATTTTATTTGCAATATCGATTTCCTCTTACAACAAATTGGCGTAGTTGCCGGGGAAGAGTTGATGAGGAGGCATAGCTTGAGGGAGTACACGCATTAAGGAAGCTATAAGAATCATCCAAATCACCACCAGAAGCCTCAATCTGGCTAGAAGAAGGATCTGAACCTGATGTCGACCTCGACCAACGCCTAGTCGATATCGATCTATCTCTGGTCGATACCCAGGAATGTCCTTCCACGATCTCAATTCCAAAATTGCTATCTGTCTTTCAAAAACCATTTGAAGGACCCAAAGAAGAAGAAGAGCTAGAAAAGAAGAAGTCGGACATCGTTGCCCATGTTGTTTCAAAGTCACTTTTACCTTACAAGGTGAAGGCAATCTCCGACGATTTTGAGCAATCGATGTTCGTGTTCAAGTATGGGGTCCTCGCAAAGTGGCACAAAGCTCCGCAGGATAAGGCGGAAGTATCTCTTCCCACTCCACCGGTTAGCTGTGGTGGAGACACCCAACCAAATCTAACTATTAAGCAGAAGGGATACGATGATGAGGTATGCAAATTTTCTTTATATCTTCCTTTATGCATGCCAGCCGGAGCTCAGGAAGATGAATGGGTGAAGCCATGGAGCATTCACTCGAGGAGGTTTAAGCTTCTTCACATGATGCCCCCGGCTGACATTCCACGCTTCCCGCCACCGGAGGAACCACCAGATCCACCTATACCTCCGGACAAAGATGAGCCAGGCCGATGCTTAACGGAGAAGTCGGCCTAGCGACCCTAAAATCTAGAGCATGTACATAAAACTTTTGAATTTTGAGACTTTTGAAACTTTTGGTTTTGGTTTTGTTTGTTTTTGTTTTTGGTTTTGGATGCTTCATGTGGAAGGTCTTGTCTTTTTGCGATATCTAACAATTTTTCAGGTTGAGAAGCATAAAGGATCGCATAGAGAGAAAGAAGAAGTCCCTGCTAGCAGTTCAAATCGACTAGGCCAAGTCGAGATCGACTACGAAGAGGATCGAGAAGAACCGTTCTATTCGACGTCGACCTAGCTACTCGACGTCGACCTAGCTACTCGACGTCGACCAACCGGAGAGTATCCTCGACTTCATCTTTCACTCGACGCAGCAGATCTGTACTCGACATCGACCACGCCTACTCAACGTCGACTACCTCAGTTACTCGGCGGCCCTGTTTTTTACTCTACAACGCGTTATTCGGTGAGTTTCTTCCTTTACCTCTATTTTTTATATTATTTTATACAGTGGGGAAACTGTATATTTTAAGTATGGGGTGGGGGAAGAGCTCATTATCATTATTTACGTTTTATTCTTGCTTTTGTTATTACATGGTGAATTTTGAGTAAAATTTTAAATTTTTTATTTTTGTGCATAATTGCTAAACTCAAAGTTCTATGAGACATCTCTCAAAGCTTGTAAATTGTTCAAAGAATAGTGTCATGGAAGTTTTAATTGAACTCGACGATGCAAAATTGGATTCATTTGAGATATAGCAGGAAATTGCCTAGTAAAGGGAAGTCACAATGAAGTGCATTATTTTATGAAAACCATGAAAGAAGGTAAAATTTGAAGCTGCTTTTGACATGTTGCATGATAAAAGGATGGTGGACTTTATATTTCCATATAATGCTCATTATTGATATTTCTAGCCTTACCTATGCTTATGCATCACACGAGCCTTATTTACCCTTATTTCATATATTGCTCCACATGATCCAAATATTGCCATTTTTTACTTTATTTCCTATCCGGGGATTATGTTGAGAATGATGGAATATTATGGAGATTATTATATGGTTGTTGTGTTGTTATTATTATTGGAGTTTGGTAGGAAATTGTTTGAAATATATGGAAAATTTAATGAGTGAGAAAAAAATCCGGTCACCTCAAGAGATAAAGGTAGATCGACCATGCTTACTGGGATAATAGTTCAGTGACATGGGACACACAGGTGAGGAGTCCAAAGCACTATGTATCCGGGGCCATTCATGACACCCATGTTTGCGACTCGCGAGAAGGCAGTGCTGAGGTTAGAGAGGTAAAAGCATATTATTGAAAAAAGTAATGAGCGGATTATGAAAGGTGATGAATCTTATGAAGAAGGAATGTGGAAATTCAATTTGGAAAGTACTCCATTTCCCCGGATTATTAGCACCACATTGCCAAAAAATTGCCCACCTTTAGCCTTTTACCTTTTCTTCACCGCATGCGCTAAATTAAAGTCCTCTTGATTATTAATGCGTTGTCACATGAATTATTTGTTTGCATAACCCTCCTTTTGTGAGTAGATGTTGTTTTTTATTGCACATGCATGGATTTGTGACATTACTACCTTTTCGAGGATGGTAATTAATTGCAGGGACATATAAGAATGAATCTATGATGTTGAGAGTTTGAGTTCTTCCCCTGAATGACCATCCAAGTTATTGCTTGAGGACAAGCAAGCTTAAGTATGGGGTGATTTGATGTCCATATTTTGTGCCATGTTTTATATCTACTTTTATGTCGATTTTTGTATACATTTCATGCATTTGTGTTAGAATAGTACAGAATCTATGTAGTTTATGCTTATTTGCCAAATTATGGAGTCTACACTGGTTTTTGTTTAATTTCGCAGAAATCGGACGCACTTTGGTGCTTAAATGAAAGTCATGAAGAAGCTAAGAATGGTGCAGCTGGAGAAAAGACCATTTTTCGGCATTCATCATTCTGAATCAAGTTCTGATGTCTTCATGAGAGTTGTAGCCCTCGAAAAGAGCTTTCCAACGCATGCTCATATGCGTCAATCCGACGAACGAGGACTCGGGACAATGCGTTTCAAGAACAGAGCAGAATGCTGAAACTGACACATTTACTCGACGTCGACCAAACACCGAATTCTGCCCGAGCTTGACGAAGAGAGGAGAACTAGAGAATTGCGAAGACCGCCCGAGATCGACGAGATTTACTCGACGTCGACCAAGGCAATATCGAGCTGAGAACCAGGAATCGACCAAGGAAGCTAAAGAAGAAACACGTAGGTCGATATCGACTTGATCTGGTCGATATCGAGTAAAAAGTTAGTCGATTTTGCTCCTGGGACCAGAGATCGAGCTGCTGAGCTGAAGCCGGAGAAATGTTGGTCAATATGGAGTAAGCCTACTCGATATCGAGTTGACCACCAGTGCCCGATTTCGAGCTAGTCCGAGTCTTGTTAAGGTTCTATCACGAATCCGATGGAGATATTTCCGAGAGAAGATTCCCAACACATGAAGATTTAGATATTTTTATCTTTTTATATTTTTATCTATCCTAAGGGCTGAACAACTAATTACCTCAGGATTTATCTAGTTTTACTTATTTAGATAGATTTATTTCCAAGTAGAGTTTTATCTTTTGAAAGTAGATATAATTTCCTTTATTGATTAGCAAGGATTGGAAGCCTATAAATAAAGCATATAGGGCTGATTTTTATTCATTCCAAGCTAGAAGGAGAAGATGTAGAGAGAGAGAGATAGAGAGAGAGAGAGAGAGAGAGAGAGAGAGAGAGAGAGAGAGAGAGAGAGAGAGAGTGGAGGCCAAGAGGAGTTTGTGAAGCGAGAGCGGAATTGGCTTCCTTTGGTTGTAAGCTCTGTTTATTTTATTATTGCAAGTTTATTTCCTTTTATTATTAATGTCTTTAATTGCGATGAAGTGCGAGTAGTCCACCTACTTCTAGGGTTGGGGCGAGTCCGACGATAGCCCTGCGTGTTTGAGGTAAAGATCCGACCTTTATCATGTTTCAAGCATCTACTACCTTTTATGTGTTTATTACCCATTCAATAGATATCCATGCTAACAACTTGGATTGTAAACATAAAAATCGGTAGATACAATTAGGGTTTCTTGAAAGAGTTTCTTAATTGTTGGGAAAGACGAAAGCTTGATCCTTCGATGCGATTTGCATGATTATCTATATTTATCTTGCCTTATGCATGTTTGGTTATCGTTGTTGCAAACCCCGATCTTGGAAGTTTTCTTTCACATAGTTTATTCCGAATTCCGCAAGATTTGTTCTTTATTTTACTGTTCCTACTCGACTTCGACCACCACTTGGTCGATGTCGACTACTGACTTTTGATCGAGCAAGATCGCTGCTGCTTTGCCTCGTCCACTTTGTTTGATTCTGCTTCGATTCTCTTGACACATTTTCTCGATTTCATCCCTCGTAGCTCGTCTTTGATGAATTTTTAGCTCATCGAAGAGCCTTGAACCATCTGTTTCTCCTTAAGCTCATGAATTGGATCCAAAACCGCTCCAAAACACATGAAATCATGATAAACAAGTGGTAGAAACCGATTCCACGGAACTAAAGACAAAGGGCAAAAAATATATACAATACGTAACTAATATGCCCTAAAATTGATGCAAGAAAGCCCTATAAACTTGATTAAATAGATGTTATCAAGGACCTCTTTGACGGTTTTCAAATTGGCCCCTCGCTTTGTAAGGGACTTACTGTTGTTGCCGGTTCACCTTGCATTGAAACCATGTTGAAAATTTGAATTGTAATTTGAGTTATAGAATTTATTACCATAGTTTCGGCGAGGGCCAAAATCTCCCATGACATTCACATCCGCAACTTCTTCTTGCTTTTGAGAATACAGATCATTCGGGTGAGATGGGTCACCACATACTCCACAAGGTCTAGGCTGCATTTGAGCCATCTCTACAACCATGTTCTTCACAATGTCCGCCAACTTGGCAAGGTCATTGCTGCGATTACCACTAGAATTGTCCAATCGATGGACTCCTTTGACACCTTGAGACCTTCCGTATTGTTGAGATGTATTAGTTGGCTCCTCAAATATCTTCATGGATTCCTCGGGTGTCTTGTCTAGGACATCCCTCCACTAGTTACGTTGATGACGCCGCACTCATGGTCAAGCAACCCCTCTTAGAGGTAGAGGACAAGGTTATCCTCCGCTATGTCGTGATGTAGGTAACTTGCCTTGAGCTTCTTGAACCTCTCAACATATTCATAGAGGCTTTCCGTAGGAGATTGCTCTATGCTCGACAACTCCTCCTAGAGTTTGCTCATGCGAGTGGCATGAAAGTACTTGTGCATGAATGATATTTTCAACCATACCCATGCCAAGTGGTGATGCTCTCCCCTGACAGGTAGTAGAGCCAGTCGCTCGCTACATCCTTCAAAGTAAATGGAAACACGCTTAGCATAATTTGATCATTAGTCATACCTTAGGGTCTCAGTCTGTCGCAAACACTGATGAACTCTGCAAGATGCTTGTTGGGTTCTTCTCTGGACATCCCATGGAAAATTGCAAATAGAGTAGACCAGTTGGAGTTATATTCAAATTCTGACCCCTCAAAGAGCGTTGGGAATCTGGTCGTCAAAGGTTGCGATGTCAGATTTCGCTTCATTAGATTCCTCATTGTTCTCCTGGGAGGGGCTATGATTTCTCCCCCTGGAGGAGGATCATTGTTGACGATTATCTCTCATGTGCCTTCCGAGTTGTGATGATGTTCTCTTCTCAAGATGGAAAGTGTCCTTTCGATCTCTAAATCAAGAGGCAAAAGAGATGAATTAGTAGCATGAGTGTTGAGCATGCAAGGTGGTGCACACATAAGTTAACAATAAAGCCACACAAGAAAATAAAGTAAAACTCCCCAGGAATAGCGCCAAAATTTAACGGGATGAAAGTCGTTGGTTCCCTGTAAAAGATAATCCAAACCTACTAGCCAGTATAGCTGGTAAGTCCGGAATCGATCCACGGGGAGAATTACCTATTCTTGTGCACTTTCGTTGCTAACCAAGGGTAAAAAATTTGAGAGATTGCAAAGTAAAAGTAAACAAGAACAATATATATTGCAATGGTGATGGATTTGATAACAATAGAGGAAAATGGTTCCACCTACGAATTCTCAACAATGGTTGGCAGACAGACTTCCTTTCTAGTTATTCTAACCCAACTAATTATTCCGACATTGGTTTAAATAGGTTGTCAATCCTTGCGAATATGACTATCCCTTACATTCATATTCAACCTTATCCCCACAAGATTTAACATACAAACAGCACAAATTCCTCATATACTTGACAAAATGGTAGTACCAACCCTCATAAGGAACTAGTATATGTTAACAATTGTCATCTCATCAACCCTAGCCACTTAGAAACTGATATTTAACCAATCTATCAATATCTTACACAATCAAGTTCCTCGTTGCAGATTCACTCAACTATGATTGCTACAAAAGGTTCAATTATTCATGCGAATGAATCAAATCCCTAGCAAGATGTAATTATGTCAAGGTGATCGGCCAAGAGAAAATTAACAACATAGAATCGATCAACACAATGAAATGAAATAAACGTTGGAATAACATAGAAACTAAGCCTCACAAATTCAACCAACTATGTCTACGAACCATAGGCAAAACTAAATGAGTTTGGTTGCTTATACCGAAAGAGAACTTCAATTCTTCAATCCTAAAGTGTCTAATGATTTTTAACCTGATAACACCAGCCTCTAATATATTTTAAAACATTATAAGAAAACCTAGAAATCTCGTAAACAACCGGATAAAACTTTCTATAAAGATAGAGATTCGAGAAATCTTCATAGATTCTGGCAACGACATCCACGACGGGTGCCGCACATCACACGATAGGTGTTGTGCTTCTGGTGGCAGGTGCTGTGAATTCAGAACTCCGTCGTTTCCTTCATCTTCCATTCTTCGTCGGCTCAACTCTCATCGTGCATCATTTGCCCTCTTCTCCAACTCCATCCTAGCGTCTCATTAGCTCAAGCAAGCAATCCTTTTCCCTAATCCAAGCTAGGAAAATCTATAGATTAAGCACACAAAACGCGTAGATTCCAAACTCGAACACCCAATGATCACGAATGCAATTTAACAATTAAACCTGCAATATTTACACCCAAATGTTTCTAAAACTACCTTTAATGCATGTTTAAAATGTGCATTATCAGTTCAGTCTCTTATTGTCTCAACACTTCAAACCAGCTCCCATTGGACACTCTTAACCCTTGGATTCCAATGTTCAGCTTTCTCTCCGTGCCCCCTTTACTAACATTTCGGCTGTTACTCACTTCCTTATTGCCTTGCTTCCCTGTGCCTTGAGCCTTTTCTTGAAATTTGTTTAGCTCGCTTGTTCTTTTAGTCGGATGCATAAAAGGGGCCATAACTATAGGCTTCATATCGTTTATTGTCATTCTTTTCATCCCTTACCTCTACCTTAGACATCTCCTCAGATTCCCCCCTCACATCATTCTCTTCTCTTGCACCCCCCGCTGCCTTACTTCGATTCACACCCCTGTGATCCTCCCATTCAATTATATTAGGCATATATTGACAATGCGAAGCGTAGTGTCCATACTGCCCACACATGTAGCATATTGTTTGCAGCCCTTTATACTCAATGGGTCATCGTCTTCCATTGATAGTAACCGCTCTTTTCAATTGCTTCCCAAGGTCAAGTTTAACACACACACGAACAAATCTACCTCTGTTCAAATATAGGGTTTTAGGGACCACCATCATAGGCTTCCCATCCCCCGCTACTATGCCCCAAAGTATGTTTTCTTCATACCATTGGATTGGAACCACTGTAATTCTAATCCATGTAGGCGTCGATGTTATAACTTCTGAAGGTGAGAATTCTGGTGTCCATCATTCCATGATCAAGCATCTTCCAAAAACAGACCAGGGCCCCCCAATCCCCCATGAAGACGTTCATCAGGTCACCCTCATTATCAAAGCGTTCCATGAAGTACCCATTCGACATATCAACCACTTGCATCCTCTTTCCATACTTCCACAATTCACGGATTTTTCGCTCCATCACCGGAAAGGTGATCGGGAACCCTAGCACTTTGAAAACAATCGCCTTTCTCCACACCTCCTCTAGGATAGTCGTGATCTCATTTGCCACTGTGATAACCGGGTCAGCTTCCAATCTATCCGGGAAGGGCATAGCTATCTTGCCTTCCAAACTGATGTTGTCAAGTTTTGCTTTGTGTTTCTCCACATTCCCAACTACGCTCGCCACATTCTTCCAAGATGGCTTCGAAATGGCCACGCCTAAAGTTTGAGCCGCCTGTTTTTGTTGAGTGTTTGTTCCACTGGCATCGCACCTTCCCATGACGAAAATCGTCGGGGTGCCTTCAGGGAGGCACTTGGTTGTTTCATCATTTCCTGCTGTTTTGCAATTAGATGGGAAGAACAATCACCTTCCAATTGGGGTGGGGCATTTTTTGTCCCCGCCATGATGTCGACGTCCATCCTCATTGACCGGTGGTCCACACAATACACTTAGGGTTAATACGAACACAACACACACGCACACTCTCTCTCTGGAATTTTGTCTTTCTAAAGATTTTTAAAGTAACAATGTTTATTGATTTACTCAATGATTAAGTGATGATACTTTAGATATGTATATTTCAAAGCTTTTGAATAAAATGAGACTCTTCGATTTGTCGAAATATTTTTTGAAACTAAAAATAGGTGTCCCGATGTGCTGCTTAGAAATATTGATCAATCAGTTGGGCTATATAATGAACTCGATTGATCATCACTAGACTTGGAGCACGGATCGTCAAAGGTCAAATCATATCAGAAGCAATTTGAGTCAAACGTACTTATTGTTTGTATGCTTTTGAATTTATTTGATCCGATGATGTCTATATAGTTTCGCTAAAGACAATTTTCTTTGTTAGTATGTTTTGGCATGACCATCAATAAAAGTCAAGGGTAATCACTTTTGAAAGTAGGGTTATATTTGTCTAGACCAATGTTCACTCGTTATCAGTTGTATGGGTGGTCTCTATCTAGAAAAGGTTTTAAATTTTCGGTATATGATGAACATTACAATATTACCACCTCTACTACATTAGTGAACAAAGCATTTTTCATAATTTGTAACTTTTGCAAGCTGAATTTGTGTTTGTTTATCTTAATATAAAGATTTTTAGATTTTGTATTTTTTTTATGATTTTAAGTTTATCTTATATTGTTTCGATCCTGATGAGTGAAATAATATTTTGTGTATGAATTTGTAATTTAGTACATGTGTTAATATAATGTATATTCAAATCGTCAACTGCAAACTTATCTTTGCTTTACATAACCGGCCATTTATATCAATACTTCCTTTTCGTATATGTCTTTTGAATTTCTAAACATGAATTTAATTATAAAGTTCTTGGTGTTATATTTATTACAATGATATAATTTAAAATAACACGGGTTCAAGGAAGTTCTCTCTATAGATGAGGAGAGGTGGTATAAAATCACATGAAATAATTTTTCAATGTTGGATTTAATTTTTGAATAAATGAAACCAATTCATTAAGAATAAATTGAAAAATTCAATTTTTTTAAATATACATTCATAAATTGTAGCAGTATAATATACTTACATGATATTTTATAAATCTTGTGCGTTACGCATGGTACTGCACTTCTAGACACTAGCGGAGCTTGCAAAATCTGACTCGACCTGGGAACCTCACTCAACCCACCCGAACTCAAACTCGATCGAAACCCGAATATCTAATGTCCTATACAACACGAATCCGACCCCGAGCCAATCCATTTTGACTCGATACTCAAATGAACATGAACATAGATAAACATGACCCGATCCTTGACGTCCCGAACAAGAGCCAACTCATCCTTATAATTACTTTAATTTTTTTTATTTTTAAATACTTAAAAATAACATGAATTACATACAATGAGACCTAATATAATTAAATAAATGAAGTTTAATAGTTAAAAATAATTAAGATAAACAAAAAATAATGCTCATTTTATAATAAAACTAAGGAAAAACTAATTAAAATACCCCCACCTTTGGGGGTATTGATGTCCACTAAAGTAACCATGTTTTTATCCACATTTTAGCTCCTTATTCTATGTACTTTGCATATTTCGGGCTGGGAATATGTTGAATTTGTGTAGTATATGCTTATTTGTCAGAAATAGAGGTCTACATGAGTTTTGGGTGAATTTTGCAGAATTTGGAGCCATTCCAAGACGAAACCAAGAGGAGAGGACGAAAGCTGAAATTTACTCGATGTCGACCAAGCTTCCTCGACATCGACTACAAATGAGAGCAAAAATGGTCAAGGACAGAAGATGAAGATCACTCGAGCTCGACTCTACTCGATGTCGAGCAACTTACTCGACATCGACCAAACCAAAACCTTGCCCGAGTTCGAGAAGAGAGAGGCTGCTCGAGATGACGAAGAGAAGACGAGATTGACAAAGTTACTCGATGTCGACCAAATTTGGTCGACGTCGACCAGATTTTTCTTGGGCCGTGAGTCCATTGGGCCAATCCGAGGACGAGTAGATCACTTGGGCACGATGGAAGACCAATTCTAGCTGATTTCTATCAAGATCTATCCATGGAAAGAAGATTTTTCACCACTTGAAGATATTCAGATATTTACCTTTTTAGATTAATGTTTTATGGGTGATTTTGGAAAGTCTCCATATTTTGGGCAAAAATTAAGCCCTAGAACAAAAAAGGGGAAAAATTAGGGTGTTTTTGCTAACTAGCCTATTTTGAATTTCTAATTAGGTGATTAGCATCCAAACTAATTTAATTAGTTAAGGTAGCACCCATCCCAAATGGAGTAATAATGGTCAATGGTCAACTGTTTGACCGTTGACCGGTCAACGTTGACCAACTCTTTTTTTTTAGTGGTGGCATTTTTGTGATGCCATTTTTTACTGTTTTGATGCCATTTTTTAATACATTTTATTTTCGCTTTGATGCCACTTTTCTAATGAAATAGATTGATGTCACTTTTTTAATGCCACTTTTTTTTAATTATTGATGACATTTTTAGTTTACTGTGATGTCACGTTGACCATTGATGCCATTTTTTTTTACTATAGACTACTGATGACACTTTTTTATGTCAATTTTTTGATGATATTTTTTTTACCGTGATGCTATATTTTTTTCAAAGTAGTGTTTTGATGACATTTTTCCACTATAAACCACTGATGCCACTTTTATTAACCGACGACACATTTGTGTTTACAATTTATTGATGCAATCATTTGTGGTGACATGTTTATTGCATTTTTTATATAATTGATGACGGAGAAGCATAAAATGTGATTAAACTTCATTGATGACATCTTTGATTGATATTTTTGATTCATTGATGACATTTTGACATTCTTAAAGTCCAAAATATCATATTTGCCTTAATTGGTCTCAATCATTTGTGATGACATTGATGATACAATTTTGATTACACTTCATTGATCACTCATTTGTATGATGACAAGAATCTAATAAAATGAAACCAACATAAATTGAAAATGAAGGTAATTGAGGTCGATATTGACACGTAGCACAAGCCAAATCCATAGCTTTCTTTATTTTTCCTTGTACCAAATAAATAAAGAACAGTTGTACTTGAATAATGATATTTTGATCATATAAATGGATCCGAATTCATAATAAAAACTTATTTTATCATCAATTTGAATTTAATTCAATTTCCTCCATTTTCCACCTATAATTATCTCACAAATCACCATTTCACCAAAGCAAATCAAATCCGGTTTGTTATATACTCTTAAGAAATAGGGATTGCATGTGATTAAATAGAAATTAACTATTCTATAAAAAAACAGAAATTAACTCGGTAAAAAGTGGCATAAAGTATGCATGTTTTCTGTTATGTACTCCCCCCAAAAAATGCAAATTACAGATGAATAATGATGTACACAGCACATACATTGTGTACAAAACTGAATATACACCAAATAGTAATTTTTTTTACAAAGATCTAAATGTGATAGTTTATGGGCATGTATATTATACAATGTACATTGTGTACTTTGTAGAAGAACAGCAGAGTTACCTCTGTTTGTTCTTCTGAGACCTCTTTGTTGGCACCAGTGGAGCTTCGTCGTCTTGATCGGCTTCCGTTGGCCCTTAGAACGCTCCTCCCTTGAAAATCCACAACCCAAATTGAACTTTTGACAGTAATCGACAACCCAAATTGAACCTGCAGTTGCTCCCATTCCCCTTTCACAAACTTAATTTGATATGTATTTGAAGAATGTCATATTCTGATGACAACTTTCAACTAATTATTAAAGTCCTCAAATGACATATAGCTCCTACCATATTTTTCATCATCCTTGAACAATCCAGCAGTATCTATCACTATAGTGATGAAAAACGGATGAATACTTGATTCATGGGCTTCTTTTGAAAACTGGTCCTCAAGACTTGTAAACATGACATATTCAAGTAGGATTGGCAATTAACATGAACTAAAGGGAAAAACTAAAACTGGAAAAAGGTATAAGTAAAATCTATGATTCTTGTTGGACTGAGTATCTAAAGGATAACCATGTCATGGCTAGTGACGTCTGAAAATAAACTAGAAAAAGGTTTTATAGCAAATCACCAAGATGATTCAAGGAATCTTTAACCAAATCAGATTCCATGAATCTGATTTTCCCACAGCTCTTTTTACCACAGCCGTTGAATCAGATTCCTTGAATCATTTTCAACTAGAGATTCATGTGCTCTAATATAATTAAGGAACTGAATAGTATAAAATTTTCATCTAAACATTAATAGCAACAAATATTTCTTGAATCCAAAAACAAAAAGGTAAAAAGAGCTTCATCAAGGAGTCCATTTTACTAATAATCAAACATCAGCAATGAGCCAGTAAGCAATGCAACCAAATGAACAACTATATAAAAGAGTAAAGACCTTATATACTGTCATATGTTAACAAAACTGAAACGAGTGACATTGAATCCATGTCCAACAAAAAAAGGAGCTAGTGAAAGTGAGAATCATTTTCACCATACATAACAGAAACCATTTGGACATTGAATCACAATTTCAACCAAAAGGAGCAATCCTAATTATAAATAGCTAACCTCTATGCATATTGCTTTGATGATAGCTCTAGAAAATTCATCCTTTGTCATCACAAACTCTTCCAAGATGTGTGGATCTGCAGAATGAAATTCTCATCAGAGTATAAACTAAGTATAGCATCCACTCATTATTTCTGAACTATACAAGTAGCATCTGGCTTATAAGAATACCCGTTCACATAAAAAAAAAACAAAAATATGTAACTTTACCTAAACTTGCTATCAACATTCAACTAAAAAAACTTCAAAAACATATTTCAGCATCATCAAAGAACAATCAACAGCTTTAATGAACACTAAAAAAATATTCACTTCAACAACAAATGAAAAGACTTCTATGGCATCAATTTATTGTTCCTAAAAAAGAAGGAATTATAAGAAATCAAGCATCACAAGCAATCAGGACATTGAAAAAGAACAACCAAAAGTTTTTCATTTTCCAGAAGAAGCAAAAGACAAAATTTTGGAAGCAAGAAATAGAAATTGAGACATCACATAATCTGGCTGAAATCCTTGCACAAATCATTCAAAACAAGAGCAGTTAAACTACTGCATCCCCGAGTCCTTTTCAGCTCAGTGAATTAATGAGTTAAACCAACTGATATCTACAAACTAACTACCCTAACTACAAGAACAACAATCAAATACATAACCAATAACGAATGTAGGTCAAAGGGAGGACAAACATCAAATAGGGAGCCAAGTACACAATATCCTACAATCGGGGTTTACCAGTATCAATCCAATCGGCGTTGTAAAGGCTCGGATTTTTAAATCCTAATTAAAAATAATAATAAATATATATATATATATATATATAATAATAATAATAATAATTTATAATCATACCGATTCCTAAGATTCAGGAGATTTGAAATTTCTGTCCTCGAGCTATTGGATTTATTCTAAATCTTTCGAAACAAGTTCCGGCATTAATTAATTGGAAATTTAAAACATGTTATACTCTGCTTTTATATACCGAAAATTGGAAAATAAATTCGGATTTGGAAAATTGAGAAGTATTTTAAATGCGTCGGGATAAGATCGAGTTAGCGGGTTTCGAGATCTTTTATTCGGGTATTCAAAAATATCTTTTTGAGGACCATTTTCTATTCTATTTATTTTCCTTTTCTTTCCTTCTCTCTCAATAGTTCTCAGACCTCCCAACGGAAGGATTTCCTCCGCTTCAATTGCAATGTACAACTCATAGTGGTCCTGACCTTTTCCTTATATGCACAATTTGCTCCAGAACTCACCATTCATTCGTCACTTCCCCTCTTCCCCCTTTTCTCTGCAATTGCCAAACCCCACAACTGCAATCCTTCGCTTCTTCCCCTCTCTGCAAATTCTGGAAACGCCGAGTGATAGAGCCCTCCTCTCCCCTCCTTTCATCCTTTGCAAAACACTCAAAAGGAACCCAAACACGCCATTTTCACTCAACCCTCTTCCAATGTCGACCGATGTAGCCACCAGCCTCTTCTCGCCGTCCGTCGTCGCCACCACTAGTGGTCCGGCCCTGTTCGCCACGAAGAAGTCGAGCGCACCTTGTCCCTCTCTCGAAGAGAACAGCCGAGCCATTCACTCCGCCTCCTCTGACCAACAGATCCTCTTCTCCGTCTCTTTCGATGTCCGACGTAGCCAAGACCGCCGCCCAGGAGCAGCCGGAGACGCCGACGCCGAGCGCTCCCTTCTCCCTTCCTCTGTTCTCCGATTGAGCAGCGGTAAGGCTCGGTTTCACCTCCTTCGCCTCCTAGCTAAGCAAATTCGCACCTTTAACCCCCCTTCATTTGTCCTAGGCCAAGATCTATGCATATCCGTCTCCGACGAGCCCAATCGTGCCTCCGACGAGCGTTCTCGGCGAAGACTTCGAGCCCTCGGTGAGATTTCTCCTCCTTTCTCCTTGCTTTCGCCTCGCTATTTCCGTGTGTAATGTTGTCAAGGAGGGATTCCGATCAGATTGAGGGTGGTCGGGTGAGATAGCCGCCGGCGAGTGTCCACTTTCTTTTCCTAGTCCTTCTTCGTTCGTTTTGCGTCCGTCTCTGATCTTTGTTCGTCTGTTTGTGGGGAAGGAGACAGGTGGGAGACTGGGCCTAATATTTCCCGGATTCGGATCCCCCATCCGGATTCCCTTCTTCTTCTTCAGATTATGGTTGGGGCGGGTCTTCTTTCCTCATTTCTTTCATGTCGGGTCGGGCCTTCCGGATTTGGGTTGGAGTTTTGGGCTTGTTGGGTTATCACTTGTGTTTATTGAGTTGGGTATTGATGTTGTTTAATAAATGGGTTATATTATATATGTGGGTATTATTTCGTTACAAGTTATGTAAATATTATGAAATTATTTTTAAAAGTAATAGTATTGGGAGATGTATTTCTATGATGTTTTAATATGAGATTAGGAATTTTAAGGTGATTTATTGAGTTTGATTAATAAAGTAATTTATTTAATATGTTTTATAAATGGAGATTATAAAGATGGACTTATTTTAATGTTTATTTTAAATAAACATTGTTGTTAAATTATTTAGAAAAGGTTTTAAGTCATCCGAAAATGTTTCTTGAAGGATTTGATGTGGTGAAACCAAAATGCCGGAATTATTCTATAATATGATTTTGAGGTATTGAATTTAAGGTTTAAATGTTTAATGTCATGATTCGTTGTCTTGGTTTGATGATGTTGGTTTTGAGAAGGAAGTTTGGAAAATATGGTTTGTATGCTTTTATCGACGGGGTTGATTGGAAGTAAATGATTTTGGTTGATGTTGAATATATCGGAAAAGTTTTGGAAAACAGTTTTACTATCGGTTGGCTTTGAGCATGTGGAGAGCTTGGAGTTCGTGTATATGAATGATGGACCGGTAGCTTATGGAAATGGCTTGATGATAGGTGTATATTGCTTTTGGATTGCTTTGGACTTGCATTTGGGCCCTTGCTTGTCTTATCCTGCTGTTCTGCATCTTCAGGTAAGTCTCTTCGGAGCTTACTCAGATTGAATAGAGCTATTCCCTGCTTTAGGTGCATGATATACTAGGTGCTTGCATTCATGATCAGCATGCCATGTAGTACCATGCTAGGTTGCATCGATCGTTGAGCATTCTATTTCTTTATGTGTATGTAAACAGAACGGCCGTTATCTGTGAAGTAACTAGAGTCATTGCTAGGGTTATAGGACGACCTAGTCTCATGGGGTCCCGTCCTGAGTCAATCGAGTCATGAACTTCCTTATATTATGAGATGCCTGCGGGCTTTATTGTGGAGCGGGTTAGGCATGCGTGCCGCCCGATTATGATGGAATGCATTCACGAGCTGGCCAGTCTCCGCCCTATCGAAAGGGGGTGGAGGTAGGAGAGGGATATACCACTTGGTATTCTGTGCTAAGGCCTTATTATTATTATGCACTTGATCTTAGGAGCATGTTAGTGTGTTAATATTCCGCAATGCATCTAGAAGCATCTTTATTAGGTATAGCGTATATGTGTGCTTAGGGTTGGGATGCAGAGCTAAAGTGGGCATCGATCTGATCCCGCCCCATATCAATTTTTTTAAGTATCCGTTATGCTTACTACTATTGATGCTGATTTGAGTCCATGACCGCTGAGTCTAACATGGCGGAAAGAGAGAGTTGAGATTCCAACTTCTCCAATTTAATTACGGCTCGAATTTGAATGGTTGATTTTGTTTTGACCCGGCTCAGCCGTGGCACCCTCTTGTATTGCATCTTGAGTCTACTATCTGCATTACTATTGGTTTTCTACGCTTAGACTTATGACAGGTACAGGGGACTTCCCCGGGGATTCCAACGATCCCTTCGAAATTTTGGGTATGAAATCCCACTTAAAAATGTTATGATAGAATTTCAAACCTTCAACCTGTACTCGGGGCGCAAGATCCTAACGAGGGGCTTCATCCCTCGAAACGTAACTCGGGAATCATAATCCCGGGCCGTTACAAAGATGGTATCAGAGCTGAGGTTGTGCAAACCGAGTATGATAGGTTGAAGTGGTTTTGAAAATGGCCCAAGGTTTTCAAATGGTTTTTCAAAATGTTTTAGAAAGGGCAAAATGAATTTAATATGGCTAACTCAAATGGACTAAATGTGAACTTGACTCAATAAATTTGGTAATCAAAGAAAGGGAAACGAATGGGTAGTGAAGGCGCTAGACAATCCCTATTTGATGTAGTTGGGAACGGTAGGCAAAATACTAGCTTGCTCTTTACAGATGGGTCTGGAAGTTTCCAAGGAGATTGTTATGAGTGTTATTAAGTGATTCTATGCTGAGTGCTTGCTATGCTAGAGATCTGATTTGGTATGCCTGACAATGAGTTGTGTATTGACTAATCTGTGCAACGGAATAGTGGGAGTACCCTTGTTTCTGTGTGGTCGAACTCAGCTTCTGTGAAACAGCCTCTTCCACTATGTTTGTTGACCTTGACGCTCCTATTGAGTCTTTCTCCCGGATGTCAGTGTCTTCCATGGGGAAGCGAGTCGGTAAACACATTGTGTCGGAATCATGTATGGATATGAAGGTTCTTTGAGTGAGTATTGGAAGGTGGTTCTTGATGGAATTTTGAGTCAAAAGTAAGGTGTCATGGGGTTGTCTTTCTTGATTCATATGATGATCAACCTTTATTTTATTACCACAAAGAGTCGTACCAAAGTTCCACGGGAAAGAGGGGTGATGAGTCAGTTGGGGAAGGTCAATGGTTGCCCTTAGGGATCTCAGTCCGGTTGTAATGGTGACTCTCTCTGAATTGAATGACATGATTTTGTAATCTCCCGCATATACCTTGTAAATGATCATTAGTAAGAAGCTGCTCATGTAATGCCTTGCTTTCTGTCGTAATTTTATTGTGTAAGATCATGTTTTGGTTAGTTACATTGCTCAAGTCTCGTGTTATGACTTGCCTTCTATCATGAATGTGTGTTGTTATAGCATGTTTACTTGGCTTATTGATCGTATGAATGACTGGAAGCATGGACCATATGATATGAACCTACATGATCGTTGTTTCCTCCTGGATTAGGTTCATGATAGTGTGATCAACTCCTCTTTTGGGGAATGCTTGTAGATTGTCGCTTTAGCATGTTGGATGACGACATGTCGGTGCTTATTATCCTTTTTGTGACAAGAATCCATATCATGCCCATCTATTTTGTATTTGCCAGATTAGCTATTGCTGATTATTTTGCACATAATATTGTTGTGTGTTGTGTTGAATGGAGAATATGTGGTATAACTGAGTCTTGGAAAATGCTTGTTTCATCCCAGTATGTGTTGATCTGCACTCATGCCCCGTACTCTAATCATATTGCCCATTACTTAGACTCGTACTATGCATCATTTAACTTTTCTTATGCTTCTATATCATGGAATATGATTGAGTGATTTCTTACGCGTCGTCATGATTAGTTGAATGCATGTATCGTACGTTATATTGAGCTTTTAGCATCATGTAGGATCCTCGGTTGTGACTTGTGCGAACTTGTATCTTGCCTACGTTGTTGCTGATTTTCTCTTGAGCTAGGTCCTTGATAGTGTGATTCTCCTTTTTCATATCATCTTAGGTGTTTTACTCATGATTAGACTGATGTTGAATTAGATGATCGATTGCTTTCGGTGATGGTTTATCATAGCATGCTTGCATGTTATCACTCGGTAGTGTTTCCCTATTACGTTATGAATTCATCTTTTGCTGGCATAGATGTATGACTTGGCACCTCGCATGATCACACACCACGTTATATCATTTCGCATATGTATGACGCATGAATGTTAGGATGAATTTAGTCGAGTTACCTTGATTGTGGCCAGGATTCGATATGTGCTAGTAGTATTCTGTAGGGCTTATGATTTCCAATATGACTCGCTAAATGATTACATGTTGTACCTGTTCTATGATGTGATAACTATTATACATTTATATGTGTCCTATGATGGTTCGTTCTTAGCATGATTGTAATCTGTTGCCCATGATGTCCTTCTTGTTACTTTTGATGACTCCTCATGTTTCGTGAACATCCTGTTAACCCCCTTTTAATGACTCTTGACTGTGCTTGTATCACATCATGTGTTGCTAGTATCATGTAGGACATGTGCTTTCTAAATGTCTCTCGTCGTAAGATTACGTGTCATGCTTGACCTATTATATGACCAGTGTGTTAAGATGAGATAGTTACTATGATGCTCTTATATGTTCTCATATGATGCTTAATCTACTTGGTATGATACACCTCGTCATGCTATGTTTGAACTCAATTGTTGATGTGTGTACCATGCTCGTGCATTGTTCATATACATGATATTTGTCATCCTCATTAAATACCGCATGACTTTGAATCTTGCATGATCATTACTGGTCCCGCATATCTTGCTTGAATTTGTTAGGCATCTCTACTTCCATGGAATAATAGACTATTAACTTGTCTCGCATGCATCCGTGTAGGACTCGATTGTGTCGTTTGAAATAAATATGCATGTCGTTCTCCTTGAGATAGGTACATGTTAGTGTGGATTAATGTGACTGATGTGCTCCATGATGAATTCATTTTGCTCGTCACAATTGTAACCTAATAGACTTCCATAAGGGCATCATTGCTATTCTCGGGTTGGAGTCTTGTCTCTAGTTTTGTCGTCTTTAGCATTTGTCTTTGTTTGTCTCCGAAAGGAACATTGGGTGTCCGTCCCTGTCACTCCCCTATCTCCACTAACTTGAACTCATACGCGATACATTGGATGAGCCACCGCATGGAAGAGGGAATGGGAAGTTAGATCGTGATAGAGCAGCGCAACAAAAGCGTGGGCCCATAACCCACGGGCCTCAGGATCGATGATGTCGGCAGGACGAGCACGCATCGAGAATTACGGTTACTGAGTACGATATGACTTGCAAGCGAGAGTGTTCTCCGTTCGAACTGCTAACCCTTTTGAACTTGTTGACGATGATATTGCACTGACATGAAGATGAGATTTATGTGCTGATGTGTTGACTTTGTGATGAATGTTGCCTGATTGTCTGTTGTTATGATAATATGATTTGATGCCTTATAGTTCTGATGTGTCATGATGCCTTGATGAGTTGTTACTCTGAGTTGCCAAGAATGATCTAAATTCCCTTGCCTATAAAGTATGAACTGTAAATGCTGAGAAACCTGAACTGGTTATTAGATAAGATTATGATGGAACTTGCTAGCTTGACTTGATTATTTGCATATATGATGTTTCGCAATAATTATTGAGCATGTTGGCTAATCGAGACTTATTGATGCAGTTGCAATATTTAATGATGAACTAATGATGCTATTGATATAAATGCTAGCAGATATGATGTGGTCCTTCTGTGTAATGATATCCATGATTGCTTCTTCTTTGAACTATTGGGTGAGAGTATGGTTAGGGATAGGCCGGCTAGGCAATGGTCGAGGAATCTTCTAAAGGGGATGTGGTTGGCAGGGTATGATGCTTGTGATGTCTTGAGTAGTATATGAAGCGTGGGGAATGCCTTTTGGGAGTATTGAGAATATAGTATGAGAGGGTTCTCGGGTGTGAAGTTAGAGATAGGAGTTGGGTTCTTAGAGGTGGATGGTGTGTGAGAGTGATAGATGGAATGAGGGGTGAGATTGGAGTATCGAAATGAATTGGGATTTCTTCAGGGGATTTTGTCGGAGTTAGTGTTGTTGAGTCTAGGAGAGGATTAATCTTGGCTTGAGAGTGGAGATGGGTGAGTGGGGATTGTGTTTTATTTTGACCGGTATGATGTGAGGAATTTTCTTGATTTTGTGATTTATTTATATCTTCCGGCATGATGTTAGGTAACGACCATGATAAAGCCTGATATGGAATGACATTATATGTTGATACGCAATGTTGAAATCTAATTGATAGTGACAAGTATTATCATGATATATTGATGCTTTGCTATCCTGTTATATTATTTTAGAAGCATGATAGGATGTGTTGTGATGTATACATGAGATTATAATGTGTTATTATCTGAAAGCATGATGTTTATTATGTGGTAGTAAGCATGATGTTGTAGCATATGGTTGGCAGCATGATTATTGATATGTTAACTAATGAATATGTCTTTGAGGATGAATATGATTTGTATATATGAGATAATAATACCAGATTTCTAAATGATCGTTATATGTCATTGTGATGAGTTAAGATGATGTTTGGTGAATATGCTGACATTCGATGACTGATATACTGTTTCACCTCCCCTTTCGCGGAATCTTAATAACCTAATTTGTTGTGTTGATGTGTTGACAATGAGTTCGATTCGTTGACTTTATGATGAGGATGTACCTGTTATGACCTTGGTGTGATATCAAGTTCTGTGTTATGATTCTGGCATAGATAAATATTATGACCGTTAGTATGATGTGGAGACGTTGATGTGATCTTGTGGCAGTGTGCTGGCATATGTTTGAGAATTGTCATATTATGATGTACTCGTTGAGGATTGATTGGTTATGTGGTTATGCATTGCTTATGGCTTGGGAATCTTGCTTGAATGGAGACTGATAGGTTGATTTTATTATGGAAACTAGGAAGAGAATACGGGATTAGCCCTTAGAGGTGGATGATTCCACCTCCCAGCTTCTGAATTTGATTGTTTGGTATGCGAGAAAGTGATCTGGTGGTTGGAAGAGTTTGACGAAATCTTGATTTGAAAGGATTTGACTTATTTTGGTGTAAGGTTGCTTGATTAGACGTTGGGTTTGAATATTTTGAACGATTTTGAAAAAGGACCAACTTGGATTGTAAAAGAATGAACGATATCAAGAATTTCAAAGATTTTGAGGCTAATCTTTATTTTCTATTACGGAATCCCTTTAAAAACTTTTCAAACCCGGGCAACTCTATGATACTTCACGAAGTGGATACATGCACTTTATGGGGGCGCCTATAGGGTGTTTGCTAAGACCTAGTGATGCTATTGTAGAACTTTTAAAGTTGTGGTACTTCCGAAAAGTCAAAGCGAGGATGTGATAGGGGCGCTTATTGCATACTTGTCAAGGCCAATTGGAGATGTCACTACCGTGACTAGGATGTTGTGAGAATCCCGGAAGACGCAACCGAGATGAACACAAGATCCTTGGACTCATCAATTTCAAACTTCATCCCCTACTTTGTGGTTTTAGTCTCAGGGACGAGACTTGTTTTTAGAGGTGGATGATGTAAAGGCTCGGATTTTTAAATCCTAATTAAAAAAAATAATAAATATATATATATATATATAATAATAATAATAATAATTTATAATCATACCGATTCCTAAGATTCAGGAGATTTAAAATTTCTGTCCTCGAGCTATTGGATTTATTCTAAATCTTTCGAAACAAGTTCCGGCATTAATTAATTGGAAATTTAAAACATGTTATACTCTGCTTTTATATACCGAAAATTGGAAAATAAATTCGAATTTGGAAAATTGAGAAGTATTTTAAATGCGTTGGGATAAGATCGAGTTAGCGGGTTTCGAGATCATTTATTCGGGTATTCTAAAATATCTTTTTGAGGACCATTTTCTATTCTATTTATTTTCCTTTTCTTTCCTTCTCTCTCGATAGTTCTCAGACCTCCCAACGGAAGGATTTCCTCCGCTTCAATTGCAATGTACAGCTCATAGTGGTCCTGACCTTTTCCTTATATGCACAATTTGCTCCAGAACTCACCATTCATTCGTCACTTCCCCTCTTCCCCCTTTTCTCTGCAATTGCCAAACCCCACAACTGCAATCCTTCGCTTCTTCCCCTCTCTGCAAATTCTGGAAACGCCGAGTGATAGAGCCCTCCTCTCCCCTCCTTTCATCCTCTGCAAAACACTCAAAAGGAACCCAAACACGCCATTGTCACTCAACCCTCTTCCAATGTCGACCGATGTAGCCACCAGCCTCTTCTCGCCGTCCGTCGTCGCCACCACTAGTGGTCCGGCCCTGTTCGCCACGAAGAAGTCGAGCGCACCTTGTCCCTCTCTCGAAGAGAACAGCCGAGCCATTCACTCCGCCTCCTCTGACCAACAGAGCCTCCTCTCCGTCTCTTTCGATGTCCGACGTAGCCAAGACCGCCGCCCAGGAGCAGCCGGAGACGCCGACGCCGAGCGCTCCCTTCTCCCTTCCTCTGTTCTCCGATTGAGCAGCGGTAAGGCTCGGTTTCACCTCCTTCGCCTCCTAGCTAAGCAAATTCGCACCTTTAACCCCCCTTCATTTGTCCTAGGCCAAGATCTATGCATATCCGTCTCCGACGAGCCCAATCGTGCCTCCGACGAGCGTTCTCGGCGAAGACTTCGAGCCCTCGGTGAGATTTCTCCTCCTTTCTCCTTGCTTTCGCCTCGCTATTTCCGTGTGTAATGTTGTCAAGGAGGGATTCCGATCAGATTGAGGGTGGTCGGGTGAGATAGCCGCCGGCGAGTGTCCACTTTCTTTTCCTAGTCCTTCTTCGTTCGTTTTGCGTCCGTCTCTGATCTTTGTTCGTCTGTTTGTGGGGAAGGAGACAGGTGGGAGACTGGGCCTAATATTTCCCGGATTCGGATCCCCCATCCGGATTCCCTTCTTCTTCTTCAGATTATGGTTGGGGCGGGTCTTCTTTCCTCATTTCTTTCATGTCGGGTCGGGCCTTCCGGATTTGGGTTGGAGTTTTGGGCTTGTTGGGTTATCACTTGTGTTTATTGAGTTGGGTATTGATGTTGTTTAATAAATGGGTTATATTATATATGTGGGTATTATTTCGTTACAAGTTATGTAAATATTATGAAATTATTTTTAAAAGTAATAGTATTGGGAGATGTATTTCTATGATGTTTTAATATGAGATTAGGAATTTTAAGGTGATTTATTGAGTTTGATTAATAAAGTAATTTATTTAATATGTTTTATAAATGGAGATTATAAAGATGGACTTATTTTAATGTTTATTTTAAATAAACATTGTTGTTAAATTATTTAGAAAAGGTTTTAAGTCATCCGAAAATGTTTCTTGAAGGATTTGATGTGGTGAAACCAAAATGCCGGAATTATTCTATAATATGATTTTGAGGTATTGAATTTAAGGTTTAAATGTTTAATGTCATGATTCGTTGTCTTGGTTTGATGATGTTGGTTTTGAGAAGGAAGTTTGGAAAATATGGTTTGTATGCTTTTATCGACGGGGTTGATTGGAAGTAAATGATTTTGGTTGATGTTGAATATATCGGAAAAGTTTTGGAAAACAGTTTTACTATCGGTTGGCTTTGAGCATGTGGAGAGCTTGGAGTTCGTGTATATGAATGATGGACCGGTAGCTTATGGAAATGGCTTGATGATAGGTGTATATTGCTTTTGGATTGCTTTGGACTTGCATTTGGGCCCTTGCTTGTCTTATCCTGCTGTTCTGCATCTTCAGGTAAGTCTCTTCGGAGCTTACTCAGATTGAATAGAGCTATTCCCTGCTTTAGGTGCATGATATACTAGGTGCTTGCATTCATGATCAGCATGCCATGTAGTACCATGCTAGGTTGCATCGATCGTTGAGCATTCTATTTCTTTATGTGTATGTAAACAGAACGGCCGTTATCTGTGAAGTAACTAGAGTCATTGCTAGGGTTATAGGACGACCTAGTCTCATGGGGTCCCGTCCTGAGTCAATCGAGTCATGAACTTCCTTATATTATGAGATGCCTGTGGGCTTTATTGTGGAGCGGGTTAGGCATGCGTGCCGCCCGATTATGATGGAATGCATTCACGAGCTGGCCAGTCTCCGCCCTATCGGAAGGGGGTGGAGGTAGGAGAGGGATATACCACTTGGTATTCTGTGCTAAGGCCTTATTATTATTATGCACTTGATCTTAGGAGCATGTTAGTGTGTTAATATTCCGCAATGCATCTAGAAGCATCTTTATTAGGTATAGCGTATATGTGTGCTTAGGGTTGGGATGCAGAGCTAAAGTGGGCATCGATCTGATCCCGCCCCATATCAATTTTTTTAGGTATCCGTTATGCTTACTACTATTGATGCTGATTTGAGTCCATGACCGCTGAGTCTAACATGGCGGAAAGAGAGAGTTGAGATTCCAACTTCTCCAATTTAATTACGGCTCGAATTTGAATGGTTGATTTTGTTTTGACCCGGCTCAGCCGTGGCACCCTCTTGTATTGCATCTTGAGTCTACTATCTGCATTACTATTGGTTTTCTACGCTTAGACTTATGACAGGTACAGGGGACTTCCCCGGGGATTCCAACGATCCCTTCGAAATTTTGGGTATGAAATCCCACTTAAAAATGTTATGATAGAATTTCAAACCTTCAACCTGTACTCGGGGCGCAAGATCCTAACGAGGGGTTTCATCCCTCGAAACGTAACTCGGGAATCATAATCCCTGGCCGTTACAGGCGTTAATCACACAATTGCATAAATTCAACAACCATAACAAAATCAAGCAAGCGAATTTAGAAAAGAGTAAAAACTAGGCATGTATTAGCATGAAGCAAGCACAAATCAGTCCAGCAACCTTCAGATCTCTATCAATTAGAATATAAGGCGAATGGAATCATCAAAAGGGGAAGGAGGAGAGAGATTACCAGTTTGGCAACTGGAAGGAAGGAGTAAGCAGAAGCAGAAGAAAAGGGCGAGTTGAAGCGTCTCAGCATCAGCCAGCGGTGCCTCAGCATCAGCGTATCATCTTCGGCAACGTCTCAGCATCAAGAGGTCCATCCGAGCTTAGCATCATCTTCAATTGGGCCCAACAGTGGCGTAGGAAGCGGGACGAGGCCGATAGCAGAAGCAGCAAAAGCGAAGGCGAGAGACCAGAAGAAGGGGAGCAGAGGGAGAGGGAGATTCAGGATGAGGCCGACGGCTTGGGGACGATCCGGACGGAGACCATTGGAGGTTTAGAGAGGGAGATCTCGCGACGAGGGCACCAGAGCCGGATGAGGGCACCAGATCCGATAGAGAAGAAAGAGTAAGGTGCCACAGACCTAAAAAACATTAAAGAGGTGTTAGCCCGACTAAATAAATAAGAAAGGGTGTTAATTACCTAATCAAATTAGCACAGGGTGATATTTTAGCAAATTTTCTCTAAAAATTAGGTGGGTGTCCACAATTTCCAACTTTGCCCCTGCCTTATAATCACCTTTTTTTTTTCTTTCCTTCTTCCCAAGTGCCCAGATCTGTGCAAATGGCGGATTCTTCAGCGAGGACTGAGAAATCGGAGATCGAGAAGGAGGCGATTACAAATGAGGAGTAGGCATCCTCCTTCTCGCCGCCGCCGACCGACCACTGCAACAGAACTTGAAATTGACCGAGGAAGAGGCGTCGCTGATGCAAATGGCGGCATCAGTTCTCGAAAACGATCAAGCCGGTACATGTTAACTTCTAGTTCCTTGAATTTGATCTGATCTCTTGCAGATTGAAAGCAATTAATTAAAGTATAAGTTTTTATTGTTGCAGATGGATATGCATTTTGATCAACTTTTGAACATCGAAAACCCTAACAATGGAGGGTTAATCGAAGCGAGAGAACAGCAGCAAGTGTAGCAGGTTGAAGTGGTTTGTGTAGGGGATTAAGCCATGAAAAATGATCGATTTCTTAGTTACTGTTGGACTGAATTGATTAAATTTGGTGTTGGCTTCGATCGAAGCTGAGTTTAGTATTGGCTTAAGTAGATTTCATTTACATGTTGCATTTGGGGCTATTTTTCTAATGGATCGTGTGTTGTTTCCACGTTGTATTGGAGCTTGTTGCTACTTTTGTGTTCGTGCTGTTTAATCCAGTTGTAAGGTGTAGTGGCGATGACTGCAGAGAATCTGCCCTACCCATTTAAACCTCAAGGAGAAGGTGTTTTTTTTTTATAAAAGCCAAAATACATGTCACCACATTCTCCTCTAATATATGAATGGTAAGAGAGTCATAGACACTGTAATTACAATAAAAATAGGTTTATAGACACTGTAACCGAATGAAAACCCTTCCAATATATGAATAAGTAAGAGAGTCATAGACGATGTCACCACTATTAAAACAGGGTCATAGAAACTGTCACCACTATGAAAAAAAAGGGTCATAGACACTGTAATCAAAGAAAAACCCTATAGACATTGTAACCAAAATAAAATCAGCTTTATAGACACTGTCACCACTACGAAAAACGGGTCATAGACACTGTAATCAAAGGAAAACACTAGGAAAAGGGAAGCACAAACCCTATAGGGG
The DNA here is from genome assembly GCA_963922045.1 of Persicaria maculosa. Taxonomy (NCBI): domain Eukaryota; kingdom Viridiplantae; phylum Streptophyta; class Magnoliopsida; order Caryophyllales; family Polygonaceae; genus Persicaria; species Persicaria maculosa. Next base: position 52,587,037 of record OY998254.1, read on the forward strand.
CTAATGAGAAGCCGATATTGATGTGGTGACAGTTCTCCTCTAATATATAAATGGGTAAGATGGATATAGACGTTTTAACCATTGTTAAAACAGGGACATAGACCCTCTAAATGTAATCACTACAAAAAAAACGGACAAAAACATTGTAACCACTATTAAAATAAGATCATAGACACTTGTAACCAAAAGGAAAACTCAATGAGTAGGGAAGCACAAACCCTAAAGGGGATAATGAGAAGCCAAAAGAACATGTGATGTATAGTATGGTTTAGGGTTTAGGGCCAAGGCCCTAAACCCTAAATCCTAAACTCTAAAATGTTAAGTACAATACGTCGTTAAGAGGTGATTGTTGTCACCAAATGGAAAACCCTAGGACAAATTAAGCACAAACCCTAAAGAGGCTAATGAGAAGCCAAAAGACATTAGGAGGACAGTTTTCCTTCAATATATGAATGGGTAAGAGAGTCATAGACACTGCCACCACTATGAAAACAGGATGATAGACACGGTCACCACTATAAAAACCGGGTCATAGACATTGTCACCACTATGAAAAAAAGGTAATAGACATTGTAATAAAAAGAAACTCTATAGACGTTGTAACAAAAATAAAAACAGGGTTATAGACACTGTCACCACTATGAAAAAAGGGTCAAAGACACTATAACCAAAGGAAAACCCTACGACAAGGGAGGCACAAACCCTATAGGGGCTAATAAGAAGCCAAAATACATGTGGTGACAGTTCTCCTCTAATAAATGAATGAGTAAGGGGATCATAGACACTGTAATCAAAATAAAAACAGGGTCATAGACACTGTAATCAAAGGAAAACCCTACGACAAGGGAGGCACAAACCCTATAGGGGCTAATGAGAAGCCAAAATACATGTGGTGACAGTTCTCCTCTAATAAATGAATGAGTAAGGGGATCATAGACACTGTAATCAAAATAAAAACAGGGTCATATACATTGTCACCACTATAAAAACAAGGTCATAAACATTGTCACCACTATAAAAGAAGAGTAATAGACATTGTAACCAAATGAAAACCCTTCCAATATATTAATGAGTAAGAGAGTTATAGACGTTGTCACCACTGTTAAAACAGAGTCATAGACATTGTCATCATTATTAAAAAAGGGGTCATAGACATTGTAATCAAAGGAAAACTCTACAGACGTTGTAACCAAAATAAGAACAGGGTCTTAGACACTGTCACCACTATAAAAATTGGGTCATAAACACTGTCATCAAAATGAAAACAGTGACATAAATACTGTCACTAAAGAAAAACGCTAAAGGACTAATGAGAAATCATAATACATATAGTGACAGTTCTAATCTAATATATGAATGGGTAAAAGGGATGTAACCAAAATAAAAATAGAGACATGGACACTGTAATCAAAATGAAAACAGTGACATAAATGCTATCATCAAAGGAAAACCCAATAACAAACCATAAAGGGGCTAAACCTAACCAAAATAAATTAATTAAATATCTACTTGCGTGATGAAATCTATTTTAATTACACTGAAATTGAAATGTAACTAGCTATTGTTTGAAGAAATTCATGAAGTTAGTGAGAAATTCAATAGTGGGATAAGACAAAAAGGAAAATTGCTTCACATTTTCAAATACATACATACAAGCTCATATTCAGTACCAGTGCTTCCACTTCCACCTATCATATTGCAAAAACCCATTGCAATTGCTTCACATTTTCATATACATACATACAAGCTCATATTCAATGAGAGCTTAACATTACCAAATCACATAAATTAACTCAACAGAACATTGCAAAACTAAAGGTGGATAAAAAATTAATAATCAGCAGTTCCATAGTACCTACTGCTCAAATGTAATCCTACATCAAATTGAGCACAATCTACTCAAACGAATCCCTAATCTATAGGAACAAATAGAGTTGTGTAATCAACCATTCCGACAATCGGACGGTAGCTTGGCATCCAAAAGAGTTGACTCCGATGGTGGCGTGGACGGTGTAGCTGCGGGGGAGGAGGAGGACGAGCGACGAGCCAATGAATCCACTGCCACAAGTGACAGGCACCACTCCGACATCAATTTTCGGAACTAGATCTTCAATCGATTGCCGTCGATTGGGCAAGAGGAAGAGGAAGCCCCTCCATCAACCGCCCCGTCACAGCACAGCATACCTTCTTCATTCCCATTGTGACGACCAACCGAAGCGCCACCGGAGATCCACAAAATCCATCGGAGACGACTAGACGAGAGGCGGAGAGAGCACCGGTGCACCAGAGACGAGTAGACGAGAGGCGGAGAGAGCAGCGGTGCACCGCTAATACCATACATCTAGTGCTATTCAGCAGAGCAGCTGCAAGTATTTTGATGCTACAAAATCAGCATTCAGATGCTGATTTTGGTATAAACTTCAGTTGTAATCAATGTCGACATCAGACTCAAATGAAGTATAAACGTACCAAATAAAATTCAATTGAAAACCTCATTATCCAAAATCTATTGAAGTTTATAGAAGAAATCCATAGCCGATGCAAAATCCATAGCCCTAACTTAATCAATGCCGACATGATGCAAAAACAAACAAATAAAAAAAATCTTCACTGGAGAATTAATCGAAATTGATCAAGGAAAATACATCGCTGATGCCGAATAAACATAAACCAAAAGGGGATCGTAGCAGCCAGATTCGAAACCAGATCGAAGGAGGAATGAAGAGAAATGTGGAAATACCTTGATCGGTTGACAAAAACCCTAGCAGACATATTCGAAACCAGATCCGAATTTAAGAGTGATTCGAAGCAAGGGAGCCTTCTCGATGGATGAGAACCAGATGAAGAGCTTGGGTAATCATCTTCCCTCCCATCCCTCCTTGCGAGGACAAATTCTTCATCAAGCGTCCCTGCCACGATTTCGTATAGAGAAGCAAAAGAGGGCGAGAGGCGGAGAAGACGAAGCAACGGGAACGGGTGTGGAAAAAATTAAAACGAGGGAAGTTTAGGGATTATGAAAATATAATGGACATTTACTAGCAATGCTCCATCCTTAGGGGCCTTTAGGCCAAATTAGTTCATGTTTGATTTTAGTTAAGTTTTATCTTTAGAAATAGATATAATTTGCTTGCCTTGACTAGCAAGGATTAAAGCCTATAAATAAAGCCCATGGGGCTAGTTTTTCATTCATTCAATTCCAGAGAAGTAGTTCCACACATAGTTTAGGAGTTAAAAGGTTTTAGGGTTTTGGCATTCTACGTAAGTTTGAGTGTCGGGATTGTAAAGACTTTGAATATAGTTTATGCAAGTTTCTTTTACATCAATGATGTTGATTGCTATGATGAGGCGTGAGTAGTCCTCCTACTTCTGGGGTTGGGGTGAACCCGACGATAGCCATGTTGGTGGATTAGCGAATTGCAAAAGAAGGTACTTTATCTAATCTATTCTATTCCTTGTGGGTGACCTTTGATTGAGAAAATGAATAACTCATGTTGTGAAACTTTGGTAGTAATTAGCATTTTTATTCGGAAGATTATAAATTCTAATTATGAAAAGGAATAGACACAATTAGGATTATCTATCGAAATGTTTATATTCCTACTTGTCGGATTTGGTGAAAGCTTAGTCCTTTATCGATAAAGTTGGCATCTTTTGTGATTTATGATTCTGCTTTCATGGTTATTGTCATTGCAAACCCAGATCTTGGAAGTTCTTTTTCATACATTGTTTAATTCGAAATTCGCAATTTATTTACGTATTGTTTCTGCTCGATTTCGACCAACCTTGGTCGACGTCGACTACTGATTCTCGATCAAGCAAGATCGTTGTTGTTTCTGTCTCTGCAAGTTACTCGATTTTGACCATTTTTCGTCGATCTCGACCAATTTCCTCGACATCGAGAAGCTTCCTCGAGATCGACCAACGCCAGTGTCTCTTGCTTGCTTGAATTCGACTGTGCTTGACCCCTTGTCGACTACCGTTAGTAGAGGTCGAGTACTCCTGGAGTCGTGTTCTGTCCATGAGATCCTTCCGCTACCTGAGATCCGCTGACCAGCTTCCTCGAGGATCGAACCTGACTTCCTACTGCTACAACGGGAGGGAGTCTTGATCATTATTTGCTGGGAACAGAATTGGTTTGCCTATTTTATTTACATTCTATTTGCAATCTCGATTTCCTCTGTGACCAGGTATGGAAAAAATATATCCTCAACTTTCAAATGTAATAAAAATATCCCGACCTTTGAGGGTAGTGGTAATATATTACCTCGGGTTTTCTCATCGGTAAAAAATGTTGACAAGGCAGCCTACGTGGATTTTTTGTTCACAAAGGTTTTCTTGAACTGTTCTCTTAGGAAAAAAATAAAGATTTAGACCGAGTTCATATCCAACGTTTTGAGGCAATTTTGACAAGATTAGTTGCTTGGTTGGATCAATTTCATTTTTCGGGTTTAATTTTGTTGTCGTTTATTTTTTTTTTCTTAAGGAAACCGTTCAAGAAAATCCAATTTTAGTGCTAACTAGCTCAGTACCCCGTGCATTGCACGTATCTTTATTTTAAAATATACTGATATATTTATATCATGTCATTCATTATTTTTTATATAAATATTATAAGTATCACAAAGTAATTAAAAAGAAACATTCTCTAACATGTTGAATACTAAACTTTATTTATCTATCTAGCTTGTTTCATTTATTTACTCCTATTTCTTAGGATCTTAATCCTATCTTATGCGAACTCCATCTGCTAAATTGTCGGGCTAATATTATTCTAATATTTATTAGCTTTACCAATATAGGTAAAGCTTGTAATTATTATTAGTATCAATATCAATATAATGCTAATAAATATTAGAACAATATTGAAGCTAAATAAATAAGGCAAAGTAAAAAAAATAAAACTAAAGAATACTTTTGAGATATAGTTGAGCTAAATAAAAAAAATTGAGTCTTTCAAATAGATTAAAGTATGTAATGGTGGTAAAGTTTTGTCATTTTTTTATATATAGATAATGTTTCGATAATCAAGAGTGGTGGAATGGATTTCCTTCATGAATGACACTAATCTAGAATTAATTACATGAAGAAATTAAGTCCATTCCACCAGGGCCGGCCCTAGGGATTTTATTTTTTGATCAATAAATATATTGATATGGATGATATAATTAGCAAGATAAAGAACAAAAATTATAAAAATTAAAATTAGATGTAAAATGTAAAACATGATAGGAAAATCTTTGATTTTAATCAACAGAGAATATATATTTTTTGTTAAGATACGTGTGAAAATCAAAGATTTTTTCAGATAAATATGATTTAATTTTTATCTTATCCAGTGAATATCTAAACCAACCAACAAAAATATCAAAAATATCTCAACTGATTTTGTATTTAAAGGGAATTAAAAGGAAATGCAAAAATTAAGAAAATAACATGTAGGATTTTAAATTTAAATTAATGAATAATTTAAATTTAAAATCCTATATTAAAGGAGAAGATGCCACATGGCTTAAGCGACTTCTCTTTTAGTATTATAATTATAACTAGCGTAGTGCCCGTGTGTAACGCACGGGATTTGTAAAATATATTATATTTATAGAAGATATTACCATAATTTATTTACATTATATATTAGATATATTATACTATTATAATAATATGAAAACGATATTGCAAAATAATATAAATTTGGATTTTAAAAAATATAATGCTTATATTATATCAATATATAATATATGTGGCAAAATGTCAATGTCTCACCTTCCTAGCATGGGTCGGGTTTGAGATTTGAAATGCCCAGGATAGGATATACAAATGTGGCCCTCTACTAATATTTTTTTGCTATGTTAATAGATTGGAAAGTAAGACTAAATAATTTGATAGTTCGACTACAAAGTTTAGGTGAATAAGGATTTAATAACTTTTGGATGGAGAGCACGTAAAATGTCGAATACATCAACGGATGAACTGCATGTACAAATGGACGTTGTAAATTGTAAATGTAAATGGATTAAATTGGATGCGTATAAACTATGGACCACTTTGTAATTGGATCGGTCTTTAAATGTTTTAAAAATTGGAAAAAGAAAAAGAAAAAAAGAGGAGAAAACGATGAAAAGACAGCACCAGTGCGACGACTCCTTTCTTCCTCCTTTCTCCCAGTTCCAATTCAGTCATCCTCTTCCTTTCAATTTCTATCTGAAAAGTGAAATAGACCCTTCGTCAATTTTGATTTGAAATCGATCCTTCCGATATGCCGATCTGAAAAATCAAAGAGAGACGACTCCTTTCTCCCCAACCCCAATTCAGTCATCCTCTTCCTTTCGAAACCCTAAAATAAATTTATATGGTATGTCATCCAAAGCTTTCATAAAATCCAGAGATTCGACGTTAATCTTGCAATTAACCTTTGTCAATTTTGATTTGAAAAAGATCATTTCTCAATTTCGATCTGAAAAATTAAAGAGAGACAAAAATCGAATACCGGCATTACACTATGGGATGAAGGTAACGATTCTTATTTATTTGTTTCCTCCTTAACTTCACCAAAGATTCATACCATGCTCGAACAATTTATGTCTTTGCATTTTATTTTGTCGCAACACCACCCCTCTTATAATCGATTCAAAGGTAGTTGCATGATTGAGTGCATTTGGAGTAGTTTTGCTGTCACTAAGGAACTTGATTAGATTCGTATGGTAGGTAGTAGATTATTAGTTATGAGGTTTTGAGGGTTGAAATTGGTAATAGTTTATAACATTCATCTAAACTTGCTTCATCTATACATGTAGGATTGAATTAAAGAAGATCAGATTAATTTTCTAATTGAAGAATAAAATCGATAAAAATTGGATAGGAAAATGAATCAAAGAAGTTGGATAGGTATCCTTGTTGTCGGGTTTGTGAACTTGTATGTGCAAAAACCTGAGCTAAAGATGCAACTCGATGGTGCTAGAAGTTGCCCACATCCTGTTTCACTGTATACATGTTTGGCTGTTTACATTATTAAGGGCATTGCTTTTATAGTTTTATGTTGTTTGGCATTTAAAATACACAAATGATGAACCTGATTTTAAGCCTATTAGCTCAAAATTGGAAGAGTGTTTTCATAAATCACAAAGATGAGGGTTCAAATCGCGTATAGGCTTCGTATACGTGATGTTAAAGTATCATAGGTAAAATTAGTCTAAAATGAGATGGAGATGAGGACTTGTGACTGCATGATCTATAGGCTTTAGCGCTTCATTAGGGATGTTGACTTCAGGAGTACAAACATTAGATAAATGGAGATTGCGATCCTGAAATAGATAAATGTAAAAACATTAGATAAATGGAGTTTAGTGAAATTTTAATTTATTAGTAACATATTAATTTATTATTTTTTGGCTTTAAAAAATCTTGGATAAATAATAATCTATAAATTTGGAGAAGTTTTTATGATTTGGTAAACAAATTCAAAATATTTTTATTAATAAAAATGATTTTAAGTATATTTATTTTAAATATATATGCGGGTAGGTTAAGCGAATGACTGCCATGTGGCACTTTCAATGTGAGGCCGCCACGTGTATCCTTCGCAGATGTTTTAGTATTATACTAGCGTAGTGCATGTGCGTAACGCACGAGATTTGTAAAATATATTATATTTTATAGAAGATATTACCATAATTTATTTATATTAGATATTAGATATATTATACTATTATAATAATATGAAAACAATATAGAAAAATAATATAAATTCGGATAAAAAATATAATGCTTATATTATATCAATATATAATACATGAGGCAAAATGTCAATGTCTCGCCTTCCTAGCAGGGTCGAGTTTGAGATTTGAAATGCCCGGGACAGGATATAAAAATATCAATGTTAATTTTGTCTCTACTATTATTTTTTGTTGTGTTAATGGATTGGAAAGTAAGACTAAATAATTTGATAGTTCGACTACAAAGTTTAGGTGAATAGAGTTTTAAGAACTTTTGAATGGAGAGCACGTAAAATGTCGAATACATCAACGGATGAACTGCATGTACAAATGGACGCTGTAAAATGTAAATGTAAATGGATTAAATTGGATGAGTATGAGTTATGGACCACTTTGTAATTGGATCGGTCTTTCAAGGTTTTGAAAATAAAAAATAAATAAAAAAAAGAGGAGAAAACGATGAAAAGGCAGCACCAGTGCGACGACTCCTTTCTCCCCGTTCCAATTCAGTCATCCTCTTCCTTTCAATTTCTATCTGAAAAGTGAATTAGACCCTTCCTCAATTTCGATTTGAAATCGATCCTTCCGATATGCTGATATGAAAAAACAAAGAGTGACGACTCCTTTCTTCCCAGCCCCAATTCAGTCATCCTCTTCATTTCGAAACCCTAAAATCAATTTCTATGGTATATCCTCCAAATCTTTCATAAAATCCAGAGATTCGACGTTATTCTTGCAATTAACCTTTGTCAATTTCGATTTGAAAAAGATCATTCCTCAATTTCGATCTGAAAAATTAAAGATTGACGAAAATCGAACATCGGCATTACACTCTGGGATGATGTAAAGGCTGAATATATTTTTATATTATTTTAATTAAATATATGATTATTTTATTCAATTTGTAAAAGTGGATTGAAACTGGTCCTCGAGCACCAGTGTCGATTTTAAAATCCTTCCAGCATCGTTTTAGAATTTTAATTTTGACGGAATTTAATTCCGCTTTCGAGCTCCTATGTCTTGATAAATTAATTCCGATGATGATTTACAAATTCGATATAAATTTTATAGTGTCAGGATTGGGATAGAGCGTCGAAATATTTTAGCGTCGGTATTGTCTGATTTCGAATTTGAATGTCGGGTATATTATCTTTGCATTTTATATTGGGACCACCTATATCGTACTCTCTCCCTCTCTCTCCTGTTACGTCTGCAGAAACCACGCCCATTTAGACCCCCCCCCCCCCCCCTTGATTCCCCTTGTGTCGACAGTAGCAACAATATCACTCATTTCTCTCATTTCTAGCTGCTACATCTCCCTTCTCATCTCAAGCTGGCACCACCCATTTGAGGCAAAACGCCAAGCCTCCTTTACTCTCTCCTCTGTTCAAATACAGCTTGCATAACATATTCCTTCCTCTGCACTTCCTTTGAACCCGGAAAAACACACACCTACATCCCTCAGAACCCCTCCCCATCTCCTCCTTTTGATGCCGACGCACCACCAGCACCTCTTCCTAAGAAGCAGCAGCAGCTAGGGCCCTCAGATGCCGGACAATCAAGTTGAAGAGCGCCATTGCGCCCCTTTTCTGTGAAGGCCGAGCAATAGCAGCAACATCCACGAACCTCGACGAAGCCAGACGCTGGCCCAGGAGTCCCTCAACGTCGTCGGAGCCACGAGATCCCGTTTTTCCCGTTTCGTGTGTGAGGTCATCCTCTTTCTCTTTCATTCTATTTCAACATGAATCGTGTAAATATGCCAGTCTTTAATCATCCCTCCTCCCTTCTAGGCTGTTAGCGAGTAGATTTGACGCCGGCGCAGCCGCTCAGAGCCGAATTCGAACGTTTCCGGCGAAGACCTCCGTCTCGGTGAGCTCTCTTTCCTTCCCCTCCTTCTGTGTCTTTCTGCTGGGTCTTGCATCGGGGAGGGATTCCGACCGGTCTGGGGTGGGTTGAGTTGAGAACGGGGTTCCGGCGGTGGCCAATCTCTTCTTCTCCAATCCGTTTTTCTGTCCGACGCCAGCGTTTCTGTTCTTCCATGTTTAGGGAAGAAGACATTGCTGTGGGTTCCGGGCTTGGGCCTATTTTATTTCGGGGTTCGGGTATAAGGTTGGATCCGGGTTAATGGTTCGGGTTTCAGATTGGGTGTGGGCTTGATCCTTCATCCGAGCCTTTCCCTTTCTTTCTCTTTTGGTCCTGTTACTTCAAGCTTTGGGGGAGACGTCTTCCTTTCTCTTCTTTTCTGGCCTGGGCCTTTTCTCTCCTTTCTCTTGTATCCGGGGAGTAAGAGAGTTGGGCTTGTTTGGTTATTTAAGAGGGATGTGTTTTATGAGTTATGTGTTAAGGTTAAATTATTTGAATATTATTATTATTATTTTGGGATTTGGTTATAATTATAAATTTTGGAAATTAATCGTTATATATATTGTTTATTTGTTTCCAAATAGTATTAATTGAATTATTTATATATGATGCATTTTGTGGTGATTTAAATAGGTGATTTTGGGATTTTTGGAAAAGAATCACTAATAAAATAGTTGATGCTTATGATAATTATATTTATTGTTGATAAAGTAATTAAGAGGGTTTTCGAGTTTTCGGAAATATACCTTAAATGATTTATTGTTTGAAAACCAAAATGCCGGAATTATTTCTATAATATGATTTTGAGAGGTTGATTTTAAGGTTTAAATGTTTAATTTTGGGATTCTTTGTCTTGGTTTGATGATGTTGGGTTTGAGAAGGAAGTTTGGGAATATGGTTGGTACGATTTTATCAATGGGTTTGATTGGAAGTAAATGATTTGTGGTCGATGTTGATCGTAGCGGAAAAGTTTTAGTAAATGTTTTTACTATCGATTGGTTTTGAGGATGTTGAGCACTTGGGTTTCGTATGAATGAATGTTGGTCTGGTGGCTTATGGAAATGGCTTGATGATAGGTGTGTATTGCTTTTGGATTGCTTTGGACTTGGATTTGGGCCACTGCTTGTATTATCCTGTTGTTCTGCATCTTCAGGTAAGTTCCCTAGGGGGCTTACTCAGGTTTGACATTTATGCCTGTTTTTGCATTTTATGTTAGGTGTTGCATATGCATAAAAGCATGAACATGTAGTATCCTGTGTAGGTTGCACTAATTGGATGAGCATCTGCTTACTTTATGCGTTTGAAAAGAGAACGACCGTTATCTGAGTCTTTAGAGTCGTTGCTAGGGTCATTGGGGCATTCGTGTTTCATATCGTTTCGGTCCCAGTCGAGTCTTATATATGATCTGGCTGCGGCGGTGACCGAGCATCCTACCTGGGCTGCTTCGGAGTGAGGTACAGACAGATAGGCTGCGGCACCGACCGAGCGTCATACCTGGGCTGCTTCGGAGCAAGGTACAGACATATATGCCCCAGAGTGGGCACAGATCAGGGGATATGCCTTTTGGCATTGTCTTGAGTCCTTTACAGTATTTTTGCTTATTATTACAACTAGGAGCATGCTAGTGTGTTTAACTTTTGTACTACATTAGAGCATCTTTATTAGGTATAGCACATACTATGTGGCCTCAGCGAGGACTGCCGGTCCCGCACGAGTGGCTCGATCTGACTCCTTTCCCCGTTCTTCTTTTAAAGGTATTTTCTACAGATTTTGAGTGCTCGATGTCTATATGACGGGGTTCCCTTTTGGTGAATCGGAGAATCTGGCTAACATTCTAAGTTGGTAAAATGGTAATCACTCACTTATGATTTGGTTTTGACCCGGCTTTGCTGTGGCATTTGTATCTTAACTTTGCTTCCGCTTTACTTTCATTTGAATTGGATTTCGCGACATAGTCTTAGGACAGGTTAAGGGTACCCAACGGCCCTTCGGTGTTTTAGGGTTCGAAATCCCTCTTTCTACTAATCTGAAAATGATGTTCAAACCTCGACCCGTACCTGGATTGCAAGATCCGAACAAGGGGTTTCATCCCTTGAAACGTAACCCGGAAATCATAATTCTGGGCCGTTACAGATGAAGGTAACGATTCTTATTTATTTGTTTCCTCCTTAACTTTTCCAAAGATTCATACCATGCTCGAATAATTCATGTTTTTGCATTTTATTTTGTCGAAGCACCACCCCTCTTATAACCGATTCGAAGGCAGTTGCATGATTGGGTGGATTTGGAGTAGTTTTGCTATCAGTAAGGAACTTGATTAGATTCGTATGGTAGGTAGTAGATTATTAATTATGAGGTTTTGGGGGTTGAGATTGGTAATAGTTTATAAAATTCATCTAAACTTGCTTCATCTATACATGTATGATTGAATTAAAGAAGATCAGATTAATTTTCTAATTGAAGAATAAAATTGATAAAAATTGGACAGGAAGATGAATCAAAGAGGTTGGATAGGTATCCTTATTGTCAGGTTTGTGAACTTGTATGTGCGAAATCCTGAGCTAAAGATGCAACTCAATGGTGCTAGAAGCTGCCCACATCATGTTTCACTGTTTACATGTTTGACTGTTTACATTATTAAGGGCATTACTTTTATAGTTTTATGTTGTTTGGCAATTAAAATACACAAATGTTGAACTTGAGTTTAATCCTATTAGCTCAAAATTGGAAGAGTGTTTTCATAAATCACAAAGATGAGGGTTCAAATCCCGCATAAGCTTTGTATACGTGATGTTAAAGTATCATAGGTAAAATTAGTCTAAAATGAGATGGAGATGAGGCAATGTGATTGAATGATCTCTATGCTTTAGCTCTTCATTAGGGATGTTGACTTCAGGAGTGAGGTAAAAATGTTTCTATTTTGAAGTTGTTATGTTTTAGTTGATATTTGGTTCGGTGAATGATAAATTTATATGGTATGCAGTTTTAAAAAATGGTATTGTGAATCTAAAATCAATGAAATTCATTTAATGAGTTGTTTAAAAAGTGAAGTAACAACTATCAAGGCATCAAGATGTTGAAATTTGGGATTTTATAAAGGCACCGAAAGGAAAAAGCTCTAAAAAGGGGGATTTTGATTTACTTTTAACAAATATACTGCAATCTGAATTTTGCTGAGTGACTTAACAAAAGCATGTGAAAGATTCGCAAAAGTATACATCAAAAACTACTTCTGGATGGAGGATAAACTGAACTGAAAAGAAAAGAACAAATGGTGAATTTGATTATCATATGTGAAGGAATCTAAAGTAGTATAAAGGTAATCCTTGTTCAAAATAACAATGTAAAATGAGATGGCTCCAAGGAAATGTGCTTACATGATCTTTAAAAGATCCTAAGTACCACTTTCAAAGATCCATTCTGGTGTCATATTCATATTCTTGGATATCTAATATCTCAGGGAGTCGTGTGGAATAAAATCATCAAATATCTAATAAAAAAGTTTTAAAAATTAACAAAATAAATTTCACGTGACAATCATTCAAAGGAGTTTAGTGAAATTTATTTATTAGTAACATATTGGATAAATAATAAGCTGTAAATTTGGAAAAGTTGTTATGATTTGGTCAACAAATTCAAAATATCCTCCTATATCTTAAAGTTGAGTACTTTGGAGAGCATTGAGGCTATCCACGTGGAGCATTCTCCAAATTTTTTTTCCTTCTTTCCGTTTTTGCCCTTCTCTTCCTCTTTCTTTCTCCCGTTCTCTCTCCCGTTCTCTCTCCAATTTTTTCCTTCTTTTCGTTCTCTCTCCCGATCTAGAGGGCGCGTCTGTCACCGACGGCCATGGCGAGGATTCTAGGGTTGGGCTGGAGATCTGTAGACGAGGGGTGTTCGGGCGACAACCGCTTGCAATGGAAGTTCTGATCTGACACGGTCGACCACTAGCGCCGATTGGCGACCCCTCTTCATCCATTTCGATCGGAGACGGCCGAATCTCGAGTTCTTTGAACTTCACTACCGCCCTCTTCAATACTTCGAAAGGAGACGATCGAATCTCGAGATCTGAGGGTTTTTGTTTGGAGCTTTTGGATTTGGGCAACTGACAGAGGAAGAGGTCAAGACAAGCCCTGGAATTCTAGCGCCAGCGCGGCAAAGCCTGCGGGAGAGATCACCAATGGCCATGGCGGGGCTTTACCAACGGGTTCTCCCTCAAGAAAAGGTTCGCTTCCTCAACTGAGTTGACCTTTTTTTTTCTGTCAATGTTGTAGTACTATGCCTGGAATTGGAGTTTGAATTATCCTCTCAAAGAAGCAGAAGAGGAGAAAATCCTTTATCTGGATGTTAATTGCTGTGTTTCGACAGCTTGAGACGTTATTTGTAGGGATTGTTGTTGAATCGCTTCCTGTTTTTGACATGTAGCAACTCTTTATTGAAGCTATCGAGAATGGAAATATGGAAGGTTTCTATCGATTGATTTCCGCCTTCCAGACACAATCTGAGCCTGCCTATTGTGGTCTTGCCAGCCTCTCAATGGTCTTGAATGCCCTTGCTATTGATCCTCGAAGAAAATGGAAAGGTGTTTTAACTTCTGTATGATCATCTATTTATGTATTTGCTTTTGTATTTTCAATGCACTTTCTCTTGCTGGGATTTGGGAACAAGTATCTCCTAGAGGGCCTTTGTTTTGCCATTGTGTTATCTGACAGGAAGGTAATCCTGTATGATCATAAACGTGACATTTGTTGTTGTTAGATATTTAGACCACGGGGTATGATCACCTTTAGTACTTTTTTCAATTTCGTGTTGGTCAATTTCTACCATTTTAATAGGGTTTTGCTGATTGAATTCCATGCTCTGAAAGGTGGGATGAGAGAGAAGGTGGAGTTGGCTACGAAATTCGGGATCATTTACGATCAGGGTAAGACAATATTCAAGGGTGATCCTGCCTATGTAAGGGCGGCTTGCGAGGCCAGCTTGAAGCGTCTTGTCGTCGATTGCATTGATCTCTACTATCAGCATAGAATCGACACCACCATCCTCATCGAAGTCACGGTTCGTTTCTTGCTCCTCTATATCTTATTTCTCTATGGATTCATTTCTTGCAACAAATGAACATTCAGGATGGCATAGCAAATAGCAATCTATACACCATCTTGACCCGTCTTCATATAAACAAAGATGATCTGCATTAATATCATGGAAATGATGAACAAAGATAGAGAGTTATGTAGGATAGGTTTTAAGAAGTTGCTTCTATTGTATCAGTGTATCATAGTTGAATGTCCATACTATCCGATTTGATGCAAATTTAGTACCCTATGTATTTATGAACTTGGTACTATATTCATGGTTGTGTTTTTTACTGCACACATCACGGGTGGTGGAAAATTCTACAAGTGTGAAATAAAAATTAGAACAACTCTCATATGTTTAACGTGATATGGGGAAAAACAATTGAAATGAAATATTTGCAAAGTTCATTCTTATAATTTAGATTTGGATTACCTTCATCGAAATTAATTCCTAATTTTTGGATAATTCCTTTGTGATATTTTGTTTTTTAAAATTTCAACATCATTTCAAATTAATTTAAACTAATTTAAAATTAAAAGATTGCAACCGCTTGATTTTCTACCTAAAAATCAGCTGAGAATTTTTTTTTAACCGTGTTTTTTAATCCATTTAATTTAATATTAGTAGGTAGTTACTAATTTCCAACCACGTTTATTCAGTTATTAAAAAAAACCCACTCACCAATACCTTCATCAAAAACCAAAAAACTTCCAATAACTGCTCTATATATTTGCTCACTGATTTTTCTCAATTCTTATTTTCACTTTCTACCTAGGTCAGTACCTCCTCTCTTCCCGTTTATCTCTATCCTCCTATATCTTAAAGCTGAGACCTTTGGAGAGCAGTGAGGCTATCCACGTGGAGCATTCTCCAATTTTTTTTCCTTCTTTCCGTTTTTGCCCTTCTCTTCCTCTTTCTTTCTCCCGTTCTCTCTCCAAATTTTTTCCTTCTTTCCGTTCTCTCTCCCGATCTAAAGGTCGCGCCTGTCGCCGACGTCCATGACAAGGATTCTAGGGTTAGGGGTTCGATCTAGAGGTCGCGCCTGATGCCGATGGCCATGGCGAGGATTCTAGGGTTAGGGGTTCGATCTAGAGGCCGCACCTGATGCCTCATCCATCCACAGGTATTTGTTTGATTTGAAGATGACATTTTTTCCATTAAATTCTATTTCTCAGTGGTTGCTAATCAATTCAAAGTTCCGGTCCATCGTGTCAATGTATGTGTGTTTTGATATGGGAGTTGCTCAATTGCAAGTTCCAACTATCTAATTAAGGTCTCGATGAATTCCAAGTTCCAACTATCTAATTAGGGATTCAATTTGGTTCATTTTGATTTCTTACAAGGAGCTGAAATTGAGATGATATGAAACCAAGTAATGAATATTGAAATTTCTACCTAACCCCAATTCAATTCAAAGTTTCAACCTTTAGTACTTTTTTCAATTTCGTGCTGGTCAATTTCTACCATTTTAATGGGGTTTTGGAAGCTGGTCAGTGCACTATATGTATGGAAGAGGTGGATCACACAACCATGCTCACCCGAATGCCATGTGAGCACCTTTTCCATGACGTTTGCATCCGTCAGTGGCTCCAGGCTCAACACTCTTGCCCAATGTGTCGGTTTAAGTTGCCGATGGCTACCAACGATGGTCCTTGAGTTGTTGAACAATTGAAATGTTGTACAAACTAGGTTTAGGTTGTAAATACACGTGAATGTTTGTTGCCGGTGATCAATAATATATATCACTTGATTTTGTGTTACCTTTTAGTTTTGTAATGTTTGTGTTACTTGATTCCAATATTTCTCCATCTTTTGTTTGATGCAAATTAGGTACCCTATGTATTTGTGAACTTGGTACCATATTTATGGTTGTGTTTTTAACAGCACACATTATGGGTGGTGGAAAATTCTACAGGCATGAAATAAAAATAAAAACATCTACCCACGTTTCAAAATAATTTTAAGTTGGAATTTAAAATTAATTTGAAAGATATAGAGACTTAATTTGTTAGTAAAGCATATCTAGTATCTACCCACGTTTACCTCTCAAAAACAACTAACTACCCACGTTCAAAAGTTTTTTTCTTTCTTTTTAACCTTTTCATATATATTAGCAATATTAGCAATTTAACCGTAAATAGAATTTTTCCCACTAACTTCATGTACTTCCCACTAATTGAATTTGATAGTTATTTATCCTGCTAGGGGATTTTGTAGTTTGTTTTTCTTTTCTTTTTTGTTTTCTTTTTTACCTTCATTAAACATATCTACCCACATTCTTTTTTAGTATAGACATTGAAGTTATCTTAATTTTCTACCCATGTTCTTTTTTAGTATAGACATGGAAGTTATCTTAGTTTTTTTTATTAGTATGGAAGTTACGTAGTTATCCCACTCCCCCACTCCCCCACTTTTTCTTATACACACATAAAACCTGGAAGTTACCTTCATTTTTCTTTATTAGTATGGAAGTTACTTAGTTATCCCACTCCCCCCACTCGCCTACTAAGCTCATAACGAGGCTTCCAATCCGAGGAACAAAAACCACAAACAAGGTATTCTATTTTTCCTACTCATTTCTACATCTGTTGAAGGTATCCTTCTACCTTCTTTTTTTTGAATCATTATTCAATTGTGTGACTTCTTGAACTTATATTTTTCAGTTGATGCTCAATCGATTTCCGAACATCCATCCCAGAGTGCGCAGGTACGTTTACCTAGTTTTTTCAGCAAACATGATATGTTTCGAGTGAAAACATTTCGATATTTGTGTTGTTAATTTGACTTCGTTATTTGGTTACATGCTACAGGTTTCAAATGGCACCACCCGTAGATACCATCAACACCTTAGATGGATCCACAAAGAAAATTTGGACAATTAGGGGAAGGATTACTGTTCTTTGGACAACGTCTTATCGAGACTCTAAGGACGTCGACGAAATTCAACTTATTATCATGGATGAACTGGTTATAAGTTGATTTGTTTTCTATTTTCATCCTATATATATTTATTATACATTTATACAATATATGATCTTCTGCACAAGGGGATACCATTCAGGGGATGATAACAAAAAAGAATGTTGCCAAATTTTCACCTTTTATCAAGGAGGGCGGATTATATTCGTTCAATAATTTTCTTCTCTCTGAGAAAAAGGATTCCGTCAGATTTGCTCCTCACAAGTACAAATTGATCTTCACTTTCAAGACCGTTGTTTCTCGGATTGAAGGGCTGAAGATTCCTCTGCATAGTTTTACCTTTGTTGATTTCAGAGACATCAACTGCAACGTCTTTGACCATGATTCTGCTATTGGTAATTGTGTATATTCACTAGATCAAATATTTTATTGGTTTTGGTGTTGTTCCTGGTTTGATGATATGAGTTTGAGCTTGTGTTTTCTCTAATGTAGATGTGATTTGTTACATTACCAACTTCTCTCCCCTTCAAGCTGATTTGAACGATTGTAATATGTGATCAATATTCTAACCTTTTAACCTCTACTACTAATGTAGTATATAAAGAGGTTTTTCACAACGTATAGTTTGTAGAAACTTGTGTTGAGGACATATGCATGCAGATGTTATGGCTAAGTTGATTATTATTTGCATGCATTGTGGTTGATTTATTTTACTTTATCAAACCATGTTAAAGTAATTTATGTGTCGCTCCTTCTTGTATCATATTAGTCGAAGGTAAGGTTCAGTCGAGTACAATATGTTTTATACATCATTACTAAGCTAAAAATCCCGTGCGTAGCGCACGGGCTTTAGGCTAGTTTTTATTAATAAAAATGATTTTAAGTATATTTATTTTAAATATATATGGGGGTAGGTTAAGCGAATGGCTGCCACGTGTATCCTTCACAACTGTTTTAGTATTATATTAGAAATTAGATATTAGATATAGATAGATTATTATTATTATTATTATTATTAGTATGTTTAATTATATATTTGTGGTATATTGATATAATTTTTTCCTTATAAGATATTTCATATCTATCCAAATATAAGAGTTAATGGTAAAATAAAATAATTATTTTTATCAGATTTCCTTTTTGACGGGAGAAAGTTTTGCGAGATGCACTCACGCGCCACCACGTACGCAGATTCACTCACACGCCGCCATGCAGGACGCTATGCATCGGTTTTAGTATAACTATATAGATTAGATATTGATTTGTAAAAAGGCTTCCACGCAGGTTGCATTGTCAAAAAAAAATCCACGTAGGCTGTCTTGTCATCATTTTTAACCCGTGAGAAAAATCCGTGGTAATATATTACCCCTCCTGTCAAAGATCAAAATACACCGCTAATTTTTACTGGATACACCGCTAATCTCCGCAACTCCTTGCGGAGTTAATTCCGCACCCTGTTGCGGAATTCTTTTGACGTTGTGCCAAACAGCCTTTACGCTGACTTAACTCCGCAATTCCTTGCGGAGTTAAGTCGGCACCCGGTTGGGACTCTGTGTCCGATTCTCCTTCCAATGAGCAAATTTAAGGAGCAAAAAAAAAAAAAAATTGTTACGCAGCTTCCTGCGGAACATCTTTGATAATTTTTTTTTTAACATATAGGTTAGGGAACTCCGCATCCTAATGCGGACCTCTCTCCGCAACGTCTTGCAGACCTTTTGCCGATGGACTTTTAGGGCGTGTTTGGCACGATGTCTGGGGAGATCCGCAAGGGGTTGCGGAGCTCGGTCCGCAGGGGGTTGCGGAGATTAGCGGTGTATCCAGTAAAAATTAGCGGTGTATTTAGAAAACCCGTATCTTTATTACATTTGAAAGTTGAGGGTATATTTTTACCATACCCTCAAAGGTGGGGGTATTTTAATTAGATTTCCCTAAAACTAAATATGATCTGACCTGACCCAACCCGAACTAGATCCAAGCTGAAATCCATTTGATCCAAACTTACCCAACTCGAAAACTTATCCGACCCGATCCGAACATACAGTATCCTCGATATATAACCTAAATCCAAATAAATATATCCGAACCAAACATCTCGATTCCCACCTCTAAACACTTACCATACCATGCTCCCCGTACAATATCTATATCTATATCTATATAAACTCTTAATTTAGAAGAGTTTGTGATGATGTGTCAATCTTAGAGGCATTTTAAGAATCTTGACTAATCTTTTTTTTTTTTCATTTTTCTTTGATTTTCTTTAATTCTCATTTTTTCTTCTTTTCCCTTTAATTCTCTTTTTTCTTTAATTTTACTAACTATCTATATATCTATATCTATATAAAATCTTAATTTAAAAGAGAATCTTAGAGGCATTTCAGGAGTCTTGACCTTTTTTTTTTGCCATTTTTCTTTTTTTTTTCCTTTAATTCTCTTTTTTCTTTAATTTTACTAACTATTGGACTTAAGCCAAACCATTGAATTCAATCTAATATAACCATTGGAGTTAATTCAAATTTATTTACTAACTATTATACTTAATTCAAAACATTGAATATAACTACCGATTATGACACATCACATTTAAACAATGTTATGAGTAATTTAAAATATCTATATTTATGTATTATACTACTTTACATAAGATTTTGAAAATATAATTTTCTGAGATAATTATAAGATACATTTATTGTAAAGTTTTTTATGATTTTTATCTTAACATTTATTAATATCTTATAATATATATATATATATATTTATAATATTTTAGTTTTTAAAAAACGCGTCATAGCGTGGGAATCGTACTAGTTAATATTAAACCATTACCATCCTGTTACTGTACATTGTTTTTCAAGTGTAATGTCTTCAATCTCCTTATCTTTCTTGTTGTTGCTTTGCTTAATCTTGTGGGTTAGAATTAGGGTTTTGATTTAGGGTTAATTGGGTTTCGAAATTCATTATCGAATTCTCTGGCTAAAGTTTCTTTTTTATCAGATTTCGAATTGGACGGTCTGAGGGTTCTTGTTGTTGGTTTATGATTTGGTGGTATATATCCATGAGAGATTCTAGAGTCGATTTTTTTTTTTTTTGATAAAGTACCATTCTTGAATCACCCGACTTCAATATCTTCCTGCACCATTTGTTAGGGCTTCCAAACGCCACCCAAATCAGCACTAGAAGAGTTCAATATGTGAATCACTCTACTTGAATATCTTTTTACACAAACCCACAAGTGTCTAAACTGTTAACACCTGGCAGCAATCTTCTTCCTCTCTCTGTAAGAAAAGGCCTGCCTTGATAACTACAGTATATGGCTGCAGTTGCAAATTTCCTCCTTCCCTCTCACTCGTCTGTGTTCACAATTTCTTGTGCGACAAGCTCAACGACAGCGATGAGCTGCAGCTGACACCGCTTTCACGGGATCAACCCGGGGAGGAGGACTCTTTATGGTTTGATTCTCTTTCAATTTCCTTTTCCCTCATTCTCCGCCTTCCCTTTTCCAACCTTTGACGAATTCATTTTATTCTTAATTTCTTTTACCAATCCAAAAAAAAGCTCCTATTTACTCGCATCTATACAATTGCACTTCAGATTTGATTTTTCCGCAACATTAGGTTCTCTTTCAGTAGTTATCGTTTTCCAATTTTGTCTCTTTAGGGTTTTATTTCCCTGAAGGGTTATGAATGATTTTTTCATGCTGGAGTTTGATTAATTAGGTATTTGATTGTCGATTGTTTCCCCTTTTCGTGACCCATGTTTGATTTGAATCTTCATGCATTTGATTAGTTGCTATACACTCGGAATATCTGTGTGCCTTTTGGTTAAATTGTTAACCCCGATCCATGTGTTGGTTGTATACATAATGCTGGAACTCATCCTAGTTTATTTTAGTTTCTATAAACAGAAATTCCTGATTGTAGATTCCCCGCATTGTCTGATAGTTTCTATAACCAATTGAAGAACTTTGGCTTGTGACTTTGCTGATACGGAATTGGTGCATTCTAAATGCAGAAATTGAGACACCCAGTTAACAACCAAGCTTCAGTGGAAATGGTGGGGTATGATAGATCTGACTATGCTGGCCTTGCTGATGAGGCAACTTCACCCAGGTCCAATGATAAACTGAAGAAGGTCTCACTGTTACCCTTAGTTTTCCTCATTTTCTATGAGGTTTCTGGGGGTCCTTTCGGTGTTGAAGACAGCGTTGGGGCAGCCGGCCCCCTCCTTGCCCTTGTTGGTTTCTTGGTGTTTCCATTTATATGGAGTGTGCCCGAGGCGTTGATCACTGCTGAGATGGGAACAATGTTCCCCGAAAATGGCGGCTATGTTGTATGGGTTTCATCTGCTTTAGGGGATTATTGGGGGTTCCAGCAGGGGTGGATGAAGTGGCTAAGTGGAGTGATTGATAATGCTCTTTACCCGATTCTCTTCCTTGATTATCTGAAATCAGCAATCCCTGCTGTGGGCCAAGGTTCTCCGAGGGTTATTGCTGTGTTAGGCCTGACAGGAGGCCTTACATTCCTGAACTACAGGGGTATGACCATTGTAGGGTGGGCAGCTGTTCTCTTGGGGATTGTTTCGATCCTCCCTTTTGCAGTTATGGCATTGATCTCTATCCCGAAGTTGGAGCCTTCTAGGTGGTTTGTAGTTAACTTGGATGGCGTTGATTGGGGTTTGTATCTGAACACGCTGTTCTGGAATCTGAACTATTGGGATTCCATCAGTACAATGGCTGGAGAGGTGGAGAACCCAAAGAAGACACTACCGAAGGGTCTTTTTTATGCGTTAGTCATTGTTGTTGCTTCGTACTTCGTCCCTCTTCTAGCTGGCACTGGAGCTATCCCTCTTAACCAGTCACAATGGACTGATGGCTACTTTGCTGAAGTGGCTAAACTCATAGGCGGAGTATGGTTGAGTTGGTGGATCCAAGGTGCAGCTGCCATGTCCAACATGGGTATGTTTGTAGCGGAGATGAGCAGTGACTCTTTTCAGCTTTTGGGTATGGCTGAGAGGGGAATGCTTCCAGAATGTTTTGGAAAAAGGTCCCGCTTTGGTACCCCCTTGATCGGAATCTTATTCTCTGCATCTGGTGTAATTCTGCTCTCCTGGTTGAGCTTTGACGAGATTGTTGCTGCGGAGAATTTCCTATATTGCTTTGGCATGATTCTGGAGTTCATAGCATTTGTGACGCTGAGAATAAAACAGCCAAATGGGCCACGCCCTTACAAGATCCCGGTTGGAACTGCCGGATCAATTCTGATGTGCATTCCACCGACCATTCTGATCTGTGTTGTGATGGCTCTCTCCACTGTCAAAGTCATGGTTATTAGCCTCGTCGCTGTGGCGATTGGGCTTGTCTTGCATCCGGCTCTGAAGCTTGCTGAGAAGAAGAGATGGATGAAGTTCTCTGTGAGTGCAACTCTTCCTGATCTGCAAGATACTTCCGACGACCCTACCGAGTCATTAGTTTTTTAGTGGGTTCACAATTCGTAGATGGTGGATTGAGCTTTAGGAACAATGGCGTGTGCCAAGGATCTTGAAAACGTCCCTGTTGATCAAGGCCAGTGATCCTCATTTACTTACTGTTGTCGGGTATGTTTCATTCAGATTTCACTACCTTAGATTTTGAATTCGTACCTGCCTATTGTTTATAAATCATCCTAGTTCATAGAAGTGAGGGCAGTTGAAATGAGTTTCCGAATATTAGATAACCAAGCTTTACCACTTCGCTAAGATTAACCAAACTGTTTGGCTCTTCACATATATGTCTGTCGGGTAAATTGTCTGCCTTTCTTTGATGTTGGTGTGCAACTGGGTTAACCTGATGAATGATCGTTGAAGCAGACAACTTCATTATTGAAGTTGAAATACAATGTTGGTCTACCACTCTCAGTCTGCACTTGTTGCCCCAGTGGATCCAAGTTCTTGTTTGTCCCATCTTTCTTTGTGACATTGTCTTTGTTTTCTGGCTTAAAAGTTTTCTGGAGGTGATTGTTCTAGTGCAGCTTTTAGCCTTGAGTTGACAGGCAAGTGTTCATTGCAACTCTGTGCAAAAACTTTGGGCAATATTAGGAGCTATAGGAACTTCATGCAGCTCTTGTGCAAGTACTTTCATTTCGCAGCTGCATTCGCAAATAACACGCTAGAGTAGCAGCAACAAAAAGTTAACAACTCATAGTTTGGGTTATGCCCTTTTTTAAGGCTCGCTTTAATCACCTTGCCTGTGTTACCGATATCACAAAGGTGCTCTTTGCCAGTGTCATGTCCTCGCTATCAAGTATGCTTATAATCTTCTCAGCATCGAAAATCATCCAATGCCACAATCATAGCTGTAATTGGGCAAGTGTCACAGAAAAGAAGCTTAGCACAAGATTATACTGTCATATTGTCTTGTTTTATACTCCATCCGTCCCGCAATAGATGTCTTTTACTATTAATATACGTTTTTTTAAGAAGCTAAAAACTATATAAAATATCAACATTTTATTAAATATTTTTAAATAATATCATACATATTACTAATAAGTGTAAAATTATTTTAAAAAATTAATTAAAAAATTGATATTTTATATAGTTTTTAACTCGTTAAAAAACGTATATAAATAGTCCAAAGATAACTATTGTGGGACGTTTAGACTAACTACTGTGGGACGGAGGGAGTCCCATATTCAATTGGTCCTACAACATAAGGTTGACGTGAAATTCAACCATAATCATTGTCTTTTAACAAACATTTCAATGAAAGTGGGTAAAAAACTAGAGACTGCCTCTCTCTCTCTCTCTCTCACCCTTCATTTTAAACCTACGGCTCAACCTTCCTAAAACTCCATTTTTTCGCAAAATCCACATAAATTGGGATGGGATTCCATCTGTTTTCACCTTCCTTTGATATTTTCTTCAGGGATTGGGGGCTTTGGTGGTTTGCTGTGGCCGGCCTCCTCCTTCAAGCCTCGATGGTGTCAAATTGGGTTTCAACTTCCTGGTTGGTCTCTTGCCCCTCGGTTTTGGCATCGATTGGCTGGTGGATCCGCCTTGTCGGTGGCGGTGGGTGGGGGTCGCCTAGGCAGCGCCGGCGGTTGCTCCGCTCCCTTCTCCTCCTCCTCCTCCTCCTTCCTTTGTCGTCTGGCACCGCTGTATTCTGCTCCGGGTGGGTGGTGTTTGCTCGCAGCCATCTCTCCTCTTCGGTTCCTTGGCGGCGCTGCTGGTGGCTTCGTTGCCGGCGGTTTTCCCGCCCGTGAGTCTCCTCCCCCCTCCTGGTTGCTGCCGTCCCCATGGACGCCAGTGGCTCGGGCGATTTGTTCACATGCGCTCTGCTTCTTGGGTCTCTTCGGATCTCCCTGGTGTCTGGGTTAGCCCGCATCGGAGGTTAAAGTAGTGCTTCGGGTCCAAGGCAAAAACCTTGGCGAGAAAGCCTGAAATATTGTGCTTCTGGTCCAAGACAAAGCCTTGGGCCCGAAGCACGACCCGGAAAAATCATAAAAAAATAAAAACCCTTTTTTCATTTATATGTATTTTATTTATATATATAAATGGATTAAAAATTCCACCTGAAAGGGTATTTTTAAAACTTTGAGTAAATCCATCCGAAAGGGTTTGAGTAAATCCCGTAAGGGCTTGATGATATATTTGTAGGTGAGGAAATTCCGAATTGGATCTGTAGTGTTTGGCAGGTTGCTGAATTGCTTGGTGGTGCGATGGTGGGGCTTTCGAGGCTAGTAGTTTCTGAGCGGTGTTTCTTCTTATTTGTCGACGTGCGAGAGGTCGTCGACATGTTCGAGACCTGATGGCTCATTGACAGAGTCCAAATCTGAGATTTTCACTTAGTTCCTCAGGGATCCCCTGCGTTGCCTCTACCAACTGATGGATGAGTTGCCGCACACTGCTTCGGTTCTTTCATCATTTGCTAGTCTTTGCTTTTATTTGCACTCTAATTTGTCGGCTCTGCCTTATTGTTGGTTTATGTCTTTAGCTTATTTTGACGGTTTATCCGTCGCCGAGTTCTTCGGCCTATCGACCCCCGAGCCTGTCCGGGCGTCGAATTCTTTACTTAATCAAAAAAAAAACGGAATTTTCGCCCGGTGCCCCTGAAGTAAGGGCAAATTCACCGGGTGTACAAAAGTTTTGAATAATTCGTCAAATGCCCCTGAGGTTTGGAAATTTTTCGCCCCGTGCCCCTGATCGTTTAACTAACGAAGTCGTTTTTTTTAAAAAAAAAAAAGGAAATTATCCCTCATCGTCTCTCTCTCTCCTTCCCTCCGTCAACCCTCGTTTCAGTGACTTCTGGTCGCCGCCCTCGCCTCTCTCCAGATCACAGCCTCCTCCTCCCTCGTTTCTTCACCGCAGGCACTCACCAGCGCCGCCCCAACTCCAACGCTAGCGAAGCCAACAACTGCAGTAGATGCCGCCCCAAACCTGTCTCCTCCAGTGGCTCGTGATTCCATCAACGCGCGCCGTTGTCGCTTCACCACCACTCATGGAATCGCTCATCGTTGCAAGCTCCTGCCACTGCTCGTGCTCTCACAATTGCCAACTCAATCTCTGAATCGAAGTCGTCTGACTTAGATTTCCACCGGGTAAGTGCAGGTATGTGATCTCCCTCTTCCATTCTAGGCTGCTAATGTACTGAATTAGGATAACTTGTTGGTAGATTTGTGTGTAAGAGATTTGAAATTAGTTGTTCTACTGAGTTTGGGTGTGGATTGTAACACAAAGTTTTCCCAATTTGGTAGCTTCCACCTAGAATTGAATTTAGTTATGTGTTTATGCTTTGTTTTTGGGATTAATTGGTTTTATACATTGCTGAATTTTGGGGATTGGTTGTGAAACTATTGATTGTTTGCTTGTACTCATTGAATCTGTGAGCTAATTGTGAAATTGGATGTTTATCGAAGATGATGGTTTCGAGTTTTCATCCTAATTCAAGCTAAATGATACTGTCAGGCGAGTATAGCTCGTGCTAGGTTTTACTTGAGGTTGTTTATTTAGGGGATTGGGGGCAGCATTGTTCTAGAGCTTCAATTGCTTGTTCAAGTCCTTAAGGGATTTTGGATTGCTAAGCTTAGTGCTTATAATAATAAGAGCTTTGATCTTCTTCTCCATCACTTGATGTTCTTTTGGTATACACTCGTCTGTTCGCATTTTGAAACATAAACAAGTACCAAACACTAATTTGGGCCAACATCTTCTTATGAATCAAGTGGCATTAGTAGAACCATCACCAGTTATGCATGTACTGGAATAATTAAAACTTCCATTCAAAAGTTACCACTTTCAAAAGTACTTTTCTTTAAAATTGTGTTATATATAATTTGCAAAGCATTAAGGAGGGTTCCCATCAGTTTTCTAAGCCGTCAAGCTTTCTAGATAACATTGCCCAGTACATTAACAGAAATTGCAAACTTACATAGCAAATTTGAACATCTCTGTTATATGTTCTCTCCAGCAGACATGATCTTAAGTTCCCATCCTTTTATATAGCTATCTCGGAATGCAATGTTGCAAGAAACCAAAATAAAAGCATTACAGGGTGGAGACAAATTACTCTGCAAAGTGCATCACAGCAAAGGAGAGGGTCATTTGGGAACATCAAAGTCAAAGCAACATCAATAAAACAAAACTGTAGGTTTTACAACAACATCCATGAAATAGAACTACACCGAATAACAATTTTTAATACTAGAAATTACTATTGTGCTTGCTTCTAATATGCCTAAAGTATTTGAAATTTTAAGCCTTTTAGCTCAAATGGTAGAGCAATGTGCTTATGCACAAAGATGTGGGTTCGAATCCTACGTAGGCTATCTAAAATTGTGAGTCAAAGTCCATAATGTTAGGTATTAGAAATTAGTTCATTTAATTGATGACCTTGCAAGAAGCTTGCAACAATGGCGATGTTGTCTACTATCAAGCAAACCCAGAAAATTTTGAGGGTCAGGGTTATCACTATAGATGAACAAAAGAAGAAACACAAGCATTATGCAGCAAGATAGTAGACAACTAAAAATTCAGTAAAATAATCTTTTTTGTTGCTGTCATGTATGGCTGCTGCCATGTGTGGGCTACCATTGTACAGCAGCCATTGCTTGCAATTTAAAGTGCTCTTTTTGGTTGCTATCATGTGTAAAATAAGGGTTAAAAACAAGGTTCAAAATTCAGTAAAAGTTCAATAAAATTTCTGTATTTTATAGCTTTAAATTTCAGTAAAATAAGGTTCAAAACAGTCACATAAAGTTCACTACAATTTCTGTATTTTACATTAAAATTCAGTAAAATAGTGTTGCTACATGCCTACATTACTTAAATTTCTATATTTTACACCTTAAAATTTCTGGCTTCAAATTTCTATAATTTATAGCTTCAAATTTCTGTCTTTACAGCTGCTGAATTTTTACAGCAGAATTTTTTTTTACAGCTTAAGAATTTTGTATTTCTATATTCTTAAATATCCAACGTATATTGTTTTCAGCTTCCTACAATATTTTATTTACATCTGCTCAATTTTACAGCTTCTATTCTTAAATTTACAACATTTGTTCAACAATTTCTGAATATTTACAGCTTCATTGATGTCATGTATGGTTATGAATTTAGCTTCTATTTTTTTTCTTAATTCTGTAATTGCAATCTTTGTTTATGAATTTTTTTTTATCGAAATTCTATTTGAATTGGTCACAAAAGACCAAAAGCAATAAACATGATAACTATACATAACCATAGATGTCTATACGAGATTTGAACTCGCATCTTTGTGCGTGAGCACAACGCTCTACCATTTGAGCTAATAGACTTAAAAACTCTCAAAATTTGATTTCAATTTATAAATCAAAATGTCATGCTAAAAATCAATTTATAGGACTAGGAAAGCTTCTACCAAGTTTATCTAAACCTTCAACTTCTCTAAATGCTCACCTACCAAGTTTATCTAAACCATGGAAAATACATCAAAAGAAGTATCTAACCCAAACAATACATTAAAAAGAAAAGAACCAAGTTTATGTAAACTTATAACATATAAAAGCACCCAGACCAATAAAGAAGACAAGAAATTGATATATATGTTGGTATGTATCCCAACCATTAGCACACCAATAACAAATTTCTCAAAGACTAAGGTGTAAAACTCATTCTCAAAGAGTAAACTCCTTCTCTAAAAATCTAAATCAAATGAAAGTTGAGAAAATTTGTGAACAGAAAGCACCCCAATAACAAATTTATTGTCATCAACAAGAGCAAGCAAATAACAACAAGTAACAACACCAAATTGAACAGCAGCCCCAAATCCCAAACCCTAAATCCCATAATTCATAAATGACTCGAAATCAAACACATGTCACAAAACTAGATACATTCTGAATTTCTAATCCATAAAACCAACAAACAAACCATAATTCGAAGATCCTATAACAATAATTCCCCAAAAATCCCAAATTGATAACCCTAAATCCTGATATTGTAAACCCTGGAGTTGAAATTGAGAGGAGAGACTTACCTCAACAGCAATGGCTGGCGTCCGCGCCTCCTCCCTCTCGTGTAGACCAATCTCACGTGGCGAGTCTGACTTCTTCCTCCTTGTGTTGGCCGTTCTCTCTTTCGGTTTCAATGGCTTGAACTGTCGAAGGTTTGTCGCTTCTTTCTTTACTTTCTTTCAATCTGCTTTAGTTTTAACTCCGTTATAACGTTTTTTTTAAACAAACCAAGCGAGGGGTATTTGGCAAAAAAAATTCCAAACCTCAGGGGCATTTGGCGAATTATTCAAAAGTTTTGTATACCTGGCGAATTTAACCTTACCTCAAGGGCACCAGGCGAAAATTCCGAAAAAAAAAAAATAACATTTCAATGACGCACTTGATTAACCACATGCACAATTTTTTTTTTATAATATCAGTAAAATGCCTCAACTTGGATTTTAGACCCAGCTTAAAATTTACCAAAAATAACTCTAGATATTAGCCACACCTTTTAGTACCCAAAAGAAAAGAAAAGAAAAGCTATTTCTCGTGTTATTATTATTTATATGCCATAAACTCATGCACTCTTTCGGCAGAAAAAAACAGAAAATTGAAAAAAGAATACGAATAGTAACTTAGTTGGTAAAGGAATATATTAATTTGTAGGGATGACAATCAAGCTGCTAACCGACTATCTCATCTAGATTTTGGGTTCTCCAGCTCGGCCTTTCCCCCTCATGCTGTCTTGGGCAGTATCATCCGTAAGGATGCTCTTGGCTAGTTGACTTTGCCAACAGTCAAATTTTTTCTGGTTCAAAAAAAAGAAAAAGGAATCTATTAATTAGATGGGGCGCGTGGGACATTTGGCTTGTTTAAAAAAAAATAAGGGCAATTTCGTCTTTTCTCTTCCTTGTCTTCCTTCCTCTTTCGTTCTGGCACGTCGGACGCCAAATCCCTTGCGAAAGAGAGCTCGTAATATATTTGCAAGGTAAAAAGTTGTATTTATATTCTCACATGGATATATGTAGATCTAAGACCCTTAGATTAGGATCCAAGATCTGCAAGATCTGTTTACGCGGTTCGAGATAATCTCTACATCCGCGGAGTCTCAGGTTCGGGGAGACTCAGGCCCAAGTTCCACTATGTTCGTTTTAGCGATTACAGAGATAGGGTTGCAGTTTGTAAACAAGTATACAGATCCAACCAGAAAACAACCAAGAAAGCAAGTACAAGAGAAATCTAGAAGTAGGAAAGAAGAACTCCCTCAAATCAGCTCTTGGAAGAACAGATCGTCGTCGGAAAAGCTTGTACGAGCCAGAGACTCGCCGCCAAGGAAGCTGCATCGCTTCTTCTTCTTCTCAAACGCTCGGATCTAGAGTCCAGAAGATGGATGCGCTCTAGATCGGAGCCCTTCGTCGTCGATCGGAACCGGGAAGGTCGCCGGAGATGAAGCCCTAAACTTCACTCTCTTCTCTCTCTCTTTCTCTGGTGGCTGCTTACCCGAAGAGTGTCGAATGAGGAACCCTAGCAGACGGGGGTGTTCCTTTTATAGAACTCACAAGGTGGAAACCCTAGCAACAAGTGGATCCACCAGCTTTTAGAAGCTACTGGGCTCAGATAGCTTGAAATGTGCTTTTCACAATATGGGCTGGCATGTAACAACAACAAGTATAAACAATATAACATAATATTAAGTCTATAGTCTAATTTGGATATAAGTGTAACACTTAAGCATATATTTATATCTAGTATGAGTATATGACCCGAAACCCTAAGTTTTCGGATTAATACTTCGAATACTTAATATAAATATTTTCATAAGTGCTTCCTTAATATCAAACATATAAGTGACTAGAATATGCCATTTGGCTATCTCTAATGCGGGATCATACATAGATTAAGATAGGCTTTACAATTGGCCCTCCTTATATGAGTATAGATCCCTAGTAATCAAAACATAGTGGACACATTTGACCCGAGTGAACAACCGGACCATCATCAACTCAGGTGTGGGAGGCTAAGGAGGCCTCTCTATGTGCAGGAAGTCCCTGCAAAAAACAGAACTTGTTAGAAGGCACAACTTTAATGCCAAAGTCAGCAGAGTTCTCTTCAGCTTTGATTTTCTTAGCATCTAACTCAGAGGCTTCTATCCTATTTCTGATGAAGTAGAACCTAACATCAATATGCTTGGTTCTCTCGTGATACATAGGATCCTTACATAGGTAAAGGGCACTCTGGCTATCAGTGTAAATCACAGGCTTGAATTTCTTCCTAAGAATCTCTCCTAAGATACCTTTCAACCAAATAGCCTCTTTAGCTGCTTCAGTAGCAGCCATATATTCGGATTTGGTCGAGGATAACGCTATAAAGGATTGTTGTTGCAATTTCCAGGATATACAGTTCCCTCCTGCCCATGTGAAGTAGTAGGCAGTAGTAGATTTTCTGCTATCCTTGTTACTAGCAAAGTCGGCATCTACGAAACCATAAAGCTGATCAAAGGGAGAGTACTGGTTGTAGGCAAGACAAAGATCTCTAGTGCCGGATATGTACCTAAGAAGGTATTTCATAGTGTTCCAGTGGTCCATTCCGGGATTAGACATGAATCGGCTTAGGACACTAATGGAGAAAGCTAAGCCTGGATGGGTGCAGAGCATGGCATACATAACGGAACCTACGGCAACATCGTAAGGAATCTTAGACATGTCCTGGATCTTAGAGGGTTTGGTAGGGCAGCTCTTATTGGTTAACTTAAGGTGCCCTCCTAAAGGTATGGTTGTCGATTTGGAGTCTACCATATTGAACCTTTTAAGAACCTTTAGGACATAGTAATCATGGGTAAGCCAAATACAGTGTTTGGGACGATTTCTAATGATGTTGACCCCTAGGATTTTCTTAGCTTGGCCTAAGTCCTTCATGTCAAAATTCTGTTTGAGATCAGTTTTTACTCCAGAGATTAGCATCAAGGAGTTACTGATCAACGGTATGTCATCAACATAAAGGAGGACATAAATGGCATTTCTAGAAGCAGGATACTTGAAGTAAATACAATTATCATAACTACTTCTATGAAAACCCATTTCTTAATAACAGCATCAAACTTAAGATTCCATTGACGGGGAGATTGCTTAAGACCATAGATGGACCTTTTAAGAAGACATACATGGTTAGGGTATCTTTTATCTACGAAACCCTTAGGCTGACGCATGTAAATGGTTTCATCTAAGTCTCCATGGAGGAAAGCGGTCTTAATGTCCATCTATTCTAATTCCTAATTAAACACAACAACCATAGATAGGAGTAATCTCATGGTTTTATATTTGACTACAGGGGCGAATATATCGTTATAATCTAGACCTTCTCACTGGGTAAAACCTTTGGCTATCAGACGGGCTTTAAACCTAGGGGGATCACTTGGGTTAGAGCCTTCCTTAAGCTTGAATATCCACATAGAGTCTATGAGCCTAGTTTTACCAGGTTTGGGAACAAGGGTCCAGGTTTTATTCTGATGCATAGAGTCTATCTCATCTTGCATGGCCTTAAGCCAATACTTAGAGTGGGGATTGAAGCTGACTTTCTCAAAAGAACTAGGAGCAGTAGGGGGCCTTATGGTTTCAGCAGATATAAGGGCATACTCTACTAGGTAACTAGTGTACTTCCTATTCGGTATACTGACCATAGGTTCTCTATCTCTCACTAGCTGGTAATCATTCACATCATTATGCATAGATAAATCAGAAGAAGGGGGAGAGGAGAAACCAGAGTTATTAGACAGGCCGAGTACAGAACTAGAAGAGATGGGAGAAGAAGGCAAACCAGGAATTAAAGTTTGTCCTTCTGCTTAGTGGTGTTCTTCATCAATGTTGTCATCCTCTGCTTCTTCAGTGGGTTCTGCGGGAGCACTAGCTTCTTCATCACCTTCTTTATCTTGATGCTCTTGTTCCCCCCGTGATATGGATGGGTGATTGCTTGCAGCCGTAGGAAGGGATGCTCCTATGTCAAACTTCATATCTTCAAGCTCAGCATTAGTGGCTGCAGGTCCAAACTGAGCATCTATCACTCTTCTGTTTTCCTGAATGGTACCTGCTGCTTGATCATTGGATGTTAGTGTGGTCTGAAAATTAAAATCTTGCTCATTCAACTTTACATTTCTAGCGAATATCACTTTATATCCCCTAGGTTGTATCAATCATATTCTATACTCCTTAACCCCTTCTGGATAACCTAACAATATTCCTTTCACAGCTCTAGGTTGCAACTTCCCTTGTGATATATAGGCATAAACAGTACAACCAAAAGGCCGAAGGTAAGTCAGATTAGGAGGCTTACTAGTCCATTTTTCTTGAGGAGTTTTAAATCTTATAGCACTAGAGGGTGACCTATTGATAAGGTAGGCAGCTGTAGCAACCACTTCACCCCACAAACTAGGTTTAAGACCAACACTTATTAACATACATCTTGTTTTCTCAAGCAGAGTTATATTCATCCTTTTCGCAGTACCATTTTGTTGTGGTGTTCCAAGGATAGTAAGATGTCTTTTTATTCCATGGGCATTACAGAAATTAATAAACTCAGAGTTGCAATATTCCAGGCCATTGTCGGTTTTTAAACATTTCAATTAATAACTAGATTGTTTTTCAACCATAACTTTCTAATCCTTAAAAGCAGTAAAAGCATGATCTTTAGATTTAAGCAAAGTCAGCCAGACCTTCGTAGAGAAATGATCTATAAATGTAATAAAGCATTTCAGTTTACTGACAGAGTCAACCTGGGCAAGGCCCCAAAGATCAGAATGCACATACTCAAGGGGAGAGGAGGCAACATAAGTAGATTTAGGAAACTGTAACTTAGCAGATTTGCCTAGCACACAATTTTCACAGAAATCCAAAGTTGCAGGTTTCTTAGGAAGCAATCCAGAATTATACAATTGAAACAAACCTTTGTTGCCAATGTGGCCCATTCTACTATGCCATGTTTTAGTTTTAGATTCAGTCATCACAGACAGAGAGACAATATTTAATTCAGCAGTTTTAGCAACAACATAATAAAGCCCTCTAATTCTCTTAGCTTTCAAGATAGCACTATTATTCATAAAAAACAGTTCTCATGCCATTAGAACAAGATATATCACAACCAATTTCTTCAAGAGATGACTCAAACATCAAACTACGTCTCAGATTAGGAACATACTTGACATTTGTGAAAGTTCTAACCACATCATCATGCATAACAAGAGAAACAGTACCAACACCTTTTATATCTAAAGTGGTGTCATCTCCTAACATAAAATCACCAGCAATAGACTGATCAAGAGTTTTAAACATGTTTTTATTAGGAGTTGCATGCATGGTACAACCAGAATCCAGAATCCATGTGTCAGCATTAATAGGAAACTTATCAGCACTATCAACACACATGAATTACTCAGCAGGATATGAACTCATAGATTCAAGCACAGAAGCAGATAACTCAGTTTTATTTTTCTGAGGCAATTGCTCAGCCCTTTTCTTTTTTCTGCAGTCCTTAACCCAATGACCCAAATTTCCACAATAATTGCATTTAGAGTTTGGATCACCCTTATCAGGTTTTTCAGAAGACGATGGCTGCTCTTTCTTATCTTTTTTATTTTTCTTATGCTTATTACCATTCTTCTCTTTTCCTTTGGTGAAAAGAACCTCAGTTTTTTCAGATTGGTCAGTTTTAGATGGGTGGCCTTTTATCTTAAAAACTTTCATTAGCACATGCTTTTCAACAATAGCATCAATGATTTTATCTTTAGATAACTCAGACCTACTAAACTGAATCATATCTTTGAAGTTGTCAAACTGAGTAGGTAAAGCATTCAGAAGCATTATAGTCTGATGAGAGTCTTTAATCTCATCTTTACATCTTTCCAATTCTTGGGTCATTTTAAGGAACTTATCAAGATTATTGTCTAAAGTTAGAGCAGTGTCCATTTTAAACGTAAATAATCTACAGAGCAAAGAGATCCTGGAGGGCAGTGATTTAGTTAAGAATAGCTCCTCCAGGGCTTTCCAGAGTAAGAAGGCGGATGAGAATCTTACCACCCGACGGGCTATGTCGCCAGTCAACCGCAACATGATCTCCGAGTGTGCCTTGAGGTCCATCTCAAGCTCTTGGTCTGTTGGGACAGTCGGAGGGACGCTCTTACCTTTGTCATTGCCTTCTTCCTTGGACTGAACGGTCACGGATCCGGAAGAGGTTGAAGTGGGGAACTCCACTATATGCGAGATGGCTTTTCAACAACCTTCTTTGATCAAGATGGCGCGCATCTTCACTTGCCACATGGCGAAGTCGATGACGCCATCGAACGGCTTTAACCGATATGTGTTATCCACTAGCAAGGTACTTGTGAATCAACACAAAAATAGAAAGTCAGGGCACTTGGTTGGATTTTTCGAAGGTAAGTAAAGACCAAAGAAAAACCAAGGTTCTAAAGCGGAAGCAAGGGAGAATCAAATCTAAGCTCTGATACCAATATGTAGATCTAAGACCCTTGGATTAGGATCCAAGATCTGCGAGAGGCAACTTGAACAGAAACAAAACCACAAACAAGAAAGCAAGTACAAGAGAAATCTAGAAGTAGGAAAGAAGAACTCCCTCAGACCTGCTCTTGAAAGAACATATTATCGCCGGAAAAGCTTGTACGAGCTAGAG
Organism: Persicaria maculosa; assembly: GCA_963922045.1. Taxonomy (NCBI): domain Eukaryota; kingdom Viridiplantae; phylum Streptophyta; class Magnoliopsida; order Caryophyllales; family Polygonaceae; genus Persicaria; species Persicaria maculosa. Next base: position 52,622,726 of record OY998254.1, read on the forward strand.
ACTCGCCGCCAAGGAAGCTGCGTCGCTTCTTCTTCTTTTTCTCAAACGCTCAGATCTAGAGTCCAGAAGACGGATGCCCTCTAGATCGGAGCCATTTGTCATCGATCGGAAACGGGAAGGTCGCCGGAGATGAAACCCTAAGCTTCGCTCTCCTCTCTCTCTCTCTCTCTCTCTCTCTCTCTCTCTCTTTCTCTCTCTCTCTTTCTCTTTCTCTGGTGGCTGCTTACCTGAAGAGTGTCGAATGAGGAACCCTAGTAGACGAGGGTGTTCCTTTTATAGAGCTCACAAGGTGGAAACCCTAGCAACAAGTGGATCCACTAGCTTTTAGAAGCTACTGGGCTCGGATAGCTTGAAATGGGCTTTTCACAATATAGGCCGACAAGTAACAACAACAATTATAGACAATATAACATAATATAAAGTCTATAGTCTAGTTGGGATATAAGTGTAACACTTAAGCATATATTTATATATAGTATGCGTATATGACCCGGAACCCTAAGTTTCTGGATTAATACTTCGAATACTTAATATAAATATTTCCATAAGTGCTTCCTTAATATCGAACATATAAGTGACTAGACCATGGCATCCGACTATCTCTTATGCGGGATCATACATAGATTAAGATAGGCTTTACAATATATATATACTCAGTTTTTACCATGCAAATATATTACGTCAAAATATTACTTAGTTTAATATTATAATATATTTTTACGCCAATATACATATATATACATGTGAAAACAAATGATATAATAGTATATATAGCTTTAAATTTTAGTGTAAGTGTACGTGTTACATTATTTTATAATATTAAAACAGAAATGAATTGGAAAAATATAGATTAAAATGGTATTAAGATAAAGGCTATATTGGATAGATTATTGGATTTTTTTACTAAGTGTCCATTTTCTACAAGGCCTTTTGCAAACTGTCCACTTTTATTTCCCCTTTTGCAAAATGTCCTAATATTACATTTTTGCCCCTCCTTCCCATTCCCTTCCTTCCTTCCCATTTTTATTTTGACCATTGACCGGTCAAAGTCAATGAATTGGTGACACAACTTTGGTGACAAAAAAAAAATTGGTGACACGTTTTTTTTTTTTTCGTTTTTTTTTTACGAAATTACTGTCACAACCTTTATAAGTGGTGACACCGGTCAATGTCTTTGGTGACACATGTATGATGATAAACAAATTTTTGGGTGACAATTTTTTTTTTTTACGAGATTAGTGTCACCGCCCTATCGTTGTCACCACAACACATATCGCTGTCACCAGCCTTATTGCGGTCACCACCTCTATCGCTGTCACCACTCCTATCGCTGTCACCACCACTCCTATCGCTGTCACCACCACCTTTATCACTGTCACCACCACCCATATTGTTGTCACCACCCTTATTGTTGTCACCACCTCTATCACTGTCACCGCCCTATCGCTGTCACCACTCGTATCGCTGTCACCACCACTCCTATCGCTGTCACCACCCTTATTACTGTCACCACCTCTATCGTTGTCACCGCCCTATCGCTGTCACCACTCCTATCGCTGTCACCACCACTCCTATCGCTGTCACCACCACTCATATCGATGTCACCACCACTCCTATCACTCTCACCACCCCCTATCGATGTCACCACCACCCCTATCACTGTCACCAACACCCATATTGCTGTCACCACCCTTATTGCTGTCATCACCTCTATCGCTGTCACCGCCTTATCGTTGTCACCTCTCATATCGCTGTCACCACCACTCCAATCGCTGTAATCACCACCCCTATCGCTGTCATCACCACTCCTATCATTGTCACCACCCTTATTGCTGTCACCACCTCTATCGTTGTCACCGCCCTATCGCTGTCACCACTCCTATCGCTGTCACCACCACTCCTATCGCTGTCACCACCACTCATATCGCTGTCACCACCACTCCTATCACTGTCACCACCCCCTATCGATGTCACCACCACCCCTATCACTGTCACCAACACCCATATTGCTGTCACCACCCTTATTGCTGTCATCACCTCTATCGCTGTCACCGCCCTATTGTTGTGACCTCTCATATCGCTGTCACCGCCACTCCAATCGCTGTAATCACCACCCCTATAGCTGTCATCACCACTCCTATCACTGTCACCACCCTTATTGCTGTCACCACCTCTATCGCTGTCACCGCCCTATCGCTGTCACCACCACCCCTATCGCTGTCACCACCACCCCTATCACTGTCACCACCACCCATATCGTTGTCACAACCCCTATCACTGTCACCACCACTCCTATCGCTGTCACCACCACTCATATAGCTGTCATCACTACTCATATCGCTGTCACCACTACTCATATCGTTGTCACCACCTCCCCTATCGCTGTCACCACCACCCATATCGCTGCCACCACCCTGGTGACACATGCGGTAACAACTTTTTTTGGTGACATATATTTGTTTTTAGAGTTTTTTTACGGGATCACTGTCACCATCCTTATCGATCAATGGTGACACTATTGATGACACATGTAGTGACAACTTTTATTTGGGTGGCGATGACATCTTTATTTTAGGAGGTTTTTTTTACGAGAACACTGTCATCAACAGTGTCACACCCATTGGTGACACTGTTGTTGCTCAGCTTATTACACTGTCTAATGTCTTAATGAATTCTCCCAAAACCGTAGCCTAACTTGGACCAAATTTAAGCGTTTTAATTTCATATTGACATTTGACCATTCATTCTAACATAAAAAAAACTAAAGAAAGGCAATTGACTAATTGAATAGACTAAAGAAACCCATTCCTCCACCGGTTGCTTTCCTAGTGATCTGAAACTAAGTTGCACCAACAACCATAAAACAAAAATAAATAAACTTGATTTTAAAAGCTGAATCTACAAGTTTTTCAAATCAAACTTACATAGAGAAAATTAAAAAGGAAAAGGAAATTTGCAGAAGGTCTGCCTACAGTGGTGCTGGTAATGATTCAGAGATCAAAATTGCAGACGACTTTTTTGAATGACTTTTTTGAATGAGATGTACCTGACTCTCAGAACTTGGAAAGCACCTCTCTCTCTCTCTCTTCATCCCCGCTATCGGCCGAAGAGCTTTAGGAACCAAATCTGAAAGCGATCAGATCCGGTTGATTACTTCGAATCGATCTTTGATTTAGCTTGGCCTCACCTTGATTTCTCCCTCGCAATAGGTCCCCGACATGAGACAGCGACCGTGGAGGAGGGGAGATCCGGGTTGGAAAGGCCAGCAATTCAAACCTGTCAGCAATTCTAGGAAGTTCGCTTGCGATTCACATTCCTGAAGATGAATTCTTCAACAAGTGACTCAGATCTGCAGATATGGCCGGGATAGCAACACTAGAACGAGAGAAAGAGAACAAGAACGAGATCTATATGTATATACACAGTACGTACACACATCGAACATTATAAACAAGGAAATTCGATGATTGACCTCCATGAAGTCGGAATTAATGAAAATAAGATATTAAGCAAAGAAAAGCAAAATGGAAAACTAATTAATGAAAATCATCCGAGATCTACTCGTCGATTCGCGGTTGGATTCAATCCTCTACCTCTTCCGCTCGTCGATTCGCGATTGGATTCCATACTCGCCGAATCGAGATCTACTCGCCGCGAGTCCTCCTCCGCACTCGAGCTCTGGCAGTGCATCCTGGCGCTGTTGGTGATTGTGGTGGTTGTTTCTCCAGAAGACGCTGTTAATCATCCAAAACTCAACAACAAAATCAAATTATCGCAGGAAATTGAAACGAATCGGAGAAATTTGAACCAAAGAAGTTTTGATTTCCCTGCAAACAAAATCAAAGTAGATGAAGAACTAGGAAGAGGGGATGGAGGCGGCACAGAAACAACGGGGAGGTAGATCAGAAATAATGGGAGGGTAGGGATAAATTAAAACGAGGGTAGTATGGGTATTATGAAATGTTTTTGGACATTTAGCAAAAGAGTGATTTTATGGGACATTTTACAAAAGAGGGTTGTCAAAATGACCATTTTGCCAAATAATTTCTAATTATAATTGGCACAAATTAGAAATTGAGTTATTATAACACATCACTCTTTATATGTTATAATAACATATAAAGAAATTGATATTCCAAGTCTAACACCAAACTTAACCAATAGGTTAAAAACTATCCACCAAACTTAAGCAATTTGTTATTCCACCATATTTCGTGTAATCCCTCGAATAATAACCTCGATCACCGTACATTTAATTCTGCACGTGCACATCTCACAAGCAAGACCATCTTCTTTATGTTCAACAATGAGCTACATTGCTTTCCAGGGGCATGATCTTCGACAACTCCAAAGTGATGTCAATTGGTGATATTTGTACATGTGTTCCGCTTCCAGTTGAAGTGAAGTCTTCGACTAATTATGACATTGTCAAATAGATCAGCAACTCTCAGGCGACACGAAATTATTTTATAACCCAACTTATGTTTCACACTATTAAGTAATGCAAAGCCTTTGGGTTTGAGCTCTTCAGATCCCCAACAATACATAAGTATGCCGCAAGCATGACTTGCCACTTCGTGTCCCAACTCCGACGCCTTTAGAAGATATTGAGTGCCTGCATCGTGATCGCATTCTGTGAAGAATTTAACCTCCAATTTGAAATGAAATATTCAATCTATATAAAAATTTTATGATTCAAATATATTAGACAATGTGAGCTCTCTACCTATGATCAAGCACATACACTGAACCAATGATCAACAATCAAGCTATCAAGATCTATAGACCATCTTACCATTCCTTGCTGAAAGAATGCCCCCGGGTTTCCCGCATTGATGCATTGTTTTAAAAAACTTCTAGCATGACTATCATTTCTCGATGCGGCTATAAGCGAAATTCTCAATTCATCCAGGTTTGCAATTGCCATCTTCTTAAGCACATAATTATGTTTTCCAACCAAATCAAAACTTTTGCAACTGCATCACAATTAAGTAAATCAAATTTTTTGGAAATGCATCAAATAACGAAATAAAAAGTGGAGGCAATTTCATCGACTATAGACAATACCTTAACCGTAAGTTGAAGACATCCACTATAGATTCACTTGCGACTCGACCGACAATCTCCAATATGAGATCGAATGGTAGTATTTGTAGGGTAAATACCTCTGATTTCCTTGCCCCAATGTATCTACCTTGATCCATTGCAACTTACTATCTCAATTTCAGTTCTAGTACTATTGATGGTAAGGGAGGATGAGATCGATCTATATATGAAGAACAATGCAAGGGAGAAGATTTGTGTAAGTGGAAGTGGAAGAGCTGGAATAGGAAACGATTTGTGCAATGGATGTGGAAGTGGAAGAGCCGGAAGAGGAAAAGATTTCCTTGCCCTAAGGCCCCTAACATATCTACCTTGATCCACGCAGTAATGGATGTGGAAGTGGAAGAGCCGGAAGAGGAAGTGGAAGAGACGTGTTCTTAATCTCCCTTCATATGATTAGTATATTTCTTCAATTTATTTTCGGTAAAAAATATTTCTTTGAGATATATGGTCTTTTTATGTAGATATAAAAATCTTGCTATGTGATATTCTTACCCAAAAAATATTATATGTATGATCTAACTTATATTTAGTTAAGTTCATATCGTAATAAATTAGGTGCCTATAAACTTCTATTATATATATGATCTATGTAAATTATATAGGACTTACTAACCCTTTATTCAAAAAAATAACGGATTAACCCTAAAAAAATAATGGATTAAGTAGTTGGGGACTTAATATTATATAACGGATGAAAGTATAAAATTTTTTAAAAAAAGGATAAACAGACTAGTTACAAAAAAATTACCGTATGAAATTAAGTATAAGTTAAATACATATATGTAATTTGCATTCATATTACATGGGAAAGTAGTTAGGGTTTGTAATTTGTTAAAATATGGTGTATTATTTACATTAAAAGAAGAGAATATAAGACATTAATGCTAGTTGTGAGGTATAGCAATTGGCTAGATCGGCCAATTGCTAAAATAAAAACGCGATCTTGCTTATCCTCCTTGCTATCCTTGAATTGATGACACGTCAATACCGACTTGAAATCGCTCCCTCGGCAAAACGTAACGGCGAGGCGTGAACTAATTAACAAATTTGTTAATTAACTCAGTCAACAATGGCGGCTGAACTTGAATTTGCCGATCGAAGATATGTGGCCGCCTTCGAAATCACTCCAAGAATACTTCACGTACACAATTTGCAATGAATTGACTTTTGTAACTGAAATTAATTTTGATCGGAACAATAGAAAGTGAAGGTTCGATAATATAAAACAGGTAATATAGAAATACTCTAGAAGGGGGGGTTGAATAGAGTATGCCCGTTTTTCGCAGAAAGTCTCAAGACTTTTGGAGCTCGTATAAAACCCTTTGAGATTAAACCTGAATCACAAAGTTAGACAATCGAACCAAGTGCGGAAATAAGGTAAAGCAATAGATAAAGGACACGAGTAATTGTTTACGAGGTTCGGCACGAACTTGGCCTACGTCCCCGCCTAGGGTTCTTCCACAACCCTAGGATTCAAAAGGCTTTATTGATTCGCAAAGCTTAGGATCCTAATAGCTCACCGAGAAGCCTCTCTCCTATACAATTGCAATCTAGTCAACTCACATTCCCTTGGAGTCCTAGACCAATCTAGAAGAGCCCCACCTCTCTCAGCTATCTAGTACAATCCTCTTACTCTCACAAATCAATAGCCTAGTGCTTACTTCCTGAGTTATAAACTCTCGAGTATAACACTCTCTCAGAATATATCCTATAAGCTCACTGTGTATCTCTCAAATGCTTTGAAACAAAATAAGACTCTTAGGAACAAGCAGAGAGAACACGCTGAAGAGAGATCGTAAACTTGAGGGCTGATTGTGCAATGATATTCGTGAATGTGCGTCTCTCCTCTCTCTCTTCTTCATCTCCTTTATATAGTGAAGATCATCGGTGCCACTTAAGGAAGGAATCTTCTCCAACGGCTAGGCTGATCATGGCTATCTTCGAGATCTTCTATTCTTGGAAACTTTTGAAGCCATGATCTCCGATTGTGTCCTTCTTCACTTTTCGACTATGGAAGGAGATATAATTTGAAAAGCTTCCTGAAATGTTAGTGCATATATAATAATATCTGGAAGCATATAATAACATAATATAATATTCGGACATAATATAATAAAGTACAGGTTTTGTGTTTCATCAACACAGCTGTCGCTTCAAGACCTTTGACACAAACTGTCTGTCAAAGCCTTTGAAACTAATTCCGATTTTCATCAAAGGGAGTGGAGTTATCAATCTCCCCCTGTATGAAAGACAAAACCTGTGCATCCCTGCAACTTAGTCAAGTAATAATATCATAAGCAAAATCGGACTAAGTACCTGCATGGGTTAGACAAATGTTGGATCATAAGTTTTCAAAGTCAACGAGAAACATCCAACAAGGTAAAAAAAACCAAGGTCTTCCAAGACCCTTGGTTCACAGCAGTTTTAAAGTCTAAACCATCTCCCCCTTTTTGTCTTTCAACAAAGGGAGAAGTTTAAAAAACAGTTACCAAAATCAGACTTACCCAAATAATTCAAAATTCAAAAGTTCCTTTCAAATCTTAAAGGCAAGAGAAGATTTATCCGATATTAAAATAATTTCCACAAATAAAATGTACTCAGATAAAAAGATTTTTCGGAAAATAAAATAGGTAACATATAAATAAGGTTAAAATCCATTACAACCATATTTGATCAAATATCTAATAAGATATCAACCAAATATCTGATCCGTTATATGTGCTCTACTGTTCAGTTCACAACCTTTGAAATGAGGTTCAAGGATCTTGACATTGAGTAGAAGTTATCTTTCGTAAAGGGAAAGCTCCCCCTACGAAAGTGCATCCCTGTTAAGCATTCCGATCTCACGTCTAATGAAGGTGAACCTGTCCTCTGCCAAAGGCTTAGTAAAAATGTCAGCCCATTGATAATCAGTTGAAATAAAGGATATGGACACATCACCTTTTTCGACATGGTCTCTAATGAAATGATGCCTTACATCAATATGTTTGGTTCTTAAATGCTGAATAGGATTCTTTGTAATGGAGATGGCACTTGTATTGTCACACTTAATGGGAACGCCTTTGAGGTTGATGCCAAGATTTCGCATTTGTTGAGCTATCCAAAGGAGTTGGGAGCAACAAGCTCCAGCTGCTATGTATTCGGCTTCTGCAGTGGATAGAGCGACTGAGTTTTGTTTCTTTGAGTGCCAACTAATCAAGGATGCTCCTAAGAATTGGCAACATCCTGATGTGCTCTTCCTATCCACCTTATACCCTGTAAAATCTACATCAGAATATCCAATTAATGTGAAATCCTTTTGCTTTGGGTACCATAGTCCAAGCTCCTTAGTGCCATTGAGATATCGAAAGATCCTCTTCACATCCACGAGATGAGATTCTTTAGGATCAGCTTGAAACCTAGCACACATGCAAACACTAAACATGATGTCAGGTCTACTAGCCGTGAGATATAATAAAGATCCAATCATTCCTCGATACTCCTTTTGATTAACACTTTTTCCAGTCTTGTCTTGATCTAGAGATAATATTGAGCTCATGGGAGTCTTGGCTGCTTTGGATTGATCCATCTTGAACTTCTTCAAGAGATCCTTAGTGTACGTACTTTGGTTGACAAAGATCCCTTTCTTGGATTGGTGAACTTGTAATCCCAAAAAGAAGTTGAGTTCACCCATCAAGCTCATATCAAATTCGCTGCACATGATGTCAGAAAATTCCTTGCACAAAGATGTGTTAGTAGCACCAAATAATATATCATCAACATAAATTTGAATAACCAAAATGTCCTTTCCTTTGGTCTTGATCAAAAGAGTCTTATCGATCAACCCCCTTTTAAAATCATTTTCTAAAAGATATTTTGACAAGTGCTCATACCAAGCTCTTGGGGCTTGTTTCAAACCATAAAGCGCTTTGTCAAGTTTATAAACATGATTGGGAAATTCCAAACTTTCAAATCCTGGGGGTTGAGCCATATAAACTTCTTCTTCTAAGAAACCATTAAGAAAAGCACACTTGACATCCATTTGATATAACTTTATGCTCATAAAAGATGCAAATGCTAATAAAATGTGAATGGCTTCAAGCCTGGCTACAGGAGCAAAGGTCTCCTCGTAGTCAATACCTTCCTCTTGATTGTAGCCTTGAGCAACAAGCCTTGCCTTGTTCCTCATGATCTTACCATTCTCATCTAGCTTGTTTCGAAATACCCATTGTGTGCCAATGACTGATTGATGCTTTGGCCTTGGCTTCAAGGTCTAGACTTTGTTTCTTTCAAATTCGTTAAGCTCGCTTTGCATAGCAATGATCCAGTCTGGCTCTTGAAGTGCCTCATCTACCTTCTTTGGTTCAATAAGAGAAACAAACGCGTGAAAAGCACAAAGATCTTTAAGTTTAGAACGAGTTTGAACACTAGAAGTAGGGTCAGAAATGATATCCTTTAATGAGTGTGATGAGGAGTATTTGAATTTCCTTTTGCTAGTCTCAGCTCCTTGATTCGTCACACCAGTAGGATTGACTTGTGGTACATCTGACTCCGTGGTCCTGTTAGGTTCAGTTACAGCAGTTTCTGACGTCTCAACACTGTTGGATTGGACACCAAGGGCTTTGGACGAATCTTCAACACCTTGGGCCAATTCTTCAGTGTTAAGAATCTGTTCCTGCATGTTCCTCTTCTCTGTGTTCTTGGTAGAAGCATCATCACCTTCCTCGTTCTCTTTGAAGTCCATCTCAAGTAGCCCTCTTACAAGCCCTTTGGACACAAGCTTCTGTAGTGTATGTGGACTCACATGACCGAGTCTCCTGTGCAGTGCTTTGGATCGTCCGTCAAAGCCTTTAGACAGGTTAAGCTTCCTTGTGCCACTTGATCAGCATTTACAGCGTATATATTGTTGTAACGATATGCAGTCAATATAACTTCACCTGTATCTTCTCTGCACACTAGACATCTTTTCTTGTTAAATCTGACATAGTTGCCACTATAACATAGTTGAGAGACACTAAGCAAATTATACTTTAAACCATTAACAAGATAGACATTTTTAATACTATGGCTGGAATCACTTCCAACACTACCAATACCGACGATGTCACATTTTCCTTTGTCACCAAGAGTGATTGTTCCAGTGGATTGCTTCTTTAGATCTTGGAAGAGAGACCTCTTCCCACTCATATGTCTCGAGCATCCACTATCAATAATCCATTTTTGCTCTTTCACCTTGGTGATCTCCTGCAAAACAAACATCAACCTTTGTGGCTAGACCAGTGAGCAAATTTAGATCCTTTATTGGGATAAACCATATTTGGTAAAATAGTGCCTTTGGGGACCCAAACTTGCGTTATCCGTTCTTTTCTCAAGTGAATAGGAAATGTATTGCGAATAATATAAGGATCCTTTCTTCTATAGGGGCAGGTCTCTCTTACATGTCCCTTTCTCGCACAGTGGTGACATATAGGAGAGGTTCTGCTTCCTTTTGCCTTCACAAAAGTGGTAATGTGTTGCTTCTTTAAAAACCTCGGGTTGTAACCAATACCACTTCTGTTTAGAGAACTTTGTTGCTCACCCAATATCCTATCAAGAGTGCCCTTGGACTTGGTAAAACTTATGAGGGCTGTCTGTTGGTCTTGAATCTTATTATTCAGGGAGATCTTCTCGTTCTCTAAGTCGTGATGCTCATTTCTTAGAGAGGAGAGATCTTGCTTGAGTTCAGATTTCTCTGAGTCAAGCGTCTTGACTTTAATGTCAAGACCTGAATAAGAAGCTTCAAGACTTTTGACCCTCATAGACAGATCCTCAATAGTTCTTTCCTGGTCCACAGTTCTCTTAATAAGAATGTTAGCCTGGGCAATAAGTTTCTCTTCATTGGCAATCATATTAGAAAGGAATTCCGATAATACCTCTTTTGGACTTGCCATAAGTTCTTTTACACTAGCTTCAAGCTTTTCATCGTAGGATTCATTTTCTAAGGCCATAAGACAAATATTGGCCTTCTCATCATCGGAGTCAGAGTCAGAATCACTCCAAGTTGCCACCATGGCTTTCTTATTCCATTTGTCACCCTTCTTGGACTAGCTCTTTGTCTTTTGAGGGCAATCCTTCACAAGATGATCCGTTTCACCCCATTCAAAACAAGACAAAGGTTTAGTCTTCTTATCATACTTGTTGTATTGAGGCTTACCTCGAAATTTTGAAGACTCTGATCCATCCTTGTTGTTGAATTGCTTCTTCATTTTGAGAATTCGAGCAAGGCCTCTTGTGATAAGAGCAAAAGGATCATCCTCATCGTCATCCTCATCTTCGGAATCAGATCCATCTTTAGGCTCATCCTTCTTAGACTTGAGTGCCAAGTTCTTAGTGCTAGCCGGAAGTTCTCCATCGTCTTCATTAAGGATCATCTCATGCGTGATCAGCTTCCCAAGAAGGTCATCAGGGGGTAGAGTGGTGAGGTCCTGTGCTTCCTCTATAGATGTTACTTTTGGACCCCATTTTTCTTTTGGGAGGCACCTCAGTATCTTCCTCACTTTCTCAACGTTGGTAAAGCTCTTGCCGAGAGAGTCAAGGTTGTTGGTGATTTCTGTGAATCGTGTGAACATGGCCTTGATTGACTCATCAGACTTCATTTTGAAGAGCTCATATTTTCGAAGGAAGATGCTGATCTTGGTGTCTTTCACTTGGCTCGTTCCTTCATAGGTGACGACCAGTTTGTCCCAAATCTCTTTAGCTGACCTACAAGATGAAATACGGTTAAACTCATCGATCAGTGCTAAAACCACAATAAAGTAAGTTAATAGCCCTGTAGTTTTTGGAGACGAGTTCAAGATCCGCTTGGATGTATTCAGACTCCTTCTTTGCGACTTTGGTTCCATTTGGTCCGTCTTTCTCTGGAATCTTCGGACCATTCTCTATAATGTTCCAAAGTTACAGATCTTGATCTATAATGCACATTTTCATCAAGGATCTCCAATGGACAAAGTTGTTTCCTACAAAGAGTGGTGGTCTGCTCGTGGACCTTCCCTGTGCAAATCCTCCGCTTGCTTCACCAGACATGATCGAAAACTCACAAGACTGTTAGATCAAAAGCAGTGAGTAAAGCTCTGATACCAATTGAAGGTTCGATAATATAAAACAGGTAATATAGAAATACTCTAGAAGGGGGGTTGAATAGAGTATGCCCGTTTTTCGCAGAAAGTCTCAAGACTTTTGGAGCTCGTATAAAACCCTTTGAGATTAAACCTGAATCACAAAGTTAGACAATCGAACCAAGTGCGGAAATAAGGTAAAGCAATATATAAAGGAAACGAGTAATTGTTTACGAGGTTCGGCACGAACTTGGCCTACGTCCCCGCCTAGGGTTCTTCCACAACCCCGTTTTGTTGAGGTGTCCTAGGAGCAGAAAAGTTATGGGAGATACCATATTTAGCACAAAACAAATCAAACTGAAGTTGATCAAACTCCCTACCATGATCACTCCGAATTGACACTATGGGCTCATTTCTTAAAGTTTGCAACTCCTTACAAAGTTTTGAAAACTCAAATAAGGCCTCTGATTTTTCTTTTAAAAAAGCAACCCAAGTATATCTAGAAAAATCATCAACAACAACTAGCATGTACTTTTTACCATTGGGAGATTTGACTCGCATAGGACCACATAAATCCATATGTAAAAGTTCAAGGGGTCTAGAAGAACTTACAACCTTTTTGGGTTTGAAAGAGCTACGTGTTTGTGTACCTCGTGTGCATGCATTGCACATATCAATACCTTTGAAGTTAAACAGTACGAACCAAGTGCGGAAATAAGGTAAAGCAATAAAGTAGAGGACACAACGAATTGTTAACGAGGTTCGGCACGAACTTGGCCTACGTCCCCGCCTAGGGTTCTTCCACAACCCTAGGATTCAACAGGCTTTATTGATTCACAAAGCTTAGGATCCTAATAGCTCACCGAGAAGCCTCTCTCCTATACAATTGCAATCAAGTCAACTCACGTTCCCTTGGAGTCCTAGACCAATCTAGAAGAGCCCCACCTCTCTCAGCTATCTAGTACAATCCTCTTACTCTCGAGAATCAATAGCCTAGTGCCCACTTCCCGAGTTATAAACTCTCGAGTATAACACTCTCTCAGAATATATCCTATAAGCTCACTGTGTATCTCTCAAATGCTTTGAAATAAAATATAAGACTCTTAAGAACAAGCAGAGAGAACACGCTGAAGAGAGATCGTAAACTTGAGGGCTGATTGTGCAATGATATTCGTGAATGTGCGTCTCTCCTCTCTCTCTTCTTCATGTCCTTTATATAGTGAAGATCATCGGTGCCACTTAAGGAAGGAATCTTCTCCAACGGCTAGGCTGATCATGGCTATCTTCGAGATCTTCTATTCTTGGAAACTTTTGAAGCCATGATCTCCGATTGTGTCCTTCTTCACTTTTCGACTATGGAAGGATATATAATTTGAAAAGCTTCCTGAAATGTTAGTGCATATATAATAATATCTGGAAGCATATAATAACATAATATAATATTCGGACATAATATAATGAAGTACAGATTTTGTGTTTCATCAACACAGCTGTCGCTTCAAGACCTTTGACACAAACTGTCTGTCAAAGCCTTTGAAACTAATTCCGATTTTCATCAAAGGGAGTGGAGTTATCAGAATGTATACGAACCGAATGTGGGTTTGGATTGATAATCGAGAACCCTTTAATCCATAAAAGGGTTTCTCAATTCTATTCAATCTGATTAATTCCAAAGGGAATACAATGTTTAAATAGGTAAATAACTGGTGTTTGGTTGGCTTCCTTAGAGGCTAAGGATTGCTTTAGCAAACTATATCCTAACTAAATAAAACTTAAACCAAAAATCCTAATATAGAAAATAATAAAATATGATAATTAAGAAAGCCTAAAGGATAGACTCTTCTAACCATCTTATTTGACCTAACTAAGAAATACTAAAATAAGCAATTCTATAATTAGACTCCAACTAACATAGGAGTTACTAAAAATAGAATATATATAAAAAAAAGAAATATAAATAATAAAATAATTAACGTTGTTTCTTCAACGACTCCCAAGGTGGATCCTTCTTCTTCCGCTTGAGGATGACATCATTCTCCTCCATTTTAAATCGACTCGTCCTCGAGTCGTCGCCTGGATCAAGATCGTTGTTTGACCCACAGAAGACCATCTTGACCTGCATCATTCTCCCCCTCTTATCTTCGATTTGTCCTCGAATCGAGTCGGAGATGATCGGCGAGGAAGGAGCAGCAACCTTCAAGGAAGATGACGGAGGAATGGGTGGAATAGGTGCCAGGAGAATTCGAGGTATAGGAACCCCAAAAACAACACCTTCATGCGCGATCGTTGAACGGACTTGATCGTCAATAAGAATAGGATCAATGACCACACAAATCTTAGCAACTGGAACTTCATGAACATGCCCAAGAGGTACAATCGCTAAATCTTGAGACATGTCATCAAGTACCTCATCCTCGTCAACGGAATCAACATGCTCGTCATGAACACTGTCGCAGTCTGATTGCAGAACAGATTCGGAGACCTTATTGGAAGCGCCTGGCAGTGTACAACACACCGTTGGAAAGCTCGTCGAGTCAGCTTCGCAACAAGCTTAAGTTGACTCAATTCTGAGGTCGGAGTCAACGGGAATCTGTGAAACAAAATCAACGTGCAGTGCAGTCTCTTGGCCAACGAAAGTATCCGAAACAACCTCCTTTACCTTCCCGTCGGCCGTATAGTCAAGTAAAATCACGTCCACATCGGGGGAGGATATCTCCATGATCTCAGAGGTAGGTGGCGCGTGAGGCTGACTATTAAGAAGTTTTTGAATATAAGCCATCCTCCAAGCGTCATCAAGCCAATTAGCTTGCCGTTGGGCCGCTTCCTCCAACTTTCGTTTTCGTTCCTCCTCCTCTCGGCGACGTTCTTCCTCATCCTCTCTTTTTTGGAGAAGCCGAATCTGATAGTGTTGTCGACACCTCTTATCTTCGATCTCCAATTGACGTTGTTCTTCCTCTTGAAGTTGAAGCCAAAGTTGGCGTCTTTTGGCTTCGCGTTGACGCTCTAGGGTTTGTTGTTGTAGCCAAGCTCTTCGACGTAACTCTTGTTGGCGTCGTTGTTGTTTAGCACGTTCCAAAGCAAAAAATCCATCCAATGGATCGGGATCATCCTCCCAATCGCCCCAAATTTCCCAAGCCATATCAAATCAAAACATCAGTAACATCAAAGAAACAAAGAGCGTAGTATAACCTGTCTCTGAATACCAATTGATACGTGGCTAATCCCGATCTTTCGCCTGTAGGCTCAGAATCAAGATTACGATGTTGAGTGTGTGGTCCAATCTTGCTTTTAGTCTTCGTTCAACGGAAGTCGAACTCGTAATTGATTCCAGACTCTGCGAATAGGATCCGACCCAACGCTCGGACTCGCACCCACAGAGACCTATACGCTATGGAAAAACTAATTAACAAGGGTGTTAATTAGATTCCTCCAATTTCCGAGATCGATGTGGACTTGGAAACTTCTTGGAATGACTTAAACGTAGACGATCGGTGTGGAATCAAGCTCCCAGTCAACTCCGGATTAATTAATCGGAACTAAACCCATGATAGCAATTTGATGGTGAATAACGTAAACAATTGGAATGTGTACGTACGTATTTGGATTGAGATCGATGAAGGTAAGTGAAGCATTTTCCGACGTGTGCCCTCTCGTTTCATTATTCAGATTTGAGAAGGGACGGGGAAAAATAAGACGGGAGAATGGGGATTCGAACCTAGGCTAAAACGCTCCCACCCTTGACCCTCAACCGAACAGGCCACTTAAGCAATGTGTTATAAACATACCTATATATAATAGTATATTGCTAGTAAAATGGGATGGACTGTAGCATACACCGGCCCTCACCTAGTTCCGTCCCTGCATCCAGCCCCCATGGTTGTAAAGATTTAAACAAACAACCCAAACCACATATTCACACACAAATCGCAAGCAATTGCAAACAAGGCTAAAGGAAAAAGATTCAGAAGTCAGATAGTGAAGTTGGGATCCAAAAGAAAGAAAACATATGTATATCCGGATTCTGAAATCACAATTTGCTTAAAGCAAGGCAAAGCTCTGCAGAAACTTTAAAAAAAAAGAGAGAGATTGCTAAAAAATAACGTACTCAAGGAAGCTAGACAAACAAAGCAATATCAAATCAAGCCATGAATCAGTGGCAAACTAATAAGTTTCAAGAAAAAAAATCAATCGAAGAAGTTGATCTGAAATTTGAAGGGCAAAGCTATGCTACTGTAGTACTGTTAAGTTTTAGGTTGTCGGGAAAATTCGAGCATACCTCAGCAATGGCCGCTTTTGGGAGGACAGGGCATTCAGCTGTTGCGTTCATCTTTCGTCGCTCAGAGTCGGGACCTCCTACGCCCTTCACCGATCGACCTTAACCAGAAAACCCTAAAAAATAGCAATTTGGGGAAAAATCAGATAAAGCGTAAAAATTGAAACTCCATTGAAGGGGGATTTGTGGGAAAATCTGAAATTCAGGCTATAATCACCTAAAAATCGGATTGAGCCCCAAATTTGGGGTGAATTTCGCATTTAAAAAAACCTAGAATACGTAGCCGAGCGCGGAAACTCTCCCGTTTCAGTCTCTTTGGCTTGCTCCGCCTTTGCTCTGCCTTGCCCTTGCCTAGACCGCGCTCCGACCCTGCTCTGTCATTCTCCATTTCGGTTGGCCAAGAGGTCGAAGATCGCTACTGAGAGACGTCAGGAAGATAGAAAGAAGCGAAATAAGGAGACGATGAACAGAAAGAAATAAAACGCGCGTTGAACTTTTTTTTTTTTTGATTAGGAAATAATTCGAGCGTCAGACATACCTGACGACTTGAGAGGCCGACGAAGTCGGCAGACGGTGAAACCGTCACTACATCTAAAAAGGTGCAACAACAAAAAGTGGAAAGCATAACCCCCGGACGAGCAAGTGAGCCAAACCCGTACACGCTGGAGACAACGTAGACTAATCACCGATGCCAAGCATCACTAGGCGGCAACACCGTCGGCCAGCGGTATATCAGGAATCCAGTCCTGTGGGCAGTGAAGACGATCCTCCAAGGAATTTTCTGTATGCGGAGTCGCCTCGATACACACCACCACGACCCCAGCCAATCCCGACACCGGTTGCCAGAGCTCCAACACGGAAGAGGAACAACAAGCACAACAGGGGTCACAACCAAGAACCACCATTGCAGAAGCACCTAGAATCTCTTTCAGACGAAAGAGAATTTATTCAAATCCTAACGGGATTTTATTGAAACCCTTTCGGGATTTGATCAAGCCCTTTGAGTTAATTAATTAAAAAAGAAAAAAATAAAAGAAAAGAGAGAGATCAGATGGGGGTTAAAAACAAAAAGAAAATGGGCCTGATTTAATACATTCTAAATCGGGTTTGGACAAAGGCATTCGGTGCTTTTTAAACTAAAAAGCTCTCTGCATGTTTCGAATAAAATTACATAGGGGATCTAGGCAAGACGGGAGAAAGACTATTAAGAGCAAGTTCAACAACTTTGCTAAAAAAATCTCTAAAATAAAGATAAAATGTCAAAATCTTTAAAAAAAATTCACTCTAACTCAAACCGTTTCTCTATTTTACAGATTTTTACATTTATTAAAGACTATAATAAATAAATGCATTTATTAAAGATATTTAATTCTACATTTTCGAAAAACTTTATTTAAACTTAATTTTATTATTTAGCATCACATTTGTTGGTGAATTAGTATATGTTACTTATCCTTTTGCACGACATAGTAATTTATTATTATTATTATTATTATTATTATTATTATTATTATTATTATTATTATTATTATTATTATTATTATTATATTCCCACATGATATTTTTTAAAACAAAATCTAGTGTCAAATTTGATATTTATTTTTAAATACTATTGATATTAATTTTAGATTGTTACTATAAAAGTTATCATAAAATTTGATAAAATATTATTCAAACTTAATCTTATTATTTTCAATTGGTTAATATATATTTTATTATAAATTAGATTGGTGATTCATTATATATGATTAATTAAAATTAATTAATTAACTAATAAGGCTTACTTTATAATTTATAAAAATAAAATCGTTCCAATTTGAGTTATGAGTTCAAGTGAATGTTTTTTGAAGTGAAAAATTTATATAATATTTTTTAAATGTGAATTTTATAGCATTAAATTTGATATGAAATTAGTTATGCTATTTTATTTATAAAAGTTAACATAGAATTATGATATTTTGTTTATCTATCTATATATATTTAACATAATTAATTTATATATTATATCAAATCACATCAATTTATTATTATTAATTTTTAAAAATAATTATATTTTTATTACTACTAATTAAGTACAAAATTATATTTTTTTTCTATATTATGGGTGAAAATGTGGGGTTCTATCATTAAATTCTATATAAGGACAAGTGAATATTAAATTATAGAGATCATTTTCTCTTCCTCCAAATTTATAGATTTTTTCCCTCTCTCAATCCATTTCTCTATTTTAGATATGGTTTTGGAGAAGTTGTTGGGGAGAAAAAATGGGTTTTTTTTCTCTAAAATCTCTCTTTTTCTCTATTTTAGAGCAGCTGTTGGGCTTGCTCTAACAAGGCTATTTTTACAAAATTGCATACAAGTTCTTCTCATTCTAAAAAAACAATTACAAATCAGCTCGAGAGAAGAATTGAAAACTAACGCTATTTAACCTCGTTTCACTTTGAAGAGCCACAAACGATAGAGAGAAATCACTTATACCTTGTTCATTGCGGTAGATTTGTCGGGGTTTTCAACAGATCTACCAAATTTAAGGCAAGAAGCTTCATTTACAATTGATTTTTATTGGTTTTTATTTGAAGAAATTGTGTTTTTAGGGTTTAAAATTAGAATTGAAATTGGTGAAATTGGTTGTTGTTTGTGTGTTTTGTTTGATTGTTGTTGATTTGGGTGTTGTTTGGGTTGAATTATGAGTAGCAATTGTAACGAAAACGAAAGAAATTGCTCGTTTTGTTGCGATTGGAGTTAGTTTCTTTTACGTTTTTTCATGGCTTACTATCGGGCAAAGAGCATGTGTAGATCTCGCAAGGTGATGATATATGCTCGGCTACTGTCACCGAGCCTCTTGTGTACTCTCACCACTTTTTGCCGAGGTTCCTTTGTACCCTCGAAAACTTTTGCCGAGCCTTCTTTGTACCCTTGACATCATTTGCCGAGGTCCTTTATTTAGCTCGTCCTCTCCGAGGTTCGGCAAATTTTTCAAACGACAACTATAAATAACCGTTGAATGCCATTCAATAATCATCCAAATTGATCGACATACGAAAGTGAGTATCGATCAATTCGTTCATTGATAAATTTCACCGATTTTAGCCAGTTTTCTAGCAAACAATTCATTCGAGAGATTTAGGTTTTTTTTTCATTTGCTCTGATTCGTAGATGAGAGCTTTGGACCTTTTTGCAATTTGTTTGAAAAAATGAAAACGACCTGCGTTAAATTACTTAAAATTGTCTTGACAATAGTCATTTTTTGGATCTTGTCTAAATCCTCACTCAAATTAAACTTAATTGCGAGACCGACCCACTAAAATATCATAATTACGTTTGGCACAAATTAGAAATTGGGTTTAACAAAATAAAAAAAGTTAAACTGGTAATTGGGTTTAACAAAATAAAAAAAAGTTAAAATGGTAATTTTCGTCGCCGGTTTATTCTAGTGGGTCAATTTCAAAATTGACTCCTAAGCAGAAACAGAGTCAAAATCTCAAATCAAATTTACACAAATTCAAATCACTAATAGAATTTTGTTATTTAACATCGGTTAATTAACATCGGTCAGAAAAACCTGCCATGTAAAATAATTTTTTGACATCGGTTAATAAATTTGTGATGTTGAAAATAAAACAGACACCACACTATTTTTTGACCGATGTTAAAAAAAAGTTTTTTTTTTTTAAAATTAAGCGCGGGACAAACCTCGCCCATATGAAATACACGTGAAATAGTTAATCACTTAGAAAAATTTTAAGAAAAAAGAAACACCCCTAATACTTAGAAAACCCTTCCAAACCCGATTGAGCCTCCCGTGACAGCGAAATCCCGGTTCCTTCTCAACTCCTCCCTGTTAACCCCCAACCCATTCCTCCTCTAATCTCGCCGGCTTTCGAACTCGAGGGTGGCTCCGGTGGCGATGTAGGCTCTCCGACGAACAACGCTCCCTTCCTCCTCCAATCTCAGCCTTCAGCGAGCAGAGAACAACACTCCCTTCCTCTCCACTCTCCAGTCTCTAGATCGAGACCTAGCCAGTCGGTGGCTGCTCTTGCAAGGCGCTCATCTTCCAGATCTAGCCATGGAGGTCGCCCATCTTCCAGATCTAGCCATTGAGATGTCCCATCTTCGTTCTTTCTCACGAGGCGCCCATCTTCATTCTCTGGACTCCGGTTTCTCCAATAGAGGTGATTCCGACTTAATCTCATATCCACTCATCTGACCTTGCTCACTGTGTCAATCCTCCTCCAGACCTAGATATGGTAATTCCGGCTTATGGTCTTTGTGTCTTCTCGTTGTTCCTTGTTTGTAGTTCCTCGTTCGCTCATCGCCTCCTTCATTCTCGTCATCTGTTTGGTCAGGCGTCCCTTGTTGTGAAGGCCATCGAATTGGCTTCCAGGTTTTCCACAATCTTCTTCTTTCAAAGTTTGCTTCCATTTTTTGTTTAATCTGCTAATAGTTGGCTTGCTTTTGTTCTCTATATAGGTTATTGCTTGCTGTTTTTGGTTGGCTTGCTTCCATGTTTACTTCCAGGTTTTCAGTTTGTTTATTCTTTTTTCAAATTAAATGAGAAAGGAGTTATTGATCTTATTGCATCAATTTAGGAGTTTCCATGTAGAGACTTTCCATCCTTTGTCTATTGATCATATATTCACCGACTTGTTGGTTTTTTTTTTAAATTTGATTTGTCTATTCCGTTTTTGGTTGGTTAATGTGTATGTTTGGTGAATTGATGGGTGTGGAATGTGTATCAAGGGAATGTAAGGAGTCAAATAAGAGGTCACTAGCACAATATTGGCTTTAAGTGTTTATTTTCATATTGATGTTCTATTTTTTATGTGTGGAAAATAGAACAAGCGTGGTGGAAAGGTCAAGCTCTAGTCTATTGTTATGTCGCTGTTTGAGTTCGATTATGCTGAGAAAGGCGATGCTCTGTATGGTGAGATTTCTAAGCTCTATTTGTCTCTCATATTTGAATATCTATAGTATTTTCAGTATTACTCTTGATTCCTTCTTATGCTTGCACATTTCGAGAATCATCTCTGTAGCTCTGTCGCTGCGTTTTCATGGAAGTTTAACATTATCAGTGTTTTAATCCTAGAAGGAATTACTGGTATTGTTGTTTGAAATGGTTGAATTTGTGTTTGAGTCTCTGTTTCTTTGGAAAAGAAAAGTTCATGGAACACCATAAGGGTGAATCATATAGAGAATTTTATTCTAATGCTCATAATTATTAATAGAATCCTGATATGATTTCTCCCTTGATTTGTTACAGCTATGTAACTTGCATTATCACTGGAGAAGCTTGTAAATTAATGAGAAACTCCTGAACTTGCGTAGTGTAAGATTTTCTGTCTGACATCATCTAGATTTTGCTTTTTGTTGGATATGGAAGCATTCATTATGCTGCCTATTCTTGAATTTTTCGTACCACAAGTAGCTGACAAGACCAATGATGTCCATCTGAAAGAATTTGCTGAGGGAGAGTTTTTGAATGTGCAAGTAAGTAAAGGCAGCTTGAGCATTTGAGAATTGAGATCATTGCCATGTCTCAAAAATGCGTGTTTAGTTTTTGCTAATATCAACCTATTGCTTTTCGTTTTTAGATGGAGGCGAACAAGAAAATTTTAGAGTATGTTGCGCAGCTTAGAAGGGTCGGCAAGGGACATGGTAATGTTTCATGATACTTGAATATTCTTTATCCTTTCAGGTTTCTACAAGTGTTTCTATCCTTGCATAATGCTCTGGTGTGTGGAGAGTCTTGGGAAATAATTTCAGCTTATGCTAGTAATCTCTCTTTGGCTATTTGTGCACATTCTCACTATTTGTTCATACTTCATAGTCTTTAAAATAGATCTGAATAGAGGTATGAATGTGCAGGATAAATTTTGTGTTCCTTTAATGTTAGCTTGTCAAATTTTGAACAGGCCAAGCAATCCCTGATTGATATTCCTATAATCTCTCGCCCGACATCACCGTCTCAGGCCTCAGGTTTCCTATAATCTCTCTCCCTTTTGCCTTTATTTCTTATTCCCCTAACATCTGTTGTGCCCTAAATCGCCTCTTTTTTCCCTGATACTGTGTGGGAATTGTTCTATTTTTTTTCCTTTATGAAGCTGTTTGGAAACCTGCATTGGTTGTTGTTGTTGTTGTATTGAATTGATTGTGCTGTGTGGGAATCATAGTTCGAAGCAAACACACCTGTGTGGCTTTATTTGTTACTTTGACTTGTTCTAATTAATGCATTGTGCTGACAATCTATAATCTAAATTTATAATTGAAATCTGTAAAAAGTGTTGTTGTTGTTGTATTGAATTGATTGTGCTGTGTGGGAATCATAGTTCGAAGCAAACACACATGCGTGGCTTTATTTGTTACTTTGACTTGTTCTAATTAATGCCTTGTGTTGACAAGCTATAATCTAAATCTGTAATTGGAATTTGTAAAAAGTCAAAACAGTTTAACATTCTCTTTTTGCCATTGTAAGAACATTATATCTAATTTAAAGCTTATTAGCTCAAATGGTAGAGCATTGCGTTCAAACACAAAGATGCGGGTTCAAATCCCGCATAGGCTACGATAATAAAAAAAAACCCGCAAATATGTCATTTCACATCGGGTAATAGCTGATGTCTTTCAAAAAAAAATCGATGTCTATGTTGGGGATGTAAAAAGTCAAAACAGTTTAACATCGGGTAATAGCCGATGTCGTTGTATGTTAGAACATCGGTTATATTTTATAATCGATGTTATAGGATAACAAAGACATCGGGTTTATAAATATAAACGATGTTATAACATACAAAGACATCGGGTTCTGGCCGATGTGAAAAACTTTTGACTTTTTACATCCCCACATAGACATCATATTTTTTTTGAAAGACATCGCCTATTACCTGATGTTAAATAACAAATTTCTAGTAGTGAATGGTTCTCAAAGAGAACTACGGGTGATTTGATCTCGTTCCAAACGGGTACGTAGAACACCCAACATAAAGCTCAAGCTTGTCGGGTCCAATCACCAAACCCAAAAATTAAATCATTTCAAACACTCTGAACTACGTAAGGCTTGATTCTCTTCGAAGAGATATGTGGACAACCCGTTAAAATTTGGGTGCAACCCAAATCACCAAAACCACTCAAACCCTGGTGTCGACATAACTTTGAATCAAAGGGATAACCAAAAGGATCCAAACTCAAATTATAAAAAAATAAATAAAATATGTTTTACAATTATTCACGCATTTTTGTTCAACATATTTTTGGCACGCACAGTGGGACCCTTTTTGCCTTTTCACCTCTTAGTTGTGTTGATGCTAATATTTTTCTATTTCTTACTTGTCAGGAGAAAATGGCACCAAGAGCTATTGTCAACTTCAACGAATTGCCAGCTACCTTTCTCATGGAAGGTGGCCGCTGGATTAAGAA
Organism: Persicaria maculosa; assembly: GCA_963922045.1. Lineage (NCBI taxonomy): Eukaryota > Viridiplantae > Streptophyta > Magnoliopsida > Caryophyllales > Polygonaceae > Persicaria > Persicaria maculosa. Next base: position 52,646,591 of record OY998254.1, read on the forward strand.
GAGATCGTTTAAGGTCCAGCTTGACATGACTAGGGAGACAATCATCGCTGAGATCCCGATTAACAACAACTTTGAAACTATCAAGGAGGATGTAACCAACAGAGAGGAGCCCACTACTAGGCCTGCTCGTGGGCCGATCATTCGATTTATCAAGAGAAATGATAACTTAGCGAAGATCTCAAAGCCAGTTGTGAATGAGACAAAGAACGAAAACAAGCCTCGCATGAAGATAGGGCGCAAATGTGGCTCCCAACGCGGAAAGACCGGAGCACTCTACAAATGGGCTCGTTCCCTACTTTGGAACAGGCCAATGCAACATTGTGGAAAGCTGCCAAGGATCTTCTCGATAGCCCAAGAAAAATCCTCTTTGGGTCTATATCTGTCGACATGAACAATGTAGTACATGTTTTGGTTACCTCATGTTCAGATGAGGAGTTGGAAACGATATCATCAACTGTGAAGGCTCAAAGAGCCAAGGTTCCTGAGGTTGAGGTACCAAATCCGGCCAAGCCTCAAAAGGAGATATCAAAGCCTTCTCATGCCTAGAAGAAAGGAAAGGTTCTGGCTATAGCCGAAAAATCAACGTTGCTTCCCAACCAATTTGAGAAATGCGAGCGGCGGGTGACAAGATCTATGTCTAAGGCCAGTTCATATGCTAGAGTGACCACCCATTCTTCAAATCCAAAAACAATCCAAGAAAAGGAGCAAAATTCCCCGCTATATGGGGATCCTACTTCTTTATTTCGAGAAGAAGAGTTTCCACTTGTTGTGGGTGGAGGCGGGTCACATTCTTGCTCTGAAGACAAAGTTGAAAGCATGCAAGTCTTAGTGACTAGGGCAACAAGCACCGAAGAGCAGCTCCAGGAACTACAAAAGAAGCTAGAGGAGAGAGACTTTCAAATTCAATTGTCCATGACCCAACTCCAACAACAAAATTCGGATAATAGACAGGAGCAAAATTCAAAGAACAGACAAGAGCAAACTTCATAGAATAGGTAGGTACCTTCCAGAGTAGGAGAAAGCGGTACCTCTATCTCTCCTCAAGAAATAAAAGAATGGATCGCGCGGGGGATTCGAGAGTTCAAGATCTCCTAAAGTTCGCATGTGATTGGTTACAAAAAACCTTATCCCGCGTAGTTTGATGCAATCCCATTTCCTTGGAATGACCAGAGGTCAAACTTTGATAAATTCGATGGGATCAATGGGTCACCTCATGAACACTTGGCCCACTTTTACTCGGAATGTGGAGAAACCGCCTTAAGTGATACTTTGTTTATCAGACAGTTTGCCCGGTCATTACGAGGATCGGTCTTCACTTGGTACACGCAGCTTCAACCGAAGTTTATCCAAACATGGGATGACTTACAAAAAAGACTTCTTGGCTGAATTTGTGAGCTCAAAAGCGAGAATCTCCATTATGGACATGGCAAACAACCAACAAAGGTCAAATGAATCAGCTAATGATTTCATCGCAAGATGGAGGAGTTTGAAACTTCAATGCCTAGAGAAATTGAGCAAAGAAGCGTGTGTGCAGATGTGCGTCAACAATCTACTTCCCGAGCTTTATATTCAGGTTGGTAGTGCAGAGCCTCGTGCATTCGATGCCTTGGTTTCAAAAGCTTGCAATGTTGAGCGGCAAGTGGCTCGGCGCAAGCCTACAGCAAACCAACCTCAAATTAATGAAGGAATGAGGGAGAACAATAAAAAGTCCATAAATAAAGGAGAGTCCCTGGCTACTTTCATTAAGCCTCAAGGGAAATCCTCAGGGAGCAATTCCAAGACACAAGAGAAGGCTCATACTAGAGAGCCTACTAAAAGACTATCTCTCGATGAGAGGAACTAGAAAATATATCCCTTTGACGATGAGGATGTGATGTGCGCTCAAATAACCATGATTTTCGCTTACATCTATATCAATTTCTGTATGCATTTCATGTCTCTGGGCTAGAATAATACAGACTATGTGTAGTTTATTCTTATTTGCCAATTATGGAGGTCTACACTAGTTTCTGTTTAATTTCACAAAAATTGAGACACTTTACAATCAATTCAGAGAAGGGAAGAAAACTATAAAAGTGCTCGAGGTCGATTACAGAAATCCCAAGGTCTAGTAGAAGTTGAGCCAGAACATATCGAGCAGAAGACAAGCAAGAAGTCCACTCGACAAGACTAGTTGACGTCGACCAAACTGGTCGATGTCGAGTACAATGTGGTCAATGACACCTTTAGAGATCGAGATCGAGCACCAGACGAGCACATGACCACTCGAGGACACCAGACGAGCACTTACCTACCAAGGCACGAAGATCTATCATGAAGAGAAGATATTTATCCACATTATTAAATACCCACTTTTACTTTAGGGAATTTTATTTGTTTATTTATCACAATTATATCTTAGGAAAGAGATGAGTAGGATTAGATAGAGATAGAGTTCTTCTTTCCTTGGATAGCGAGGATTGAACACTATAAATAAGGCCCTATGGGCTGGTTTTTTTTATCATTCTATTCTCAAGCAATTGAGCAAATACTAGTTAGGCAATTTAGAGGTTTTATTGGGAGCTTTTGGCTGAGTAAGGTGAAAGAGGCGAGAGCGAAATTGGCGTTATTCGGTTGTAAGATTTTGTTCACATTAATGCATGTAGTTATTTTCATGAAATTATTGTTGTATGTTTCTATCATGAACATCGAGTAGTCACCCAACTTCTAGGGTCGGGGTGAGCCCGACGGTAGCCATGTAAGGTAATGCATCAAAGGTACACCTTTTATTGTGATTTCATCTTCTATCCATGATTTACATGATTCTTTTGCGATAGTCGAAGGTGATCCTTATTTGTGTTATTGAAGCGAAAGTGATCTTAATGCAAACTTGGATTAATTATGTGAAAAGGGTAGTAACAATTAAGGTTTATGTGAAAGCCTTTATCTTCTTAATTGTTAATGATGAAAGTTATTTGATGAAAATGCATGATCTTTTATACGTTTGCATGGCATGATTCTTATATGGTTATCGTTGTGGCGTTAATACTTCGATTCTAGGAGCTTTTAGTTTATTGAATTACATCCTTCGAATTTGAGTTTATTTCTGCCTTTTATTGTAATGTAAAGCTACAATTTTTATCTGCACTGACACTCGACATCGAGAAGATCTGGTCGATATCGAGTACTATTAGTCGACGTCGAGTACTACTCACTACTAGAATTATGTTCATAGACATCGGGTATAAACCGATGTTAATCGAAAAAAAATTCGACGTGTTAGTGGGAGGCGTTAAAGATCCCAACTTTATCACATCGGTTTATAACCGATGTCTTTAATAATTTATAACATCGTTTTTCTTTTTAATAATGACTTAAATACATGAATATAATTACTTTTTATTGATTCATCTAATGTTAAACCATTATTATTTTTCATTTCTATCCATTTGGAGGTATGTGGGGTAATACAAAATTTCAAATTAGCATCGCTATTTTTTATAAACCTGATGTCTTACATTGCTATACACATCGGTTATGTAGTATTCAATTTGTGAATACTCTTTTTTAATTTGTAATTTGTAATATTATTTTATATAAATATAATATACCATATTGAATATTTTCAAAGTCAATGTTATTTATATATTTTCAAATCGGTTTTTTCTTTGAAAATGATTTTTTGATTATTTACAACATCATTTTATATATTTTTAACGATGTAATTGCTACATATACACATCTGTTTCCTTTTTATAATTTTCATATATGCTAGGTTTAGAAATCGATCTTTATCGTAGTGGTCGACATATTTACAGATAGCATAAGAATCCAGGACAACCTTGACGTAACAATTTGGCTGCCTGCATCACATTAATAACACGGCCATCCTCCTCGGGGATGCGCCCACGAAATCTGCACACAACCTTACCGTCCGACGAGAGGGTCACGATTCTCCGTCCACAATCAATGATTGCACCATGGCGAGTAAGCCAATCCATGCCGAGGATGATGTCCCGAGGAAGGATCGGAAGCAGAATAAGATCGGCAAGGTACTCATCGCCACCTATCGCGATGGGGAAACGGAATAACATTTTCCTACTTCAAACTCTTTTCCCATTAGGAAATTTCACACTAAAGGAATCATCTAGAGTCATATATTCTAATCCGAGTCTTTCAACAGTTTGCTCGGCTAGAAAAGAATGAGAATCACCTGAATCAAAAGGAATATTACTTGGCTAAGGCTAACGATAGATAACATCCTGAGCCATAGAAGAAGAAGTGTCATCCATACTACACATTTCATATAGTCGCGGACCCTGCTGAGATGGCCCGACGACATTCTTCCCTTTGTTCATAGTCGACTGTGAACCTGCAGGAATCTGAGTATTCTGCTGGTACTACTGCGGAATGTGTTGTTGCTGATGAGATCTTAATCCTCATCGTCTTCTGCAAAGACATACAGCTCGACGAGTTTGTCCAATTCGGAGCTATGTTATTGTGATGCTGCATCTCTCTCCGACTCAGCATGCTCACACATCTCTTTCATCTCATCCCTAGCATGATCACAGAGTTTTCTCCAGTTCCTTCACATTTCGTCCCTTATTCCTGTATATTTCCCCGGTCTCTCTCGCGCGGAGCATCTGCCTCGCTCTTCTTGCTTGCAAAGCCTGGAATGCTTTCCAATATGCTAGAATCTCTTCTTTGGCTCCTCCTCACTAGGACTTTGAGATGGTTCCATGCCGTACACTCAGACGAGGTTCTAGAGGTACTTTCTCCTTTTGTCATCTAGGGGAGCTAGCATGGCTCTCTTTTCCCTTTGCTGCCTTTTCCTCGCTATAGAATCGAGGAGTTCCCAAATTATGTTCCTTATACCACTCGCGGATGAGCTTCTTGCCATATTCTGTGGCTGCAACTCCTTCAGGAGGGTCGACCAGGACATTCTTCCCCCTTGGATAGCTCAACTGTAGCTTTTTCCACGACCGTCACCTCTGTGCTGGAGTCCGACACAGTGTCAGATTTGTTGGTAGGTCCATGCATTGGGGGTAACTCGTGGCATACAGTCCTAAGGTCTTGCTAACATTAGGCATCTATCGAGGAGGGCGAGGAGTCATCAGTACTCGAGCGAGACAATCCAGAAAGAGAGATTTAGAACAAAAATAAAGAATATAAGCTTAGTCTATGGCGGGGGCAGGAGCTTGAGCAGGACTATCAGACAAGTATTTTAAAAAATCACTTCCAAAACTGTTTACTTTTGTAAATAGAACTTAGTTTTGATAAAAGCCTTTGAAATTCACTTTTGGAAATCATTTTAAAATCCAAATGAAAACGTTTTAAAACCTACAGCTCTGATACCACCTTCTGTAACACCCCTTTTTAGATCCCAAAGGAGTGTTGCAGCGCCAGTGAATCCGCAGACTTTAATGTCTTTGAATTCACCTGAGGCTTATAGGGACATGCAACAATGCTCCCATAAACAAGATGATAATTTAAGCAATTAAAATAAGATATGCGGAAGTTAATTAAATATCCTAGTTTAAAATATCTGATCACAATAACATAAAAATACCAAAACCATAAAGTAGGAATAACTCCAAAATAGCTTAAACTAAAGTAGCAATGCGAAAACTTTAGGGGTTCAAAAACTTGTAGTAAAAGATTCAATAAATGATAGCCTGCTCTTCAACTCTCTCCTGCTCTGCTGCTTGCACTAGACCTGTGGAATATGGTCTGGTGTTTCGTGAGAACGAAGGACACCAGCCATCCAATAAATAGGATGATTAGTACAATAAAGACTAGCAAATGATAGGGAAAATGTTCAGACTTTAACCTTGCAGTGACCATAAAACGGTATGTCTCAGGTTAAGGGAAAGACACGAATATTTAATAGTGGAAACTGAGTAAAAAGGTAAAAATTCACGACATGACTCGGATGATCATAACGATCGATTATAAGATAAGAAAAGAAATTATACCCGAGACAGATGAGTATAATAACTGAAATGATCACCTATTTAACAGTCGATAATAATCATACTCACAATGATAATAATAACAATAATAATACGTGGTACCGATCGGGCCTTTAACAAGGACCACGACCTACATCAGATCGTTGTTTTATAACCCCGCAGAGAATGCATTCCGGGATGGTGTTTCATGAAACCTTGTAAGGCGGTGGCTTAACGAACCACAACCTGCAAGTCAGTCTACTGCATAACTTGCCAAAGGCATAAAGCCACTCGCATCACTTGGTGCGCATTTTAACATATCATAACTAAGCATCACGTGGTGCCTATCTTATCATACATAAACAATTTATACTAGGTGATCATAATAACGACATTAAATCAAACAGGGACCAGCATGGATAGTTCAAAGAGTCTTACTATCACATGCCACTAGTTTCATGAAAGAACAAGCAGAATATCATGCACTTTAGGAAGAAGAAAATGGGCAACATTTACTTATCTCGTGTTATAAACAAACAATCACATTTAAACTGCATATCACTATAATTCATTTAATAATTGCCCATTAATTTAACTCATGCTAATTTATGATTAAAAAGATAAATTACATCAAGCAGACGGGTATGCAATTTATCGAAATTGGCAAGGAAATTGGCCACATGGCCGCATTCGACACTGAAGAATTAAAAAGGCACGCCAAAAGAATCACGAAACACGCAAAGGGCGTTGAACGAAATCACTTGCCTTAACCTTCGATAATCAGCTGATGACAACGAGGCGAGATTTTAGCACCTATTGAATCCAACGGAAACAAGGAACAATTAATATTGATATTTTATAAAATTAACTTTACTTAACTCAATTTGAAATTGAATTAATTCTATAAAGTTAAATATCTATACCAATAAGAATTCCTCGGGAAGCGGGATCCAGCGTGGGTGCTTTGATATTTCTTGGTGTCGCTGAAACGGGCAAGAATTGAATAGCTTAGAAACATTGGCCGCATAACTTAATAAATAATTAACTTAGGGCCATAAACGAAAATAGTATAAACATAAGGGAGACTTTCTGCGAATTGTTGTAAAAGAGATTAAAATCTCTGATTGTTCCCAATCGGAGGTCTCACGCACCGGAGAAGAAGAAAGCGCAGGGTGAAGCTACGAGGTTCGGTGCGGCTTTCCTCCGGCGTCGGTGGCTAGTGGCGAGGGCGGGGACCTCGGCGGCGCTTCAGGCGGTGATTGGCGACGGCAAGGCAGCGACCGGAGGCGATGGGCGCGACAATCAGAGACGAAGGCAGCGACATTGGAGGCGCCTCGGTCTGCTGTTCGTGGGCGTGGCAATCGGAGACAAAAGCAGAACGGCTCGGCCTTGGGCCTTCTCCGGGCAAGGTGATGGTCGGCGGTGATGGCTCGACAGTGATGGGTGTTCTCCGGGCTCGGCCTTGGCGGTGACGTTCGTCGGCGGCTTGGGCAGTGGTGGCCGGGGCTGTCACGGGAGTAAAAGGGGAGAGGATTGGGAGAGACGGTGAGGCTGTATGATGTTGAATAAATTTTGGGTTGTGGGAACCCTAAAATTTGACGTATATCTATAATGCTGAATTAGGTTAGATAAAAAGATGGATTTTTGATTCTTCGCAATTAAGAATCAATTAAAATAGGGATTAAGGATAGATAATAGAATTTAAGAAAAAAGAAATAAAAGGAATGGATAAAAATAGAGATAACGGGATGAATATTATTTAATTTAACTTTATAAATTAAATAATAATAGTATTTAGAGGATTTATGTAATTAAATCCATCATATATATTATTACCCTTTAGAATAATTTAATTATTCTAATTCATAGCTATATCTTAGGTGAATTTATTAAATGACTAAATTCACAAGATATACTATAGTTTTATATAATACAGATTGATTTAATTAAATAAAAATAAGAAATAGCCCAAAAATAATTTGGGGTATTTCATACCTCCACACTAAAAATAAGTTTCGTCCCGAAACTTAGAAAACAAATGAGACATGTATATTGAAGATAGGATAGTAACCTCGAAATAGAATATGAAAGGATATAGATTGATCAAAGCAAAGCTAGGTGTATCTAACAATGGTTCTCGAATAGGAAAAGTTTAAGCATGCTTTGCTTAATGAACTTATCAAATACGTGAGCGATGAGAATTACATCCAAAGTAACTCATTGCTTTCCGAACTCCTCGATGGCAAATCTTGAAATTTTTAATCCTATAAATACAGTATATCTCTATAGTTATAAGTATCTAAAACAAAGATAATAAAATTTTGAAAGTCGTCTTTTGATATTCACTCTCATTGCTCGAGATAAGTGAACTCGCATTATATAAGAAACAGGGTTAACTAGATTGTCATTGGCTTTCGTCTCAGACCCATCTGGCTTCCTTTTCCAGGTTGCCAAATGGCTCGGGTGGCTTTGAAGGCAACCATTGTGACAAAACTAGCCAGCCTTATTCATACGAGATGAGTTGCGGGTCTTCGTCTTCTAGTTTATAGACGGGAACGTTGTCCGTTTCTTCAGCACTTGCGTTCTTTCTTCATTGTCTTCTTCATAAACATAAATCGCGCATATCTATATACTATTCTCGAGCTTTTTACCAATGAGAGTTCGGTTGCTCGATCATGGAAATGAGAATGGAATATGTAACCCATGATCGTTTAATCCTATCAAGATTTAGGAAAGGGGAACTACCTACATAAAAAGTAACTAATTATCCTCCTGAAGAACCTTACGTATGACATATCGATCTTTAATCACTGATTTCACATGCAGATATTATTCCTGCTTATACAGAAGTAAAACAGAGGAGCCCTTTTAGACTCTATAGGGAGTTCTTCCCGACTCTTTTTCGATATCTATAAAAACACGGATTGACCAACTTGGTATGGAATCAGAAGTATCAACATACTAGAGCCGACTGTATAAAATGGAAGGAATATTATTAGGGAAGTGTTCATAGCTTATATGGTATTCAACGTTAGAATATTACCATTGAGCCCACAAATTCCTTACTTTGACTCAAACCTGTAAGGTTGTAAGGATGAATCCAAAACATTAACCAAATGAACTATGATGAAAGGTCTCTGACAAGCATCCCTTATTTATTACTATCCGAATAAATGAGGTAATTGGATCACTAGGCGACTTGCACTAAGTAGAAAACAACTGAAGAAAGCGTTTTCGCATTTCTTCCTCAATTTCCCAAGTCATCTTCTTAGTCCCGTGCTTTGACCAAAGCACTTTGAAACGCGGAACTACCTTGGTGCGAAGTTGCTTCTCTCGTTGGTCTAGAATCTGCACCGGTTCCTTCTCATAGGTTCCGATGGGGCGGACCTCAATGTCCTCATAACTCAAGATATGGGTTGGGTCGGGCACATACTTCCGTAACAGTGATACATGAAAGACGTCATGTACTGGATGAGCTAACGGAGGCAGAGCAAGGCGGTAGGCCACATTGCCTACACATTGCAAAATCTCAAATGGCCCGACATATCAAGGGTTCAGCTTTCCTCGCTTTTCAAACCAGAAAACTCCCTTTGTGGATGACACTTTCACGAACACCTTGTCGCCCACCTCAAAGTTGACCTCTCTACGCCTAGGGCCAGCATAAGACTTTTGGCGACTCTGAGCGCCAATATTCGTTGCCTTATCATTGCAACTTCTTCAGCTGTCTTCTCTAACAGCTCATGATCTATATGGATAGCATCATTCGCATCATCCCAACACACTGACGATCGACACTTCCGTCCATAGAGGGCTTCAAAAGGAGTCATCTTTATGGATGAATGTCAGCTATAGTTGTAGGTGAACTCAATCAAACTTAAACTGGTCTCCCAATCTGTTGGCCTATCCAGGATGATAGAGAAGCTCAGTGTCATAGTCCTTGATCAGCTCTAACCAGCGTCTCTGTCTCATGTTCAACTCCTTCTAGGTGAATACATACTTGAGGCTTTTGTGGTCGGTGTATATCTGGCAACGAATACCATACAGCTAATGGCGCCAGATTTTTAGAGAAAATACCACAACAACTAGTTCCAAATCATGCACTGGGTAGTTCTCCTCGTACAACCTTAACTGTTGTGATGCATAGGCTATCACCTTCCCATCTTGCATCCGTGCACAACTCAAACCTTGCTTGGAAGCATAACTGTAAATCATATAATCCTCTGACTCCTTAGGAAGTGTCATAATAGGTTATGTGGTCAACCGCTTCTTGAGCTCATAGAAGCCCGCTTTGCACTTGTCATTCTAGACGAATTTCTGGAATTTACGCAGAAGTAAGGTCAGTGGTTTGACCAATTTAGAAACTATAGTACCCTGCTAGTCCCAGAAAACTCCAGATCTCCTTGACATTCTTTGGCGGATTCCACTTTTCTACAACGGTTATCTTTTGGGGTTCGACCATCACCCCTTTCTCTGAGATGATGTGGCATATGAGTGCCACATGCTTCATCCAAAAGTCACAATCAGACAGCTTTACGTACAACTGATGCTCTCGCCACGTCATCAAAATAGTTCTCAAGTGTTCGGAGTGAGTCTCCTCACTTAGCGAGTAGATCAAAATGTCGTCAATGAAAACTACGACGATTTATCCAAATACTGGTGAAAGCAACGGTTCATCAGATCCATGAAGACTGCTTGAGCATTTGTTAAGCCAAATGGCATCACCACGAACTCATAATGCCCATAACGTGTCCTGAAAGCAGTCTTCGGAATATACTCGTCACGAACTCGGAGCTGATGGTAACCAGATCAAAGGTCGATCTTGGAGAATACCTTTGCTCCTTGAAGCTGATCTAACAAGTCATCGATGCATGGCAGCGGATACTTGTTCTTGATCGTCACCTTGTTCAGCTCCCGATAATCAATACACAGGCGGAAAGAGCCGTCTTTCTTCTTCACAAACAACACAGGAGCACCCCAAGGTGAAGCACTGAGTCGAATATAACCCTTCTCTAACAACTCTTCAAGCTGACTCTTTAATTGTTGCATCTCCACTGGAGCCATGCGATATGGGGCTTTGGAAATAGGAGCGGTTCGTGGCTCTAAGTCAATGGTGAACTCAATGCACCGCTTCAGAGGTAAAATAGGAATCTCATCGGGAAAAACATCAGAAAATTCTCGAACTACAGGAATATCGGAGATAGAGACCAGTTCGGGCGGCTGATTCTACAGATAGCATAAGAATCCAGGACAACCTTGACGTAACAATTTGGCTGCCTGCATCACATTAATAACACGGCCATCCTCCTCGGGGATGCGCCCACGAAATCTGCACACAACCTTACCGTCCGACGAGAGGGTCACGATTCTCCGTCCACAATCAATGATTGCACCATGGCGAGTAAGCCAATCCATGCCGAGGATGATGTCCCAAGGAAGGATCGGAAGCAGAATAAGATCGGCAAGGTACTCATCGCCACCTATCGCGATGGGGAAACGGAATAACATTTTCCTACTTCGAACTCTTTCCCCATTATGCAATTTCACAATAAAGGAATCATCTAGAGTCATATATTCTAATCCGAGTCTTTCAACAGTTTGCTCGGCTAGAAAAGAATGAGAATCACCTGAATCAAAAGGAATATTACTTGGCTCAGGCTAACGATAGATAACATCCTAAGCCATAGAAGAAAAAGTGTCATCCATACTACACATTTCATATAGTCGCGGACCCTGCTGAGATGGCCCGACGACATTCTTCCCTTTGTTCATAGTCGACTGTGAACCTGCAGGAATCTGAGTATTCTGCTGGTACTACTGCGGAATGTGTTGTTGCTGATGAGATCTTAATCCTCATCGTCTTCTGCAAAGACATACAGCTCGACGAGTTTGTCCAATTCGGAGCTATGTTATTGTGATGCTGCATCTCTCTCCGACTCAGCATGCTCACACATCTCTTTCATCTCATCCCTAGCACGATCACAGAGTTTTCTCCAGTTCCTTCACATTTCGTCCCTTATTCCTGTATATTTCCCCGGTCTCTCTCGCGCGGAGCATCTGCCTCGCTCTTCTTGCTTGCAAAGCCTGGAATGCTTTCCAATCTACTAGAATCTCTTCTTTGGCTCCTCCTCACTAGGACTTTGAGATGGTTCCATGCCGTACACTCAGACGAGGTTCTGGAGGTACTTTCTCCTTTTGTCATCTAGGGGAGCTAGCATGGCTCTCTTTTCCCTTTGCTGCTTTTTCCTCGCTATAGAATCGAGGAGTTCCCAAATTATGTTCCTTATACCACTCGCGGATGAGCTTCTTGCCATATTCTGTGGCTGCAACTCCTTCAGGAGGGTCGACTAGGACATTCTTCCCCCTTGGATAGCTCAACTGTAGCTTTTTCCAAGACCGTCACCTCTGTGCTGGAGTCCGACACAGTGTCAGATTTGTTGGTGAGGTCCATGCATTGGGGGTAACCCATGGCATACAGTCCTAAGGTCTTGCTAACATTAGGCATCTATCGAGGAGGGCGAGGAGTCATCAGTACTCGAGCGAGACAATCCAGAAAGAGAGATTTAGAACAAGAATAAAGAATATAAGCTTAGTCTATGGCGGGTGCAGGAGCTTGAGCAGGACTATCAGACAAGTATTTTAAAAAATCACTTCCAAAACTGTTTTCTTTTGTAAATAGAACTTAGTTTTGATAAAAGCCTTTGAAATTCACTTTTGGAAATCATTTTAAAATCCAAATGAAAACGTTTTAAAACCTACAGCTCTGATACCACCTTCTGTAACACCCCTTTTTAGATCCCAAAGGAGTGTTGCAGCGCTAGTGAATCTGCAGACTTTAATGTCTTTGAATTCACCTGAGGCATATAGGGACATGCAACAATGCTCCCATAAACAAGATGATAATTTAAGCAATTAAAATAAGATATGCGGAAGTTAATTAAATATCCTAGTTTAAAATATCTGATCACAATAACATAAAAATACCAAAACCATAAAGTAGGAATAACTCCAAAATAGCTTAAACTAAAGTAGTAATGCAGAAACTTTAGGGGTTCAAAAACTTGTAGTAAAAGATTCAATAAATGATAGCCTGCTCTTCAACTCTCTCCTGCTCCGCAGCTTGCACTAGACCTGTGGAATATGGTCTGGTGTTTCGTGAGAACGAAGGACACCAGCCATCCAATAAATAGGATGGTTAGTACAATAAAGACTAGCAAATGATAGGGAAAATGTTCAGACTTTAACCTTGCAGTGACCATAAAACGGTATGTCTCAGGTTAAGGGAAAGACACGAATATTTAATAGTGGAAACTGAGTAAAAAGGTAAAAATTCATGACATGACTCGGATGATTATAACGATCGATTATAAGATAAGAAAAGGAATTATACCCGAGACAGATGAGTATAATAACTGAAATGATCACCTATTTAACAGTCGATAATAATCATACTCACAATGATGATAATAACAATAATAATACGTGGTACCGGTCGGGCCTTTAACAAGGACCACGACCTACATCAGATCATTGTTTTATCACCCCGCAGAGAATGCATTCCGGGATGGTGTTTCATGAAACCTTGTAAGGCGGTGGCTTAACGAACCACAACCTGCAAGTCAGTCTACTGCATAACTTGCCAAAGGCATAAAGCCACTCGCATCACGTGGTGCGCATTTTAACATATCATAACTAAGCATCACGTGGTGCCTATCTTATCATACATAAACAATTTATACTAGGTGATCATAATAACGACATTAAATCAAACAGGGACCAGCATGGATAATTCAAAGGGTCTTACTATCACATGCCACTAGTTTGCATGAAAGAACAAGCAGAATATCATGCACTTTAGGAAGAAGAAAATGGGCAACATTTACTTATCTCGTGTTATAAACAAACAATCACATTTAAACTGCATATCACTATAATTCATTTAATAATTGCCCATTAATTTAACTCATGCCAATTTATGATTAAAAAGATAAATTACATCAAGCAGACGGGTATGCAATTTATCGAAATTGGCAAGAAAATTGGCCACAGGGTCGCATTCGACACTGAAGAATTAAAAAGGCACGCCAAAAGAATCACGAAACACGCAAAGGGCGTTGAACGAAATCACTTGCCTTAACCTTCGATAATCAGCTGATGACAACAAGGCGAGATTTTAGCACCTATTGAATCCAACGGAAACAAGGAACAATTAATATTGATATTTTATAAAATTAACTTTACTTAACTCAATTTGAAATTGAATTAATTCTATAAAGTTAAATATCTATACCAATAAGAATTCCTCGGGAAACGGGATCCAGCGTGGGTGCTTTGATATTTCTTGGTGTCGCTGAAACGGGCAAGAATTGAATAGCTTAGAAACATTGGCCGCATAACTTAATAAATAATTAACTTAGGGCCATAAACGAAAATAGTATAAACATAAGGGAGAGTTTCTGCGAATTGTTGTAAAAGAGATTAAAATCTCTGATTGTTCCCAATCGGAGGTTCGGTGCGGCTTTCCTCCGGCGTCGGTGGCTAGTGGCGAGGGCGGGGACCTCGGCGGCGATTCAGGAGGTGATTGGCGGCGGCAAGGCAGCGACCGGAGGTGATGGGCGCGGCAATCAGAGACGAAGGCACCGACATTGGAGGCGCCTCGGCCTGCAGTTCGTGGGCGTGGCAATCGGAGACAAAAGCAGAACGGCTCGTCCTTGGGCCTTCTCCGGGCAAGGTGATGGTCGGCGGTGATGGCTCGACAGTGATGGGTGTTCTCTGGGCTTGGCCTTGGTGGTGACGTTCGTCGGCGGCTTGGGCAGTGGTGGCCGGGGCTGTCACGGGAGTAAAAGGGGAGAGGATTGGGAGAGACGGTGAGGTTGTATGATGTTGAATAAATTTTGGGTCGTGGGAACCCTAAAATTTGACGTATATCTATAATGCTGAATTAGGTTAGATAAAAAGATGGATTTTTTATTCTTCGCAATTAAGCATCAATTAAAATAGGGATTAAGGATAGATAATAGAATTTAAGAAAAAAGAAATAAAAGGAATGGATAAAAATAGAGATAACGGGATGAATATTATTTAATTTAACTTTATAAATTAAATAATAATAGTATTTAGAGGATTTATGTAATTAAATCCATCATATATATTATTACCCTTTAGAATAATTTAATTATTCTAATTCATAGCTATATCTTAGGTGAATTTATTAAATGACTAAATTCACAAGATATACTATAGTTTTATATAATACAGATTGATTTAATTAAATAAAAATAAGAAATAGCCCGAAAATAATTTAGGGTATTTCACTGAAAACATAAAAGCTAATCAAACATTAATGAAGAAACAAATGCATTTCTAGGAGGCTCTGTAGAGTGGCCTCTGTAAAGTGCCGGAATCCTATCTCTCCTATCTCTAGAACTGCTACTATCAAGCAATGAATACAAATGCATTTCTAGGAGGCCCATTTACAATAGATAGGACATGTATTCCAAGTGATTGAACATACGCAACTTGAAGGATTGAGATTGGATCCAAGTTAAAGTGGCGTCACCTGATGGCTGATGCTACAATGTTGCATTCCTTGTAGAAGTGTTTTGACCGTTCTTTGGTAAATTTTGATTAGTACATTCTGATCAGTGATCATTCCTCATCAGAATTGTCGTCGGATAACATTCTAATGTCATCTGCTGCTGTTGTATCCTGGGAAGCAATCATGTGTTTAAAAATCCAGTGTTAACTATTGCCATCCTATTCTAGTATAGAAAATGAAGAACAAATCAAAAGAATATTTCTAACCTCCATCTTATCCCGGTTTTCCAGCTTCGGATTACTCAGCTTATGTATCATGCAATGGACTCCAACTAGGTTGTTCGCTCTCCACCTTACCATTTGATGTTGAACACTTTTTCAGAAATTTAAAGATAGCACAAGCTCTTAATAGATATTACATATGAATGGCAAAAGGAAATATAATGAAAGAAAAGGGAAGCTTAATGCATTGCGCAACGCCACAGCTCCAGATTTTGTTGACAAAATTAATGGAGAAGTAAAGGCCTAACTAGCAATAATGAGTAATAATAAGAAATACGTAAATTCCGGATGTTGGGCATACAAAGACAATATTGGACACTTCGAACCTTGGATGCTTCAGTTGACCTCCCTATAGCCTTGCCCAACTCATTGTATAAGACTTGTTTCCTTCTTTGCCTCATAACTGTCAAATTCAAGACAAATCATCACACAAGATCAGAATGATGCACATATGAACCATGAGTATAACAAAAGAAACATTGCTTTATAGTTGTAGCCTGGAAGGCTGCAATTATATAAGTGGTAACAAAAGCAAACCTGGAAGGCTGCAACAATCGATGACCCATCTGAATACTCACTCAGATTGTCAATCAGGCCATACTAGTTTTAGATATCAAACAATCCAAGACCAAGACTTTCAAGCATCTAATACCTGACACTAAACTAAAACTCCTAATATTTGCAATTTGTAAGGGAGTGAGGCTACTGAATAAAATAAATAACTTATCACCTTTTCCGGTGTAAGGGAGTGAGGGTATTAAACAATTTCAGATACAGGATGCTATCATGGCCATTAACTTTTCATTTCGAGGGTATGGGAGAATGAACCTTATGACTCCTAAAAGGAAGACTAAAAGACATATGTAGTCTGATTATGTACCTTTAGCATCTTTAGCTCTTGAAGGATTAAGTCCTTTCTGAGCATTTTGGGCCTCGTTGACCTGGAAAAAGAGCAAATCATGTGAGGTTGAGAAGAAGGAATATTGAGCATGTAGGCTTATTCTATATCAGAGGGGACTTACGACATTAAACAACTTGACCACTAAATGTTGATTAGCGTCCATCAAAACCAAAAAAGTGTGTTACTTATAGAGATATGGAAATTAAAATCAACAAGACTAGCTTTGATTCAACATAAGCATAAAACGTTGTACCTCCTTTAGTTGCAACACCTATTAGGAACTTCTCATGAGAATCTAAATAATGGGCTGGCTTCACATGCTCCTTTTCCGCAACCTAATAATTTTCAACATTCAAAATCAAATCCAAACTGAAAATAAGAAAGCACATACAGGGAGTTCAAATAAGCTTCTGACATACTATTTGTTTCTCCTTCTTGATTTCAGTTTTGATCCTTTTCTCATTTTCTTCTTCAGTAAGCTTTTCTACAACAAGCTTCTTATGAACGGATAATATAGGACCCTGCTAAGACATGATGACATGACTCAAATGACAAACCCAATAAAGAATCTCACAGATCATATTAAGGTACATTTACAAACCAGATCATGGCTTATATGCTTCTTCATTATCTGCACAAATACCATCCTAAATGTTCTACACAAATCAGAGATACATCTAGCAATGAAACTGCATTCGATAAGGCTAAAACAACTAATTATGTATTTTGGTTATACTTTGTCCCTGATGAAAGCCTAAAGTTCAGAATCTGGGTAAGATTACTAATATACTAGTTTCAATAATCAAATCACATAGATTTTTCTTTTCTAAATTGCACAAAAATTAAACATAGATTGAATAGAAATTCAAAATAAGAACAAGATATACCTACCTACCTATTTTGGTGAGCAAAATTGATCAGAGAGAGGGCAACCTTAAACCACCAGAGAGAATGCAAAAAAAAAAATCAAAGTTAACAATGGCGATCTGCGAGATCTATAGGTAGTTTCGTAGCGAGAGGAGATAAGATATTACATGTCAATCTTCGGGGAATCTCTTTTCAGTAGGGTTCAATTTCTTGAGACCATCCAATGTCACTCATCTCCCCCTTTGAACTCCCAAATCCAAATCCCTATTTCACCAAATCAAACCCTAATTAAGCTTGTGAACTGAAAGAAGAAAGGGGCAAAAGTGACCTTCAAATCCTGCACCTGAACAAGTCAACCCGAACGAGGATTTGCACTCGCAAGAGATAACCAGAACCAAAGAGGAGGTCACATGAGAGAGACAACAAAGGACTTAGAGAGGCATTAGAAGGAGAGAGGTATTGCTTTAGATCTGAATTAGGGAAAGAGGAGCGTAAATCAGTACATAAACCCTCATATCTGAAAAAAAAAAAGGATCGAAAGAAGGCGGACGTACAGATCTATAGAGAGGGTGATAGAAGGCTTAGCAGTCAGGTTTCCGGGTTCTGAGAAAGGGGATCACCATCTTCATAGTCTCCAACCAAGGGAAAGAGATAGGAGAGGAGACGAGAGTAATACCTTGGGGTTTTTCCTCGAAGCTAGAGGAAGATGAATGATCGAAGAAGACGGGAGAGGCTGCAGATCTGATAGGATTCGTTGTGTGTCTGAGAGAGAGAGAGAGAGAGAGATAAAGTGGGTGTGGGTTCGATATAACATTAACCTTCCCCGGTTTTAGAAACACCCCTAATTTTTTTCAAGTGTTTAAATCCCGCTCATTTCAATTTGGAGAATTTAACCCCGCGTGTTTCAAATTTTTTCAAATTAATCATTTAACATCGGTTGAACAAACTGAACATTGTCTAAATTTTTATCAACATCAAAAATTTAATAACCGGTGTAATAAAATAATTTAACACCATGCGTTTTTCTGACTGATTTAAAAGGTGTGATGTCTATGAACAAAATTCTAGTAGTGACTCTACTCGATATGAGCTTGTTTGTCTTCTGTTGTGCAACTGCAAGAATGTCGACAGTCTTGGTCGATATCGAGTACTTTACTCGACATCGAGTGACTCTTCTGGTCGATTTCAAGAGTGATTTGGAGCTTAAAAGGCGAGCGCTGACACACTTTCTTGTGGATACGATCCTGAATACCCTACTACTACAACAGGAGGGATTCTTGTAATTTTATTTGCTTGAACATGGAGTTGGTTTAATTATCTATATTCTATATTTGTTTTGATAACTAGTTTCCCTCCACAACAAATTTTGGCGCCGTTGCCGGGGAAGCAATCAATCGTGCCCTTTCGAGTTCCTTTTTACTCTTTCTTATTTTTTGTTTTACAGGTGCATGCGAAGAACTAATCGCACACCCATCGATCCTATTCTCGAGCTCGAACGATTCTTCCATCTTTTGCAAAGGCTGGAAGAAAACTCATGTCGACTACTAACAACGAGAATGAGGTTCAGCTCACACCAGCACAGGAGCTTGAGCAACTCTGTAGACAGATAGAGGAATTCACCACCAGGTAGACAGAATACGCCCAACGAGAGGCCAAATATCAATGGAATCAACAAAGGTGGCAGGCAAGGATGGATCGCGAAGTCAATGCCAGAAGAGAACTCGAGGAACAGCTTCAGCATGTCCTTGCAAACGCAAAGGAGTATCTGGATCCTACTCTGGAAGTTCCAGAATCACCAATCGTTCTTCCCCGCGTCAATTTTGAAATTCGTCCTTCTTTTATTTATGAAATTGGGAGGAATCAATTTCAAAGGAAACCTAATGAATGCCCTTTAGAGCGTATAACTGTCTTTCTAGATTTGTGTGAAGCTATTGTAGACGATGCCAATCTAGAATATCTGAAACTAAAGGCTTTTCGTTGGTCCCTTGCAGGAGTAGCTTCATAGTGGCTCGAGGGTTTTTCTCCATGATCTATTCACACGTGGAACGAACTAAAGGATTTGTTTCTTAAAAAGTTCTTCCCTCCAGCCAAAACAGCGCAACTCAGACAGCAAATCACGGCTTTCAAGCAAAAGCCAGGGGAACCACTTGCCAAGGTCTGGGAGCGCTACAAACGACTGCTGAAATCCTGTCCTATGCATGGACAACCACCCTATGTAATCTAGGAGATCATCTTCGACTACATTGATGCGCCAACTAAGGAGCGGATCAACAACTATACGGCTTATAGGTATCTCGAGTACACACCACGACGTGCTTAGGAAACCTTTGAGACATTGGCCAACTATGACAACACTTATGGGACTGCTGCGGCCTCTGATGAAAGGTATGAAAGGACTGCCCCATCTATGCCACTATATGAGCCACCAAAGGAAGTTGATCCGGATGTCAGGGATTAGTTCCACAAAGACTGGGTACGCCGTCTCACCAAACAAGTTAAATTTCTATCTAAAAACCAACCATGTTTGGAGTGTGGGTCTGTGAGGCACAACAATATTGTGTGCCCACATGCTGACCAAGTGCAGCTTGCAGAGACCCACGAAGAGGTGCGCTATGCAGGGGGAAACTACTCAGGGCAACATTAGTAACAGAACTGGAGCCATTATCGCCAGCCCCAGTACCAAAGAGACCCCCCGCCCTACAGAGCTTCTGGTCATCCTAACAGGGAAGGCAAGAAAGATGACCTGCAGGTTATTCTTGATGAAATGCGGAGGAATCACACTGAAAGCAAGACTTGGGGAGATCGATATCTGGCGGAAAACTATGGAGACCCAAATGGGCCAATTGGCTTCATCAATCCCTAAACAATCAGGTACGCTCCCCGTCTCTTCTAAACCAAATCCTAAGAATAAATCTGCAGGACAGGTGGCTGCCATGAATCTAAGGACATTGCGACAACTGCAAAAGCCCGAGCAAAACCCGGAGGAGGAAACTGCAAGAGAGTACTCGACATCGACCAAACCAGTAGACATCGACCAGAATCTAGTCGATGTGGACCATGAACCAGCACCTGCCCAGAAGTCGACTCCTCTAATCGATGTCAACCAGCTTGTACTCGACGTCGACCAGCCCGTACTTGACGTCGACCACACACTAGCACCGCAAAAAAAGTAAATGCTTCCATTCCCAATAAAATCTTTGAATGACCCAGCGGAGAAAAAGTTCTAGCTGTTCGTGAAGATGCTTCAAAGGCTCAACGTCACTATTCCCTTTACAGAATCCCTTCACGAGATGCCCTCATACGCCAAGTTCCCCAAAGACATCCTGAGCAATAAGTGGTCGATGGCTGAGATCGCAGAGAAATGCAGTAAGATAGTACCTACCAGAGAAAAGGCCAGATCCAGGGAAGCTTTCTATAACTATTGGATTTGGCATGGTCAATATAAATTCAATGCTTTATGCGACTTAGGAGCCAGCGTTAGCATCATGCCTCTATCAATCTGGTCCAAAATAAAAATAGGAGGCCTAGAGCCTTTGGATGCGAGATTATACACGACGAACAACACTGTAGTCATCCCAACAGGCATGGTGGATAGTGTACCGGTGCAAGTAGGTAAGTTCTTTGTCCCTGCTGATTTCTTAGTAATTGATATGACGGAGGATCCTACTTCTTCCATTATTTTAGGAAGGCCTTTCTTAGCAACTGTGGATGCCAACATAAGTGTACGGAAGGGAGTGCTCACTTCCAACATCAACGATGAGGTAATTGAGTATTCTTTCAATAAAACTGAGAGGCATACAAGTCCTATGGAGGTCAATTCAATTTCTGAACGGTACATCACTTGCAGGGAGCCTAAGATAAGAAAATGACTCCCGGAGAGCTGCAGAAGAGGGCTATGGAAGCCCAGGTGGAGGAAATCATGATAATTCTGAACGAGGAGACCGAAGATCTACTCGACATCGACCAAGGTAAGTCAACGTCGACGAACTATTTTTCATATGCTTTGACAGGTTTTAAGTATGGGGTCGAGGTCGACCAGAAGTACTCGACGTCGAGTATTCTAGTCGACATCAACCACTCTCAGTAGCCTCCATCGACTTCTCCCTCCTCGAGCAATCCACCAGTGGCAGAGCAGTACTCAACGTCGAGTAACCTACTCGACGTCGACCAGATCCAGGCACCCCCGTCGACTTCTCCAGAGTCGAGCAATCCACCAGACACAGAGAAGTACTCGAGGTCGACTAGCCCTACTTGATATCGACCAGAACCCGAAGTCCCAAACAATGAAATTTCTGCAAAGGTAAGCCGAGGTAAGGACATCTTTTCCCCAACTTCAATTAAAGATCTATCTATACATGGAAGAAGTTTGCCTTGGTATATGCGCTTATGCAGGGTTTCCAATGATGATCCAAAAGACTACAAAGTAGAAGACAAGGTGTATGTCTCCAAATCAAATAATCATTAGTTTCCCAACAAGTTCAACAACAAAAAGATGGGACCTTTCACGGTGCATAAGATCCATTCCGGAGGACTCCAGCTGATGGACAAGAATGGAGTTGTATTCGGGGCCCAACCCACATGGGCGTTGCAGATGCCACCTTGAACGAAGAATGAAGAAGTCGGCTTAGCGACTATAAATTCTAGAGCTTGTAACAAGAGAATCAATTTTTTTAGTTTTTAGACACTGTTAGTTTTGGTTTTAAACATTATTTCGGATTTTCTTTTGTGGATTATGTCATTCTAACACAAATTGTAGGTAAAAGAAAAGTTGCAGAAGGATACTCGACGTCGACCACACACATGGAGAAAAGGATCATGTGGTTGAGGAGGAACCACCTTGAGGATCCAACACACTCGATATCGAGTGGAAGTAGTCGACATCGACTAGTCTACTCGAGATCGACCACTCATGCAACAAATTTCAGCACTAGATTTCAAGCTTATGCACGTCTGTCTAGTAAGTTTCTTTCTTTACCCTTGTTTTTATACAATGAGGACACTGTAATATTTAGGTATGGGGTGGGGGGAGGGCTTACTTTGTGCATATTTGTGCATATTTGATCATATTTCTTCAATTGCTTTATTTGCTTATGCATGGTTACTTTGGATTTCATATTCATAAATGTGCTTAATGTTTTCATCCAAAGTCTGTTTTTATCACCCCCATCAAAAATTTTGAAATAGTGTCATGGAAGTTATATTGAACTCGACGATGCAAAATTGGATTCATTAGAGATATAGCATGAGATTGCCTAGTAAAGGGAAGTCACAATGAAGTGGAATTTTTTCTTGAAAACCATTAAAGGAGGTAAATTTTGAAGTTGTTTTTGGCATGTTGCATGATAAGAGGACGAAGGACTTTATATTTTCCTTACAATGCTCATATTTTTATATCTCTAACCTTACCTATGCTGATGCATCAAAAGCCATAATTATGCCTTATTTCATATATTACTCCATATGTTCTAAATTATTGCCCATTTTCTACCTTATTTCCTTATCCAGGGATTATGTTGAGAATGGAAGTTAATTATGGAGATTACTATATGGTGTTTGTTTTGTCATTATCATATTATTGGAGTTTGGTAGGATGACTGTAAAGTTTATGGAAAATTGAATGAGAGGAAGAAAATCCGGTCACCTCAAGAGATAAAGGTAGATCGACCCTGCTTGCGTTGAGATGTTAGTTCCACAGGATGGGACACCAAGGTGAGGAGTCCAAAGCACTAAGTATCCGGGGCTATTCATGATATCCATGTTTGCGACTCGCGAGAAGGCAGTGCTAAGGTTAGAGAGGTAAAAGCATAATATTGAAAAAAAAGCAATGAACGATGAACGAAAGGTGAGAAATCTTATGAAGAAGGAATGTGGTATGAAAATTTGGAAAGTACTCCATTTCCCTGGATTATTAGAACCACATGGCCAAATATATCCCATCTTAAGCCTTTTACCAATCTACTCCTTATTGAGCTTAAATAAAGTCCTCTTGATTATTGTTGCTTTGTCACTAATGAATTGTTTTTGCATAACCCTCCTTTTGTGTGTAGAAGTTTCTTTTATTCACATGCATGGAATTGGTGACATAAGTACCTTTTCGAGGATGGTAATTGATTGCAGGGACATATGAGAATGAATCTAAGATGTTGAGAGTTTAATTTCTTCCCCTGTATGACCATTAAAAGTATTGCTTCAGGACAAGCAAGCTTAAGTATGGGGTGTTGATGTGCGAGGATGTTGAGAGTTTAAATAAGGCCCTAGGGGCTGGTTTTTTATCATTCTATTCTCAAGCAATTGAGCAAATACTAGTTAGGCAATTTAGAGGCTTTATTGGGAGCTTTTGGCCGAGTAAGGTGAAGGAGGCAAGAGCGGAATTGGCGTTATTCAGTTGTAAGCTTTTGTTCACTTTTGGCCAAGTAAGGTGAAGGAGACAAGAGCTAGTAGTCACCCAACTTATAGGGTCGAGGTGAGACCGACGGTAGCCATGTAAGGTAATGCATCAAAGGTAAAACTTTTATTGCGATTTCATCTTCTATCCGTAATTTACATTATTCTTTTACGATGGTCGTAGGTGTTCCTTATTTGTGTTATTGAAGCGAAAGTGATCTTAATGCAAACTTGGATTAATTATGTGAAAAGGATAGTAACAATTAGGGTTTCTGCGAAAGCCTCTATCCTCTTAATTGTTAATGATGAAAGTTATTTGATGAAAATGCATGATCTTTTATACCTTTGGCATGATTCTTATATGGTTATCGTTGTGGCGTTAATACCCCGATTCTATGAGCTTTTAGTTTATTGAACTACATACTTCGAATTTGAGTTTAATTTTGTCATTTATTATATTGCAAAGCTACGGTTTTTATCTGCACTGACACTCGACTTCGACAAGATCTAGTCGATATCGAGTACTATCGGTCGACGTCGAGTACTACTCTACTCGACATCGGCTTGTTTGTCTTCTGTTATGCAGCTGTAAGGAAGTCGACAATGTTGGTCGATATCGAGTACTTTACTCGACATCGAGTGACTCTTTTAGTCGATTTTGAGAGTGATTTTGAGCTTAAAAGGTGAACGCTGACACGTTTACTCGTGGATACGATCCTGAATACCCTACCACTACAATGGGAGGGATTCTTGTAATTTTATTTGCTTGGACATGGAGTTGCTTTGATTATCTATATTCTATATTTGTTTTTATAACTAGTTTCCCTCCACAACAGGATGTAAGGGGGATATTCAACGAGTTGATGGCTGCAAAAATGTTGTCACTCCCAGAGCTGAAGAGGCCAAACGAGGCAAATAAAACAGATGATCCGAAATATGTCCCTTACCACCGAATTGTTAGTTACCCGATTGAAGATTGCTACGTATTCAAGGATATCGTCGAGATGATGATTAATAAGGGAGATATTGAAATAGAGGGATCAAGCTATAAGGGCTCAATGGCCTCATCAAACCCTATCTCAGTGGTAGTAGAGGCTCAAGTCATTCCTCCATCAAGAGCCGTTAGAGAAGATGATATCCCTACGGTTTCACTACCGCCGAAGGCAGTCCCCATGCAATTTCAGTTGCGTGACAAAGTGCGCACTGTATGAGCATATCCTGACATTATAAGTGAAGAACCAAATTGCCCGACTAAATATGAGGTCCTAATGCAGTCAAACATTGAAGAATCATTTGCGCACGAGAAAGATGATAGAGATGGTTCTAAGTGGCAGCTCCGTCTAAGTCGAAAGAAGTCTCATCTGAGAAGCAAAACAAAAGAATAAAAACAAGAAGAACAAAAAACAGAAGATGATTCTAACGAGGAGTATATTTAGCCTATATGCCAAATGATTACTCTTAAAAGATTTATTCCAAAAGAGCTCCTAGAAAATGATGCTTCCGAGGAGGAGTCATTTTGGGAAGAAGAAATTGTTCAATGTTGCATGACCATGTGAGCTGAAACAGTTGAAGAAGAAGAGCTAAAGGTTGGCGAGGTAACTCTTCATCCGGGGAAAAGTTTTCCATCTCCTAGGCCCAAGGAAAAAGGGAAAGGGAAGGGGTCACTTGTCAGCGAGACTTCAAATGCGTCAAACTTTGAAGAGGTAGTTGAAAATAAAGCTCCCATACTGGCTCAGAAAGACCAAGAAATTGGGAAATTTGCCCAATAAGTTGTCGTGCCACAAAGACCTATGCTGCTTCGTAAAGCTTCTTCGAAAGAGCAAGTGAAGTACGATGTGATCGGCCATTTGAAGCGCATTCCTGCACGCTTAAGTGTATATGATGCATTGCAAATGTCCACGAAGTTACGGAAAGCCTTAGTTCAAACCCTCATGGATCCGGAAGATTATAAAGACCAAGTGGATCAAGTAGACGTTGACGAGGTGGCTTTTCCCACTTTATCTCAATGTGCTTCATGTATAGCATCCGTGACTTTCTCTGATGAAGACCTCCAATTAGGCAACACCGATCACAATAGACTCTTATATGTAACAGGTATGCTCGGAGAGGCAAAACTCAATAGGATCCTACTGGATTGTGGGTCTGCGGTGAACTTATTACCCTTACGGGTCTTGGAATGAATGGGATTGATTGTCGATCATCTGTCTCCCACATTGCTCACCATTCAAGGTTTCAACTAGGTGGGTCAAAAATCTTTAGGCGACATTGCCTTGAAAGTGGTTCTAGATGATCTCTACAAGGATGCTCTTTTCCATATATGTCATTGACGTTGGAACCTTCTATAATGCTTGGCTAGGGAGGCCATGGCTCCATGCCAGCAAGTCAATTGCTTGACTATCCGTGGTGACATCGATCCTTTTCAAGAAGAAAGCGTCAATTACGCTGATGCCAAGTTTTACAAGACAGTGCACTCTAACCCTAATCCGCGTGTGGAAACGAAAGAGGAGGGTAAAAGTGTCAGTCCTCAAAAGGGAGTAATGGCCCAAAAGGAGTCCCCACTATCCAATGTCTCATTTGTCCGTAGAAAGGAAGAAACAGAGACACATCCGAAGTTGTTATTCAAGTACACACCGAAGGATAAGAGACGGCCTGGCCAGAAGCCGTTGAACGCAGCAGAGAAGGCTATGCACTTCTTAATGACAAGCTATACTTGTCCTCTTCGCAAAATTGACCAATCCATTCCAAAGAAGAAGTTGGTCATTCAAAGACATTTCGGAGACAAAAGAAATGAAAATGTAAGGTTGGTGTTCAAGGGTGAGTCTCCTAAAGCACTGGTCGAGCGGTTCTCTTCAAAGCATCATAAGGCCATCAAAGTTACGGCGACAAGACCTCTTTTGAAAAGCAAAGCTTGCAGAAGTCCCTCGACAAGATCTCAATGGAGGATTTATAGATCTCTCAAGAGAGGGAGTTATTATCTGCTAAAGTATTGGAGCCTCTGACTCTAATAAGCCAAGAGCAAAATATGTTCTTACAAGATGCAACAAATGCACCTCGAGTCTCGGTCTTCGAAAGAGTTGAGACAAGTGCTTCAAGAGTTTATGTGTTCGAGAGGCTTGAAATAGTTGACATGCCTAATAATAAGAGGGCCAACACCAAGAAGACCATAAAGTGGAAGCTGAAGGATATGAAGCCAGAAACCTCTACTTAAGAATCTGAGGATCCCATGGATGCTCAAACGGAAGAAGTAAATATGGTGTTGACCTATACAAGGAGTGAACCAAGTGAAGATCCTCAAGATTTTCTTAATGTGTTCCAACCTGCTCCACCAGAAATGGAGGATGGTAATCAAGCCACCGTTGATAATGAACACAATTGGAGAGAAGAGAGTTATTTGGATTGAGTTGCTAAACTCATAGTTTCGCTTGTGATTCGAAGACATGGTTGAATAAATTTTGAGGATTTGATTTCTGTTAGTTATTTATGAGTATATTTATCATCTTGTTCTTATTTATTATATTTGTGTTCCTTTCTATGATTGATCACCATGTTAGGAATTGCATTTATTATATGAGTTCGTTGTTGTTTTCTAGATAGCTAACGAAGCCATTGAATTAGTGATATTTCTACGTCTTTATAGTGGATGATTTCGATTGATCTATGTCGACTAGATGTGTTAGGGCCATATAAGGTTGTGTCGTTGGGTTCTATGTGCATTGAAATGATATGCCAATTGGTCTTAAAACTTGAGTTTTTAATGCTATTCTTTAGTGATATTGAATAAGAAGTTTGTATCTTTGCGGATCTATCAGCCTTAGTCAAGTCAACCTATGCTTAGAAATATCTATTGAATCAATCATAGGATGTTGAACCTCAACCATTGTCAAGAATTACATGTGAAATATCTTCTGTGTCTTATTATCAATACTTTGCAATCATCGATCTCTTTACTTTACTTTGTTATCAAGTTGCTGTAAATCATTGCTTTTGTCATAAGAATCATTGTTAGAAACATTGCATAACAACCGTTCTCTCTGTGGGTTCGACTCCGGACTGCATCGCTATTCTAGTTTACTGGTTTATCAATCTATTGGTTTACTAATCTATTGGTTTGAGCTTTGAGTTATGATATTATTACTATTTGGCAAAGGACGAAAAAGCCAACGACGTTCGTCCTAGACTAGAAATACTGTGTTTGGGATGAAACCTGAACTTTTATAAACTCAACCCACTGAAGGATGTCTAGATCAGTTAAGATTGTTTCATTATTTGGTCAACGGTCTTACCTGAGATATCAAGCACGAGGGTGCTTTCATATCGTTTTCTGAGCCGCTGAATCATTTTAGTGGACTAATTAATCAATTCCTCTTCCTATCTTCAAGTTCATCAAGGCTAATTAGAGAAAAGAGAGCAGAAACCTATCAATCCGTAATATTTCTAAACTTCCCACGTCATTTACATATCACCCTTAATTGGTTCGGACCAAAGAAAGATTGGTTTACTCCCTACTTTGTTAACTGATTCATGACAAGTCATTCGAGATGTGGACAAGATTTAACTTCTTCTCAAGTCTTCCAAAAATTATCTTTTCTGTATTTGAATCTAGCTTTTATAGCTTAATTCTTCCTTAATGGGATATATGGCAATATAAGGTTTGTGACATATGAAGTTTTCGTTATGCCACGTGGAGAAGTGAGGCTAGCATGTGGGTTGCAGGCATGTGAGCTACCTATGTCTGAGTTTAGTTAGGATCATTTACGTCCGCGGATGGGAAAGGAAAAAAGAGGCACACTCAAGACCCATATTGGGGTCCATAGCCTATAGAACCTTTATTTTTAAGCATAAAATAAGGGGTTTCTACTAGTAGAAAATAGGCTTTTTAGCCCGGGCGTTTTTAATAATATAGCCCGGATATATAGGAAAAGGGGTCCGGGCATCAGGTTAAAATGTGATAATAGGTAAAGATCTCGGACCCAAAAACTACACGCCCGGGCTAATAGAGGCATGTCTGATTGTGGCAAAAAAATCACAGATTTTATAGTCCGGATTGTATTTTACCTCCGGGTTATTTTCCCTATCAAAAAGGCTCATGTAAGCAGGCTATTTGGTACGACATTTTTTCAGAATTTACATTGTTTATATTTCCCGGATTTCATAGGTCCGGGCTCTTTTATATTTATTTTTTTAATGGCCATTTTTGTAGGTCCTATTTCACCTGTACGTTTTTATATTTTTCCTATTCACCTGTTTTACAAATATATCAAGCACACGCAAACACCAACACAATGCGAGGTTGATTATTAAAAAACAAGAGTAAATGTGTTCTCATTAATATAATAAAAGAACTAGTCAAATCCAAATCGGTGTCCATGAACATGCCACTGATCAAAGCTTGAAACACCAACACTGAATCATGCTCAGTACAAGATCTTGTCTCTCCCTTGCACGGTAGAACCATTAGTCTGCTATTAACTAAAACAAAACACAACTAGAGAGTTTAGATGACAAAAGGCACAATGATGTTTATTGGTTGTCCAGCTGCATATCGTTTACTTGGAAGAAGCTAAAAGAATTGAAGGGCCCTGGTTGAGATGTTGGCATTAGCTAGCAGTGATCAGCACTGTTGCTCCCGGGCATCAGGTTCATGCTCTGCTCTCTCCGCGATTTAAATTAAGGAAGCAAACTCATTCCAGGTTATATACCGTTGATATGATATCACCAAATTGTGGAGGATTATTGTAATTAAGTGTTACAAGTTCTTTCAATGAATTAAGTTGGCATGGCACAGAGATGATAAGCGAGACTAATTACCTTAGCGTGCAGAAACTGATTATTGTTGTGAAGTTCGATTTCCTGCAAAGACATAAGCTACTGATGAAACTACTTATCAATCAAATATATGTTGATGATCGAATCCATTATGATCTTCCCTTTCAAGGGAAACTTAAGTCACTGGAATCGATTTTCAAGGAGAAAATTGCCACATAAAATTGAAACTTTACTAGTACAAGTCATCCAAAACAAGATAATGATTTGGATGTACTCCAATTCAAAGTGATCAAACTCTTCTAAGAGATAATTTTGAGATGATTTGGCAAATATGAGTTAGAAGCTTCTTAATTACATTAATTAGTATCAAGTTCATTGGGTAAATTGCACAAAAACAGCAGGGATCGATTCGAAAATGAAGTGTTTAAAAAATACGTACCATTTTATACTTGTACATGCAATAAAATAGGCCGACTTTAGGTCCTGCATTTTTTACCAACAATCAACAAACGCTCACAATGATTATTAATAAAATAATAAATTACCAATAATATTACAAGGAATTCTTACTTACATGATCAAAGTAAATAACTTGTATAGCCACTCTCTTTGGACTTCAACAATATCTCGGGTTTTATAAGTATCCTCGCCATTGAACCACATACAAATAAGAAAACCATGTAAGACAATAATGCATAAAGGTGAGAAGTTTAGCCTCCCAATATGAATATTTTCTAAGGATATCTATGTGCACTTCGTATGAGTCTTAACATAAGCATGCAACTACCAAGAACTTCAAAGTCAAGCACAACTTGTTGGAGATCAAAAGACCAAAATCAGCAGGTATTAAAACAATCAAACATAGCTTATATATGAAGGAGCACAAAAGAAGTGAATCTGAAAGGATCAGGACAACGATCAACTTGGGAATTCAGGGTTGAGATGCATAACAGTCCCAAACTATTAGCTGTAAAGAGATATAGCCAAAAAACGTGATATGGTGATTGAAAACAAAATGTTCAATGAGAATATCCAGCAGGACAAATCACATTACTTAACCCTCAAACAAACAATTCCATGTTCAATGAGAAACATCCAATTATACGAAGAGACCATAAAAGACGCTACTGACTCAATAAAGGTACACTGTCATAGCCAATCCAAAATGATAAATATAGAAAGTATATAATAGATAGAGACCATAATGCATCTAGGTAGGTGTATACCTATCCACTTTTACAAATCTATATTTTTTCTAATATGTGTCCTAAATGTATATAATATATAAATACTCTAAATATAATGGTTAAATCATTTTTAAAAGATTTATCTTTATATGTCTAACATTTTACTCCTCTTATATACTAGGTACATGGTTAAACAATTCAAATCCAAATCAAAAGGTGGATTTTTAACCAGTTCAGAACCAACCAACCAACATTTGTGGTAGTGAGAACTAGAGGCCTCAGGTCCCCATCGTTGTGACAGTAGAAACACTCTCAACAGTAACAGCATAAACACTCTCAGTCGAATCGCTTTGAGCCCTGTAAAACGTGAACACCAAGTCTACTTATTACCCAACAAGTTATAAAAGTTCATAAAATGATAAGTATTTATAAAAGTTCATAACAGTGAAAAAAAAATATAAAATTATAATCTATGAAAGTTATAAGACTTATCGGTTTATACATTATAAGTTATAACCTTCTGAAATATATGATCTAATATTCTAAGTGAACAATAACAAGTAACAACACAATTTGTTAAATTCTATCTAAAACTTAACTCAATTCCAAACTCCAATTGTGAAAGGCAAAAAATAGCACAATTACGTACAGTAGCTATACAATGCAAACAATAACACAATGCAATTACACCACTACAATTACAGTAGCTATACAAATAACACAATGCAAAAAATAGCACAATTAAAGCCATTAATTTCAAATAAATTATAAATAAAAAGCAGCTAGCACCACCACAAATATAGTCCCTGATCGTTGAAAAGTGCCTGAAAGCTGAATCTCTATTTCCAAGACAAGAGTGATATGGAAACTCTATTTTGAAGACTACTACATAAGTTCTTAAAACTTGTCTAGCTTTTTGAGATAATACACAAGCTAAAGTTATTTTTATGAATTTGAAAATCTTTTGTGGCCTAATATTGGTTTACACTTTACAGAGAAAATAATATGATGTATAAGTCAGGTAAACTTATGCTTCAGATTATAGTGGTACCAACAATTTGGAAAAAGATATAAGAATGAAGCACTAAACTGAATTGGAGGCTAAGGGGCAGTTAGCAATAAGTTTTATTTTACTGACTGGTTCCGCCCCATTATTACTTAGCCACATCTTTTAGAATTCAACTTAGTTAGTTAACTTAGTACTGTTTTGATAGAATCTCTAGGTATATTTTCAAAATTTCTATTGAAGATTGGCTAGTCTTTATAAAACAATTACATTGTAAGTTTCAAGGAAGATTTTTGTCTTTTCCATGATTGATGGTGAGATGTGCTTGTTAAGCTCCTGATCTTTCCTTTTCTTTTCTCCACTTTATTGGATGGATAAGTCCATATGCCTTCCTTTATGTCTAAACTATTTCATTACATATCTAGGCAGTGGGTTATAATTCAATAGAGGTTGAACATTGGGATGTGGCTACAAGTGGGGAGGACATGAGCAAACTGGAAACACTTTTTCTTGACAAGAACAAAACGATGGAACATGAACTCACTCAAGCATTTTTTCAGATTAAATTTTATGAGAAAACATCATTTTGTGTTCAGAACAAGAAAACTGAAAACAAAGGAACTGCAGTACTATAATCAAATTTCAAAACAACAAAGGTGAGGAACCGATAATCTTGATACCGGAAAAAAGGATAATGGAATTGTAATTCACAAACTAATCTAACTAAAAGCAATACATTAGCAGTTGACTCACCTTCCACTTTTTGAATGAATAGGCCAACATTTATAATCTTAGCCCCGAGTAGGCGAGCAAGTACATCCTAAAGCTGAATCCTGAAAAACCAGGAGGAGGATAAATAAACAATAGCACCGAGATTTTGCATTCAGAATGAGAAAATGCAAATCTGAGAGTCTTGGGAGAGAGGCAATTACTTTCCACTGCCAATGAAGTCGATGATGCTTAGGGTATTGTTGTTCCAAACCATAACATTGATCTCTCTCAACCCTTGGATCAGCGTGAACATGAACTTCTCTTGAAACATTGGGATTTTACCACCATGTACCAAATCAAACAAGCAATTCAGCATCCCAGAAAATCAAACCCCTAAAAATCAGATACATGACTGAGCAGAGGAACCTCTGCAAGTACGATTTTGGAATTTAGTGCTCCCTTATTCAAAGAACACGTGGGGGTCTTGCCTTGAAATCCATTCTGTGTCCTTCAATTTGGCCCACTCAACAACTATACACCAAGAAGAAATCAGGAAAATTTTGAGAAACTCAAATTAATTAAACCTAGGGTTTCAAATATAAAGGGTGCTTAGGAACTGCAGTACTAAATTTAAGCAAAGGCTTGATTTCGGTGCCTGATGTAATGCATAAATCCCTACCAAACAGACAACAAATAGGAAGAGAGAAGCTGAGAGAGGGAGACCGGAGACAGAGTTAGGGCAATTACCTCGATGAGACAGCGAGAGGCGACGGAGAGACGACGGGAAACAGCGAAAGTTAGGGCAAGCTCCCTTCTTTGAGCAACCGAGCTTTGGCGGCAGGCAAGGACGGAGCTCCTTCGGCGAAGACGACGAAGATGGTGAAGACGAAGAGAGTTAAAGCCCTTCGGCAACAGGCGGGGACGGAGCTCCTTCGTGATTTCCCCTCGGTTGGCGGCAGGCGAGTTCTCGATCTGGACTGAATTCCTTCCATTAATTTCAGACCTAGCGCTTTCTTTTATTCACTTGCGCGTCCCTCGTTTATGTCCCAAACGCTACTACGGGCATTTTTTAAAGTTTGGTGGAGTGGGTACCTATTAGCCCGGACCTAGCAGATTAATGACACGCCCGAGTCATTAGAGGATCATCATACCCCGGATATTTAACCTCCGGGCCATTTGATTAAGGCTTTGGAAATTTCCCCACAACATGTTAACCCGGGCGTGCCTTATATCCGGTTTATATACTCTATAATTTTTTTAAAAAAAAAAGATTAAATCTTGGAAGCATATTACACTCCGGATTTCCCACATCCGGCTTCTTAGGTAGCGTGCTTATATTTGCATTTTTCTACTAGTGCTCAGCTCCTCGGGTCACACTGTGTTGAGGCGGTTGTGTGATTCGATTTTCTTCTTTTAAAATTAGAAAGCCTCACATTATACTCTTTTGTCTATGTGGGCCTTTTTTTATACCCTGGATGATTGATGCCATGCAGTGATTCAGCACGTGGCAGTATATGTGGAAGTTGAAGGGGGTTGGAAGCCCCCTATAAAAGTGGTTCACTGTTTTCAACTTTCCCTGTTCTAGGGTTTTTCATTTTTCATAGTTATCCCCGTTCTTGTCAATCTTCAGTTCTCCAAGTAACGTTTTTATCCCTCCTTTTTTATTTTGCTTTGGTCTATAGGTCATCGTTTGTGAAATCATTTCTCTTGGTGGCTTTGTTTGTTCTAAGTCCGTCCTTCAAACTTCCTTATTAGGTTTTAGTAGAAGAATTTCTTTGAATCTTAAAATTGTTCGCGAATGGCAACCCCTCAAGAGAGTTCAAAAAGGGTCTATATAATGGATGTTGAAGAGATCAAATCCTTTACCATTCCCGCAAATCCGACAACAGTCGTTGGTGAAATAGATGAAGGGGAAGTACCGATTTGTTCCCATAAAGATCCTTCTGACTCTACTTATTACTCTTCTCCTCGACAACCGTGGACGGGATCTTCGTCTTTGGAAGAAACTACCTATTGTACTTCATCTGATCAATCACAGTCCTCAAACTCAGATTATATACTCTCCAGTCATCGGATTCTCGTCACTCATATAAGGATTGGGATCAGCGCACAGACCTTCCCCCTGGAAAGGTATTCGAGCCATTTAAGCATCGTTCTCAAACTTTGTTGGGCAACTTTCAGCCCATCCTCTACAATTTGTAGGATCTCCAAACTTGTTCTTTTCGAGGGAGCTACATTCTTCAGCCCACATTCCGCCCCCAGTAGTGTCTCAATCCCCCGTGATCCCAATCGCATCACCGAATAACCAATGCAGGGGATGGATCACTTATATGGGATTGGAGGATGCTCGAGTCATGGCTTGGGTTTTTTCATGGCCCGTGGGCATGAAATTGTGTTTGCCTGCGAATGGTGGTGGCATCTTAGATTCATATCCTGGGTGCCTAGTTGTGTATGTAGAGAGTATGATCCAAGGCTTCCGGCTTTGCTCCCCCCTCTATTTAAACTATTTTTGAAAGAGTGCGGATTGATCCCTACCCAACTTGCTCCGAACAGTTGGTTGTTCTTGTCCAGCTTCGTTATGCGTTGTCTAGTCGTCTAGATTTAGGGGTGAAACCGACGTTCAACCTTCTTAACAACTTGTTCGTGGTTGGCCATGGAACAAAATACAGCGACTTCTTTCAGGGTCGATTGATCGCGTCCTTGGTGGATCATTAGTCCAATATACCGGACAGGAAATTCAAGTGCTTTTTGGTGCGAGATCCTTCCCGCAAGATTTTAGATTTTCGTACGGAGCCGCGATTCTATCGCTGAATAAAGAAACGGGATGTAGAGGAGCTTGCTGAGATCGAGAAAGCTTTTCCTTGTACTAAATGAGTTTTTTGGCGGGAAATGGTGACTCCCCTCCGCTTGAAAATGGCTGGGCTAAGCCTTCCGCATCCGGGTATAGGTTATTAGTATTTTTAAATGAGTATACTATCATGATTTCTTCTTTAATAATGTGCTTATGTTAATTTATTTAATACCTATAGGTGATATGGATATGAAAGCCATGCTCAAAGAGGCGAAAACCTTAGGAAAAAAGTGAAAGAAACAGCTCCGGGGCCATCTTCGGACAAGAGGAAGTTGTACTCTGATGTTGGCAACGCACTAAAAAGGTCGCGAACATCTGGGTCGACGGCTAAGATGTAGACAATATTCTCTGGTCAGAGAAGCCTGCCAACAGTTCTTCCCTGGATTCTGCATTCTTCAGCTACCCTTGCTCCTCTGGCCGTAACCCCAACGCCCCGTTCCCAGTAGAAAACCCTTCGCCCTACTCAAGAAGAAATTTATCTTGGCAAAGAGCTACCTTTGGTGGCACTCGAGGTTGCCTCTCACGCTGAACCTGGTTTATCCAAACCTCCTACGAAGAAATAGAAATCGAAAAGGGTTGCCTCGTCCCTATGGGTCAACGGGGATTGGGATCCTGCATTCGTGCCAGTTGATGAGGAGGGTCACAAAGTTCTCTTTATGCCAGGCTTTGTTAGAGAGGAGCTAGACAAATTGGATCTCACTCCATCCTCGGAGGTTCGCGAGAAAGTGTTCCTTAGCCAACTGTCTGATGCTCAATTTGCCTTGGTGTAGGATCGGTGGAGCCAATGGGTAAAAGATGTTTTGTTTTTATTTTGCCTTAGCCCTAAAAAACTCTTGTGATGGTTGTTTTTATTAGGGTCGGGCTAGCACCTGAGGTTGTGGGATATGTTTTTAAAACAGAAAGAGGATATCAAGGAATTAAAGAAGAAGTTGAAAGACATAGAGACCGAGTCAAAACGCTTTTCCACGCAAGTGCAATCCCATTAGGAAGAGTTGAACGCCTGTTCTGAAGAGACATACATGTTAAATGCATGGGTAGCAGAACTTAGATCCTCCGTGACTTTCAAAGACCAAACAAATCTCTGAGCTATAATCTTCATTGTTGAGTATCTTGGAACAGAAAATTTTGCCCGACAAGGAGTTGACTGCCGTCAGATTAAGCTGGACATATATTTTCCGCGGACGGAAACCCACGTTGCACTTGCTTGGTTGCGATTTCATGCCCATCGAACTAAGCTAGTGGATGATTGGGTGTCAACTCCTGATGATTTGCAATTTATGGATCTAGCTGTTCAAAAATGGCTAAATGAAGAGGTTGGTCAAGAATTCATTGAAGACAGATACTTTGAATGCTTTAAGGAATGAATGAGAGCCGAGATTTTTTAGAGTGTCAAAAAATCCGCGGAGAATTTGGGGGTGCCTCTAGATATTTTTCCTCCCAGCGATGACCATGCATATTGGGGTCCTCTGGGTGATGACTCTACCGAAGTCAGCGAAGGAGCCTCCTTAACACTTCTTCTCCATGAATGTTTCAATGCTTCAAACAACTCTTTCCATCTTTTGGTATTTGGTATTTGGTATTTGGTATTTTCGGAACATGGTTTTTGGCGCCCGTGTGCGCTTGTATGAGTTAAACTTTTTACATCTCTAAATCTATTTATTATGTTGTCTCATGGATGAGCCCACCCTGGGAAACGAGTCAAAGAAATAGGACGTGCATTTAAAGAAAATTGAGCTAAAAAGGATTGACATAAAGAGAGAGGATTTTTTTATCATTGGGTTTAAAGCCTTTAGATGAATTTTCAACCAACACTTCGTATTCTTGCAATTTTCTTCTTCAGAATGAGAGAGGGGCATCTCATTGCTTCAGAAGTTGTCATCCTTTTCACCGTCTTGCTCCATGATAGTCACATGAAACTAAGAAACCCCCCGGTACATGAAAACCATGGCGGTTCCAAGTCAAACATCACTGGACACCACAAAATCATTCCATTCTTGATCAAACTAGTAGATTCCATCTTCATCACGGGTGACTTTGACGTCAAACTCCTGCCTGAATTCATTTATTAAGATAACTTGATCTAGGACAGACATCCCATACTCGGTCCTGTATATCAAGGGGAGTGACTGCTCAAACAAAACAAAGGAAGGGTTAAGTATTGCGCAAAGTGTTAAGCAAAATTTACAACGTTACAAAGAACTTCAGGACATTATAGCTATAGTTCTTATTGATACAAGTCTTACCTTGAGAAGAAAGAACATACTAATTTGTGCATTTGTGATTCTGTCTCCATGATTTTGAAGAAAGCCCTTGGTCTGGCCCGGATGCCATTCTGGCTTTTATTTATGTTCGGTTTACTGTCTGGGCGGCTTGAATTTATATTGGTAGGTTGGTCTTTTCCGAGGATTTTTGTAAATGAGCCAATGACCGTTTTGGATTGTCCTTTTTCTAAGCATCGATTCGTCTGCCCTTTGTTTCTTTCTAGAAAGTTAATTTTGAAAATTTAAGGGTTGTGCATGATTTCCACGTGAAAGACTTTTGTAAACAATCACCAATGTATGTCCATTGTGGCACTTTCGTTTCCTTGTTATAGCAAGTTTTAAAAATGTATTGAAAGGGTGTACTTACTGCCACTAATGCATGTATCCCTTCTGCCACCAATGTATCTTTCAAGTAAGATTACTGGCTTTATTTTTGAAGAAAAATGATCATACAAACCTAAAATGCCTTATTTAAAAGGACCCATACAAAGCCTATAATACTTTCGGTGATCTCAAAGTACTTCAGAGCTTCATCTTTACTGAGTAGCCCCCGCATTGTTGTTGCCGTCGCAATCAGGCTCTATTACATATACTTCGAAATGGGAGTCCCTTTCATACACGAATATCAACGCTATAATAACATGAAGTTTGTTCGACATTGAGAACTCGGGCCAAGCTTCTGTTAGCCATTACATGCCATCCGGACCTTCTCAGACATCGACTTCAAACTGCTGGCAGGATCGTGAGACCATAGGTAGACAAAGTCTTTGACTTCTTCGTCGAGTTGCTCATAAGTGTAACGGCCCGGGATTATAATTCCCGAGTTACATTTCAAGGGATAAAACCCATCGTTCGGATCTTGCGCTCCGAGTACAGTTTGAAGGTTTGAAACCGAAGATTTGTAGTTTAAAGCGGGATTTTGCACCCAAATCCTAAAGGTTCGTTGGAGACCCCGGGGTAATCAACCATTCATGCCCATACCACAACCGAGGTAGGACGTTCGGTCGTGCCGCACCATAAATATATAATCAATCAGACTCTAATAGGAAAACCCGATGATGTTAGGTTGTCCTATGACCCTAGCAAATGACTCTAGGACTTACAGATAACAACCGCTCTCTTGCAAGGACATATAGCAATCATATGATTTTCATTTTAGCTCCTAAGCGTGATTCTAAGTCGTATGGTGCATGCACACTAACCTACTATATAACACCCTGTGCATAGAGCGCCCATCATGAGTAAGTTCAAAGAACTTACCTGGAGAAGCGCAGAGTCCAATTAATATAGCAATCAAGCAAATCCATGCGGATTAGAGCTTACCTAGAAGATAAGTAACATAATAAGTCTAAGTCTAACTCACACAAAACATATCAAATAACACACACAAGATTCAAATAAAACATATATACGTTAGCCATCTCATCATCAACAACATTAATGTCCCAATTCAATTTCTCATCTCGTTTCATCATCTCATATCGTTTTCATCGTAACTTGCCAACTCATTAGCTTAGATAATGTTCATATCATACTTAGTCTTTCACATATGACCATTTCATACTCTCACTTAGTATACGAATATATATCATCTTCATCATCGGTAACCAATATTTAATCTCTTATAATAAATCATCATACATCATGCTATTAGTCACACATATCATGTCGTTAGTCAAATGATCATATCATCATGCTAGTTAGTCATCGAACAAGTCGGGTTCCCAAGTTAGTTCCAAAACCATTTCAAAATCCGTGTCAAATAGTTAAGAATTCCGACCCTAGAAAAATACTCGCCAAAATTACTTTTTCAATTTATTTATTAAATCACTTTCCGATCTTTGAAATTATTTTTCAAATTCCCTTTAAATATTTAAGTACAAATAATATTATATTTTATTTTAAATACCGTTGACTAATTTTAATAAGCGGAAAAACCCAAATCGAACCGAACCGAACTGAACTGTACCAAACCGAACTGAACCCAAAAATATAAATCCCCAACCGGTTAATCAAACAATAAATATATAATGAAATGGCAAGGGGCCCACATGTCTCTTCTTCCTCCTATGCTTCAAACAGGGACTCCCGCCGGCTTGCCGATGAAGCTCGACGCCGCGCCGCCTCGGTGCCTAGCCGGCCTAGACTCACCCAGCTCAGCCCTCGCTACCTCCTCTCCTCGCTCATCCTCCCCAGCTCCCTCACACCGGCTCTCGTACGCCCTCGCGACCCTCGCTCGTGCTCGGTCCCGATTTCTGGCTCGCCCTCACATACCTTGAGCTCACCGGAGCTCTCGAGCTCTCCCGACTCCCTACACTCAGCTCTCTAATACTGCCACCGACTAGCCTAAGCAACAAGGATTCACGAATCTAACGAGGAAAGACAGAAAAGATCGGGAGCTCACCGAGTTGGTTCGCAACTTTGGAGCTCTCGATCGGAGGGTTGGGCACCGTTGGAGGCTTGCGATGGCTCGTCAGACCTGCGTCGGGCATGGGTGAACGTGATGGTGAAGTCCGAGGGCGATTCCAATCGAAAACGAGTGAGAACGTCTTACGGGAAGATTGTTCGCGCTCAAACGGGGCAATGGACTTCGGTGGCTTGACGACGGGGCTGGTGGCTCCTGGGCGGCTCCTGGCTGGCTCGGGTTTGTCCTTGGACGTCGGTCTTCGCAAGGAGGGGATGTGGTGGTGCTAGTGACTCGAAGGAGGAGGAGGAACTTGGAGCTGTGGCGATGGAGATAATGAAAGAATGGTGATGGCGTGGGAATGGCAGGGGAGAGGGATAGATGATGATTGTGAATGGTGAATGACGGGGTAAGGGGTAGGTTGAATTTGAAGGGTAATGTGAGGGAGTTGGTGAGAGTAGTGTGTTGAATTGGTTAACCAATATCCGGAAATTAATCCCGAATACGCAAATTTCGAATCCCGCAATTAGTTTCTGGATGTTAGTTTTTCCGACTCTCACTTTCTCGATCAATTAGATTTTTAAAATCGACAAGGATATCATCATCCGATAATTATTTTGGATTTCCGAGGAAAACGGACGGAAATCGTTCATCAAATTTTATATTCCGGTCGGAATTTGCTAAACGAGTTTTAAAACCAATTTAATCTCATTTTTAATTCTCTTTTTCCAAAAATTTAGGATTTGAAAATCCGAGCCTTTACATCATCCACCTCTAAAAATAAGTCTCAGCCCCGAGACTAAATCATTTTAAAAACAGGGGATAGAGTTTGAAATCAGTGAGACCATGGATCATGCCATTGATCCCGTGAACACCTCATAAGTGCCCCTATGAGATCCTCATAGTAACGTTGCCGTGATCATAATATCACCAATAGACTGTAGTAAGAATGTAATATGGGCCCCTACCACATCCTTACTCCGACTCCTTGGCCATATCATAACTCAAATACTTGTATCCACTTCGTGAGGCGTTATAATGAAAACTAGGGTCGCATTAGTTTCTTAAAATCCAAGTTAGTCTTTTTTGAAACACCATTCAATATTTCAAGTTCGAAGTCAGTCAAAATCATTTCCAACTTCTCAGTTCATCCTACCATCCACCTCTAAGGGCTAATCTCATATTTTCTTCCTAGGTTCCGAGTCGGAATCAAATCTCCTCATATCGGGTCTATAATACTAGCAATTCCAATTCAAGGCATCATATATCATAGCAATTGTTCACCATAGCAATCGTATCACACATTCATAACCAGGTCATATAAATGTCACGGACAGTTAGATAAGCACGTCATATCTAGTATCGTATCGTTCATGGTAGGATTTATCACATCATCTCACAAAAGTTACACACCATATCAACTAGATAAGCACGCCATATCAAAAAGATAAGCACATCATATCAATCAGGTAAGCGCATCATACTCATGCTACTACCAAGCGTCATCGAACTAGAGGCAAACAAGTACTTCCATACACTAGCATTCCATCGAGTTCAGGGGATAACTATGTTAGTACTAACAGTTCACTATTGTCAACGACAATACATCATAGAATCAACATCGTCTTTAGCATAGAATTCGCTCCACATTCAACCTCAAGTAAAGCAGACGCTATATCACATTCTCCAGAGAACCTACCTATAACTACCAATCATGACAAGACCCGACCACTACCCATCAAATCTTCCATTAAGATCCAACTCACTGAGGTCTACCAACTCAAACCACTACTAGTTCTAGACATCATTGCATCCCGCTCACATACAACCTTTTTAGTCTCATAACTACCCACAATCATGGCCAATTACCCAACCAACTATTAGGTATTCCAACTCATATGCCACCAAACTATCTAAGGGTCAATCCACTTCGACATCACGATCTCAAGTCCTACCTTTCATTCGACCATTTAAAACTATCTCTTGGAGTTCCCGAATCACAAAATTCCCTTTTGTTGTGAGTCGAATCTGCCTTGTTTTATATTTACTTTTATATCGTTTTCTGCATACATTTCATACATTTCGGCTAGAATAGTACAGAATATATGTAGTTTTTACTTATATGCCAAATTATGGAATCTACACTAGTTTTTGTTTAATTTCGCAGAATTCGAGGCAATTTACAGCAGTTCTGAGAAAAGGAGAATAGCTCGAACGTCAACTACAGAAGTCCAAGGTCAAGGAGCAGCGGAACCAGGACAAAACAAGCTGGAAACAAGGAAAAAATCGACTCGACAACATCAAGTCGATATCGACTACACCTAGTCGATATCGAGTACATCTAAGTCGATTTCCAGCAAGCTGCCAGAATCGAGCAAGGCTAGAAGACAGGAGCACAGCTGGTCGATATCGACTAAAGTTTGTCGATATCTAGGACAACCCAAGACGATTACCACCTCTGAAGCCGAGATCGACAAAGCTGAGCGGACAAGACAACTCGAGTGCAAAACTTTACTCCATATCGAGTAAATTACTCGATATCGACCAAGATCAGAAGCTGCACCTGTGCTCAAGAAAGAAACACCGGATCGAGAAGCCGAAGAGAGGACAGCTCGAGAAACATTTACTCGATATCGAGTACATTCCTCGATATCGACAACCCCAGCACCACATGACCGAGCCAGATCGGGGAGCAGTTACTCGAGCAAGCCAGCAACCCAGAGTCGACGAACAACGTTCCTCGATATCGAGTAAACTACTCGATATCGAGTAAAACTCTCCTGGGCCGCGTTACGCTGTGGGCTGTCCGAGTCGAGTTAGGCTTGCTTGGATACGAAGTTGTCCGATTCTATCCACATCTATCAAGACCTACCAAGATCCATCAACTCCATGGAGGATTTACCTACTTTAGATATATTACCTTTTTGGATTTAGTTCTTTTATTCCATTATTTAATCTTTAAGTAAGTAGATAAATAGATATAGATATAGATAGACTTTCTTACCTTGATTAGCAAGGGTTGGAAGCCTATAAATAAGGCCCTAGGGGCTGGATTTTAGTCATTCAATTTCAGAGACAATTAGTTACATGGAGAAAGTAGAAGAGAGAGCTTGTGGTGAGAGAAGTCGGAAAGGCGAAAGCGGATTTGGCTTCGATTGGTTGTAAGTTCTCTTTAGTTTATTTAATGCAAGTTATTTTCCTGAAATTATTGATGAGTTTCTTGATGATGAAGAGCGAGTAGTCCACCCACTTCTAGGATCGGGGTGAGCCCGTCGGTGGCCATGTGAGGTGATGCGGTAAAGGCTTGATCTTTTTATGCAACTCGTCTTCTATCCCTATGAGCATATGATTCTTTTGCAAAAGTTGAAGGTGATCCTTGTTTGTGTTATTGAAGCGAAAGTGATCTTAATACAACTTGGGTTAATTATGTGAAAAAGGGTTAGTAATAATTAGGATTTATGCGAAAGCCTCTATATTCCTATTTGTTAATAACGAAAGTTATTTGATGAAAAGCATGCTCTTTTATGCCTTTATGTGTTATTTTGCATGGTTATCGTTGTGGTGTTAATACCCTGGCCTTGGAAGTATTTTAGTTTATTGATTTAATTCATCAAAATCTGCGTTCTGTGTTCGGGAAGTTTGTTGT
The DNA here is from genome assembly GCA_963922045.1 of Persicaria maculosa. Lineage (NCBI taxonomy): Eukaryota > Viridiplantae > Streptophyta > Magnoliopsida > Caryophyllales > Polygonaceae > Persicaria > Persicaria maculosa. The sequence continues at coordinate 52,690,321 of OY998254.1, forward strand.
CTTTACTCGATTCCGAGGAGTTTTTAGTCGATATCGAGGACTGCTTTGTCGATATCAAGGAAGGGTTTGCCGAGATCGAGTTGCTTTATCTGAGTTTGCTGTCTGTTGGTCGATTTCAGTTTCTGGTGTCGATACAGTTAGTCGATATCGAGTAACTGTACTCGATATCGAGTAGTTCTGTTGCTTGCTTCATTTTTTATTTCTGTCTATTACTTCTGTCTGTGAGGTTTACAGCTGCCTGAGATCTGCTGACGTGGTTCCTCGTGGATCGATCCTGACTTTCCACTGCTGCATCGGGAGGAAATCTTGTAATCATTTGCAAGGGACGAAATCTGGTTTGCTTTTCTTTATTCATATTTTAATTTGCATTCTCGATTTCCTCCTACAACAAATTGGCGCCGTTGCCGGGGAAGGAATCATTCGCGCCTTAGGTAGTTAAATCTCACGTTTGCTTTGAGTAACTTCGCAGGTGTATGCGTCGTTCTGGTCAACCACCTGAGTTTGACGGCTTAGACGAACCGGAACGCCTTATACACATCCAAGCTAAACTAAAAAGAGCCATGGCGGCTGCAGAAACACATGAACAACTGATACAGAGGCTTCGAGCTGAGTTAGCCACCAAGGATACTGTTCTCGCCACTGAGAGAGCAGGCAGGGAGCAAGAAGTTGCGCGAAGGAGGCAATTGGAAGAGGAGCTTGCCCAGTACCCAACCACCGCAGAGGATTACATGCATCCGACTCTCGTCGTGCCAGAATCGGCTATTCTAATCCCTGAGAATAACTATGAAATTCGCACTCCTTTCTTAATAGAAATTAAACATAATGCTTTTCATGGTAGATTTAATGAATTCCCTCTTCAACATATTACCAACTTTACTGGTATGTGTCGTACTCTTGCTGAAGGTACCACCTTGGAGTACATCTTGATGAAGGCTTTCCGTTGGTCTCTAGCGGGTCCAGCATTGAAGTGGCTTAAGGGTCTCCGTCCACGATCCCTCACAACATGGGCTCAAGTAAAGTAGGAATTTCTCAATAAATTCTTTCCGCTTGCCAAGACAGCGCTCCTTCGCCAAAAGATTACATCTGTCAAACAGCAGCCTGGAGAGCCGCTAGCAAAGGCATGGGAACGCTATAAGGATCTACTGCGAACTCGCCCTACACATGGACAACAGCCTTGCGTCGTTCAGGAGATCTTCTTCAGTGCTCTTGACTTGGCCGCTAAGGATAGGATCAATACATATACTCATTATGAGTATCTGACGATGCCGCCAACTGACGCATGGGCTGCCCTCGACAAGCTGACCAACTATGATAACAAGTATGAGACTCCAATATACTATGAGGAGAATGCCTATGCGAGGCCAGCCCCATCCATGCCCCTCTATGAACCCGCTAAGGAGATCGACCCAGATGTCAAGGAGCAGTACTACAGAGATCAGAATAGGAAGGTCCTCAAGCAAGTAAATTATCTTTCTGTCAACCGGCCCTGCATCGAATGCAGATCACATAGGCACACCACTACTGAGTGCCCACACACAGAGCAAGTCAGGCTGGTAGAACACCATGAAGAGGTAGCTTATGCAGGGGGTCCCAATCGCTATACGGGGGACCAAAGGTTTCAGCAACCACAATGGAACCAAGGTGCCCAAGGAACCCCCCGCCCTACAAAGCTCCAGGACATCCGGAAAGGGACCAGAAAAGGGATGATCTACAGACCATCCTAGAGGAAATGCGGAGGAACCATTCAGACACCAAGCAGTCTTTCAACTCAGTCTACACTCAGATACGAGGTGTCAACTCTAGGCTTGGGGAGATTGATATATGGCGGAAATCAATGGAGACACAGATTGGTCAGCTAGTAGCAGGCGTCCCCAGACAGTCAGGTACACTCCTTGGATCTTTAGAACCAAAATCCAAGGGGAAGACAGGACACATCGCAACTGTAAAACTCAGGAGCGGCCACCAACTGCGCGAGCCAGAGGTCGGAAAACAGTATGACGAAAGGGCTGAACAACAAGTCGATATCGACCAGACCTTGATCGATGTCGAGGAGGGGCAACTCGATATCGAGGAAAAGGAACTCGATGTCGAGGAAGAACTAGACCACCCTTCGTCTGCACAACACAGCAACTCGAAATCGACTATAGTAGTCGATATCGAGGAAAAACCAGTCGATATCGAGGAGAGCCCAGTCGATATTGACCCGTCTGCAGCAACTCCGACATCTGTTCTGGCTCCAAATCAGAAAAAGAGGCTGCCTTTCCCCACGAAATCTCCCAAGGATCCAATAGAGAAGAAATTTCAGCGCTTCATCAAGATGCTTCAGAGGCTCAACGTCACAATACCTTTCACGGAAGCTCTCAATGAAATGCCATCCTACGTCAAGTTCCTCAAGAAGATTCTAAGTAAGAAGCGGTCAATGGCTGAGATTACAGAGGAGTGCAGCCATATGGACATACTTGAGAAAAGGCCAGATCCAGGTAAGTTTGCTATAACCATTGGATTTGGTCAATACAAATTTAATGCATTATGTGATCTTGGAGCTAGTATGAGTATAATGCCTTTAATAATATGGTCCAAGATTAAGATAGGTGCCCTAGAGCCTGTGGATGCCAAACTTTATATGGCAAACAACACGGTGGTCATCCCAACAGGCATGGTGGATAATGTGCCAGTACAAGTAGGTAAGTTCTTTGTCCCTGCTGATTTTCTAGTTATTGATATGGCAGAGGACCCTGCTTGTCCAATTATTCTAGGAAGGCCCTTTTTGGCAACGGTGGATGCCAACATAAGGGTAAGGAAGGGAGTACTCACTTTCAACATCAGTGATGAGGTAACTGAGTTTTATTTTAATAAAACTGAAAGGCACACAGGACCCCTGGAAGAGGTAAAAGCTATATCAGCTGGTTACATCAATTGCGGGGAGCCTACGGTAAGAAATATGACTCCTGAAGAGCTGGAAAAGAGGGATGTGGAAGCCGAGGTGAAGAAGATCATGGCCATCCTGAACGATGACACAGAGGATCTACTCGATATCGACCAAGGTAAGTGGACGTCGACTAACTATTTTTCGGATGCCTTGACAGGATGCAAGTATGGGGTCGAAGTCACCCAGAATTCCTCGACCTCGAGGAATTTGGTCGATATCGACCAAACTCAGAACCCTCCACCAGCAGCAGCGTCGTCGAGCAGCCAACCTGAAGCCACGGACTCCTCGATATCGAGGAAATTGGTCGATATCGACCAAAATCCCGCTGCCTTGGCTTCACCTTCATCGACGAGCAATCTACTGGAAGCCGAGAAAGACTACTCGATATCGACCAAATTGGTCGATATCGACCAACACCTTGCTTCCTCGACTCCAGCATCCTCGAGCAGAAGGCCGCCAGAAGCAGGAAGTTCCTCGATATCGAGTACTTCTAGTCGATGTCGAGTAGAACCTGAGTTCTCGAATTCCGATTCTGCGAAGGTAAGCCAAGGTATGGACATCTCTTCTCCTATTTCAATTAAAGATCTATCTATACATGGGAGAGGTTTGCCTTGGTATGTGCGATTATGTAGGATTTCCAATGATGAGCCCAAGGAGTATGAAGTTGGAGACAAGCTCTATGTTTCCAAATCAAAGGATCATTGGTTTCCCAATAAATTCAACAAGAAGAAGATGGGACCCTTCGTGGTGAACAAGATCCATTCTGGAGGACTACTGCTGATGGACAAGAATGGAGTCTTATTTGAAGCCCAAGCTACATGGGCCCTGCAAATGTCACCTTGAGCTTAATGGAGAAGTCGGCCTAGCGACTATAAAATCTAGAGCTTGTAAATAGACATTTATTTTTGGGACTTTTGGACATTGTTGTTTTTTTTGTTTTGAACCTTTTAGTTTTTCTATTGTGGGTATATGTCTTCTACATTTTTCAGGTACATAGGATAGAAGCAAGCTAAATCAGACTCGGCCCAGGCATGTTCACTCGATATTATGAAGCCCTGCACACCTGTCTAGTGAGTTTCTTTCTTTACCCTTATTTTTTTATACAGTGGGGACACTGTAATGTTTAAGTATGGGGTGGAGAATGGCTTACTTTATGCATATTTGATATATTTGAAATTATTTGTGCATTATTTCTTGAATTGCTTATACATGGCTATTTTGGAATTCATTATTAATTTATGTGCTTACATGCATGTTTTCCAAAGTTTATAAAAATGACCCCCATTGAAAATTTTTATAAATGTCATGGAAGTTTAAAATTGAACTCGACGATGCAAAATTGGATTCATTAGAGATATAGCATGAAAGTGCCTAGTAAAGGGAAGTCGCAATGAAGTGCATATTTTTGTTGAAAACCATAAAAGGAGGTAAAATTTGATGTTGCTTTTGACATGTTGCATGATAAAAGGACGGAGGACTTTATATTTCCATATAATGCTCATATTATGCCTATGCTTATGCCTTACACAAAGCCATATTATGCCTTATTTCATACATTGCTCCACATGATCTAAATATTGCCCATTCCTTACCTTATTTCCTATCCGGGGATTATGTTGAGAATGATGTTACATTATGGAGATTGTTATATGGTGTTTGTATTATTGGAGTTTGGAAGGAATGTTTGGAATATATGGAAAATTTAATGAGTGAAAGAAAATCCGATCAAAGATCGACCCTGCTCGCTGAGATAATAGTTTGGCGAGATGGGACACACAGGTGAGGAGTCCAAAGCACTAAGTATCCGGGGATATTCATGACACCCATGTTTGCGACTCGCAAGAAGGCAGTGCCGAGGTTAGAGAGGTAAAAGCATTATTGTTGATAAAACCATTATGAAAGGTGATGAATCTTATGGAGAAGGAATGTCGAAATTCAGTTTGGAAATACTCCATTTCCCCGGATTTATTAGCATCACATTGCCAAAAATTGCCCACCTTTAGCCTTTTACCAATCTACTCCTTATTGAGCTTAATTAAAGTCCTCTTGATTATTATTGCTTTGTCACATGAATTGTTTTTGCATAACCCTCCTTTTGTGAGTAGATGTTGCTTTTTAATTGCACATGCATGGATTTGTGACACAAGTACCTTTTCGAGGATAGTAATTAATTGCAGGGACATATGAGAATGAATCTAAGATGTTGAGAGTTGTGATTTCTTCCCCTGAATGACAAATAAAAGTATTGCTTGAGGACAAGCAAACTTAAGTATGGGGTGTTTGTTGTGAGCCGAATCTGCCTTGTTTTATATTTACTTTTATATCGTTTTCTGCATACATTTCATACATTTGGGCTAGAATAGTACAGAATATATGTAGTTTTTACTTATATGCCAAATTATGGAATCTACACTAGTTTTTGTTTAATTTCGCAGAATTCGAGGCAATTTACAGCAGTTCTGAGAAAAGGAGAATAGCTCGAACGTCAACTACAGAAGTCCAAGGTCAAGGAGCAGCGGAACCAGGACAAAGCAAGCTGGAAACAAGGAAAAAATCGACTCGACAACATCAAGTCGATATCAACTACACCTAGTCGATATCGAGTACATCTAAGTCGATTTCCAGCAAGCTGCCAGAATCGAGCAAGGCTAGAAGACAAGAGCACAGCTGGTCGATATCGACTAAAGCTTGTCGATATCTAGGACAACCCAAGACGATTACCACCTCTGAAGCCGAGATCGACGAAGCTGAGCAGACAAGACAACTCGAGTGCAAAACTTTACTCCATATCGAGTAAATTACTCGATATCGACCAAGATCAGAAGCTGCACCTGTGCTCAAGAAAGAAACACCGGATCGAGAAGCCGAAGAGAGGACAGCACGAGAAACATTTACTCGATATCGAGTACTTTGCTCGATATCGACAACCCCCGCACCACATGACCGAGCCAGATCGGGGAGCAGTTACTCGAGCAAGCCAGCAACCCAGAGTCGACGAACAACGTTCCTCGATATCGAGTAAACTACTCGATATCGAGTAAAACTCTCCTGGGCCGCGTTACGCTGTGGGCTGTCCGAGTCGAGTTAGGCTTGCTTGGATACGAAGTTGTCCGATTCTATCCACATCTATCAAGGCCTATCAAGATCCATCAACTCCATGGAGGATTTACCTACTTTAGATATATTTCCGTTTTGGATTTAATTCTTTTATTCCATTATTTAATCTTTAAGCAAGTAGATAAATAGATATAGATATAGATAGACTTTCTTACCTTGATTAGCAAGGGTTGGAAGCCTATAAATAAGGCCCTAGGGGCTGGATTTTAGTCATTCAATTTCAAAGACAATTAGTTACATAGAGAAAGTAGAAGAGAGAGCTTGTGGTGAGAGAAGTCGGAAAGGCGAAAGCGGATTTGGCTTCGATTGATTGTAAGTTCTCTTAAGTTTATTTAATGCAAGTTATTTTCCTGAAATTATTGATGAGTTTCTTGATGAGGAAGAGCGAGTAGTCCACCCACTTCTAGGGTTGGGGTGAGCCCGACGGTGGCCATGTGAGGTGATGCGGTAAATGTTTGATCTTTTTATGCAATTCGTCTTCTATCCCTATGAGCATGATTCTTTTGCGAAAGTTAAAGGTGATCCTTGTTTGTGTTATTGAAGCGAAAGTGATCTTAATACAACTTGGGTTAATTATGTGAAAAAGGGTTAGTCATAATTAGGATTTATGCGAAAGCCTCTATATTCCTATTTGTTAATAACGAAAGTTATTTGATGAAAAGCATGATCTTTTATGCCTTTATGTGTTATTTTGCATGGTTATCGTTGTGGTGTTGATACCCTGGCCTTGGAAGTATTTTAGTTTATTGATTTAATTCATCAAAATCTGCGTTCTGTGTTCGGGAAGTTTGCTGTCTTTACTCGATTCCGAGGAGTTTTTAGTCGATATCGAGGACTGCTTTGACGATATCGAGGAAGGGTTTGCCAAGATCGAGTTGCTTTGTCTGAGTTTGCTGTCTGTTGGTCGATTTCAGTTTCTGGTGTTGATACAGTTAGTCGATATCGAGTAGTTCTGTTGCTTGCTTTATTTTTTATTTCTGTCTTTCTTTCTGTCTATTACTTCTGTCTGTGAGGTTTACAGCTGCTTGAGATCCGCTAACGTTCTTCCTCGTGGATCGATCCTGACTTCCCACTGCTGCATCGGGAGGAAGTCTTGTAATCATTTGCAAGGGATGGAATGTGGTTTGCTTTGCTTTATTCATATTTTAATTTGCATTCTCGATTTCCTCCTACAACACCTTTCGAGAAGTTGAACAACTCGATCTACTACCAAGACTCCACCTGAACATCATCCCCCAAAGAGACATCTCGAATCGTCTTGCTAACCTAATCATACTCCCCGCACCACTAACCACTCATTAAACATGTACACAACCATTAGGTCTAATTAGCTTAATCTGGCATGCTAATTCATCCAATTCACGTTTTAAACATGCAACGAGAGTTGACCACACTATCATGGACCTAGTTCATAGGGAGACAGTAATCATGGGAATTCAATACATACGAATCATACATCCATTCATAAGTGCAACCATGCAAGATACCAGGAAAGTCATGCTGAATTATACCAATATAGCATGTCATTAAATCACAAGGAGGATATCATTATAACTTGACATAATTCTCTAAGGGCAATCACCGACTCACCACCCCATTTCCCCGTGGGACGCTAGTATGACTCGCTGGGTAGGACACAAGGACATTCACGCCGTTTCCAAGAGGTGAGGGTAGAACTTGTGTTTAGACTCTTGTGGCAAGAAGACATGGTTGGCCATTACGAGGATCAAAAGGGATGACTCTATAAGACAACTCACTTCTATCTCAAAACAATCTAAATCCTCACCCCCACTAACATACTCAGGTAACCCTCACATCCGACACGATTTCCGAAGGTAATTAGTTGAGCAACCCAAATTTCCCGTGGAAGACCCCAACCCTAGGTATGAGACTCGATAGAAGCATCGATGGTGGGATACAAAACAAGACTCAAAACGGGGAGATTGGATGCTTCTCGACCCTTGCTAACATGCCTAGGTGTTTTGGTGGGGCAGATGCTAGAGTCAAAACCATCAGAGGGGTTTGAGTTATGTAAGGGCTATTCCGACAAGACAAGAATTCTGATTACATAAGAACAAGGCTTTCTCCCGCTATCCTGTTTGCACGATTATTCAACACATGATTCAAGTCAAGGAATATTGATTAGTTCGCTATCCTAAGCATAGAGACGATCTATGCCGTCCTTCGAGGGACGATCTATGCCGCTATATGTATATATATAAACGTAAGCATAGAGACGATCTATGCCGTCCTTCAAGGGACGGCAGACCGGAGGGGCAAAAACCTCACGGCCTCCTAACTTAACACTCCAACCTCCGTGGTGTTCCTTGGAGTCTTCTAGGCCCATCTGTAAATAAAAGCTAGTATTTTGCCTACCGTTCCCCGAGTTCTACATCCATAAGGGATGTCTATCGCTTTAGTCTCTACCCCCGAGATTGTTTCCCTTTATTCATTTATGTTTAATTCCAATTAAATTCATTTTGCCCTTTTAAAAATATTTTCCAAAACCATTTGAAAACATTGGGCGATTTTCAAAACCTCTTCAACCAATTGTACTCGTATTGCAAAACCTTAGCTCTGATACCACCTTTGTAACGGCCCGGGATTATGATTCCCGAGTTACGTTTCGAGGGATAAAACCTCTCGTTAGGATCTTGCACTCCGAGTACAGGTTGTAGGTTTGAAACCAAAGATTTGTAGTTTAAAGCGGGATATCGCACCAAAATCCTAAAGGTCCGTTGGAGACCCCGGGGTAAACCCCTGTACCAGTCCTAAGTCTACAACGCGGAAAACCTTTTATCATGCAAAGGATATAACTTTTAAAACGATACAACCAGTGTCGCCGCAAGGCCGGGTCAAACAGAGTATAAGTGGGAAGAAATCCCAAAACGTGTAAATCTGGTGAAGTCAGAGTTTCAAGAACTCGCTCTCCGCCGTACGAATGGACCCCGCCATAACAGCACGAATTCAAACAATGGAACGGGTACCTGAATCTAAAAAAATGGAGGGGGATCTAGGTCAATCATAAGGCCACTCATGTGCATTTGTAACCACACTCTGAGAGGCATATAATAAGCATCCTATCCCTAAGATGAAATGCGTAATGCAATGCGGAAATTAAATCACATGTATATATACTGACAGTTTAATATAATGCAGAAAATGATTAAATGGATCCACATATAATGCCAAGTGGCATATCCCAGATCTCCAACTGCATCATGCATGTCCGTACCACAACCGAGGTAGGACGCACGGTCATGCCGAACCAGGTATAATCAACCATTCATGCCCATACCACGGCCGAGGTAGGACGCTCGGTCGTGCCGCACCATAAATGTATAATCAATCAGACTCTAACAGGAAAACCTGATGATGTTGGGTTGTCCTATGACTCTAGGACTTACAGATAACCGTCGTTCTCTTGGAAGGACATATAGCAATCATATGATTTTCATTTTAGTTCCTAAGCGTGATTCTAAGTCGTATGGTGCATGGACACTAACCTACGAAATAACACCTAGTGCATAGAGCGCCCATCATGAGTAAGTTCAAAGAACTTACCTGGAGAAGCGCAGAGTCTAATTAATATAGCAATCAAGCAAATCCAGGCGGATTCGAGCTCACCTAGAAGATAAGTAACATAATAAGTCTATGTCTAACTTACACAAAACATATCAAATAACACACACAAGATTCAGATAAAACATATATAAGTTAACCATCTCATCATCAACAATATTAATGTCCCAATTCAATTTCTCATCTCGTTTCATCATCTCATATCGTTTTCATCGTAACTTTCCAACTCATTAGCTTAGACAATCTTCATATCATACTTTGTCTTTCACATATTACCATTTCATACTCTCACTTAGTATACGAATATATATCATCTTCATCATCGGTAACCAATATTTAATCTCTTATAATAAATCATCATACGTCATGCTATTAGTCACACATATCATGTCGTTAGTCAAATGATCATATCATCATGCTAGTCAGTCATCGAACAAGTCGGGTTCCCAAGTTAGTTCCAAAACCATTTCAAAATCCGTGTCAAATAGTTAAGAATTCCGACCCTTGAAAAATACTCGCCAAAATTACTTTTTCAATTTATTTATTAAATCACTTTCCGATCTTTGAAATTCATTTTCATATTCCCTTTAAATATTTAAGTCCGAATAATATTATATTTTATTTTCAATACCGTTGACTAATTTTAATAAGCGGATAAACCCAAATCGAACCGAACCGAACCAAACCGTACCAAACCGAACCAAACCCAAAAATATAAAACCCCCAACCAGTTAATCAAACAATTAATATATAATGAAATGGCAAGGGGCCCACATGTCTCTTCTTCCTCCTTTGCTTCAAACGGGGACTCCCGTCGGCTTGCCGATGAAGCTCGACGCCGCGCAGCCTCGGCGCCTAGCCGGCCCGGACTCGCCCAGATCACCCCTCGCTACCTTCTCTCCCCGCTCATTGATACGGGGTTAGCCGTGAGATGGTCCGATCTTCGACAACAAGCAAGAAACTAAAGAACGGAAGCAAGAACGAATAAAGACTCAACAAGATCAACAAGATTCGACCAAGAAGCTATCAACATCGATCAAGATTCTCAAGAAACGCAGCAAGAAACAAAGACTTGACAAAGAAAGATGCAAGACTCGATTAAAACAATAAAGACACGACCTGATAAGGACTGAGTCGATCTATGTAGAACAAGATAAAGACCCCGGGCCTCCTAAGAGGGTAGGAACCAATACCAATGACTATATAACCCGCCTCTGCAACCCTACACAACCAAGGGGACAACTTGGAGGCACAAGGAGGGGGCTTGTGGATACTAGGATCACCAAGTCTTGCGAAGTTGATGAACACAAAGCAAACCAAGCTGAGATAGATACCAATTCGTGAATGATGAGCACAACTCTAATCATCCAACAATCACTCAATGTGTTTCACACAATTTGAGAAGACTAATTCTATTCATTATGTTCCAACTGAATTACAATGTAGGAATTGAAATATATAGACCTTAGATAAGCTGATGGGCCGAGTTTAATGATAAAAAGATAGATCTAACATCTAATTAAAACACCTAAAAATATAAGTAAATAAGGTCTCTAGAAATAACACTTAAAATAGCCCAATTCGGCCCAATAGGATCCATTCCCGTCAAAACAGTGACAGACTTGCAAAGATGTTGATTTTCGGCTAAGCTCCATGTTGAATCTGGAAAACCCTTCAACAGAAAAGTTGTAGATCTCTTCGTCCTCGTTCCAACAAGGTATGGCACGCCTCAATCCGATTCATATTGAATTCGGACGACCCATTTTATATAGACGTCGAAAAGCTGTCAAAATTCTGAACGAGAGTCTAAAACGTCATTTGCACCTTTGGATCTTCCCCCAAAGTGGAGCCTTCTTCTTCCTCTTGAGGATGACAACATTCTCATGAGCTCGAATCATAGGTGTGTCCGGAGGTGTCTTGGATGGCCTCGCATCATTCTACCTTTCTTGAAAAGGATTCGTCCTCGAATCCAAGGTCGCAAATGATTCTGCAAATGCATCTACACGAGCTCCTGGATCGAAAACCTCATGTCCATGGAAACTCATCTCAAGAACGATTGTTGTAGGGATTGACCACTCCTTGTTGGTTATTGTCTCAGCTTCATCTATAAAATCAAGAAAAAAAACTTGATTAGTCCACAATTCAGATTTCATATTAATGTCATGATGTCCTAATTGAATATGCACTTGAGCTTGGTCATTAATCCCTAAGTTTCCATCCAATGCTAGCAAGTTTTCTTCCTTTTTCAAGGCTGAATTTTCAATTAATTCAATGCTAGTTATAGTAGAAGAATTTTCTCCATTAATGATCATATTAGAAACTTTGCCTTTTTTTAAGCATGTAGTATGACATAAATATTCTCTTAGATTATCATCACAAGACATAGGTTGAACATTTAAATCAATCAAAGAATCATCATGCTCATATTCAAGGCAATCATCATGATCATAGGCAAGTAAATTAAGAACTTGATCATTTTTATCAACTTGCTCTACATTTTCAGCAATAAGAGAATTATCTATACTAGAAGAAACATTAAGTTGAGTAGAAATAGGATGAGTTTCTTCCCTTTTAATTGGTGGAACTTCATCTCTAGGTGAGACTCCTTGTCCAAACACCGTATTAGAGCCAAAACGCATAAGCTCTAGTCACTACAAAAAACACAGGAAATAGCCACGGAATTTTAGCCACGTCGTACAGTCGTTGCCAAATCCGTAGCTGATAGCCACGACTATAGCTACGGCCTGACAAGCCGTAGCTATAATAGCGTCGAATGAAAATATTCGTGGCAAAGCCCGTGGCTAGGGATGAAGAAATAATTTCGTTTCCGGAATTTCGGGGTTTTTAGCCACGAATATAAGTGTCGTGGCTGGTATCATGGCTATTAGCCACGACTTCGGCCACAGTCAACTTTTCCGTGGCCGATTTCGATGCCATTTTTGGCGAGTCTTACCCGACATGTCAGTGTAGCCATGAATTTAGCCACGAATAATATCCGTTGTTGTAGCCATGGCTAAGAATGTGAGGCAATTAGCAATATATGACCTGAGTTGGAGGTGAACAGCCACGAATTTAGCCACGGTTGGATTATCCGTGGCTGTATTCGATGCTAACATGGAGACGCCCATTATCACTTTGGTGTATCCGAATTGGGGAAATTCACAAATTAAAGCAAATTAATTTGAAAGAAAATATCAATTTTTAAGCCCAAAATCTCACCAAAAAAAAGGTAGGGCGTAAAGATGGTCAAACCAATTTTAGAGAGTCAAAGCCCAAAAAAGGTCAAGCCCATTAGTATTAGTCAAAGCCCAATGAATATGTAAGCCCAATTAATAACTCTCGACGTATTAAGAAGCCCAATTAATAGCCACGGTCATATCTGTGGCTAATGCCGTGGCTATTTACTTTTAACCTCAAATGACACACTTTAATTTATAATGGGCTTTAATTTATTATGGGCCCAAATACGGTTATAATTTTTGCCAAAAGGCCCATTAATGGTATATGTATTTATATCTAAATAAATACTAGAATATAAAAACTAATAATTGTTAAATAAAATGTGTTTTGAGGGAAAAAATCATATAAGTAACTAATAATCGTTGAATAAAACCTTATGTTGACTAATAAATTCTTATTAGGATACTATATATAGTATGTGTTGGGGAAAACTCATATAAGTAACTAACAAATGTTCAATAAAACCTTATATTAACTATTATATTCTTATTAGAATACTATATATAAGAATATGCTTTGAGAAAAACTCGTATAAGTAACTAACAGATGTTTAATAAAACCTTATTTCGACTACTAAATTCTTAATAGAATACTATAAGAGTAGTTTTTTTAGGAAAAGTCATATAACTAATGAACAAATGTTTAATAAAACCTTATATTAACTACTAAATTCTTATTAGAATACTATAAGAGTATGTTTTGAGGAAAACTCATATAAGTAATGAACAAATGCTTAATAAAACCATATATTGACTAATAAATTCTTATTAGAATACAATAAGAGTATGTTTTGAGGAAATCTCATATAAGTAATGAACAAATGTTTAATAAAACCTTATGTTGACTAATAAATTCTTATTAGGATACTATATATAGTATGTGTTGAGGAAAACTCATATAAGTAACTAACAAATGTTCAATAAAACCTTATATTAACTATTATATTCTTATTAGAATACTATATATAAGAATATGCTTTGAGAAAAACTCGTATAAGTAACTAACAAATGTTTAATAATACCTTATTTCGACTACTAAATTCTTAATAGAATACTATAAGAGTAGTTTTTTTAGGAAAACTCATATAACTAATGAACAAATGTTTAATAAAACCTTATATTAACTACTGAATTCTTATTAGAATACTATAAGAGTATGTTTTGAGGAAAACTCATATAAGTAATGAACAAATGCTTAATAAAACTTTATATTGACTAATAAATTCTTATTAGAATACAATAAGAGTATGTTTTGAGGAAATCTCATATAAGTAATGAACAAATGTTTAATAAAACCTTATGTTGAGTAATAAATTCTTATTTGGATACTATATATAGTATGTGTTGAGGAAACTCATATAAGTAACTAACAAATGTTTAATAAAACCATATATTAACTATTATATTCTTATTAGAATACTATATATAAGAATATGCTTTGAGAAAAACTCGTATAAGTAACTAACAGATGTTTAATAAAACCTTATTTCGACCATTAAATTCTTAATAGAATACTATAAGAGTAGTTTTTTAGGAAAACTCATATAACTAATGAACAAATGGTTAATAAAACCTTATTTCGACTACTAAATTCTTAATAGAATACTATAAGAGTAGTTTTTTTAGGAAAACTCATATAACTAATGAACAAATGTTTAATAAAACCTTATATTAACTACTAAATTCTTATTAGAATACTATAAGAGTATGTTTTGAGGAAATCTCATATAAGTAATGAACAAATGTTTAATAAAACCTTATGTTGACTAATAAATTCTTATTAGCATACTATATATAGTATGTGTTGAGGAAAACTCATATAAGTAACTAAAAAATGTTCAATAAAACCTTATATTAACTATTATATTTTTATTAGAATGCTATATATAAGAATATGCTTTGAGAAAAACTCGTATAAGTAACTAACAAATGTTTAATAAAACCTTATTTCGACTACTAAATTCTTAATAGAATACTATAAGAGTAGTTTTTTTAGGAAAACTCATATAACTAATGAACAAATGTTTAATAAAACCTATATTAACTACTAAATTCTTATTAGAATACTATAATAGTATGTTTTGAGGAAAACTAATATAAGTAATGAACAAATGCTTAATAAAACCTTATATTAACTAATAAATTCTTATTAGAATACAATAAGAGTATGTTTTGAGGAAATCTCATATAAGTAATGAACAAATGTTTAATAAAACCTTATACTAACTACTAATTTTTTTTATTAGAATACTATAATAGTATGTTTTGAGGAAAACTCATTTGTAACGAATAAATGTTTAATAAAACCTTATATTGACTACTTAATTCTTATTAGAATATTATTAGTGTATGTTTTGAATAAAACTCATACAAGTAACTAATAACTGTTCAATAAAACCTTACATTAACTAATAAATTTTTATATAAGTATACTATGAGAGTATGTTTTGAGGAAAACTCATATAAGTAACTAATATATGTTGAATAAAACCTTATATTGACTAATAAATTCTTATGAGAATACTAGAATAGCATGTTTTGAGGAAACCTAATATAAGTAACTAATAAGTATAAGATTATTAAAAAAATTAATAAAAAAATTGATATTTTATATAGTTTTTACCCTCATAAGAAAACGTGCGTGAATAGTAAGTGACTTATATTTCCAAACGGAGGTTAAACTTGTATAAAACCTTATATTAACCTTATTATTATTATTATTATTATTATTATTATTATTATTATTATTATTATTATTATTATTATTATATTAACCAATTACTATTTACAAGAAATTAGTGGGCAGCCGAGATACTATCTGGGCCCCCACTCCCTTAGCGATAATAAAATTGAGTCTAGTAAAAATATAAGCAGCAGCACGAGCCCCGACATCCTGAGATACGGAGAACTTCTGAATCCGCTTCAGCAAGGCAACCGCATTCGTATTTAACTCCCCCAACGAAGAGAAGGAGAAGGGTATGAAACCATAACCAGCCGTCGTGCACAAATCTCGATACTTGGCACACTTACGCCGAGCAGCATCAACAACAGCACGACCAGGCACAAAGTCAGACATCCCAGACTGAGTCAAAGGGGAGGATCCCGTCAGATCGACACAAACCTCCCGCCCTCTGTCCCAGGAATAAAGTAGCACATCCGCTGGACGAAGAGGATTATCATGTCTATCAATCAAACCGATATCAACCTCCTTACCGGCAGAAATCCCAGACCTGTAGCAGATATCCAATAAGGTGTCGCGAACGAGGTTATGTCGATGCTTAATTCCCACGGAACCAGCGCAAGACACAGCATGGTCACCGTAGACATCACCATCAAAGACCCGAGAACAAGCGGAACATGGTCTGGACACCGCGAACAATGGAACTCCCAATCGATAGCTAAGCACACTACGATAGGTCCTTCCATTCATAGTCTGTCCCAACCCAGAAATAGGAACTGCACGCAACCAATCAGATGAGTGAGCACCCTGCTGAGACTTCCATAATGCCACCTGTCGCGGAGTCAATGAGAAAACAGAGTCTGATGTAGCAGCAACCTTCGCGAAATATATATCTGCCAGTTTCTTCATAAGTTTGGGGGCAGCGATTTCACTAGGATCGCGTAGAAGATCAGAACCCGTGACCTCATTAAAAGAGCGACAAGCATCATCAAAATTAGGCCCAACAGCAATGATACCAGAAGAACGTAAGATCTTAGCCTGCAACTCAGCAGATTGCAAACGGGACGCCAAAAAAGCATAATGTATGACATCACTAGCAGCATACACTCCAAGCCCACCAAAATGAAAAGGGAATGTGGCGAGCCTCCACTGCCAATCTCCAAACCCAGGCCCAGACGCAGTAACAATACGTTCCAAACTAGAACGGAGTGCCTCGTCAAAAGAAAGTTGGGCCGGCCCAAATACATGCGGAGAACAAGTACGCAAGGAAAAGTAAAGCTTAGAAATACCCGTACAAGCCCGAAGTAGAAGCAACTCACACTGAGGGTCATCAATCCTCGCGACAGAATCCATAAGCTCTATGGTCCTAGTCACTCTCCTTGCCACAAGTTCGTTGCTGAAAACAGAGCATACACTGACAGGCCCCCCCAAAACCTTGACACCGCGCAATGGCCGAGCAATAGAGGGAGGGAAAACACCAGGAAGCCGACTCCTAGGGTCTTCTATCGGCCAAAAAACCTCGGTCTTATCCACATTAAGATGAAGGCCAAAGTGGGGACCATCCTCCATAATTAGATCCAAGACCTTCCCCACAACTAAAGTGTCCCCAACAACAGTGCCATCATCTAAGTACCAAGCATGCAGACTCAAGTCAAAAGAGTCTCTTATCTTGCACACCAAAGGATGCAACACCAAGGCAAAAAGCAGAGGGCCTAAAGGATCTCCTTGTTGAACCCCCCGACAAGACCATAAGCTATGCTCCCCATAATGCAGTCGGGCGGGACTAGAGTAGCAAAACTCCACCCACCGGGATAGAACCGGGCAGTGACGGCGGACTTCCTGTAACATGGTCACACGATCAACCATGTTGAAAGCATTCTGAAAGTCGACCAACAACATGGAAAGACCCTCCTCACCACCACGAGCCTCAACAAACCGATTCAAAGCATGCAGAATAGCCTCTCCTCTACCGGATACCCCGACTCCAAACTAAAGGCCTGCAAAATAACCAGACAAAGAAGGACCGACCAAACAAGCCCCAACCTTAGAGACAAGGCATCTCCAAATGGTGCCAACAGCAATAGGACGTATACCGCCACCCGGTTTAACAAGCGGCGTAAGCGGAGCACTAGCAATGTACTCACCCAGAGCCTGCGGGCAACGACCCTCAAGGAAAAGATTAATCACCGGAGTAATAGAGGTGATCAAATCATCTGAAATAGCTACAGCCGCTCCGCCCAAACAATCCAACAGATGCTGAGCACGGAATCCATCCCTCCCACATGACGTGCCACGAGGAAAACTCCGAATCATATCCAAAACAACGGTCGAAGCGGCAAGAAGAGGATGGTGATCAACATGTAAAGGCGGCAAGTTAGGAGACGGGGCAGTGGGGTGCTTCTCCCGCAAAGCCGCTAGAGTGGCATCAGAATAAGGAGCAATACTCGATGAAGAGAGCACCCGAACAGCGGCAGTGTAATGACCATCACAAATCTTCCTTCGACACTGCCGGAGGTTATTATTATTATTATTATTATTATTATTATTATTATTATTATTATTATTATTATTATTATTATTATTATTATTATTATTATTATTATTGTTATCATTATAATTATTTTATTAGTTAATATATATTTTCTTATTTTGGTTTTTAATAATAATAATAACTATTATATTATATTTTTATTTGTATTGATGGTTTTATTTTCTAAACGTAAATTGTGAATGAAAAATAAAAAACCAATTCATGAGCACAGTGTTGAATTTTTTTTAGCGCCCAAATGAATTTTGAGCGGTAAATTTCCCGCACTTTGAAATTGAGAAAACCCTAATTCATTTTGGGCAGGGAATCGCCTCTTTCACACATCCTCTTCCTCCTCTCTCGCCGCTCCATCCTCATTCCAGATCTCTCTCTCCCAAATTTCAGATATTTCATCCTCCCTGTCTCACATCCACTCTGTCTTCATTCCTAAAATTTCAGATCTCTCTCTTCATCCCCTCTCACCTTCTACCGCCTCCTCTCTCATGCGCTCACCTCCATCAGGCCAAAACACTAGTGATTAAGCGTTCTGAAATCCGAAACCCTAGCCACTCGCTCACTTCGTCTCCCGTGCCGTGAATTTGAGTCCTGACTCCTGAGGTCGTAGAACTCCGCCCATCGCCGGAGTCCCAGCGCCGTCGCAGAACGCCGCCCACTTCACCCTCCCACTTCCCAGCGCTGTCGCAGAACGCCGTCGCAGAACGCCGCCCACTTCACCTCGTCGCAGAACGTCGTCTCTCACCCTCCCACTTCACCTCGCCGTCGCAGAACGCCGCCCATCGCCGGAGTCCCAGCGCCGAGTTCCATCTCTGTTGGGATCTGGGGTTGCAAGGACTGCGGGAAAGTTAAGGCGAAAGGTGCTTACACTTTAAAGTAAGAAGATTTTGAATCGACATGAATTTTTAGCCCGATTTTCGTATCCGATTTCTAATTTCTTCTAAATTTGATGTGAACAGCAGCACTACCAGTGCGGTGACGCTGAAAAGCATCATCAGGAGGTTGAGGGAGAAAATGGAGAATTAAGGAGAAGATATCAGGTTTCCTTTTATGTTCTAATAACATCTTTGGCTTAACCTTCTATTATATTGAGATTGTGAACCTCGCAGTGGCTTTCAAACTCATGAAAAGTTCAAATGTCTTCCCTGCAAGGTAAATCAACTATAATTACATCATGGAAACCTCATAAAAGGCCCGTCACAATTCAAAACGCAAAAATAGTGTTTCAAAGGAGTTAATTGTTGATAAAGATAGATATGGCATAAATTATTGGGTTAATATACTGTTTTCCGAAGAAACCAATTCAGGATCAGAATCCAGTAGACGCAGTGCGATGATTTCATGTTTATACATTAGAGCTTTGAGAACTCAGTATGCATAGAAATAAGAAGTTTCATGTGACAGATAGCTCTTCATTACAACTGTATTATGTGGAGTTCTTTGCTTTGAATTGACATGTCCTATACTCCTATCATGTGTTGCAAATGTAATCTTTTTATTGTCAAAGGTTGGTATTTGTTCGCGTTTTCAACTGCATAAAATTTGCTAGCAGTGCCACAAACAGCAAATATCAGGACTAAAACCTTCTGATAACAATTCATGCACTTCTGAGTTATTGATGCTCTATTAAACTGAGGCTAGGATTCTTGTTTTAGTGTACAAGTTGTTTGTTGATTGAAGGTTGCATGTAAATGAACAAGTGCAGGAACAATTCAGCTCAAGTATCAGACAAGACATGGTAGCTATTGAGGAGCAACTAATGGACGAGACTAAGAAGGCCAATGAATCTTAGCAGGAGAAGCTCCTTAGCACCATGATGCAGTTCTGTCAGGGCAAAGGCAAATCAAAGTAAGTTGTGTTTATGTTTTGGGTTCCCAAGTATTGTCTTCAGACTTTGTTGTATTTGCACATGTGTGCTGTTGAACTTGCGGGTTTGTTTTTATTGTGTTGTGTATGGTTGAACTTCTGGTTGTGTTTTGGATGGTTGTGGATGTGTTTTGTATGTGTTTTGGATGAACAAATGATGGCAGTGTTATGTGTTAATTTTGTATGTGTTTGTGCCCAGCTATAATAAATAATTAGATTATATTAATTATCGAGCTCACAATATGTTGTGATGGAGTGAATCAAGTATGAAATATAATGAAAATAGATCAAACCAGACTTAGGCCCCAGCAAATAAATACAAGACTCCTCCAATGCAGTAAGAGAAAGTCAGGATCGAATCCACGAGGAAGCGTGTCAGCAGTTCTCAGGTAGCTGTAAATTCTCACAGGCAAAGCAGCAGAAAGGACAGAAACACAAAAAGAAACAGAAATAAAAGCAGAAAAAACAAAAGCAAAGAACAAAGCAAAGCAGGAAATAAAAGCAAAGCAAAAACTAAAAGCAAAGCAAAGGGCTACTCGATCTCGACCACAAGCTTGTCGAGATCGACAAAGGCAGTCGACACAGAAAACAGAAAACAGAAAATCGACGACAACAGAGAAAAACTCAACTCGACCTAGACAAGTCCTACTCGAGATCGACAAGATCAGTACTCGATCTCGACAATGCTTCCTCTATGTCGACAAGAATGCAGAAAACTTAAATTTGCAGAATCAAACACAGAACTCAGATTTTTGACAGAAATAAATCAATATGCTAAAAGACTTCCAAAGCCAGGGTTTCAACACCACAACGATAACCATGCAAAGTAACACATAAAGGCATAAAAGATCATGCTTTCCATCAAATAACTTTCGTCATTAACAAATAGGCATATAGAGGCTTTCGCATAAACCCTAATTGTTACTAACCCTTTTTCACATAATTAATCCAAGTTGCATTAAGATCACTTTCGCTTCAATAACACAAACAAGGATCACCTTCAACTCTCGCAAAAGAATCATGCTCATAGGGATAGAAGATGAATTGCACAAAAAGATCTGACCTTTATTGCATCGCCTCACATGGCCACCGTCGGGCTCACCCCAGCCCCAAAAGTGGGTGGACTACTCACACCTCATCGCAATAACAGACATTGATTGATAAAAAGAAACTTAATTGCATTAAAACTAACTTCAAAAGCCTTTACAATCCTGGCAATCAACTTTCGCAGAAAGCCAAAACCTTAAAAACCTTAGAGCTCCTAAACTCTATGTGTAATTGTCTCTCTGAATTGGAATTGGAATGAATGAAAAACCAGCCCCATGGGCTTTATTTATAGCCTTCTAGTCCTTGCTAGTCAAGGATAGAATCTCCTATCTATATCTAAAATTATATCTAAAACTTTAAAGGATAAATAAATTGCTTTAAGGAAATAAATCTAAAAGGAAAAAGATAAATCTAACTAAGGTAAATCTTCAATTTGATAGGTCTCTTTCCATAGATAGACTTTGATCAACTTTGGATAGATCTTCGGCCATTCCGAGTTCCTTCACGCCCAAGCAACTCCAATTCGACTAGGACTGATCAACTCGACGCGTTTCTGGGATCTGGTCTACTCGACCTCGACAAGGACTCGTCGACCTCGAGTAGCTTTCGTCGTCTCGGCTAACTGGTGCTCGATGTGGCTCGGACTTGCCTCCTGGTGCTCGTCGACCTCGAGTAGCCCTAGTCGACCTCGAGTAGGCTTGATTCGTCGACTAGGTCTTCTCGGGTTGGTGTGCTCGACAAGCTCAGATCTGGACTCAGGCGCTCGTCGATCTCGACTAGGGTTCGTCGAGATCGAGTAAAGGTGTACTCGGCTTCTCGGGCAGCTTCTCTCCTCGTCGACTCCGGGTGCGGTGTCTGGGCTTCGTCGATCTCGACTAGGGCTTGTCGAGATCGAGTAGACTTCGGAAGTCGGGTTGGTCTGGCTTTCTCGATCAGGCCCTGTCGACCAAGGCTGCTCGGACATGCTCGTCTAGGTCGAGTAAGAGCTACTCGAGATCGAGTAGCCTGGGTTCTCGGCTCGATTCGACTGGTTCCGTTGCTGCCTTGATCTTGGACTTCTGTAGCTGTTTTCCGAGCTTTTCCGACCTTCTGTAGAATTGCTGTAAAAATGCCTCGATTTCTGCGATTTAAACAGAAACTGGTGTAGATTCCATAATTTGGCAAATAAATATAAACTACATAGGTTCTGTACTATCTTAGCCCAAATGAATGCAATGTATGCAGAAATCGATATAAAAGTTACTGTAAAACATGGCAGATTCAGCTCACAACACAATACAATTAATAATATATAGCCACGAATGTAGCCACGAATTAGCCACGAACATAGCCACGGTTATTATGCCACATGGCCACGTTCATAGCCACGGGCATTATGGCCACGTCTGTAGCCACGGGCATTAGCCACGACACTAGCAACGACCTACCAAGAGATGTCCCCTGGGTGGCCACGACTTTAGCCATGACACTATTCGTTGCTATATTCGTGGCTACAACCACGGATGGCACCTTTCCGAACCGGCCACGGACATAGCCACGGGACTGTCAGATCGTGGCTATTAGCCACGGATATTGTGTTGGTGGCTGTTAGCGTCGAGGCATATAGCCTCGAATGGCGACGAACGTCAAATTCATGGCTATGCCCGTGGCTAAACCGTTTAGCCACGAAAATTCGTGGCCAATTCGTGGCTATTTGACAGTGGCTATTTCCTGCGTTTTTGGTAGTGAGTGCCGTCAAGCTTTTATCCAACTTAACCAATTCTTCATTGGTTTTCACCACATTCTCATTTATCTTAGCTAACATCGCCATGAAGGTATTGTACCAATCATTGCCCTGGTTATTAGACATTGCAAATAAAGACAAACACGGAACTATGTCAAGATTGGCAAAATATAAACAACCTCACAATGTGTTTCGCTCACACTCCCTCTCTAATTGGTATGTCACGCTTTTTGGGGCAATCCTCTTTGGGCAAATCAACACTCAAGCAAAAACCTAACAATCAAAGTATATATGAGAGAATAAATGAAACAAAGCAATAAACAAGTACTCGACAAAGGGCTGAGTACTCAACAAACTCAAAGAGAACACTTGATCAAGGAAATCAGTGCTCGACAAGCTCAAAGCAAGCAACTCGATGTGGCTTTCAGGACCTGTTTTCGACAAGAGAACACTCGATATAGAGAAAGAGTACTCGACACAAGGCAGAAAACAAGCAAAGCAACTCGATCAATGAAGGAGAGAACTCGACAACAGGCTGAGATCTTCTCGACACAAACACAACAGCACTCGATAATGGGGAGAAGTGCTCGACACAGCAAATACTCAACTCGACAAAGCTGTAAACAAAGAGAAATAAAAGAAAAACTAAGAAAGAATGGAAATTTACCTCTTTTTGATTGATAACCTTTAAGTTAGGAAGTTGTAGTTGCAGGGTAGGGTTTCAATTTTGTGGAGGTGTGTGTTTGATAGGTAATGTCGATTAGGGCTGGGGAGAGGTTCACCAAAAGAATGTCCTTAGGAGCTTTCTTGCACTAGATCAACAATACTTTTTTTTTTTGACTTACTTTTGCCCCTAGTGAATTTTATCCTCCTAGTTCCAAGATAAATCTCTTTTTTGTTTCTTTTTTTTTATAAACTAATGCAAGAAAGACTTAAGGTAAAAGGGAGGACTCGAAAATTCTGAGATAATGGTGAAAAGATAACAAATTCAGCCCTAATGATAAATATATAGACAACTTTGGATAAATATGGTAATAGGATCTATCTTATGCCTTAATAAATATACTTGATAGATATAATTAAATTATTCCACCAAGTAAAATCTGATTTTTAAATAGGCAATGGATAAATAGAAATAGATATAGATAGATCAAATATTCCAAAGATAGAAAAGAGCAACAAACTAGGGTTTCTTGTGTGTGTGATGGGTCGGCCAAGCAAAGGCTATGGGGACAGTTTGCTGCCGTCAGCTCTAGGGTGTTCACAAGGGGATGTGCACCTTTGGTCGACTCCACGGTCTTGGCTAGGCTTTGTGTTTAGGCTATGCAACCACAAACAATCACAAACTCAAGATTAGTGCAATAATCAATAAAGAATGCAAGAAGTAAAGACCAAACAAGAAAAGGACTCTTTTTTGTGGTTTTTGTGTTTATGAAAAGAAAAAGACTCAATCTTGATGTCGGAAACCAAAGCTCTGATGCCAATTTGATACGGGGTTAGCCGTGAGATGGTCCGATCTTCGACAACAAGCAAGAAACTAAAGAACGAAAGCAAGAACGAATAAAGACTCAACAGGATCAGCAAGATTCGACCAAGAAGCTATCAAGATCGATCAAGATTCTCAAGAAACGCAGCAAGAAACAAAGACTCGACAAAGAAAGATGCAAGACTCGATTAAAACAATAAAGACACGACCTGATAAGGACTGAGTCGATCTATATAGAACAAGATAAAGACCCCAGGCCTCCTAAGAGGGTAGGTACCAATACCAATGACTATATAACCCACCTCTGCAACCCTACACAACCAAGCGGACAACTTGGAGGCACAAGGAGGGGGCTTGTGGATACTAGGATCACCAAGTCTTGCGAAGTTGATGAACACAAAGCAAACCAAGCTGATATAGATACCAATTCGTGAATGATGAGCACAACTCTAATCATCCAACAATCACTCAATGTGTTTCACACAATTTGAGAAGACTAATTCTATTCATTATGTTCCAACTGAATTACAATGTAGGAATTGAAATATATAGGCCTTAGATAAGCTGATGAGCCGAGTTTAATGATAAAAGATAGATCTAACATCTAATTAAAACACCTAAAAACATAAGTAAATAAGGTCTCTAGAAATAACACTTAAAATAGCCCAATTCGGCCCAATAGGATCCATTCCCGTCAAAACAGTGACAGACTTGCAAAGATGTTGATTTTCGGCCAAGCTCCATGTCGAATCTTGGAAAACCTTCAACAGAAAAGTTTTAGATCTCTTCGTCCTTATTCCAACAAGGTATGACATGCCTCAATCCGATTGATATTTAATCCGTACGACCCATTTTACAGAGACGTCGAAAAGCTGTCAAAACTCTGAACGAGAGTCTAAAACGTCATTTTCACCTTTGGATCTTCTCCCAAGGTGGAGCCTTCTTCTTCCTCTTGAGGATGACAACATTCTCATGAGCTCGAATCATAGGTGTGTCTGGAGGTGTCTTGGATGGCCCCATATCACTCATCCTCCCCAGCTCCCTCACAACGGCTCTCGTACGCCCTCGCAACCCTCGCTCGTGCTCGATCCCGATCTCTCGCTCGCCCTCACAGACCTTGAGCTCACCGGATCTCTTGAGCTATCCCGACTCCCTGCACTCAGCTCTCTAATACCGCCACCGACTAGCCTAAGCAACAAGGATTAATGAATCTAACGAGGAAAGAAAGAAAAGATCGGGAGCTCACCGAGGTGATTCGCAACTTCGGAGCTATCGATCGGAGGGTTGGGTGCCGTCGAAGGCTTGCGATGGCTCGTCGGACCTGCGTTGGGCATGGGTGAGCGTGATGGTGAAGTCCGAGGGCGATTCCGATCGAAAACGAGAGAGAATGACTTACCGGAAGATTGTTCGCGCTCAAACGGGGCAATGGACTTCGGTGGCTTGTCGGCGGCGCTAGTGGCTCCTGGGCGGCTCCTGGCTGGCTCGGGTTTGTCCCCGGACGTCGGTCTTCGCGAGGAGGGGATGCGGTGGTGCTAGGTGACTTGAAGAAGGATGAGGAACTTGAAGCTGTGGCGGTGGTGATTATGAAAGAATGGTGATGGCGTGGGAATGGCAGGGGAGAGGGATGGATGATGATTGTGAATGGTGAATGACGAGGAAAGGGGTGGGTTTACTTTGAAGGGTAAGGTGAGGGATTTGGTGAGAGTAGTGTCTTGAATTGGTTAACCAATACCCGAAAATAAATCCCGAATACGCGAATTTCGAATCCCGCAATTAGTTTCTGGATGTTAGTTTTCTCAACTCTCACTTTCTCGATCAATTAGATTTTTAAAATCGACAAGGATATCTTCATCCGATTATTATTTTAGATTTCCGAGGAAAAAGGGCAGAAATCGTTCGTCAAATTTTATATTCCGGTCGTTATCCGCTAAATGAGTTTTAAAACCGGTTTAATTTCATTTTTAATTGTCTTTTTCCGAAAATTTAGGATTTGAAAATCCGAGTCTTTACAATAAGTGTAAAGGGGTCAGAGCCTTTGGAGTTGTTCCTCAGTAAGCATGATTGTATAGAATGTACTGACTTTAGCTCCTAAGCGTGATTCTAAGTCGTATGGTGCATGGACACTAACCTACTAAATAACACCTAGTGCATAGAGCGCCCATCATGAGTAAGTTCAAAGAACTGACATGGAGAAGCGCAGAATCAAATTAATATAGCAATCAAGCAAATCCAGGCGGATTAGATCTCACCTAGAAGATAAGTAACATAATAAGTCTAAGTCTAACTTACACAAAACATATCAAATAACACACATAATAAGTCTAAGAAAGAAAAGATTGGGCGCTCACCGAGGTGATTCGCGACTTTGGAGCTCTCGATCGGAGGGTTGGGCGCCGCCGGAGTCTTGCGATGGCTCGTCGGACCTGCGTCGGGAATGGGTGAGCGTGATGGTGAAGTCCGAGGGCGATTCCGATCGAAAACGAGTGTGAACGGCTTACCGGAAGATTGTTCGCGATCAAACGGGGCAATGGACTTCGGTGGCTTGTCGGCGGCGCTGGTGGCTCCTGGGCGGCTCCTAGCTGGCTCGGGTTTGTCCCCGGACGTCGGTCTTCACGAGGAGGGGATGTGATGGTGCTAGGTGACTCGAAGAAGGATGAGGAACTTGGAGCTGTGGCGGTGGTGATGATGAAAGAATGGTGATGGCGTAGGAATGGCATGGGAGAGGGATGGATGATGATTGTGAATGGTGAATAACGGGGTAAGGGGTGGGTTGAATTTGAAGGGTAAGGTGAGGGAGTTGGTGAGAATAGTGTCTTGAATTGGTTAACCAATACCCGAAAATAAATCCCGAATACGCGAATTTCGAATCCCGCAATTAGTTTCTGGATGTTAATTTTCTTGACTCTCACTTTCTCGATCAATTAGATTTTTAAAATCGACAAGGATATCGTCATCCGATAATTATTTTATATTTCCGAGGAAAAAGGGCCAAAATCGTTCGTCAAATTTTATATTCCAGTCGGAATCCGCTAAACGAGTTTTAAAACCGGTTTAATTTCATTTTTAATTCTCTTTTTCCGAAAATTTGGGATTTGAAAATCCGAGTCTTTACAATAAGTGTAAAGGGGTCAGAGCCTTTGGAGTTGTTCCTCACTAAGGATGATTGTATAGAATGCTTTGACTTTACTCCTGGCCATACACTAGTACAAATGTGTAGATTAATAGGAAGCATAGCGCTTTTATTAAATAACCGCAATTTACTACATATAACACCGGTTTTAAAAGAAAATCGCTATGCATGTAGAACAAGGATAGCGTTTAAATAAAGTGTTGTCATTGAAAATTGAATTTAGTAAAAAAAACAAAAAGGAAAGAAAAGCCTAAAAGCTAAAACGCGAAATAAAAACTTAAAAGCTAAAACGACGCCTCCACTCTCCATTTCCCATTGTTTACAAACCTCCCACTCCTCCCACCAGATCCTCCGGTCTCCATCCTCGGGCCGGCGCCGCCGAGCCAGCCTCTTCCGCTTCCGGTCAGTGTACCAACGAGTCAGGCTCCCAACAGATCCATCTTCAACACCATCCGCCACCGCCTCCTCGGCTCCTCCTTCCATTCGCACCGACGCCGCCTGAACCTACCACCGCCTGTACAATCTCCTTGGCTCCTCCTCCTCTTTCCATCTGCGCCGGCACCAACAGCAGATCTCATCAATCTCTCCTCCTCGGCTCCTCCTCCTCCTTCCATCCGCTCAGACGCCAACAACGCCTTCCTCCGCACCGATGCCTTCAATAGTGCCTTATTTGTTGTGCAAATTGCCAGATCTAGAAGATCGAAATCCATCTTCAATAACACTGTGTGCAGATCGATTTTAGGAATTTTTTATTTTAGATTTTTTTTTATTTTTACACCCTGTTTGGCATGTGGGTTTTTTACACCCTATCTTTACTTTTTCAAGTAGGTGTCAATTACATTTGAAACATAAAAAAGAATACAGTACTCCTGCAAATTAAACTCATGCATAGGCCATAGCCTTTATGAGATTGCAGCAAAAGCACTACCTGCAAATTTTCTTTTCCAAGTGCTATGATAGATGGAAAGGTAGGGATTGGTACACCCGTATATATATATATATATATATATATATATATTAATATTGTACATAACTACTCCTTGATTTCTGTAATTTAAATAGGCAAAAATCACGAAATTTAGCTGACTGAGTTTTTTTATTTTATTTTTTACCTGTAGCAATTTCACTCTAGCTTGTAGGAGGAGAGGTTGCACCGTCAGAGAGAAAAACAAAAAAAAAGAGCATTTGATGAATTAAAAAAAAAAGGAAATAAAGGAAAAACCACCAAATTCCAGCAAAAGGGTGGTTTGTGAAATCCCACCAAAATCCATCTTACTTTCCCTTCCAATTCCCACCGTTACTTTCCCTTCCCCCATAACCACCTCTCCCAAACACCTCTTTTATTTTCCCTTGTCTTCCCTTCCATTAAAAACCCCTCTAATCCCCTCATCCATACACACTGTTAGGGTTTGTATCTGATTATGTGTTTTGTACAATTGAAGTTCTATATGGATGTTTTTGCTCAATAAAGTAAACTGATTTTTGATGATTTGTTATACAATTTCTTCAGTTCCATTTTTTTTTATATAAGTTCATGTACTACTGTAATTTCTCTCTAATGATATATAGCCTTCAATGTTTTGATCAATTTATGTTTTAGGTTTGGTTTGATGGAGTTTATGTGTAAGGTATTGGATCAGATCAAAGTAGGATTAGATATGGTTGTTGTAGGTAGAGGTGGGGGTACTGCGAGAATCGTCCCTATTAAACAACCTGCAGTATTGATTTTCATTTTTTTTATTTTTTTTTACAAAATTAAAATTGGTAGCGGTTGTTTCAAAAAAGCGTTGTGCTTGTATTTTCTAATAGCGCTTTTTAAATACCGTTTTCAATAGTGTTGTCAGCGCTTCCGTTAACAGCGCTTTGAAAACCGCTATGCTTCCCAATAAAAAACCGTTGTTAATGTGCTTTTTTATACTAGTGATAACTCACGGGCATGTAATAGGAAAATTCTTTTTGGCGTATCCGAGGACATCAAGTGTCATTTGCTTAGCTTTATTGGATGAACACAGAAATTCAGCTCCAACGTAAGGGCCTAGGTTCTCTGATGACTTTTGAACGTTAGTCAAGAGGCCTCTGTAAATGGACCTTGGGGTCCAGCTCCAGCGTGAGGACTTGATTTCTCCGGGAGCCTTAAGCATCAGTCAGGAGGCCTTCGCGGACGAACCTCCGAGAGCTTAAAGAATCAGTCAGGAGGCCTCCGCGAACGGATCTCGGGGTCCAGCTCCAGCGTGAGGACATGGTTTCTACGAGAGTTTAAAGCATCAGTAAGGATGCCTCCACGGATAGACGTTAGGGTCTAGCTCCAGCATGAGGACTTGGTTTCTCCGAGAGCTTGAAGCATCATTCAGGAGGCCTCCGCTGACGGACCTCACGGTCCGGCGCCAGTGTGAGGACTTGGATTGCATCATGGGATTCTATTTTAGCGGCATATTTTTAAAATGTCCGCGAACCACCTAACAAGGCGGGGGCGATTATTTATTTGATTGATTTGTCCCTTACATGTAATATTTCCTTAGATGTTCTACATTCCAAGTCTTTTTTAAATCGACACCTTCAACAGTCTTCAATTTGTATGCTCTGCTGTCAATAACCTCATTGATGATATAAAAGCCTTCCCATTTTGCTCCCAGCTTGTCGGATGGTGCGGCAAGACGGAGGACAAGGTCACCCTTCTGGAGAGTTCGAGCCCGAACTTTCTGATTGTAGTAATTTTCAGTCTTCCCTTTGTATTCACTCGCTTTGAGCGCATCTATCATGGGCTTCTCTTCTCGGTGTTGTAGTTCTACCTCGAGTTCTTCATCGTTAGTAACCGGATCAAAGTTTAGGACTCTTGCTGAAAGAACCAAACGCTCGATAGGGACAACGATATCTAGCCCATAAGTTAAAGCAAAAGGGGTCACGCCCATTAGCCGTGCATTCCAGCTTTTTCCTGATTCCTTCCAGAATTTGTCAATTTGTAGTCTCAGCCTGCCCGTTTTTCTAAGGGTGGGCTTCTAATGAAAAACAGAGCTCGGTATTGAGACCAGCGCAGAAATCTCTGATTACTTCGCAATCAAACTAGGGGCCGTGGTCCGTAATAATAGCCTCGGGGACACTGAACCGGCAAACTATATTTTTCCACAAAAATTTCCGAACTTTTTCCGTAGTGATACTTCCCATGGCCTCTCCTTCTATACATTTGGTGAAGTAGTTCACCACAATCAATACAAATTTCAACTGTCTTAGGGCGGTAGCAAATGGCCCAAGGATGTCCATCCCCTAAACAAAAAAGGGTATGGACTATTGATGCTCTTCAGGTTTGTAGCTGGCAGATGTCTCATAGGGTGGTGTCATTGGCTTGAATCACATCGGAGGACACAATTCGGCATATCTGTTTTCTTAGTAGGTCAATAATGCCCGAGTCGGGTGATTTTTGACACCAGTGCCCTTCATCCTTGGTGATGTGTGCAAACTCCCTGGTGAAGTTCTTTCACTATTTGCTTCTCTTCCGCGTTAGAAACACATAGCAAATCAGGCATATAAAACCCCCTTTTGTAAAGTTTTCCTCCACAGATGGTGGAACGAGCGGCTTTCATAGTTACCCCTTTTGCCTCTCCTTTTCTTCCGATAGTTCCCCCTTACTTAGATACCTCACTATTGGAGCCCTCCAATCACCTTCTTCTTCTATTTTCACCTGATAAACATTATTCAAAATTCTTCTTTGTCGCCGCCTTTCATAGAACACCTTGTCTCCGACTTGGGATGGCATAGCTGCTCCAACCTTTACGTGTTGGTTTTCGAACCTGTGGATCGTGATTATCATCACTCGTGTGAAAGTTTGCTTAAGGGTTTTCACTTTCCTAAGATAGTCTGGGAGCAGATCGATTTTAGCTTTATACTTCCCTTTGATCTATCGAGCCACCACTTTTGAGTCGGTATATATCTTAATTTGCCTTGCTCCTCGAACCAACACCAATTCTATTGCCGCCAGCACAGTTTCATACTCAGCTTCGTTATTGGTGGTCTTGAAATCTAGGCGATAGGCTAAACACAGTGTTTCACCAAAGGGTGGTGTGATGGCTATACCAACCTCATTGCCTTATTTGTTTATATATAGCTCCGTCAACATGGACCACCCATTCGGCGTCCTCATCCATTGGATTCTTCAAAGCTGGACTCAACAATGAAGTCAACTAAAGGTTGTGCCAACTGGGCCTTCTGCAGTTCATAAGTGATATCGAACTCTAATAATTCTACAACCCATTTGGTCATTCTTCTAGACAGATAAGGGGAGTGAAGGATTTGCCTTAAAGGCAGATCCGTAAGCACCGCAATTGTATGGCCCTGGAAATAAGGATGGAGGCGCCGAGCAACAAATAACAAACATAATACTATTTTCTCAGTGGGTTCATACCGAGTTTCCGCATCTTGCATCATTTTGCTTACAAAATAGACTGGATACTTTGCTTCAACAACGATAACAACACCCAATGTCACAGTTCCTACCGATAGGTACAACTATAGTGGTTCTTATTCCTCTAGCTGACGCAAGGTTTTGAAGATCAAACAGGAACTGCTTGAGTTCATCGAATGCATGTTGAAACTATGTGGCCCACTTGATAGGCCCCCATAGTTTTAGCAGATCGGAGAACGGCCTGAAGCGTTTTGCTAATCGTGAACAGAATCTGCTGAGATAATTAAATGCTCCGTTGAGTGCTCGAACTTCCGTTAGGGTTCTAGGTGGTCGTAAGTTTTGGATTGCTGTTACTTTTTCCGAGTTGACATCAATCCCTCGGCTGCTAACCATGAAACCCAAAAACATCCCGGACTCCACCCCGAACACACATTTTTCAGCACTAAGGCACAACCCCCTCCTTCTTAATGAATGACAAGTTTCCTGCAAATCAGCTACGTGGTCCTCTTTCCTCCGGCTTTTGACCACCAAGTCGTCTACATAAACTGATACATTTTTCCCGATCTGTTTCAAAAAGATGCAATCCATCGTCATTTGGAAAGCTGCCTCGACATTTCGCAGCCCGAAAGGCACTACTCTATAGCATAAAATTCCTTGATTGATGATGAAATTTGTTGTCTTCTTGTCAACAGGATCCATCTGAATTTGATTATACCCTAAGTAAGCATCCAGAAAACTCAACACCTAACGCCTTGAAGTCTCGTCTACCAGTTCATCGAGGGACGACAGAGGGTAACTATCCTTGGGGCATGTCTTGTTCAAATCGGAGAAATCCGCACACATCTTCCACTTACCGCTTGACTTCTTAACTAGCACCATGTTAGACAACCATTCTGACTCTTCAGCTTCTTCGACGAATCTAACCTTCAGTAACTTGTCAACCTTTTCTCGAGTAGCCTTAGCTTTTTCAGGAGCCATCTTTCTTTTCTTCTGGGCTACTGGGCGTGCTCCGTGATTAATTCTTAGAGTATGCATATCCATGGATGCCTGGATCCCCCTGAGATCCTTGGGTGTCCAAGCAAAAATATATGTCTCTTGACTCTGCTATGATCTTCAAAAACTCTTTCTTTTTCATGTTCATCCAAAGTGATGCCATCAAGATGGGTCCTCTGTGGGCCAAGGCGGTTCGAGGACCCGATCATCCCGAGAAAGAAGAAGGCGCCACCATGGATTCAAACTTGTTGAAGGGTTGACATCGAGGGTCCTGGGGTCGGCGCCTAGGGTTCTGTAGGGCTGGCCGGTTTTGGTTTGGAGAATTATTTTCTATTTTAATTATTGTAATTTAGTTATTTAGGAGAATAATATTAAGGAGAAATCTATCTCCTTGCTCATCAAGAAACTATTATTTTTACCTATTTTTAGTCATTTTAGATAGATAGAATATTATTAGTATTTATCTTAGGATTTTTAGTTAATTATTTTTAATTGTGAGATAGCTAGGGTTCCTTTGCAAGGAACTAATCTCACCATCAACTCCTTATTTAAGTTGTAATTTGCCGTCATTTTAATCAGGTTGAAATTAAAAGAGAAACACTTGGCTAAGTGCTTTCTCTTTGTCAACCCTAGAAATCTCGCCTCTACCTACTTGCTCATACGAATTCGATCACAAGTTTTCTATTCGGTCAACAATTAAGTTTTGCCGCTAAATCCACCCAAGGTTGATTTGTACAGCTTACCCACGTCAATGGCTTATGGAATTGAAGATTGATTAACTACTTTGTTAATTAATTATTCTAAGGCTATTCCTAAGTCAACGTGGGAGCTAGTAAGGCCTTCTGCTTCAATTCAAGAAAAGGTCCAAGATTTGAATCAAGAATTGGTTCAAGAAGGAAGAGTTTATCAAGAATTTGCAAGATCGGCATTTATTATGTATCAACTGGTATCGGATTCAGGTTTCGCAATTTCTTTTTGGCTTTTGGTTCTACTAATGTTTTGATTCATGACATGGGAGAAATGGGGAGATGGGGATGATGATCCCGAACTCTTGAGGTATTGGCAGCGACAAAGGGATGCTCAAAGGCATCACCTTTGGTTTCAACGTCAAGCGAAGATTGAGGAGGAAAAGAGACGACAACGACAACGAGAGGATGATGCATGGTTTCAAGCCGAGCTTGATGCCATTGCGGCAAAGATGAAGGAGGAATTCGTTTCCCAAAAAACAGCACTGCACGACAATTTTGTTTTGCAGATTCCCGTTGATTCCTATAGAGATTTGTTATTTGTGAGAAAGCTTGATTGTATTGATTGACAAAGGGAAAATATATAGGGTTACAATGCTTGGAGATCAAGGATCTCCTAATATAGGATATACACAAAAAGATATACAAAAGATATGTTTCTATCCTAATACCCCCCCCCCCCCCCCCCGCAAGCTCATGGCGGAGAACGCACATGAAGCTTGTCACGAAGAGTAATGAACCGGCCACTGCCAAGGGCCTTGGTGAAGATGTCCGCGGTTTGATCCAGGGAGCGAATGTGACGAACCACAAGATCACCAACCTCCGCTTGTTCTCGAACAAAGAAATAATCAATGCGAATATGCTTGGATCGCTGATGGAGAATAGGATTGGCAGACATGTACGTGGCACTGAGGTTGTCACAGAGGACAATGGGAGAGCCTGCGACCGGTGCCTGTAGCTCAGCCAGTAGTTGGCGAAGCCGAAGTAGTTCGGCTGCAGTGAAAGCAATGGCACGGTACTTGGCTTCAGTGCTAGATCGAGCGACCACCTTCTGCTTTCGAGAAGACCAACTGACAAGATTACCATCATAGAAGATGGCAAAGCCGTGTTGAGAGCGGCAATCATCCATGTCTGAGGGCCAGCCAGCGTCGGTGAAGGCAACTAGGCAGGTGTCGGTGGCTGATCGGAGATGCAGACCATGAGATATGGTGCCTTTGAGATAGCGGAGGATGCGCTTAACAGCATACCAGTGAGTCTCAGTGGGGTTATGCATAAATTGGCAAACCCGATTGACGGAATAAGATATCTCTGGACGAGTGATGGTGACATATTGGAGAGCACCAACGATGCTCCGATATAAATTAGGATCGGCTAGGGGGTCACCTGATTGGGTGAGGCGAGATCCAGGTTCGGCAGGGGAAGCAATGGGACGAGCGTCTGTCATCTTGCTGCGGAGAAGCAAGTCGCGAATGTACTTCTGCTGAGTCAACAAAATGGCTCCATCCTGTGGAAGTAGCTCTATGCCGAGAAAGTAGTGCAGAGTGCCCAAGTCACGCAGAGGGAATGCGCTGTTCAGACGGTGAAGAAACTGATCAATCGCTGATTGAGAGGAGCCTATGATAATCAGATCGTCGACATAGAGTAGAACCAAAATAGTGAACCCGCGAGCTCGACAGATAAACATAGATGAGTCAGACTTACAAGCCAAAAATTGATACTGTAGAAGGAAGAGCTTGAGCTTGGTGAACCAAGCTCGGGGCACCTGTTTGAGGCCATACAGAGCCTTCTTGAGGCGGCAGACATGCTGAGGCCGAGAGGGATCAATAAAGCCAGGAGGTTGATCCATGTAAACCTGTTCAGAGAGGTCACCATTCAGAAAGGCGTTATTGATGTCTACCTGGCGAAGTGACCACTTGTGAGTGATAGCGAGGGAAAGAATGACACGGATGGTTGTTGGTTTGATGACGGGGCTAAACGTGTCGAAGTAGTCAACACCCTTCTCTTGATTGAAGCCCTTAGCAACTAACCGATCTTTGTGACGCTCAATGGAACCATCCGCATGGCGTTTGACCCTGTACACCCACTTA
This sequence comes from Persicaria maculosa, assembly GCA_963922045.1. Lineage (NCBI taxonomy): Eukaryota > Viridiplantae > Streptophyta > Magnoliopsida > Caryophyllales > Polygonaceae > Persicaria > Persicaria maculosa. The sequence goes on from OY998254.1 coordinate 52,725,884, forward strand.
CAACCAACAATGTTAGTCTTAGGAGGACGCGGGACAATGTCCCAATTCCCATTACGAACGAGAGCATCATATTCAACCTGCATCGCATTCTGCCATTTAGGGAGTTTGGATGCCTGAATGAAGGTTTTGGGTTCGGGATAGTTATCAGGAGAGGGTGGGAGCGGGTGTTTGGTGGTGTTTAGGGATTTCAGTTTTGCGCAGACATAGTCCTTGAGAAGGACGGATTGTTGGCGATGTCGGGTGCTTTGCCGAGTGGGCTGTGGAGGTGGTGGGGGAGGTGGTGACGGTGAGGGGGAAGGTGGGGATGGTGAAGTGTCATCGTCTGAAGTGTCGGAGTAGGACGTCGCAGAGTCGGTTGCTCCAGGAGATGCTGAGAATGGTGCTGGGGATGGCTGCGGGGTGTCCTCGGGTCCAAGGTTAAATGGAATAGGGGTGGGTGCAGCGGGCTGAGAAGCCGGAAAGATGGAGGCGGCTTGTTGGAGGATTGACAAGGGAGGGTTAGAGACCATTGGAAGATGCTGGAGAGGAGCTGGTGAAGCATGGAATGGGTAGGGAAACACTGTCTCATTAAAGATTACATGACGAGCAATGTAGAGACGATGGGTTGGAACATGGAAGCACATATACCCCTTATGTTTGGAGCTATAACCGACAAACACACAAGGAAGAGAGCGGAACTCAAGTTTGTTGGCGTTGTAGGGGCGCAGGAATGGGTAGCATAAGCATCCGAAGGATTTAAGAAACCCATAGTTAGGACTCTTCCCATAGAGACACTCGTAAGGAGATGTAGTGTGGAGAATTGGAGTGAGTGTGCGGTTATGGAGATAGACAGAAGTCTGAAATGCGTGCTCCCAATAACAAGTTGGCATCTTGGCATGAGCGAGAAGAGCAAGGCCTTTCTCGACAATGGTGCGATGACGCCGTTCGGCTGCGCCGTTTTGAGATTGAGTGTGTGGACAAGAGACACGATGTAGAATGCCCTGTGTTTGTAGATAGGTGGAGAATGTTCGATATTCCCCACCCCAGTCAGTTTGGAGATTTTTTATTTTTGTGGAGAATTGGGTCTCAACCATCTTTTGAAACATTTGAAATGTATGTAGGACCTGTGACTTTTGAGATAAGAAGTATATCCAGACAAATTTGGTGCAATCATCAACAAAAATCAAGAAATAACGATTTGAATTGATAGAAGCAACGGGGGCAGGACCCCAAACATCCGAATAAACTAATTCAAAGGGAAGTGAACTAGACTGATGAGTGTTTTGCAATGGTAAACGATTGATTCATTACTTTGTTAATTAATTATTCTACGGCTATTCCTAAGTCAACGTGGGAGCTAGTAAGGCCTTGTGCTTCAATTCAAGAAAAGGTCCAAGATTTGAATCAAGAATTGGTTCAAGAAGCAAGAGTTTATCAAGAATTTGCAAGATCGGCTTTTATTATGTATCACAAAGCATGTCCTAAGTGAACAACCTCTTCAAGATTCGCAAAAGGATGGTAAGTCTTCTTATCATTCGCAGTTGGCATGCCTCTGACATGTGGTTGGACTTCTAGTTTAGCCTCTTCAGGCAGCGGTTGACTGTCCTCAGCGAATGAGCTGGCTGAATTACCTTTTCTTATCTCTTCTGCTTTTTCGGTGGCCGATTCACTAATACACAAAACCCCCTGCTCTTCCTCATAGAAGTGAAATAACAGCTCCTACATTCTGGTTGATGTCCACAGACTTCTCCTATTCCCCCATCCAGAAGGGGGAACTTTGCCAATAAGTGATAAGGAGATACAACCATCTAGAACTTAAACAGTGCGACGCTCCCTAGGACTGCATTGTATACCTTTGGTATCTTGACATTTGTGAATACAATGCTTTCCATCCTTCTTACCGAGTTGGTGCCCAACATAACTCACAGATCTATGGTCCCGGCTACATCTACTTCGTCCCTAGAGAACGAAGTCAACTTTCCAGCGTATGGCTTTACTGTGGTGGAAGAAATACCTAAATGTTCAAAGGCTTCCCAAAAAAGGATGTCAACTGATGATCCAGTACCGATGAAAACCCTTTTCACTATTTTGGACCTAATCTAAGCATGAATTATCAAGGGCTTAGAGTGTGGCATCTGAACTTCTGCAGAATCTGCGAATGTGAAAACTATCTCAGAGTATGCCTCAGTCGATCTTCTTATTTGGGAAGAAGTTGGTGGTTGGCTCCCTTCTCTGTCCTAGGGCCGTCGTTCCTGATTGCTGGACCCTGAGATCGATGATCCCCTTGCTATTGTATTAATGCACCCGTCCGGTTGCGGGATTGGCGCAACAACATTTCCTCCGACCCGCGAACGGTTAGGACGAGCCAAATTCATAGATGCTTGCATGAGAGGGTCTGGTTCTTGCCTCGGTTGTCCCCACCATTGCATGCGGCATTTGTTTTTCCCTCTTCCCAGTACTCCTCACGGGTAATCATGCTGAGGCTATCTCTGCCTATCATACTCCCATCTTTGCTGCTGATCCTAGTCGGGTTGTAGATCACCGCGACGCCCATGGTCATGCCTCATTTGAGGGGGACTTCTGTGTTTATTTGACAAATGGTTGCTCGACTCTGGTCGATTCTTCCTTTGGTCATGATACTCATGGTTCAGGTATACTTCCTCCCTCTGAGATTGGCAATGATGACGCTCAAACTGGGGTTCCTGGTTCCTCTGATTTCCTTTGTCTCTCTTCAATTTCCCAGCCAGCCTTCCCAATAGAGATTTATCATTGTTGGATCGTGAACTTGCCATAGCAGTGTCCTTAGCATGTATCTGTTTGGTCGCTAGATTTCTGAGTTTTTCATATGTCAATGACCACTTTCGGAACATATAGATCTTGAAATCTCCTTTTCTCAGGTTTCCCACGAGGATTATAGTGGCTGATTCCTAGTTAAAATCAGGGATCTGAATGACAACACTAGTAAATCTGGCAAAGAAATGACCCAGGGTCTCTTCCCTTCCTTGCTTAGTAGGATTGAGATCTAACATGGTCTTCTTTCTTGAACATGTACATTCAAAGTGAGATTTAAAGACACTGCTAAGCTGGGCGAAGCTGCCAATGGAGTTCCTCGGCAAATTTGCGAACCAGGTCAACGTGATCTTTATTAAAGTTGTTGGGAATGTTTTGCACATCATTGATTCGTTATACTCATTGATCCCCATTGATGTCACGAAGTGACATAGATGATCGTCAGGGTCAGTTGTTCAATCATACTTCATTAGACCCGAGTCCCTCCATCTCTTCAGGACCGGTGCCTTGCTGATTTCTGTTGTGAATGTAGATGGTATGGATTTCTCCTCTGAATCTACCCTCAAAATTGCAGAAGTGGTCCTTGTTGAAGATGATACATGCACAGACATCTCTCATCTCTGATGCTTAGACGGGGGACTACAAGTTGATGCAGCTCCAGCAGTTGTTTGGTCATCCCAAGTTGGTATGAACTAGTGATAAGCCGACCCTAGGTAGCCTTGATTATAAACTTCCCTATATGAGTATCCGTAGGGGGGAGGCACAGGTCCCTGGAAGTTAGCATAATAGGGCCCATATGGAGTATGGAAATATGGATTGTATGTCCACCCCGGATAGCCATACCCTTGAGGAGGGGGTTGATGTGGTGGGTGTAACACCCCCTTCTGTAAACGAGGGAATGTTGCAGCGCCAGTGATTACTCGGACTTTATTGTCTTCGTAACCACCTTAGGCTTATAGGGACATGCAACCATGCTCCCATAAACAAGATGATAACATGCATTAAAATAAATACAGCGGAAGACTTTTACCAAAATAAAATTACATTTTTAAATAATATTTACAATCGTTTAACTGGTACAGCGGAAGACTTCTAAATACACCAGATAAATAGTTAACCAAACTGAACACATTTGGAATTACCCTTTTTGTTTCAAAACATTTAAAATGACCCTTGATGTTCTCCAACGCCTTCAGAACTTCTTCACTATGATCTTTATACCTGCAACTTAGGTCTGATGCATCGTATACAAACGAGAGGCACCAGTCACCACAATACATAGGGCGGTTAGTTCAATTAAGAATAAGCAAGTGACGGCACGAAATAAAAGACCACTTTACACTAAAGATTCATTGACCATAAAACGGTATGAACCAAATAGTCCAAAGGAGAGTAATACGGATTATTTGAATGTAATTCTGCAATACAAAATAGACACTTGACTCAACTTGGAGATTGTTTAAGTTAGGAAGAATAATGGAAGTGAGTGACAAATCACTCTAAGAAATTATATTCCGAAATGAGACTGGAATATAATAAGCGATGAAATTATGTCCAACTTATTTACGATCACCGTCTTATAAATAATTGTATAACTTTAAACTCACAACTAGTATTTAACCAATGACCTCTAGTAATAAGATCTATATATTTAATCTGTACTGAACGGGTCCGCTCAGATTTTATTTTTATATCAAGTATACCAAACGGGTCCGCTCGGATTTACTTATCGATCAAATTCACTGAACGGGTCCGCTCAGTTGATCATTTTCGGTTCCGGAAACGTAGCTTCACGAAACTGGGTAGGAAGCGCTCATCTTCCTGGTTTATAATAATATATGTTTTATATAACTTGGAAGCGCTCATCTTCCATATTTAATTTATATTATCGTTTATATACTTTACTAAGAAGCGCTCCTCTTCCTTAACTTTAATTTATAATATTTACATTGTATAATACACTTAACTATGATTCCAAAATTCATAACTTATGTATACAAATTTATATATTTTATAAGGACTAGGTTCAAAAGATAACCTAAGTCCACACCGAACTAGTATGCAACCAAGTCCGGAAATGAATTGAATAAACGACAATTACGGATATGAAAACAAATATATCACATAATTAAACTTAGCATGAAGAGAAAATAATAAATCATGCTTGATGGAATATGGGCACATAATGTCATTTATGTAACTTAAATAACCTATAAAAATAACATTACCCGTTTAACATGCCAAAATAGATTATCAATTTAATAAATCACACAAACGGAGGGATTGTAATTTATTTAACGTAACTTAGCATGATTCAACTGTAGACAACAACTAGACACGAAAACACGCAAATGAGCGTAAAAAGCTCGGAATATCACTTGCCTTTTTTCACCTTGTTGGATTTCGATACCAACTATGGACTTCAAAAGTTTGATGATGGATTTGAATAAATTGGAAATAGATCTACACACATAAAATACGAGATACGAAGAGGAATTTAATAATTGGTATTTTATTCACATAATTGACTTATTCAATTCGAATTGAAAATCGAATTATTAATAAAGTCGGGAATTATACCAATTTGATCCTCTTTGGAATCTTCTCTAGGGATGGGTGTGTCGATATTTGAGATTGTCGCTGCAAATAAGGGAAATTACGCGATTTAGAACACCATCTAAAAGTGCGGGATAGTTTTATAATTTTAAAACACAAAAAAGGGGCATATTCTATAAAACTGAAAGGTTGGGAGATTAGGCGTAATTGTACCATCTTCTTCAACAACTCGATAGGCCATTCCCGCAGATTCATCAGTGAGTTTCGGCAATCTTCACGCATCTCGTTCTCCTTGCACAGAACTCTGTTTGATGCGTATGACCTATCAAACTGACGAGTGCAACCTTTACTTAAGAGTGGTTTTGTTGGCTCTGTCGTAGGGTGAACGAAGGCGCCAAGATAACGTCTGAACAGTTACTGCGAAATGCACAGCAACCCGAAATAAATATTTGGGGGTTTTGAATTCGGGATGTTTTGAGAAAACTTTTGTGAAGGGGTTTGTTGGTAGAGGTATTTAGAGCCTAAAACAGTAGGTTAGGAGCTTGGATTTCGGCTAACAATGGTGGGATGTCCTTCGAAAAGATCCCACTTCGCTCCTTATAACGTCGAGATTACAATGTCAACGAAACCAATAATTGAAGGTGTCATTGAATTGTAATTGATGAGAGGATTGAATTCCCGTAATCAATTTGGCTGGAAGGTCTCATCCTCCACGTCGATTTGACGCAATATCAGAATTTAGGGTTTTTGAATTTGGACGGAATTGGGGTTTGATTCCTCCATTAAAACACCAATTGATTGCGTTTTGATGAATAGGATTGAATTTGGGATAAGATGGGTATTTAAAACGCCTTAAATTAAGCCTGAAATCACAAAGCCTTCATGGAATGTGCAAATGAAGGTGCACGCAAAGAGAGGAGGGAGGAGGAAGAAGGGTTCACTGGTTCACCCGAACCCGATTTTCTATTTTATTTTGATTTGGTCCGATTCAACCGGTTCAATACAATAAAAATGTTCGGTTTTATATATTTTTTTACATATATGTGACATAGATAAAAAAAATACAATATAAGATAAATCATATATATATATATATATATATATATATATATATATATATATATATATATATATATATATATATATATATATATATATATACCCTTTTGAATAAATCATAAGATATGCTTTTATTTAAATAATTATTTGAAAGTAAATTTTATAAAATAATATTTACTAGGAATAACTTCCAAACTTTATAGTAAATATGATTAGAATAAAATTCCACTCTAACCGTTTAATCATAAGTCATATTTATTTTGTGAAAAATGATATCACATTGAATATGGACATACTTTAAGTAAGACACTTTTTAAATAAAATAATAAATTCAAATCAACATTTACATTTATAAAATTAGTTATTGTGGAAATAATACTAATGATAATACTAATGCTTTATTTTAGTTAAATTCATTTTCACAATTAAAATAACAATGTCAAACCAAACTTTATACTCATAATAATATTAATCAAATAATAAGAAATATATTTCATAAAAAATCTCAAACTTCTTTTATATCAAAAATTTAACCTCGTTTGTATTTAAATCAAAATAGAAATACCCATAAATATTTGGGGCCTTTAGTTAAATATCCATAAATATTAACTAAATTAGAGGAGTGTCCATATATTTGAATATTTTGCAAAACTGTCCATCACCTTCCTTCATTGTCGTTCCTCGTTCATTTCTACATCGTTGTTCCTCTTTCGTTCACCGTTCTTCCATCGCCTTCTTCCACCGTCGTTCCTCCGTCGTCGTTCCTCCGTCGCCTTTCCTCTTTCCTCTGTCCTTCTGAAGTGCATCTCGAAGCCAGAGTACATCAGATCAGCCTTGCTTCTCGCATACTAAAGGTATAAAATCGTACAATATCCTACTCAAATATGCAACTATAATCGGATTAAGTCTTTTGAAGTAATGATCTTTCACCAACAATTCATAAACACGTACAATAGGAAACTGTTTAACGATTACATGTTCTCACTGATTGTGTAAATTTAACGATATCGAGTAGAAATAATCATTGGAATCAAATTTGTGCCGAAGACATAAATTTTGATTGAAATTCATCCAGTTCGAAGTATCTGATATTAATATCACAGAAAAACAGTAGTACAATATCAATTTTCGAAGACCAGTTTTGCTGACATATGATCAGATATATAAATTTGTGCTTTCGGCACAAATTTAGATTGAAATTGATGAACTACCTGCTCTTTTAATAGTTATGCTACTACTGTGTAAAACTATTGCAAAAAACTGATGCTGCTAACAAGTAATAGTTTAACTCAATCTAAGGTATTGATTGAGTTGATTCTAATGTAAAATGCAGTTAGATATTTTGTACATAGCTTGTGATGATTATGCACACTCAAACTGTGATATTGATTTTAGAATGAACTAAATTATTGTAAAAATCTGTTACCCTGCTGACATTTTATGTAGTGAAGTAAAATTTGTGCCAAAGGCGCAAATTCATATTGAAAATTATGAAGTTACTACTCTTTTGTATAGAAACTAAAAAGGAATTAGTAGTGATTATTCTAAAAGAAAGAATAGTTGTGCAACTACTAATTAATACTTATGCAAAAATCTGGTGTTGTTGACAAGTAATAGTTGACCTCAATCTAAGGTGTTGGTTGAATTGATTCTAATGTAAAATGCTGTTAGATGTTGTGTAAATAGTTTGTAATGATTTTGCACACACAAACTGTCATTTTGATTTCAGAACGAACTGGATTATTGTGAAAATCTGTTACACTGCTGACATTTTATGTAATGAAGTAAAATTTGTGCCAAAAGGCACAAATTCATATTGAAATTTGGGAAGTTACTACTCTTTTGTATTGAAACTATAAAGAAATTAATAGTGATTATTCTAAATGAAAGAATAGTTGTGCAACTATAATTAATACTTATGCAAAAATCTGGTGCTGTTGACAAGTAATGGTTGAACTCAATCTAAGGTGTTGATTGAATTGTTTCTAATGTAAAATGCAGTTAGATGTTGTATAAAATAGTTTGTAATGATTATGCACACCCAAACTGTCATTTTGATTTCAGAATGAACTGAATTATTGTAAAAATTTGTTACACTGCTGACATGTTACGTAATGAAGTAAAATTTGTCCCAAAGGCACAAATTCAGATTGAAATTTATGAAGTTACTACTCTTTTGTATTGAAACTAAAAAGAAATTAGTAGTAATTATTCTAAAAGAAAGAATAGTTGTGCAACTACTAATTAATAATTATGCAAAAATCTGGTGCTGTTGACAAGTAATAGTTGAGCTCAATCTAAGGTGTTGGTTCAATGGATTCTAATGTAAAATACAGTAAGATGTTGTTAAAAAAGCTTTTAATGATTATGCACAACGAAAATGTGATTTTGACTTTATAATTAATTGAGTTGTTGTGAAAATCTTTTACACTGCTGATATATAATGTAAGAAATAAAATTTGTCCCATCATCACAAATTAAATTTAAATTTAGGGGGTTACTTCTCTTTGGATTGAAAATTATAAGAAATTAGTATTGATCACCCTAAAATAAACAGCGGTTGTGCAACTACTAATTAATACTTATGCAAAAATCTGGTGTTGTTGACAAGTAATAGTTGAACTCAATCTAAGGTGTTGGTTGAACTGATTCTAATGTAAAATGCAGTTAGATGTTGTGTAAATAGTTTGTAATGATTATCCACACCCAAAACTGTCATTTTGATTTTCATAACGAACTGGATTGTTGTCAAAATCTGTTACACTGCTGACATTTTATGTAATGAAGTAAAATTTATGCCAAAAGGCACAAATTCATATTGAAATTTAGGAAGTTACTACTCTTTTGTATTGAAACTACAAAGAAATTAATAGTGATTATTCTAAATGAAGGAATAGTTGTGCAACTATGATTATTACTTAAGAAAAAATCTGGTGCTGTTGACAAGTAATGGTTGAACTCAATCTAAAGTGTTGATTGAATTGTTTATAATGTAAAATTTAGTTAGATGTTGTGTAAATAGTTTGTAATGATTATGCACACCCAAACTGTCATTTTGATTTCAAAATTAACTGAATTATTGTAAAAATCTGTTACACTACTGACTTTTTACGTAATAAAGTAAAATTTGTCCCAAAGGCACAAATTCAGATTGAAATTTATGAAATTACTACTCTTTTGTATTGAAACTAAAAATAAATTAGTAGTAATTATTCTAAAAGAAAGAATAGTTTGTTATTGTGTTGACATGTGATGTAATTGCAAAGCATAATTTGATCTGTCATATTATAGTACTGAAATTAATTGAGTTGATGTGTTTAGCTGTTGTATTGATGTGTTTTGTCTTGTTTTATCACAGGCAGGGAAAAATATGGCTCCATATGTGATTACAGTAGTATATGGTGGAGGATGGAGGTTTGCTGAGACCGGGCTTTCGTTTGTTGGAGACAAATCTTCTAAGGTTTTTAAATTGAATAATTCAATCACTTTTCAGCGGCTGGAAGAAAAAGTACGTAGTAGGTTCAATATTGATACTGCAGTTGGTTTAGAATTCAACCACCTACACCCTTTCAGATTGCTGAGAGCGCCGCTGAAAATTGACTCTGATGCTGATTTTCAAGAATTTTTGGCTTTGACAACACTTGCCAATGTGAAATTTGCTGTTGAGTTGTGTGTTAGCAAAAAGTTTTTAGCTCTGCCACTAGTTGATGCAGATGACAGAGAAAGATGGAGATCTTTTACATCTAAACAATTGTAGTTAGTTTAATATAATATGAATTTGGTTGAAAATATTATTGAAAAAGATACCACATCAGTGATGTCTGACTCGAAGATAAAGAGCATAAAAGTAAAGAAAATGGAAGAGGATGATTGGTCTCAATATTCTGAAAGTGAAACAGAATCAGATGCTGAGGTTTGGAGGAATCTATACTCTTCAATGCAAGGAAGAGACACATTAAAGGAAGAGTGGGATGCTTCCACATCCAGTGATCCTGTTTTACCAAACAACTCAAGGGAGATTCTGTATGTTGGAAAAACTTTTGTGTGAAGACAAGCAGCAAATGATGCTTTGACAATTTTGTCAGTAACCCAGACATTTGGTTTTAGAGTAACAAAATCATAGCCGAAGTATTTTAGAGTGCATTGCATGGATGCTAAATGCAACTGGAAAATGCATCTAAAGACTGTTTCTCAAACTTGCTATGTAGTCACAGTGTACAATGAGGAACACAGTTGCACATGGGATGCCAGAACAAAATATTGCAAAAAAGCTCCATCCTCAGTTGTTGCAAGAATCATTGAATCTAGGTGCGCATTATATACAAAATAAAATTTTAATTAATTGCTTCCATATTTCTTTTTATTTGTTCTAACATATCAATAATTATAAAGTGTCGACAGTGGATTTAAACCAAAGAAGATAATCGATACGATGAGAAATGAAAAAAAATACAAGTTAGCTACTGGACAGCTTGGAGAGCATCACAACTAGCAAAGGAAAAAGTTCGGGGGACACCAGAATCTAATTACCCTGATCTGCCATTATTTTGCCATATGCTCAGGGAGAAGAATGAAGGAACTATTGTAGTAATCTCAACTGATAATGATGACAGATTTAAGTACTTATTCTTATCATTTGGAGCTAGCATCCGTGCTTTTCCTATTTTAAAGAAGGTATGTCCCGTTGTGTGTCAGCATACGGTCTCATCCTTTTTATTTAGATGATTAATTACAAACAAATGTACTTTGAATTCTTGTAACCAAGTAGTTGTTGTTGATGGCACGTTTTTAACTGGGAAATATAGAGGAACTTTGCTTGGTGCAACTGCCCAAGAGGCAAATAGGCAAATTTTCCCCCTTCCATTTGGAATTGCTGACACTGAAAATAACAACTCTTGGGAGTGGTTTTTTAAGCAGCTGCTGAAGGTTTTGCCGCAACAAAATGATTTAGTCTTTGTCTCTGATAGACATGCGAGCATTGCAAGAGCTGTTGCCCTGATTTATCCTACTGCTACAGATTGCGTTTGTACTTGGCACTTAAAGCAAAACATAAAACCTACCTTCAAGAAAAAGTATCTGTCAGGCTGGTTTCAGGACGCAGCAGATTGTTACACTATTGGTGAGTTCAACGTCAAATTCAGGCGCATACAAGATAATTTCCCCAAGCTAGCAAAATATTTAGAGGATGTAGGTTTTGATAAGTGGGCTAGAGTACATGCAAGATCAAACAGATACAACATGATGACTTCAAACAATGCCGAAACCCTAACTCTGTAATAACAGGGAAGAAGAATTATCCAGTTGTAGCTTTATTAAAGTTTGTGCGAGAAAAGCTCACTTCCTGGTTTCAAGAAATGAGAGAAAAGGCACTGCAAAACCAAGACAAACTAACCCTAGAAATACTAAAGGTGATCAGCAATTTACATGATAAGATTGGAGCATACAAGGTGGTCAAAATTAATGAGTTTGAGTTTGAAGTCACAGGAGAAGGAGCAGAGGTAATAGTTGATCTGTCAAGAAGGAGTTGTACGTGTAGGGTGTTTGATGTAGAACAAATACCTTGTGTGCATGCTTTGGCAGCAATTAAGCACATAAAAGCAAATATATCCGATTTTGTGGCAGATTTTTACAAGAATGCAGCTTGGGCTAACACCTATCAGGAAACAATATATCCAGTGCTGCCCGACAATGAAGAAATTCTCCCTGATGCTATAAAATTTATCAGATGTTATCCCCCCATTGTAAAGAAAAGGGCAGACAGACCACCGTGTAAAAGAAAGCCTTCTCTTTCAGAGTTCAAGAGAAAAATAAAGCACTCAAAGTAATTTTCACACCGACACAGCTTCTATGGCATCTTTCAGCAAACTGATACATTTTGTAAACAACATTACATATGCACTCTTAAGGATTACATGTTTGAAAATTTACAAATTATAATCGTCTACTATATCAATTGAATGACTTTTATATTCAATTTTTATTTTTTATTGCCTTCACAGTAGTTTCTTTTCATATTACATTAGTTTCTTTTGCATGTTATAAATTGATGTTGTGCAGCTTATAAACTTGTGATATGCAACTCTAAATCATTGATATGCAAATATAACGTTATAATATGCAAAAGTTAATTCTAGATATGCAAATATATGATTCTTGATATCTAATACTTGTATTTTATTTTTTAGTGAATAAAAATAAGTTGGAAAAATTCAAATTCATGTTGGGGGAATGTACGATTATAATATGGAAAAATGAATTTGTGATATGTAAGCATAAATTGATGATATGCAAATATAAATTGATGATATGCAAATATAAAGTCGTCTAATGCGTATATAAGATTATGAAATATAAATATTAATTGTAATTTAATATTGTGGTATTACAAATAGATACAGCGACGTTCTGCAAATGTAAAATTATAATATCCAAATCCCAATTTATGATATGCAATTATAAGTTGATAATATTCAAATATAGTTTGATGATATGCAAATATAAGACAATGATATGCAAATACAACTTGATGATATGGAAATATAAAATCATTTAGGGCATAAATAAAATAATAAAAATATAAATATTAAATGTAGTAGTATAAATAGACACAGCATCACCCTTCTATTTTTGATCGATTTATCACTTTACTAATTTCACTTTTTACAAGTTCTTTCCATCACCTTCGTTCGAGTGATCATTTTGTGTTGATCAACCATTTCTTCCGTTTAAGTGATCGTTGTGGGTTTATTTTAAGCTTCTCTGATGCCATGTCTTCCAATTCATCTGGTAAATCTCTGCTATCTACAAATTTTATTCGTTTTTTAGGTTAGGGTTTAATGTTATGCAAGTTTTTACGGATGTTTTTACGCGAGTTTTTACAATGTACTGCTTCTTACATTTCTGTTGCCATTAATGCTTACTGGAGTAATTGATAGAGCTTATAGCTAGCTGGATGTGGGTAACTAAACCATCGTTGATTTTTCGCATATTTATTGTTGTTTTCTGTTCAAATGTTGTTCCTACCTCGAGTAAGAAACGTGTTAAGAAATCTGCAACCTCTCGTCATGCCCAGAAGGCAGTTGATCTGTCGAGGGACTCTCCGGTTTTCCCGGATTTATCACAGCTTACTGGTCAATAGAAGCTGAAGAAGAGCAGCCATTTATTTGTAAAGATGTAACGAGTGTTGGTGGTCCAACCACTGATGCTTTTGTGTCTGTTGAGTGCACTGTTAATCTGAATTCTGATTCTTAAAACGCAACTTGTGCAGAAGCAGACGGGACTACATTTCCAGATCCTGTTAATTCTGCTGATTGTACTATTAATGAGAACCCTCATGCTTTTGTGTCTGTTGAGTGCACGGTTAATCTGAATTCTGATTCTCAAAACGCAACTTGTGCTGGACATGAAGTTCCATCTGGTTCTTATCTTGATGCAAATTTACCTCAACATATATCTTCTGATTCATTCCCTTCTGTGAGTGGTGGTACTAGATTGGATCCAAAATGAAAATGCAAATCAGCAAGTTCCTGAGGTACCACTTGCTTCTGATTTTGAGACTGATGCTGCTGACAAACAACATTATGTTATGGCTGATATGCACAGTAAAAAACAGACTGCCAAGACCAGAGATACTGATGTCCCAATGTCTTCTGCTGGATATTAAGAGCCTGACAAAGACAAATCTCCTAAAGTCCACACTACTACTGATTTAAAGACTGCTGCTAATGAAAACCAACAGTCTATTATGGATGATATGCAGCAGAAAGAACAAATTGACAAGGGTGGGGATATTGATGTCACAATCTCGTTGGGTTGATGCCCTGAGCCTGATAAAAGACAAACTTCAAGTGGTGGTCACTTGCATGAAGATCCAAATCTGCATACTGAATCGTCTGATGTTCCAACTCACAACTCCGATGTAGAGCCTGGTCCATCTCATAAAACTATGTTGTTGAAGAAACCGAGAATTCCAAAAGGTAAAAAGTTCCTTACACTGAAGACAAGATCCAACCCGAAGATGTTTGTTTCTGCAATTGAGAGGCTAAGTCACAAACAGAGAGAGTGCATTAAAGGGATTGGGTTTGGGGACCTGCTTGATTTGAAAATACAGAATCTTCCATTATCGCTTTCGTATTGGTTAGTTGATAATTTTGATGCAAACAAATGCTCTTTGATTCTGCCTAGTGGAGATAGGTTAGTGATAAGTGATTTGGATGTGCACATTACCTTGGGCATACCAATGGGAAAGAAGTTGATATGCAAGAAGAGCTGTAAAGAAAACTTTGACGTAATTCAACACTGGCGTGCTTCTCTTTCAGCTGGGGAAATGATTGCACCTTCTGTTTTAATAGAAAATATGGTTAAAGATGTTGATGCTGGTGATCAGTTCAGGTTGAACTTTGCAGTTTTGTTCCATTCTTTGGTATTGGACACACATCAGAATGGGCACATAAACCAGGGTTTAGTTAGAATTTTTACTGGCCAAGAAGATTTCAAGGAGTTTAACTGGTGTGAATTCTTATTAGAATGCTTAGTTGACTCAAAGAAGAGCTGGTAGAAAAACAAAAAGGGGCAGTTCAGAGGTCCTGTATTGTTTTTAAATGTAAGTATTTATTTTCAAAATATTATATCTAAATCTACATTTTAATATTCTATTGCCACTAATATATGATTAACATCATGTTTTCCTATTCCAGTTGTTCTATGTTGACAGAGTCAAGTTATATTCGAGCAGTATGTTCAGAAGATTCACTAGATCAATCCCAGTTTTTATTGTATTGACGTCAGCAATGCTTCGTCAGCGTGAAAAGGATGATATTGATGCAGGATATTTTGGTTATGGATTAATTCAACCTCGTCAGTGCATCCTTGGTTCTGAAACTAGCAGCAAGGAACAAGGAACGGGTGAAAGATAAACTTCCTGAAGAAGGACCTGTTGACGACTTCACTTTTGTTCCTTGTCCAACTACCCCAACTAAAGATCAAGCAAAACAAACTGCTGCTGACAAACAAGTGCATCTTACAAATCTACAGAAAAAGGATATTTTACATGAGAAGAGAAAGAGAAAAGGAAAAGCTCATATTACCGAAGAACCAACTTTTGATTTGTTTGGATCTGATCCTGCTTTCTTAACACCTAATGCAGAGAAGGTTGTTAATGATGCAACTAATCCTCCTTCACACTTGGATGGAAAAAATAATGCATCTGGACAGAAAGAAGCTAGTTTTGATGTGAAAGGAAAGGGCAAGAAGAAGGTGCGAATTTCTGAAGACCCAGATTTTGATATATATGATACCTACTCAACACCTCCAAGACCTACCACAAAAGATTGTGCACAAGAAGGGAAGAAGGTTGATAAAGATGCAACGAAGGGTTTTAGTGATGCACCAAAGGTTGCTCCCGCTGCAGGAAAAGTTGGGGATAAGGTTGTTCATGCAACAGTTCACATTGGATCAGCTGCAGAGAATGTTCACGATGTGCATCCACGAAATATTAATGAAGAACAAACGCATGTTTCTAACCAACAACAAGATGCACAGAAAAATGTTGAAGAGGCAGGCCATGCCAGAAAAGAAGCTGATGTTGTTGAAGACCTGCCTGCTGAAAAAATTGATAACGCTAAATCTGGTAAAACTTCAGTGTATTCAAGGAAACCCAAGCCAGCTGCTCCTATGCCAACTCGTAGATCTACTCGCAGTGATAAAGAACAAGTTCATGTAAAGAAGGAAGATGGAGATGGGAAAAGAGCACATAAACCAGCTGCATCCTTGTGAAGCCCTTATTATTCCCGTGTTGTTGACATCGGGGATAATATGTCTGAACTTGAGAAGATTTTAGCTGCATGTGTTAGTAGGAGAACAACATCTGACACGTAAGTTTATTACATTCATTTATTTACTTTAGATTTTAATCTATATTCTCTAACTTAGTTTTATTCACATTTGTTTTGTGTTCTTGATGCCTCTAATTGCAGTGAAACCTTATTTAAATACAATACTCTAAACTTAGTTAGGGCTGATATAAGATCTCTGGAGGATTGTAAAGTATCTCCCAATATTATTGATGCTTGGGCAGCAATCCTAAATCATAAAGAGCAATACAAGAGTGATTTGTCTCCATCAAGGCTTTTCTTGTTTATCGACTCGTCTGCAAGATTGCAACTTTAATTTTATTTTCAATTTCATTTGTATTTTTTTATAAATTTACCAAGTTAAAATCAATCATTTTGCCACCATTGTTCTAACATTTTTTTCCATCCAGAAATATGAAACGGAAGTGTCATTATCTGAATCTGTGCAGCAAATTGAAAAGTTTAATCTCCGAGTTGACACTGCATTGTCCTTGGCTACTCATATTAAATTGAAACACCTGGACATGGTAATTAAACAGTAATTCTCTCTTTTCTTTTCTTTTAATTGAATTTCTCATTTAAGTTAATGACAACAATTTTGAACTGCTGACATCCTAGTTGTTGACATATATTCTGATATATCATACTGACCTTTGTTGTAATTATATGAAAGACAATATATATTAATGTGAATTCTTGTTTTTCTACATGAACTTTAAATGCAATACCATACCTATATAACTATTTACTTTTTTATGTCAGTTGTATTTAAACACAGTTGTTCAATTCCTGTAAAAAAATGTACTACTCACATGCTTGCTGCTCACATGTAATGGGTTGAATAGTACATATATGTATTCATATTATATGAATATTCATAGATTAATAATAAGTATTGTTTTTTGATACGATATGTTAATGTAATTTTGTAACTGTATAAGTGATAAAAAAACCCACTTCAGATGTCAACACTAATACAGATGTCAACACTTATAATAAAAAAATCACTTCTGATAGACATCTTTTGATATATTTATACCTATGGCAGTTATTTCTTAATTCCTAGTTGTTTTTAAATACCTATATCACTGATTACTTTTTTATGTGATAACTATTTAAACACAGTTGTTGAATTTTCTGTAAAAAATGTACTGTTAACATACTTACTGCTGACATGTAGTGGGTTGAATAGTTCATATATGTATTCATATGATGTGAATATACATAAATTGATAATAAGTATTGTTTTTTTGTTATGATATGTTAATGTAATTTTGTAACTATATAAGTGATAACAAAAACCCACTTCAGATGTCAACACTGATACAGATGTCAACACTGATAATAAAAAATCACTTCTAATAGACATCTTCTCATATATTTAAACCTATGGCAGGTATTTCTTAATTTCTAGTTGTTTTTAACAGCCTAAATTTTTTATCTACAACCCTAATTATTGTTTATGTAAGTTCAGATACAATATAGTTGGTCTGTCACTCTAAAATTTATACTGCTGACATTTAAGTTGCTGATATAATTTTGATTTTTGTGTATAGATTGTATTTGGCATTTACACTGAAGACTACATCTACATGGTGGTTTTCAACTTGAAGACCAAGATCACACAGTTCTTGGATGTAACTCCCTGCTGTTATTGTAACGGCCCAGAATTATGATTTCCGGGTTACGTTTCAAGGGATGAAACCCCTTGTTCGGATCTTGCAATCCAGGTACGGGTCGAGGTTTCAAACTCATTTTAAGATTAGTAGAAAGAGGGATTTCAAACCATAAAAGCCACGAATGGTCGTAGGGTACCCTTAACATGTCCTAAGACTATGTCGCGAAATTCAATTCAAATGAAAGTAAAGCGGAAGCAAAGTTAAGATACAAAGTGTCACGGCAGAGCCGGGTCAAAACCAAAACGTAAGCGAATGATTACCATTTATACCAAGTTAGAGAATTAGCCAGGTTCTTCAATTCGCCAAAAGGAAACCCCGTCATATAGACATCGAGTACTCAGAATCTGCAGAAAATACCTTAAAAAAAAGAACGGGGAAAGGAGTCAAATCGAGCCACTCATTCGGGACCGGCAGTCCTCGATGAGGCCACATAATATGTGCTATACCTAATAAAGATGCTCTAATGCAGTACGAAAGTCAAACACACTAGCATTCCCCTAAGTATAATAATGTGCAGAAATACTGTAAAGGGCCCAAGACAATGCCAAATGGCATATCCCTCTCCTACCTCTGCACCCCTTTCCGTTAGTGCAGAGCCTGGCCAGCCGGTGCTATAGCATAGCAATTCATCGTGGTGGTGCACGGACCACGGAATAAACATCATCATAAAGTAATTAATCTTGTTCGATGGTGCTGGGCTATAGTAACAATGACTCGATTGACTCAGGGTACCCGATGAGGCTGGGCTACCCTATGACCCTAGCAAAGACTCTAGGACAATCACAGATAACGGCCGTTCTGTTTCAAACGCATAAAGTAAGCAGATGCTCATTCAATTAGTGCAACCTAAACAGGATACTACATGGCATGCTTTTATGCATATGCAACACCTAACATAAAATGCAACAACAGGCATGAATGTCCAACCTGAGTAAGCCTCCTAGGGAACTTACCTGAAAATGCATAACAGCAGGATAATACAAGCAAGGGCCCAAATGCAAGTCCAAAGCAATCCAAAAGCAATACACACCTATCATCAAGACATTTCCATAACCTACCGAACCAACATTCTCACACACACGAACCCAAGTTCTCAACACCCTCACAACCAATCGATGGTAAAACCATTTTCCAAAACATTTCCGGTACGATCAACATCAACCAAAATCATTTCATTTCCAATCAAACCCATCGATAAATCTTACCAACAATATTTCCCAACTCATTTCCCAATGTTTTCCAAACTCTTAAATATCAAGTTAAGTCAACTCATATTCAAAACGATTCCTCAAATCATATTTGGCCAACCCATTTATAAAACATTAAATCTTTAGTCAACTTGCAAGTTTGTACTACTAAAATAATCCCGACATGTTTCTTATTTAAAAATCATTAGGTAATAAAGTCCAACACTTAGTCATCAAAATAGTTCTATTCTCAAAACCATATTTGTAAATCAAACCAACAATATTTAACTAAATAAAACTTTAAAACATCCCATTTTTAATAACCCACCTTTATAAATTTATATTAATAAGACATTTTAACTTTTCCTAAAGCACGTATAAAATTATATAATAATGTATCCCAATAAGCCACTTTAAAAACCATTTATAACAATTATAATTTATTTACAGAAAATATTAAATATTAAATAACCAGAATAATATATACAAATCATAATAATCTAATAACTAACCTAAATCATGACATATAATAACATAACTTAACAATAAAACAACAACATTTAACATCTTCAGCCCAATGCTATAACCCTAATACAAAGAGTGACTCAGCCCAATACTCAGCCCAATCCGGAAGAAAGGAAAGAAGGGATACCCGGATTTAAGCCCCCCAACCCGGTCCAAACAGAAAAGAGAGAAAGAGATGGATCCGGGTATAACCCTCTCCAAATCTGAAAAACCCATGACAAATGATATAACCCGAAATGGGAATCCGGGTTAAGCCCAACCAATTAGGCCCAGAACCAAAATAAGAAAAGGGGAACAGATCCCCGTCTGTCCCAAAACACCAACCCAGTGCTCTGTGAGACAGAATCGGAAAAACGAGAGAAAGAAGAGAGGAAGCCCAGGGCTGCCGGAAGTCTTCCTCAAACCGATACCCAATCCCCAACCGGCCGGAACCCTATTCCGATCCCAAACCACCCCGGAAAACCCGAAATGCGCAAGGAAAAGAAAGAGAAGAAGGGGACTCACCGACGAACTTCCAACTTTGTAACGGCCCAGAATTATAATTTCCGGGTTACGTTTCAAGGGATAAAACCCCTTGTTCGGATCTTGCAATTCAGGTACGGGTCGAGGTTTCAAACTCATTTTAAGATTAGTAGAAAGAGGGATTTCAAACCCTAAAAGCCACGAAGGGTCGTAGGGTACCCTTAACATGTCCTAAGACTATGTCGCGAAATTCAATTCAAATGAAAGTAAAGCGGAAGCAAAGTTAAGATACAAAGTGTCACGGCAGAGCCGAGTCAAAACCAAAACGTAAGCGAATGATTACCATTTATACCAAGTTAGAGAATTAGCCAGGTTCTTCAATTCGCCAAAAGGAAACCCCGTCATATAGACATCGAGTACTCAGAATCTGCAGAAAATACCTTAAAAAAAAGAACGGGGAAAGGAGTCAGATCGAGCCACTCATGCGGGACCGGCAGTCCTCGCTAAGGCCACATAATATGTGCTATACCTAATAAAGATGCTCTAATGCAGTACGAAAGTCAAACACACTAGCATTCCCCTAAGTATAATAATGTGCAGAAATACTGTAAAGGGCCCAAGACAATGCCAAATGGCATATCCCTCTCCTACCTCTGCACCCCTTTCCGTTAGTGCAGAGCCTGGCCAGCCGGTGCTATAGCATAGCAATTCATCGTGGTGGTGCACGGACCACGGAATAAACATCATCATAAAGTAATCAATCTTGCCCGATGGTGCTGGGCTATAGTAACAATGACTCGATTGACTCAGGGTACCCGATGAGGCTGGGCTACCCTATGACCCTAGCAAAGACTCTAGGACAATCACAGATAATGGCCGTTCTGTTTCAAACGCATAAAGTAAGCAGATGCTCACACTAGTACAAATGTGTAGATTAATAGCGGAAATTTGAAAGCGTTTATTAAAAAACGCTGTTAATTAATGGGAAGCACAACGCTTTTATAAGATAACCGCAATCTACTACCTATAACACCGGTTTTAAAAGAAAACCGCTATGCAGGTAGAATGAGGATAGCGTTTCTCTAAATAAAGCGCTGTCATTAATAATTAAATTTAGTAAAAAAAATAAAAGAAAACCCTAAAAAGGCTAAAAGGCGAAAATAAAAACCTAAAATCTAAAACGCCTCCTCCACCTTCCAATTATCTTCAAGACTTCAATGGTGCCTTTGTCTTCTACTAGTTCCAAAATTTCCTCCCTAAACACTGTTAAGCCAGGCCTCCCACCAGATCCTCCCGTCTCCATCCTCGGGCCGGCGCCGCCGAACATGGAATTTAGTTAAGGGCCTCTTCCGCCGAGCCAGGCCGCTTCCCATCAGATCTCCCACCAGGCCGCTTTCGAGCCAGGACGCTTTCAACAGATCCATCTTCAACACATTCCGCCGCCGCCTCCTCAGCTCCTTCTTCCATCCGCACCGACGCCAACAGTAGATCTCCACAATCACTCCTCCTCGGCTCCTCCTCCTTCTTCCATCCGCTCCGACGCAAACAGAACCTTCCTCCCCGCCGATGCTCAGTAATGCCTTATTCGTTGTCCAAATCGCCAGATCTACAAGGTCGAGATCCATCTTCAACAACACTGCGTAGATCGATTTTAGGATTTTTTTAATTTTAGGATTTTTGATTTTCTAGGGTTTGTATCTGATTATGCGTTTTGAACAGTTGAAATTCTACAGGGCTGATTTTGTTCAATAAAAGTAGACTGATTTTTGTTGATTTGTTGTACAATTTCTCCAGTTCCATTTTTTTTATAAGTTAATGTACTACTATAATTTATTAATTTCTCAAGAATGATATATAGCCTTGTTCAATTTATGTACTGTAATTTCTCAAGAATGATATATAGCCTTGTTCAATTTATGTTTTAGGTTTGGTTTGATGGAGTTTAGGAGTGAGGTAGTAGATATGTTAATGGATATATCCAGATCAAAGTGGGATTAGATATGGTTGTTGTAGGTAGAGGTGGGGGTACCACTGCAAGAGAATCGTTCCTATTAAACAACCAGCGGTATTGATTTTTATTGAATTTTATTTTTTTTATAAAATTAAATTAGATAGCGGTTGTTCCAAAAAAGCGCTGTGCTTGTATTTTTTAACAACGCTTTTTAAATACCGCTTTCAATAGTGTTGTCAGCGCTTCCGTTAACAGCGCTTTGAAAACCGCTATGCTTCCCAATAAAAAACCGCTCTTAATGTGCTTTTTTGTACTAGTGTCATTCAATTAGTGCAACCTAAACAGGATACTACATGGCATGCTTTTATGTATATGCAACACCTAACATAAAATGCAACAACAGGCATGAATGTCCAACCTGAGTAAGCCCCCTAGGGAACTTACCTGAAAATGCAGAACATCAGGATAATATAAGCAAGGGCCCAAATGCAAGTCCAAAGCAATACAAAAGCAATACACACCTATCATCAAGACATTTCCATAAGCTACCGAACCAACATTCTCACACACACGAACCCAAGTTCTCAACATCCTCAAAACCAAGTGATGGTAAAACCATTTTCCAAAACCTTTCCGGTACGATCAACATCAACCAAAATCATTTCATTTCCAATCAAACTCATCGATAAAATCGTACCAACCACATTTCCAAACTTCCTTCTTAAAACCAACATCATAAAACCAAGAAAAAGAATCCCGACATTAAACATTTAAACCTTAAAACCAATACCTTAAAATCTTATTATATAATTAATTCCGGCATTTTATTTCAAAACCTAAACCCTATTTTAGATAATTTAACAAAAAATATTATCTAAAATACATACCAAAATAAATCCATCTTTATAACCTCATTTATAAATCAGAACCGACAAATTCGTTTTAAAATATCTTAATTCCCATTTTCAAAGCAACATCTAATAATATCATATTTCCAAATAGTAATACCACTTTAAACAATTTATAATATATTTAATATTTCTAGAAATATATTTATCACCCAAACTTACAATATTAACATATAATAATAATAATCTAATAATAATTAACAATTATACCACAACTATATATATAACACAACATATATAACATAAAACACAAAACCCCTTTAAAACCCAGCCCAAAAGCCCAACTCTAACCCGAAATAAAGGCCCAGTCCCCAAACTCGGATCTAACTCTCTCACAAAAATTAACCGGAAGGAAGGAGTCCGACCCGACCCTACACTCAATCTGAAGCTGAAGGAATAAAATGAGGGGGATGGATCCGGATTCGCTTGCCCCAGCCCAGACCCGGATAAAATTAGGCCCAATAGAACCCGTCTAAAGAAAGAAGAAAAGCTCGCCTCTACAAGTACACACCCGGAGCCCTGTGATGCCGCTCGGAGAAACGAAGGAAAAAGAAGATCCAGGCTCCGGCAGTCTCCTTTTCGGCTCAGACTCTCCCACCCCGACCGAATCCTATAACCGATCAAGATCCATACCACAAGAATGAAACGCGCACAATGGAGGAGAAGGAAAAGAGGAAGCTCACCGCGCGACTCCGAGGGGAACTTCGAGGGCGTCAGAGGTCCGATAGAGCTCGCTGGAGGTTCGAGACAGCGCTTGCCTGGTCGATATCGAAGATAGGAGGCTTAAAGTCGGAGCTTTACGGTGTTTAAACCGTAAGGAGGAAGAGGAGAGTTTACCGGAGGTTAACGTGAAAACAAGGAGGCAAATCGCGGTTCGACGGCTTCGCCGGAGTTTCTGGGCGTCGGTGGGCTCCTGGGGAACCTTCGACGTCAGAGAAAGGACAGAGGTGGTTGATGTTGTTGTTGCTTGCCGAAAGAGGAGGAGAAATGGAGCTTTGGAGGGGCTTGGTCGCTTGCGAGAGAGAGAGGGCTCGGTTGCTGCGGGCGGCGGAGCCCGGTGGCGTCGAGGGCAGAGAGGAAGTGCTGAGCGGCAAAGGTGAAAAAGGTGGTCACGGTGGTGCTTCCGTTGGTTGCTGCAGTCGGACGGAGAGGTGGTTTCCGGCGGCAGTGAAGCAAAGCGGGGAAGGTCCGTGAGTTTGGTTTATGCAGAGGACAGAGATGCGAGAAAGAGTGGATGGATTTGGGGAGTGTGTGGGTTGCTTGAAATCTGAGTGAAAGAAGGGGAGTTGGGTTTGTGTTTTGAAAGCAAAGGTGAAGAGAGGGTTGTGTCTAAATCAGAATGAGGGAGGGGACTTCTATAGATTCTTGAATCAAAAGGAGAGTCAAGGGTGGTCTGAAATAGGAAGCAATGGGTTGGCAATTGCCAAATAGGGTAGAAGACAAGGAACACCTAGGCTGTGCTAGTACTGGCCAATTCGGATGAGAGGAGAAAAGGACAAGCAAGAGGTACCAAAATATATTTTCAATTAATCTAAAATAAAGAAATAAATAAATCCAAAGACCTGCTTACTCGACCTTATTACGACGCGATTAAAATTAACGCTTAACTTTTCAATTCTGAATTTAATAATCAAATTCAAATATTATTTTTCACTTCTCGGCATATGAAAGCGGAAATAAAGCATATTTTAAATTTTTAATCTAATTAATGCCGGAACTCGTTTCGAATGATATAGAGTAAACCAATAGCTCGAGGACGGAAAATTCAAACCTCCCAAATCCTAGAAATCGGAATGATTATATATCATTATTTTAATAATTCAAAATTATAAAATTTCCCGGTCTTTACATCATCCACCTCTAAAAGCAAGTCTCGTCCCCGAGACTAAAATCGCTCTAAAACAAGGGGATGGAGTTTGAAATTGGTGAGTCCAAGGATCACGTCATTGGCCCCGTAAGCACCTCATAAGGGCCCGTATGAGGTTCTCACGGTACCCATGTCGTGATCATAATATTCCCAATTGGTCGTAGCAAGTATGCGATATGGGCCCCTACCACACCCTTACCTTGACCTTTCGGTTATATCATAACTCGAAAGCAACTATAGCGCTTTTACTACGTCTTAGCAAGCATTCTATATGCGCCCCTATAAAATGCTTGTATCCACTTCGTAAGACATCATTATGTAAGGTTCAAAAGAATTTTGTAAAGGGAAAAGATTGGTCTTAAAATCATTGGAATTCTCGATATCGTTTATTCTTTTAAAATATAAATTTGCCATTTTCAAAATCACTCAAAATATTCAAATCCAACGTTTAACCAAGAAACTTTACACCAAACAAGTCAAATCATTTCAATCAAAATTCCGTCAAAACCTTCCAACAACCAAATCAGCTTCTCGCATACCAATCAATCAAATTCAGAAGATAGGAGGTGGAATCATCCACCTCTAAGGGCTAATCCCATATTCTCTTCCTAATTTCCAAATCATGCAACATCATTCACAACTCAACAAGTACCATAACCAAAAGTCTCATCAACTCTTATATAAGCATAATACCATAAGCCACCTCACACATGGCAAGTCCCACATCATACTAAAAGTCATAATATGCATCTATGCCAAAATAATAACACACATCTCGATATCACACCAAAGTCATAAAAGGTACCTCCTCATCATAGAGTCAACGAATCAAAACTCATTGTCAACACATCAACGCAACAAGTCATGCTATTAAGATTCCGCAAAAGGAGAGGTCAAGCAGTATACTAGTCATTGAATGTCAGCATATTCACCAAACATCATCTTAACTCATCACAATGCCATATAACGATTATTTAGAAATCATGCACCATTATCTCATATATACAAGTCATGTCCATACTTCAAGTCATATTCATCATTTACATAATCAATAATCATGCTAGTCAACCGTATGCTCCAACATCATGCTTACTACCACATAATAGACATCATGCTTCCATATAGTAACACATCATTATCTCATAGTTCATACTCATCATTATTTCAGACATTATATCATAACACGTCCTAACATGCTTCTAAAACAACATAACAAAGCATCAATACATCATGATAACACTTGTCACTGCCAACTAGATTTCAATATTGCATATCAACATGTAATATCCTTCTTTATCAGGTTCATCATGGTTGCTATCTAACGTCGTGCTAGTACATTTTAATAAATCACGTAATCGCGAAAATCATCACACACACGTTCAAGAAGAAGCAGTCATAGATAGTACTACACATAAGAACTACATCATATCAACTAACATTTATATCAATAGCGTAATTAATTCAACATTAAACATTGCAACTACGTCAATAAATCTCAATTTACCGTCATGCTCAATCATTATTACAATTCATCATATATGCACATAATCAAGTCAAGCTAGCAAGTTTCATCATAACCTTAGCAGATAAACAATTCAGGTTCTCAGCATCTACAGTTCATACTTTATAGTCAATTTAATTTATATCATATTAGCAACTCAGAGTAGCAATACATCATGACATCATGGCACATTAGGACTGTAAGGCGTAAAATCATACCATCATAGACAACAGATAATTAGGCAACAATCACTACCAGGTCAGTACATCAACACGTAAATCTCATTGTCAGGTCAGTGCAATGTCATCATCAACTAATTTAGAAAGGATTAGCAATTTGAACGGATGACACTCCTGCTTGCAAGGCATATCGTACTCAGTAACCGCAATCCTCTAAATGTGCTCATTATGTCGGCATCATCGATTCTGAGGCCCGTGGGTTATGGGCCCACTCTTTCGCTACGCCGCTCTATCGTTGTCCTACCTTCCGTTCTCTTTCCCATGCGGTCGCTCGTCCATGTATCGCAGACGAGTCTAAGTTAGCAGCGATATGGGAGTGACAGGGACGGGAAGCCCAATGTTCACTTCAGAACAAATACAGACCAAGGCTAAAAGGATGACAAGACTAAGGACAAGACTCTGACCCGAGAATAGCAACGATGCTCTTATGGAAGTCGGTGAGGTTACAATTTGTGACAAGTAGCAAGAGTTCATCACAAGCAAATCAACCATATCAAGCCACACTAACATGTACCTATCTCAAGGAACAATAACATACATGTACATTTCTAAAGACACGATTGAGTCCAACACCGATGCTTGCGAAGCAAAATAGCAGTCTATTATCCCATGAAAGCCATGACATCTAGTAGCCCTAAGCGAGATATGCAAGATTTAGCAAATAGAGCAAGTATCACATATACGGACAATGCATGGGCAAGATATACACACTAATAAGTGATGTCAAATATAGCATGGCGAGGTATAACCAGATTACACGTTGTACGAGAACACATAGGAACATCATAGTAATTATCACCTATGGCAACAATAATCATGTGATAGTTCAATGATGGCATGTAATCATACGACGAGATGCATTTAGAAGGCATAGTCTTACATGATACTAACGACACATGATGTGATACAAACAGGGTCATGAGTCATTAAAGGGGGTTCACATAATATTTACGAACATGAGACATATAAAATGATAACTATCACATTATGGAACAAGTACCACATGTAATCATTTGGCGAGTCGTTTTGGGAATCATAAGCCCTATAGGACACTACTGGCACATATCGAACATGAACACAATCAAGGTAACTCGACTAGATTCATTCTAACATTCATGCGTCTTACGTATGTGAAGACATAATATAGCGTGGTGTGTGATCATGCGAGGTGCCATGGCATGCATGTATGCTAGGACGAGAGGATATCATAGAGCAATAGGGGGAACACTACTGAGCAACAACATGTGAGCATGCTATGATTAGCCATTATGAAAAGAAAATCAATCATTGAAGTCAACATCAATTATCTTGCATGAGTAATGATACGTTTGAGATACCCGATCCTTCGCCTGTGGGCTTCAGATTTAAGAACCACGCCGTATATTTGCTAAGATCTTGCAATGCTCTTTGATATCTTCTGATTTGGAACAATTCAAACAAGTAATTAGAATTCAGGATAGCGACAGTTTTCAACACTTAGTAATTTCAGCAACTGGAAACTGAGAAATAGCGACAGAAAGAGAGAGCGAGGGACTGGGTGCGCGAGGAACTCGGGACGCTGGCGCTGGGACTTCGGCACACAGGACACGGGTCCTCAGGGTGTGCGGGTGGAGGCGTTGGCGATGAAGCGCTTGCTGGTAGCGAAGGAGATCGCGGGTGAAGACGCGGGAGCGGGCGCCTGGGAGCACGGACGCACGAGAGCGAGAGCGAGGCGAGGCGTCTGGGATGGCCCCGCTCGCTGGGAGCGCCTCTTCTTGCGGTGTCGCCAAGCGCTGGAGTCCTCGAGCGCTGTTGTCGATATCGACAAGGGCAGTGATGGCTTTCCTCGATTTCGACAAGAACAAGGTGAGGGTTGGTGATTTGTGAAGGCCGAAAGTCTTAAGAACACAAAAGCAAGATAATGTTTTGGATTGATAATCGAGAACCCTTTAATCCATAAAGGGGTTCTCAATTCTATTTCAATCTAATTAAATCAAAGTGCATAGACATGAATTTATAGTAAAGCTTATGAGAGATCTAACCAATCCTTTCTTGCAAAGGAAAGGGGTTTGGATAGATTAATTCTATCTAAGATAAATAAAATAACTTTAAGATAAATAAATCCTAATGAGATAGATATTTAATAACTTGGTGGCCAAGGATTATATCTAGAAGAGATATAATTAATTTCCACCTTATTAATCTAAATTCCATAAAATAATAATGTAATTATTTATCTAAGGTAACTCGGCCCAACACAACTAGTGTACTCGACATGGGCCTCCATCTTAGTCGACATCTTCTTGGCCCACTCGATATGTGATGGTCTCGAGTGGTCCATGATGGTGCCGAGTTTGGTTGGGTCATGGAGGGTGCTGACGAGTCTTCATGAGCTCCGTGTGTGGGCGCAGGCTCACTTCTTGTGCTGGTGGTGTTACCTTGAGCCATGTGATCCAGGGTGGCCTGAACCCTTGCTCTAAAGTTCCATGGTGATGGACAAGAAAGGCCTTAGTTGCATTTTGAATCTTCTTGGCCCTTGCACGAGTGACAGGGCCATCAAATGGAACCTTCATGTTGTCCTCAATGTCACCAGGAGTCATCGATAATTGCACGGCATCATTCTCCTCCACTTGACTTCGATTTGTCCTCAAATCGTCGTCAGAGTCATCGTCAGGCACGAACAAGGATAGATCGGCGACGTTGAATGTAGAATGGACGCTGTACTTATCGGAAGGGAGATCCAGCTTGTATGCATTAGGACCCATCTTCTTAACCACTTTTAATGGTCCATCTCCCCTGGGGTCCAGCTTAGATTTCCGTTGTTGCGGAAACCTTTCCTTCCTGAGATGCAGCCAGACCAGATCACCAACATTGAACTGCACATCCTTGCGATGCTTGTCCTTCGCGACCTTGTATTGCGCAGTCTTCCTCTCCAGTTGCGCTTTGGTACGGTCATGCAAGCGTTTGATGAAGTCCACTTGCTTAGCTGCATCCACGCTCTTCTTTTCCTTGTATGGCCGAGGTAGCATATCCACAGGAGTGAGTGAATTTCGGCCATAGACCACTTCGAAGGGGGTCAGCTTAGTTGCAGAGTGCCTAGACCTGTTATATGCAAATTCTACAAATGGTAGGCAGTCTTCCCACCTCCGGAGGTTAGTTCGCAGCATGACTCTAAGGAGAGCCCCAAGAGTTCTATTTGTGACCTCATTTTGGTCATCAGTTTGTGGGTGACAAGAAGTAGAAAATAGCAATTTTGTACCCAATTTAGACCATAGAGTTTTCCAAAAAGAGCTTAAGAATTTAGGGTCACGGTCAGAAACTATAGATAATGGCAATCCATGTAAGCGAATAACATCTTTGAAGAATAAATGAGCAACATGAATAGCATCATCAGTTTTATGACATGGGATAAAATGAGCCATTTTGGAAAATCTGTCTACAACAACAAATATGGAATCATGACCCTTAGAAGTTCTAGGTAATCCTACAATAAAATCCATAGAAACATCTTCCCAGGGTGCATTAGCAATTGGCAAAGGTTGGTATAGACCATTAGCATTAGATTTCGATTTGGCTTTAGCACATGTAACACAACTTTTGACAAATCTAAGCACATAATTAGACATTTTAGGCCAAAAGTAATGTTCCTTAAGTCCAGCTAAGGTTTTTTCGAAACCACCATGTCCCCTAGATTCATGAATTTCTTGAGTTAACAATCGGCGAATAGAAGAAGATGGGATACAAAGCTTGCCCATCTTAAACAAATAACCATTATCAAGAAAATATGAATCAACTTCACCTTTAGACACACATTGAGCATATATAGTTTTAAAGAAACCATCAGAAGCATACAGTTCCTTTATCATAGCAAAACCCAAAACATGTGCATCCATATGGTTTAAGAGGACATACCTGCGTGATAGCGCGTCAGCTACCACATTATCCTTTCCCTTCTTGTGGTGAACCACATAGGAAAAGGTCTCTATAAACTCCACCCATCGAGCAAGTCGCCTTCTGAGCACTGCTTGTCCTTTGAGGTACTTTAGAGCTTCATGATCCGAATGAATCACAAACTCCTTAGGACAGAGATAGTATTGCCAAGTCTGCAAGCAGCGAACCAGTGCAAATAGCTCCTTGTCGTAGGTAGAATAGTTGAGCTCAGCGGTGCCCAACTTTTCGCTCAAGTAGGCGATGGGACGCTTGTTCTGCAGCAGGACCCCTCCAATGCCAGTGCCAGAAGCGTCACACTCGAGCTCAAAAGGTTGAGCAAAGTCAGGTAACTGCAGCACTGGGGCGTGTGTCAGGCGGTCCTTAAGGGCGTCAAAAGCCTTTTGATGTGAGTTAGTCCAGCGAAATGTCACATCTTTCTTTGTCAGCTCATGTAGGGGGGCGGCAATCAGGCTGAAGTCTTTGACAAAACGTCGATAGAAGCCAGCAAGGCCCAAGAATGAGCGGACATGAGTGGGTGTTGTCGGCCTGGCCCACTCCTGAATAGGACGAATCTTCTCCTCATCCACCTTTAATCCAGATGCAGTCACTACAAAACCAAGAAAAATGGTAGACTCGGATGCAAAAGAACACTTCTTTAAATTGGCATATAATTTCTCTTTACTAAGACAATCAAAAACCAATTTTAAGTGACTTAAGTGATCATGCATATTCTTACTATAGATTAAGATATCGTCAAAATAGACAACGACAAATTTACCTAAGTGTCTTCTAAGCACATGGTTCATAAGCCTCATAAAAGTAGAAGGTGCATTAGTTAATCCAAAAGGCATTACTAACCATTCATATAAGCCATACTTAGTTTTAAAAGCCGTTTTCCATTCATCACCCTGTTTCATCCTAATTTGATGATATCCACTTCTAAGGTCAATTTTAGAGAAAATAGCAGCACCATGAAGTTCATCAAGCATATCATCTAAACGAGGAATAGGGTGGCGATACTTAACCGTTATTTGGTTGATTGCGCGATAATCAACACACATGCGCCAGGAGCCATCCTTCTTTGGAACCAAAATGACAGGCATGGCACAGGGAGACAGGCTTTCTCGAACAAAGCCCTTATCCATCAATTCTGTGACTTGGCGTTGTAGCTCCTTTGTTTCCTCAGGACTAGCTTTATAAGCGGCGCGATTAGGCAAGGCTGCCCCAGGCACAAAGTCAATCTGGTGTTCAATACCTCTAATAGGAGGCAAGCCTTGGGGTAGCTCAGCTGGAAGCACATCTAGATAATCCTGCAGAAGTGCAGCAATAGGTGCAGAAATATGACTCAATTCAACATTAAGTAATACCTGTTTCATTACCAGAAGAATATGAGGTCGATGAGCATTCCATGTGATGGTCCTTTGCTGAGGGTGAGAGACCAAAGATCGATGTTCTACAGAGCCCTTAAGTGAAGCAGAAGAGGGCTGAGCCGATGTCGAGTGGGGAGGAGGAGGCGCCAAGGGGGCTGCAGGGGCAGCTGGAGGGGCCGCGGGCGCTGCCGGTGAGGCCGTGGGCGCGGCTTGCTGGGCCGCGGGGGCGGCCTGTTGGGCCGAGCTCCCTTTGAGCTTTTCCATCCTCTTAGCTTCTCTATCGGCGTCCCTTTGTTGCTTCTTGCGAACCTGATCCTTCAGAATAGTTTGTGGCGAAAGGGGTAGGAGAGTAACTCTCCTCCCGTCATAGGTGAAAGTATATGTATTTGCACGACCATCATGAAGAACAGAACGATCATATAACCAAGGACGCCCTAACAATATATGACTACAATCCATGCGAGCAACATCACATAATATTTTATCATGAAAAGATCCAATAGAAAGAGAAACTAAACATTGTTTGGTGACCATTATATTAGATCCATCATCAGTGATGCCATTTAATCCATAGTGAGTAGCACGAGGAGTAGTAGTTAAATGGAGGAAATCCACTACCTTTTCATTGATGAGATTGCAGCAACTCCCACCATCGATGATGAGGTTTAAGGTAGCTTCGCGAACCACACATCT
The DNA here is from genome assembly GCA_963922045.1 of Persicaria maculosa. NCBI lineage: Eukaryota > Viridiplantae > Streptophyta > Magnoliopsida > Caryophyllales > Polygonaceae > Persicaria > Persicaria maculosa. Next base: position 52,758,410 of record OY998254.1, read on the forward strand.
CGCGTGGAAGATGTTCTCCCTTTGATCAGCCATGGGAGACTCCTGAATGTGTAGATCTCCTCAATAGATTCAGACGGCTGGTCCTCCTCCACTTCACTCGAAATTACATGGTCCTCAACAGTCTCCTCCTCATAGTAATGGTCTCCCAAATCATTGAGAAAAACCTTCCTTTTCTGAGGGCAATTGCGAGAGACATGCCCAGAACCACCACAAGTGAAGCAGCGGATGTCTTTGTTGCGATCTGTAGACGGTGCAACAACTCTTCTAGTTTCAACCTGATAACCCTGTTGTGGTGAGTTAGAAACTCCCTTTTGCTGCATAGAAGGGTTAAAAGGAGAAGGTTTAGATTGACTAGAAGGGTTAAAGGGAACAAACCCACGACCTTGAGAGATCTGGTCAAATCGATTCCGTTGCTGCCGAAGCTGCTGCTGCTGTTGTTCATATAGAAGCTGTGCTTTATGAGTCAAAGTGTTAATATCTCTAATGGAATGGATAGATAAAGGATTTTTAATAGAAATATTAAGACCAGCAAGAAATTGAGTACACAAAGCACGTTTGGTAAGATAAACATTAGCCTGATGGGAGAGTCGTTCCAGCTCATCCCTGTAGTCATTAGGAGAGCGAGTTCCTTGGCGGCAGGTCGCCAATTGCATCCTCATGGACTCTGTGTATTCCTCAGGCACATGTCTCTTCTTTAGGAGATAGCGAAGTTGTGGCCAGGTTTCAACAGGTTGCTTGTCCTGACGACGGCGCATCTCACGAGTGTGGAACCACCAGGTGCGAGCTTTACCTACTAAATGTAATATAACAACTTCCAACTTCTCCATTTCCTCATAGCGTAAATGTTCAAGCATATAGTCAGTATGATTTTCCCAAACAAGATAAGCTTCAGGATCAGTGTTACCATCAAAGGTTTCTAATTTAAGCTTAACATCTCGTCTCTGGATAGCTTGAGCATTATGAAATCTAGGATGACCAAAATTAGGAGGGGGTAAATCATCAAAGTTAGGATTTACCTCATGGATAGCATCCTCCAGATGTGGATGCTCATACAGATCATTATTGTTGCGGCTGTCATCCCAGTTAGCACGGCCATGCGGCGGTTGCTGTTGACGCTGATAGAACCTCCCTTGCTTTTGATGTCGAGGTGGTGTATACTCACGACGATCTTGGTTGCCATTGAAGCCCGCTAGATTATCGGTGTCATTCTCTCCAGTGAAAGGGTTAGGAGGAGCAGACTTAAGCGGTATATATAATTGACCAGAAGGGGGGGTTTAGCAATATAAGAAGTGTTACCTGCAGGGGGCACATTACCTGAAGGTGGAGTGGGGTCGGTTGGAGGTGTAGGGCCGGCAGGAGGCGGCATACCACCTTGGGGTGTAGAACCAGAAGCCTCCTGTTGTTTCCTCTCCTCCAGCTGTCGCAAAACACCATTTATAGATCGAGTAGTAACCAGGTTAGCTTGTTGGGCTAGTTGATCATGGAAGCGCTTGTTCCAACGCTCCTCAACAGCTTCGAGCTCTTTCCTATGTTCTTCCTTAGCAGCTTCGAGTTCTTTCCTATGTTCGTCCCTAGAAGCTGTAGTAGCGGCCTGAATAATACGGTCCAAGGCTTCCTCAGAAATAGGGATAGGGGGAGTTGGGGTAGTTCCTTCGGCTGCCATGTTCATACAATATCAGAAGAGCAACAAGTAACCGAAGCAAAGACCAGAAACCAAGTAATGCAAGCTCTAGTGATTCCTAAGAGTGATTCAAGTTTTAGAAATCAAAGAGCGAGAAAACAAGGCACAATATTCAAGCAATTCCCCTGGACACAGAATTTTGCAATATTGAAGACAGCAAGTAATAATCAAATTGCAATTTAAATCAACCACAAGTCGGATGTCAAGGATAGCAAGTATAAACAAGCGGTTGAATGTGTATAGAATAAGATCTACAATGTGATGCTTGAATAATATGAATGTGTAAGAATCGAAAATAACAATCACAAGGGCAATCAAGTGCACACACTCCGTCAACTATTATCTGACGGTTGCAACACGGTTCAGAGAAAGAGGGGTGTGACCAAGGCTCCAGTGTCGGCACAGCACAAAATCACACAAGTAGGGTTCTTTTGTAATTCTTAAAACCGATTAGATCATCTAACACGTAGCAAGAAAAGAAATAACAATAGAAGAGTTACTAACTCAACAAGGTAATGTATGCTAAACTTTTCTTTCTCTCTCCTCTTTTTTTTTTTTTGATTTGCTCTCGGCTTTTTCTCTTTTTTTTTTTGTTTGGCTATGGAATAGCTGCTGTATAGGGAATGCAGAAACCGAAAATAAGGGAGAAAAAATAAAAAATAAAAATAACAAGCTATGATGATCTAAAAGTAAGCAAAAATAAAGGAAATAGGGAAAATAGGCTAGAAACTGGAGAAATTAGGGTTCTTTAGTGGTGCAAGTTTATATAATGCTTTTAATCAAAGAATCACAGTCATAGGCATGATATGTAGCAACTAGGAATAAAAGATCACAACTTGCAGTCAAGAACTCAATATCTTCCAAATTAAAGATCCAAACAAAGAATAACAAAAATAAAGTGCCAATTTTTTATGGGTGAATAATAAAGATTCAACTTTTATGCAGCGGCTATGGTGAAAAATAAGGCACGAAAAATAAATCACTCAAATAGAAATCAAGAGAGTAAAGAACTTGCATTAACCTGAAATCCGATACCACTTGATACGTTTGGGATACCCGATCCTTCGCCTGTGGGCTTCAAATCAAGAACCACGCCGTATATTTGCTAAGATCTTGCAATGCTCTTTGATATCTCCTGATTTGGAACAATTCAAACAAGTAATTAGAATTCAGGATAGCGACAGTTTTCAACACTTAGTAATTTCAGCAACTGGAAACTGAGAAATAACGACAGAAAGAGAGAGCGAGGGACTGGGTGCGAGGAACTCGGGACGCTGGCGCTGGGACTTCGGCACACAGGATATGGGTCCTCAGGGTGTGCGGGTGGAGGCGCTGGCGATGAAGCGCTCGTTGGTAGCGAAGGAGATCGCGGGTGAAGACGCGGGAGCGGGCGCCTGGGAGCACGGACGCGCGAGAGCGAGAGCGAGGCGAGGCGTCTGGGATGGCCCCGCTCGCTGGGAGCGCCTCTGCTTGCGGTGTCGCCAAGCGCTGGAGTCCTCGAGCGCTGTTGTCGATCTCGACAAGGGCAGTGATGGCTTTCCTCGATTTCGACAAGAACAAGGTGAGGGTTGGTGATTTGTGAAGGCCGAAAGTCTTAAGAACACAAGAGCAAGATAATGTTTTGGATTGATAATCGAGAACCCTTTAATCCATAAAGGGGTTCTCAATTCTATTTCAATCTAATTAAATCAAAGTGCATAGACATGAATTTATAGTAAAGCTTATGAGAGATCTAACCAATCCTTCCTTGCAAAGGAAAGGGGTTTGGATAGATTAATTCTAACTAAGATAAATAAAATAACTTTAAGATAAATAAATCCTAATGAGATAGATATTTAATAACTTGGTGGCCAAGGATTATATCTAGAAGAGATATAATTAATTTCCACCTTATTAATCTAAATTGCATAAAATAATAATGTAATTATTTATCTAAGGTAACTCGGCCCAACACAACTAGTGTACTCGACATGGGCCTCCATCTTAGTCGATATCTTCTTGGCCCACTCGATATGTGATGGTCTCGAGTGGTCCATGATGGTGCCGAGTTTGGTTGTGTCATGGAGGGTGCTGACGAGTCTTCATGAGCTCCGTGTGTGGGCGCAGGCTCACTTCTTGTGCTGGTGGTGTTACCTTGAGCCAAGTGATCCAGGGTGGCCTGAACCCTTGCTCTAAAGTTCCATGGTGACGGACAAGAAAGGCCTTAGTTGCATTTTGAATCTTCTTGGCCCTTGCACGAGTGACAGGGCCATCAAATGAAACCTTCATGTTGTCCTCAATGTCACCAGGAGTCATCGATAATTGCACGACATCAAGTAAGACATATTATGGTAATAGAAAGAGGGAAGAACCACACTATCAGGAACCTAGCTCGAGAGAGAATCGACAATAAATGCAGGCAAGATATAATTCACACGAGTCACAACCAAGGATCCTACATGATACTAAAGACTCAACATAACATACGATGCATGCATGCACTAATCATGACGACACGCAAGAAATCAATTCAATTACGTTCCAACAATACAGAAGCATGAGGAAGGTTTTTACGATGTATAACACGAGTCTAAGTATTGAGCAATATGACTAGAATACAGGAACATGAGTTCAAATCAGCACATACTAGGATGAAACATGCATTCACCAAGACTCAATTAAACCTCATATTCTCCATTCCACGCAAGTAACACACAACAATATCAACTTGCAAAATCATCAACACTATTCAATTTGACGAATACAAAATGGATGGGCATGCGATAGATTCTTGTCACAAAAGGAATAAAAAGCATTGATGCGTCATCATCTAGCATGCTAAGGAGATTATTTCCAGGCATATGTACAAAGAAGAGTTTATCACACTATCATGGACCTAACCCAGGCGAAAACAACAAGCATATAGGTTCATATCATGTGGTTCATGCTTCCAATCGATCATTAGCGCAATTAATACAATAGGTCAAGTAGGTATGCTATATCAACATACAGTCATGATAGAAGGCAAGACACAACGCGAGATTTACGCAATGTAACTAGTCACACATGTAATAACACAACAACTTGGTATCAATGGTTATTCACAAGGCACGTGTCAGAGACTACAAAATCATGCCATGCAATTAAGAGAGAGTCACCATTTCAACCGGACAGAGACCCGTAAGGGCATCCATTAGCTTTTCCCAACTGAGTCACCACCCTCTTTTCCCGTGGAACTCTGGTACGACTCATGTGGTGAGAAGACACTAGTTGGTCGTCATAAGAATCAAGAAAGACAGCCCCAAAAACACCTTACTTTTGACTCAAGGTGACATCAAGAACTTCCAATACTCACTCAGACAATTTTAATATCCAACCATGATTCCCGACACAATGTGTTTACCAACCCAATTCCCCGTGGAAGACACTGACATCCAGGGAAAGGCCAGATAGAACCGTCAAGGGGTTAACATAGTGGAAGGGGCTGTTCCACACAAGCTGGGCTTGACCACATAGAAACAAGGGTACTCCCACTATCCCGTTTGCACAGATCAGTCAATACACATTTAATTGTTAGGCATACCAATCAGACATTAGCATATCAAGCACTCAGCATATATAGAATCAGTCAGTGACAATTATAATGTACTCGAGCTCAAAATGTAAAGCACATCAAGCTATCTAATTTCGCTCTTTGAGGAGTGACTGACCGGAGGGGCAAAACCTCGCGATCCTACCTAACTCGCCACTCCAACCACCTTGGTGCAATCTCCTTGGAGTCTTCTGGACCCACTGTAAAGAGAAAGCTATTATTTTGCCTACCATTCCCAACTACACCCAATAAGGGTGGTCTAGCGCCTTTACTACCCACTTGTGTCCCCGTTTGGTCGGTTTTTCTCATTTATTACAAGTCGAGTTCATTACTTAGTCCAATTTGGGGTTAGACGTCTTAAGTTCATTTTGCCCCTTAAAAACATCTTCAAATCCTTTGAAATCCATGGGCGGTTTTCCAAAACATACACTCAACCCTTGCGTACCCGAATTGCACAGCCTCAGCTCTGATACCATCTTTGTAACGGCCCAGAATTATAATTTTCGGGTTATGTTTCAAGGGATAAAACCCCTTGTTCGGATCTTGCAATTCAGGTACGGGTCGAGGTTTCAAACTCATTTTAAGATTAGTAGAAAGAGGGATTTCAAACCCTAAAAGCCACGAAGGGTCGTAGGGTACCCTTAACATATCCTAAGACTATGTCGCGAAATTCAATTCAAATGAAAGTAAAGCGGAAGCAAAGTTAAGATACAAAGTGTCACGGCAGAGCCAGGTCAAAACCAAAACGTAAGCGAATGATTACCATTTATACCAAGTTAGAGAATTAGCCAGGTTCTTCAATTCGCCAAAAGGAAACCCCGTCATATAGACATCGAGTACTCAGAATTTGCAGAAAATACCTTAAAAAAAAGAACGGGGAAAGGAGTCAGATCGAGCCACTCATGCGGGACCGGCAGTCCTCGCTGAGGCCACATAATATGTGCTATACCTAATAAAGATGCTCTAATGCAGTACGAAAGTCAAACACACTAGCATTCCCCTAAGTATAATAATGTGCAGAAATACTGTAAAGGGCCCAAGACAATGCCAAATGGCATATCCCTCTCCTACCTCTGCACCCCTTTCCGTTAGTGCAGAGCCTGGCCAGCTGGTGCTATAGCATAGCAATTCATCGTGGTGGTGCACGGACCACGGAATAAACATCATCATAAAGTAATCAATCTTGCCCGATGGTGCTGGGCTATAGTAACAATGACTCGATTGACTCAGGGTACCCGATGAGGCTGGGCTACCCTATGACCCTAGCAAAGACTCTAGGACAATCACAGATAACGACCGTTCTGTTTCAAACGCATAAAGTAAGCAGATGCTCATTCAATTAGTGCAACCTAAACAGGATACTACATGGCATGCTTTTATGCATATGCAACACCTAACATAAAATGCAACAACAGGCATGAATGTCCAACCTGAGTAAGCCCCCTAGGGAACTTACCTGAAGATGCAGAACAGTGAGATAACACAAGCAAGGGCCCAAATGCAAGTCCAAAAGCAATCCAACTGCAATACACATCTATCATTAAGCCATTGCCATAAGCTAACGGACCAACATCCATACACACGAACCCAAGTTCTCAACATCCTCAAAACCAACCGATAGTAAAACCATTTTTAAAACCTTTCCGATACGATCAACATCAACCAAAATCATTTAATTCCAGTCAAACTCATCGATGAAATCGTACCAACCACATTTCCAAACTTCCTTCTTAAAACCAACATCATAAAACCAAGACAAAGAATCCCGACATTAAACATTTAAACCATAAAACCAATACCTCAAAATCATATTATAGAATTAATTCCGGCATTTTATTTCAAAACTTAAACCCTATTTTAGATAATTTAACAAACAATATTATCTAAAATACATACCAAAATAAATTCATCTTTATAACCTCATTTATAAATCAGAACCGACAAATTCGTTTTAAAATTTCTTAATTCCCATTTTCAAAGCAACATCTAATAATATCATATTTCCAAATAGAAATACCACTTTAAACAATTTATAATATATTTAATATTTCCAGAAATATATTTATCACCCAAACTTACAATATTAACATATAATAATAATAATCTAATAATAATTAACAATTATACCACAACTATATATATAACACAACATATAAGATAAAACACAAAACCCCTTTAAAACCCAACCCAAAAGCCCAAATCTAACCCGAAATAAACGCCCAGTCCCCAAACCCGGATCTAACTCTCTCACAAAAATTAACCCGGAAGGAAGGAGTCCGACCCGACCCTACACTCAATCTGAAGCTGAAGGAATAAAATGAGGGGGATGGATCCGGATTTGCTTGCCCCAGCCCAGACCCGGATAAAATTAGGCCCAATAGAACCCATCTAAAGAAAGAAGGAAAGCTCGCCTCTACCAGTACACACCCGGAGCCCTGTGACGCCGCTCGGAGGAACGAAGAGATGAAGAAGATCTAGGCTCCGGCAGTCTTCTTTCCGGCTCAGACTCTCCCACCCCGACCGAATCCTAAAACCGATCAAGATCCATACCACAAGAATGAAACGCGCACAATGGAGGAGAAGTAAAAGAGGAAGCTCACCGCGCGGCTCCGAGGGGAACTTCGAGGGCGTCGGAGGTCCGATTGAGCTCGCTGGAGGTTCGAGACAGCGCTTGCCTGGTCGATATCGAAGATAGGAGGCTTAAAGTCGGAGCTTTACGGTGTTTAAATCGTAAGGAGGAAGAGGAGAGTTTACCAGAGGTTAACGGGAAAACAAGGAGGCAAATCGCGGTTCGACGGTTTCGCCGGAGTTTCTGGGCGTCGGTGGGCTCCTGAGGAACCTTCGACGTCGGAGAAAGGACAGAGGTGGTTGATGTTGTTGTTGCTTGCCGAAAGAGGAGGAGAAATGGAGCTTTGGAGGGGCTTGGTCGCTTGCGAGAGAGAGAGGGCTCGGTTGCTGCGGGCGGCGGAGCCCGGTGGCGTCGAGGGCAGAGAGGAAGTGCTGAGCGGCAAAGGTGAAAAAGGTGGTCACGGTGGTGCTTCCGTTGGTTGCTGCAGTCGGACGGAGAGGTGGTTTTCGGCGGCAGTGAAGCAAAGCGGAGAAGGTCCGTGAGTTTGCTTTATGCAGAGGACAGAGATGCGAGAAAGAGTGGATGGATTTGGGGAGTGTGTGGGTTGCTTGAAATCTGAGTGAAAGAAGGGGAGTTGGGTCTGTGTTTTGAAAGCAAAGGTGAAGAGAGGGTTGTGTCTAAATCAGAATGAGGGAGGGGACTTCTGTAGATTCTTGAATCAAAAGGAGAGTCAAGGGTGGTCTGAAATAGGAAGCAATGGGTTGGCAATTGCCAAATAGGGAAGAAGACAAGGAACACCTAGGCTGTGCTAGTACTGGCCAATTCGGATGAGAGGAGAAAAGGACAAGCAAGAGGTACCAAAATATATTTTCAATTAATCCAAAATAAAGAAATAAATAAATCCAAAGACCTGCTTACTCGACCTTATTACGACGCGATTAAAATTAACGCTTAACTTTCCAATTCTGAATTTAATAATCAAATTCAAATATTATTTTTCACTTCTCGGCATCTGAAAGCGGAAATAAAGCATATTTTAAATTTTCAACTAATTAATGCCGGAACTCGTTTCGAATCATATAGAGTAAACCAATAGCTCGAGGACGGAAAATTCAAACCTCCCAAATCCTAGAAATCGGAATGATTATATATCATTATTTTAATAATTTAAAATTCTAAAATTTCCCGGTCTTTACAATTATGAACCAAAATGCAACTGCCCGCCTTTGGTTAACAATTTGGTTAGTCATATTATTGCCAATTTAGAAATTCAAAGTTACTTTTTCTTTTAAAAATTTATAGATTGTTAATTTGGTATTATGTTTAATTTCCCTTTTCCTTGGCTTATGCAGGCAGACCTAGTGAATGAGTATTTCGTCAAAAAGGGGTTTATTGCAAAGGCAAATATAATCCCATATTCCAAGACTGAGGTGCTGGAACTTCCATGGGTTGGTGAGGACAAGGTCCTTCATTCAGGAATATGTGTTATGCGTCAGATGGAAACTTTCTTGGGGATTGACAAAGGCTACAAGTGCGGGTTCGAGCCAAGGACTGATAAAAATATTTCAAAGCTGCGGTTGAAGTATTTGGCCAAACTGATTTGCTCAGATTCCTATATATTCTTCAATCTTATCCCTCCTTTCACACTCATCCTCAAAGGCAGTGGAAATGAGTCCAGTGATGAAGTCCTTCACTTCTTCCAGAATACCTTCTTCCTTCTCCTTCCTTTCCAACAACTACAATAACCGAATAAAAATTTAGAGTCATACACAAAAAATATACAAACAAATTTATAAAGGATGAATAACTTACGGTTGTAGCCAGAGCATCATTCCCTGATCGAGTTGCAGAGAAGATTTGAGCAGACAGGTGAGATATATCTTTCAATATCTCCTCATAAAAGAACTGTTGGACTTGAGCAGTTCTCATGGTGTCCACCCTGTCAGCCCTGGTGGTTCCAGCAGCCTCTTCTAAGAGGTTCATCTGATATCCTGGATAGAGTTTCTCATCCAGTTTATCCATATTTTGGAAGAAGGTCTGAAGGACATCAAATGGTTTGAAATCATATGAAGCCATTTTTTTCGTTTTGGGAGAGGAGAGGTTTGTTTGGGAAGGATAAAAACTGATTGGAAATTGAAATGAGAAGATATGCAATAGGTTGGCAAGGGTATGTTTTTATAGCCTATAATGATTCACTTTTAAGCCTTCAACTTTCACCTACCCCTTTCTCCCACCCAATCCGTTAAAATTACAATTTCAATTATAAAAGTTAATAACACTCCCTCCTATCTTTAAGATGTTTGAGGGGAATGGATCTGATCAGAAATTTTAGATTTTCTAGGAAGTTTACACAATTTTCCTTTTATTTTTCCTTCACCATCACATTTATTTATGTGGATACGTGTCAATTTGCAAATGGGTCTTGTATATTATCATGATTGCTAGTCTAAAATGTGTGAGAGAGGGGTGTCAGTACATAATCCATATCACCCATTTCCCTTAATTAATGTGATCAACCACAAAACATCTCATAAAAATGACCGGACTGAGTATTAAATGTAATAACATTAAAATATAATCTTATTAATGAACTGGGTTTTAAACAGACACGTCGAAGATTAGGTAAATTATCTAACATCTCATTGAAACAAAAAACTACCTATTAAATATGTATATATTATGTACTGATATGCAAACTCAAATACTACTTATGCAAGAAAAGTGATTGAGTGTGATAAAAGTAGATGTCCCATCCATCTTGGAAAAAACAACACTCCAATGCATAGGTATTGAAAAAAAAAAGATTTTTGAATCTACCATAATCATTGCATTTTTTAAATAAATTTTTTTTAGTTTAAACATTGATAAAACAGAAAGGACATTTTACACACTCATAAAACAGAAACACATTTGTTTTAATAATGCATTATTAACATAAATATGGCGAAAAGTTAAAATATCTATATCTATCTATATATTACTTAAAACCAAAGCCTTTTGGCCACGTGTCGCATCCTCGCGCGAAGTTATTTAAGGCAATTCCTTTTTATTTAGCAATATATATTACTTAAAACCAAAGCCTTTTGGCCACGTGTCGCATCCTCGCGCGAAGTTATTTAAGGCAATTCCTTTTTATTTAGCAATTGGGATTAATTTAAAACTTTTTTTAAAAAAATAATGTTAATATTAACTATACAATATCATTTTATTCCATATTAATTACACATTATTATTTCCATTTATTTTTTAAACAATATGATGAATTCAAAAGCATTTTTTTATAAAAAAAATTATAGTTCCAAATATATGATTTTTCTATTTTAGGCAATTCCTTTTTATCTAACCAATGGGATTAATTAAAAACTTTTTTTAAGAAATAAAGATAATATTAACTATACACTGTTTTCATTCTACATTAATCACACAATATCATTTCTATTTAGTTTTTAAAACAATTGGATGAATTCAAAAGCATTTTTTTTATAAAAAATAATAATATATAGTTCCAAATATATGATTTTTTGGAGCAGCCAATCTAAATATAATGAAAACTATTGTTGTTCTTATAATAAACTTAAATTTTGGATTTTCACCCAACCAACCTAATATAAACTACATAAAACCATAAGAATTTTTTATTAGGTGTTATAACCACTTTTATTTTGAGATCGATTTTCACCCAATTAATCTATTATACTCAAATCTTAAACACATGTAAGTTTTACACATTTTTCAGAAATATTATTATTATTTTTACTTACTTTGTAATATTGTAGCAATTTTCTATACTTACAAAATTTATATTTATTTTTTTTAAAAAAATACGCGCCATGGCGCGAGGACTTTACTAGTAAAACATTAAAGTAATAGATTAATCAGCAGTTATAATGGTAGATAAGCAAAAGTACATACATTAAACTCCAAAAACTACCTATTAAATATACATATATTATGTCCTGATATGCAAACTGAAATACTACTTATGCAATAAAAGTGATTGAGTGTGATAAAAGTAGATGTCCCATCCTTCTTGAAAAAACCAACACTCCACTGCATGGGTATTGAAGAAAAAGAAAGACTTTCGAATCTACCATAATCATTGCATTTTATAAATAAATTTTTTTTGGTAGTTTAACCATGGATAAAACAGAAAAGACATTTTACACACTCATACAACAGAAAACATTTGTTTAAAATGATGCATTATTAACTTAAATATGGTGAATAATTTCTTTTTTGACACAAAGATATTTTAGAAACTGATAAAATATAAAAGTTGAACACACTGATAATCAATATAAAAATCAAATAACAGAAATGTAAAATAACAGAAATATAAAACAGAAGAGTTAAAATATAAAACAGTATAGTATCAGATTCATCAGCAGTTATAATGTTTGATACGCAAAAGTACTTACATTAAAACCCAAAAATAACAGAAATATTGTTTCATAAACCCAAAAGAACATAAACAGAAAGATAATCATCTAATTCCCAGGGAAGGCTGCGATCTTCTCCTGCCTCTTCTTTTCTTCTTCATAAATCTCCTCGATCGTCTCAAATATGTTCACCCTGAACATCTGCATCTGTTCCTCCAGCGTCTCTAATCTTCCTTGATTCTACAATCATTTTTTAATGCAAAAGTTAAATATTTAACTACTTATTAAATAATATTATGTAAAATAGAATAGACTTACATCCTCAGCAGTCTTCTCATCGTCATCTTCAAGGGCCCGCCTGATCAAATAGGAAATATGATCTTTCTCCTGGTAGATGTTGAAGTAGAAACCTTGGAAGTGCTCAATCGCTTCAAGAAGACCCTTCCTTTTGGCTGCAGTGTGGGTCTCCACAACCTCTTCAAGCAGGGACATATGTTACCCTGGGTATCTTTCCTTGTCGAGTTCATCGCACATCTTGTAGTACTCCTCCATTAGTGAGAGAGGATAAAAATGGTAATCCATTTTTTGGTTGGAATGAAAGGGTTGGGGTTCCGAAGATGGTGAGAGAGAAGAAAAGGGGTCAGGCAATTTTGTGATGGATAGAAACAGACGGGTGAGGGTCTCCTTATATAGGAAGAAGCGGTTATTCAACTTCCCCCATCAACAAGTTGTCACTCTTTTTAAAGGGTAGTTTCCCAATGCATTGTAACCTTTCCCTTTCCCCATAACTGTACTAATTAGATCAGATTTCTCTCTACTACTGTATTAAGTAAAGACTAACTGTAATAATTACTTCTATTAAGTACTGTAGTACTTTGTATTTGCAGAGCGCCAGATACACCCCCCCTAATGATAGCCTTTTTTTACTGTATCTGTTTTACCCTTTTTTTTTCTTTTTTTTAAAACAAAGACAACAATGGTTGAATAAAAATGATAACCATGAATAGTTATGCTACTAAACACTGTGTATCTCTTATGATGAATTGAATTAATATAACAATTTGTCACACTGCTGACATTTGGCTTAAAAAAAAGAATTTGTGCCAAAGGCACGAATGTAGATTCAAAATAATAAAGTTACTTCTCTTGGAAACCAATCTTCAAAAGAAATTAAAAGAGATAGATCTAAAATAAACCACAGTTATGCTACGAAAACCTGTATAACTAAATAAAAACTTTGATGTTGCTGACATATGAAGACTGCACAACATCTAAGATATTAGATTTGTGAATTTTAATGCTAGAATGCACTGAGATGTTATGCTGATAGCTTTTAATGATTATGGACATGAAATGCTTGCTCTCTCTCCAATAATGAATTGAAATCTTATAACAATCTGTTACTTTGCTGACATCTTACTTTAAAAATAATAATTACTGCCAAAGTTGCGAATTTAGACCCAATCTAATAAAGTTACTGCTCTTTAAAACCAAAATTAAAAGAAATTAAAAGGGATCAACAGAAGATAAACAATAGGTATGCTACTACAACATGTAGCACTTATGCAAAACTTTGATGCTGCTGACATATATACACTGCACTACATCTAAGGTATTATATTTTTGAATTTTAATGCTAAAATGCACTGAGATGGTGTGCTTCTAAGTTTTCATGTTTGTGGACATCAAAGCCTTGCTTTGTCTCTAGTAATGAATTGAATTAGTATACCAATCTGTTACTCTGCTGGCATTTTAATTTAAAAATAATAATTAGTGCCAAAAGGCAAGAATTTAGATTCAATTAAATAAAGTTACTGCAATTTAAAACCAATATTAAAAGAAATTTAAAAGGATCAATCCAGAACCTGTGTCACTTATGCAAAAAATTGATGTTGTTGACATATAGAGACTAACTTAAATCTAAGGTATTGGGGTTGTGAAATTTGATGCTAAAATGCACTGAGATATTTTGCTACTGGCTTGAGATGAGTATGCACATCCAAAATATGCATAGGGTGATGTGCAACTAACTTAAATTAATTTTGGCCAAGTGTAAAAGTATGATATGCAACTATATTTTACTGATATGCAACCACATATGACTGATATGCAAAAGTAAGATTAAAATATGCGTAAGTTGATGCTGATGACATATAGAGACTTAGCTAAATCTAAGATATTAAGTTACTGATTTTTAATGCTTAAATGCAATGTGATGTTTTAATAGATTATAATGATGATACACATCAAAAGCTTTCTTTCCCCTCTTTGAATGTATTGAATTAATATAACAATCTGTTACTCTGCTGACATGTGATATATATAACGACTCCACTACATCTAAGGTATTAGATTTGTGAATTTTAATGCTAAAATGCACTGAGATGGTGTGCTTCTAACTTGTAATGATTATGGATATCAAAGCCTTGCTTTGTCTCTAGCAATGAATTAAATTAGTATAGCAATATGTTGTTCTGCTGACATTTTACTTTAAAAAAAACAACAAAAAAAAGAATTAATGCCAAAGGCACGAATTTAGATCCAATTTAATAAAGTTAGTGCTCTTTAAAACCAATCTTAAAATATATTAAAAGGGATCAATCTATAACAAAAAATAGTTATGCTACTAAAAATCTGTAGCACTTATGTCAAACATTGATGATGTTGCCATATAGAGACTACCTTAATTTTACGATATTGGGTTAGTGAAATTTAATGCTAATATGCACTGAGATATTTTGCTAGTAGCTTGAAATGATTATGCACATCCAAAATACACATAGGTTGATGTGCAACTAACTTAAATTAGGTGTGGACAAATGTACAAGTATGATATGCAAAAATATTTCGCTGATATGCAAATACAATTGTTTGATATGCAGATATAATATTACAATATGCATAACTTGATGCTGATGACATATGGAGACTTAGCTAAATCTAAGATAGTAAGTTACTGATTTCTAATGGTTACATGCAATGTGAAGTTCTATTAGATTGTAATGATTATGCACATCAAAAGCTTGCTTTTCCTCTTTGAATGAATTGAATAATTATAACAATTTGTTACTCTGCTGACATGTGATATGCATAAAAATAGTTTGTGCTATATACACGAATTTATATTGAAATTGATAAAGTGACTGCTCTTTTAAACCAAACTTACAAGAAATTCAAATGAGAAGGCTGTCAAATAATACAGAATCTTCAATAAAAATACAAAGTTGACACACACAACTAATATATGTCTAATGACAATACATATTTACATTATAAAGCTCCATCGCTCCTTTATCAAATCTAAGCAGATAAGTTCTCGATATCGAAAGAGCTTTTCATTTGTGATTGCCTTCACATCTCCTCCAAATATAAGCGCTTCAATTGCTTTTACTACAAACACCCCACAAGCACACCTACAATTCAAACACAAAAAGGGAGAAATAAAAAGGTGAAAAAAGTGTAATATATGATAAAAATAGAAAAAATATGTCAACACAGGAAGAACACGTACGAAGTACGATCGTGAACTAAATCACGCACCCTGAAGAACTTGAAGGGCGAAGAGTTGAAATTTTCGTAGACACCAACTTTCGCCAAATGGATTGGAAGCCACTTAGTAATTGGTTGCAAATATTCTTCAAGTAACCCATCACGAATTCCAGTAACATTGCAATCATACACATTTATAACCTTTTCATCAATTAGTATCTCCAAGGCTATCCAATGCATGTTGTGGATATTGAAAGGTGTATAAATCTTCTTTGCTGACGCCCAGGGTTTAGGATACCCATCAGGACAAATGCCAATGAAATAATCCTCAATAGCTTTGTCAACATTATCATCTTCCACAAAATTTGAAGCGCATGAAGGCCAGTACTTAATGACAAAAAGCCAATCCAAAACAACACAATCCTTGTACTTGTCAGCTTCTACAGAAATTCGCTTTCTCATATGATATAACCCTGCTTCAAGATTCTGCAAAAACAAGCTACTATCAAGCAAAGTAAAAAGGGAAACATCCCCATATTTGGTTGATGTCAGCAGTTCTTACCTCTGAATCCAACCACTTGGTCCTACTTAAAATATTCATGAAAAATGATTTGCTGAACCATCCAGAAGGAGTAGCAACAGAAAAATCCATGAAAAAGAATGTACAATACACATAACTTTACAACAATCATAGAGAGAGTAATAAGTAATAAAACCAGATTAATATATAGGTAATTGAATAAAATAATAAAAACAAAATATCGGTTGCTCTTTATAATAGAATACATTAACTGGTGATCCTTGCTGCCGATCAGTGACTTCGTGGCATTGTACTCTGCCAATTTCTTTTCCTTTTCATCTACACGTGGGCCGAACAAAAAGCTACTGTCCATAAGAATGCTGTTGGATTGCTTTAATTCTTCAATGTCACTTAAGATAGTAAGATCCTTTGCATATGTATCCCAATCAACAAACCGTGGCGCAACATAATCGTCTGGAACTAGAACAAGACTGTCTGATACAGAAGGAATAGCAGAAGCAGAACCCTTTACAGAAGCATCCCCAGCTTCCGTGGACGAGATGTCAACAGCCTTACCAACACCATCTGCATCACCAATGACAGTACCCTTCACATCACACAGTCCACCCTCAACAACATCTTTTAATGACAAAAGAACCTCACTGATGACAATAGATGGAGATGATGACATATCACAAACGTTTGTGCTGCATTTAGCATCATTCCCAACTGCATTTTCATCACTAACCATTAAATTCTGCACGTCACCGGCAAACATTGATTCCTTTCGATAGGAATATCCTGCCCCACATCCCATGTCATCAACATTCTCAACATCAACTCCAACATTTTTTGAGGGGGGATCCATTTCAAGAGCAACAATGTTACATGGAGGACGCAGAACATCAGAATCATCTGATTGTAACTTTATATTAACACCTTCCAAGCCCATTAGTGTTCATCATCATTTTCGTCGCCTCCCATACAACCAGTAATTGAATCGTGCATATCAGAACCTCCACCCTCATGTTCAGTGTCGGAGGAAGCAATTTTTATACATTGTGCATCACCTAAAGGGCACTGTGCATCAACAAAAACAACATCCAATGACCTGACATCAACGTCAACACCACCTACAGTCTCAATAAATTCAATTCGTTCCTTCACATCAGAAATTCCGACATCAATCTCAGACTCGGTAGCATTCAAATCAACAACTTCATCACTACACTTGCTATCGATGTCAGCCTCAGATAATACCTTAAAATCTGATGACATCTGAGTGTTAACGCACACAATTTTTAAGCACTGTGCATCCCCTTGAGGGCGATGTGCATCAATAATTACACCTTCCATTGGCTTCATATCAGCATTCCTGCCACCTGCATCCTCACTAACTCCCTTCACTTCCTTGACATCAGAATCTTCACTGTCAACTTCATTTTGTGCATCCCCTTGAGGGCGATGTGCATCAATAATTCCACCTTTCATTTCATTCCCATCAACATCCATCTGACCTGCATCCTCAATAACTCCCTTCACTTCCTCTACATCAACATCTTCATTCTGAGCTTCATTCAAATCACCAACTTCACCGATCCGCTTCAAATCAAAGCAAGTTTGAACGGTATTAAATTCCTGCTCGGTGGAATAAACTTGACAACCTCCACTATCATAATCATTACCTGCCACATCCCCCAATGAAATGTCAGCATCAATATGGATGTCAGCATCAGGAAGACCCTTTGCATCTCCAAAGCCCACCCCCGGTAAAGAGATGTCACCATCTCCAACGCCAAATTCACATTCTGTTGAAATGACATCCATCAGAACTACATCCTCAATAACTACTTTCGGTTCCTTCACATCAGAATGTTCCCCATCAACTTCGGGTTGAGCATCATTCGAATCACCAACTTCAATGCGACGCTTGCCTTCAATGTCAGCATCAGCTATTACACCAAACTCAGATGACATTTCATTAGAGGGTAAATTTAGATCAACATTTGGGATACCTACTTCATCTCCTTTATTGAAATCCAAAACAACTACGTGAGCAACATGCAAATCCGCCGGTATATTAGGGAAAACTTCGTTATTAACTGTTGTACCGGCATCATCATTAGGAATGGAATGCAATGGCTGGGAGACATCACCTGTACATGCGTGCATTGTAACCTTATTCTCAAGTGAAGTGAACTTCTCCCCAATACCAGAAAACATGTTAATAATCCCATCTAACTTCCCCATACATGTCTTAATTTCACCTACACTCGCAGCCAACTCCTTTATACATTCAGGCAACTGTTATAGCTTATCAAGACGCCTAAAAATTTCTTGCACCAGCTGAGATGAACTATCAATAACAGAGGCGGGAGCATTAGCATCAAATTTAAAAGGAATATCACCCATTTCATCCCTTTTTTCACCCTTGTTGAGAGACAACACCCCCACACCACAACCATTTCCGGGTAGATGGCCATATGTCTCAGCTTCAGGAATTGAACCATCAATCGGATCATCAACACAAACACCAGGTTTTTTTGCATCAGAATCAACTCCCAAAGGTATGTCTTGAATCTCTGGACCAGATGAGTTAACTGGGGCATGAGGAGAACCAATAGGAGACACAGTTGACCCAGTAGAGTCAACAGAGTGGGTGCCACCAAAGTCATCGTCAAGGGCACCCCCAGTTTCAGAGTCAACGGCATCCTCATGTACCCCACCAGTATCACGATCAGAAACAAACACATCACCCTTTTCATTAGACAGTCCATCAGGGACCAACATGGCTGCAGTAGAAACGACTTGCAAAGATACAGACTTCTCAGCACATTCTGAATAGAATACATTCCTAGGCTCTTTATCACCAGTCTTCCTCTTTTTCAGACTGTGATAAACAATTTTTAAAGGTACAAGCTTCTCGCACTCAATCATTGGATCAACCTTATCACCAGCAACAGCAGGTATAACAGACTCCTTGACTAGCACATCTGTCTCAGCACCTGAAACCCGAACCTTCTTACCTGACTCTTTCTTCTTCCGCATATTAGTGGCTTTCCTCTTATTTGATTTCTTATCCTCTAAAGATAAAACAGAGGAGGAATGAAAGGTACCTGCAGAGTGACCCCTTCTTAAGGATGTCATATTCTTTCCTTTATTTACAACATCATGTTTTACTTTCAAATTGACTTCATCATTCCCAACAACATCATCTAAATCATCATCATTTACAACATCCTGTTTCTCGACCAAATTACCGTCGTCATTCCCAACAACAACAGCTAAAGCATCATTACGTATGAACCTATTATTATATGCCTTTGTACGCAATCGATGACTTTCATACAGACCATCAGCCAGCTTGGGGAAAACAGGTTGAGCAATGTCATCAACTCTTTTATCAGCAACTTCTTCACTATACACCATCCCTGGTGTTCTTGCAAATTCACCATAAGTAGGGAATAATGGTACCTACACAAATAGAGTAAATATCTGATTAAAAGCACGAATATTTACAACAAAAGAACAACTATGCTAATAACCTGTAATACTTGTGCAAGACTTTGGGACTGCTGACATAAAATGACTAAGCCAAATAAAAGATATTTACCTACTGGCTTTAAATGATAAAATAGAATTAGATGTTATGCAATTAGATTTAAATGATTATGCACATCCAAACCTTCCTTCCTACTTGGGAATGAATTGAGGTAATCTAACAATCTATTACTCTGCTGACATGTGATCTAAATAAAAATATCTTTACACTTATGCAATAATTTGGTTCCTACTTGTTAAGATATCTATAAAAAAAAAATCAAACATGATCAATGTCAAACGAAAATCATTTCTGATACAAAAAATTAAAAATTTTGCAAAAATTTGGTTCTGCTGACATGTCTGGTGTTTTTGCAAGTTTCTGCTGACGTCTCTGGTGTTTTTGCAAATTTACCAAAAGTAGTGGACAATGGTGCCTAAAACAGAGATTAAATAAATTGACTAAAAACTACAAAACATAATAAACTTACCAAATGATCATCAAAAAGTGCAGAAGCACTATCATATATGTGTTTAATGCGACATTCCCACCGCAAAGAGTATGGATCTCCAGCAACCATTTTGAAATTACAGTCAAATTTTGCAGCTACTGATGGGAAGGTTTCTAAAATCCATGACTGGTACAAATAAACATAAAATATTTGAAATATTGAGCCAGAAGAGTAATATATGATAACAAGCAATAAATATGCTAACAAACTTCAAAAAAGATAACAAGCAATAAATATGCGACATTAAAGACTACCTGAAAAGCAAGATTATACCCATGTATATCATAACAACCTCTATCATCATCACGATCAGCCAGAGCTATATTCTTTAATGTCGTCACCAACTTCGTGTACGAAGCTCTCCCCCAAGGATAAATTTCAAACTCATTCTCAGCGCAAGCAAGGGATAAGTTTTCTTCACTGACAAACTCTGATCTCCTGAATAATAGGACCTTTTCAATAATAAGTAGCTTAGCCAGAATCAACTTCTTCTCAGAAGATTTTCTCTCAGATTTAAAACACTGAACTAACTCTTTATAAGAGCATTTCTTCTGCCCAAAAAATCAATTGAAGACACATGTTTGGGTGGTTTGCAACCATTAGCTTCACAAGGAAGACCAGTAATAACATGTAATTCAGCAAGAGAAAACCGAGCCATAAATCCATCAACCTTAAACCACAACTCCATCTTCTTTTTGGTGGAAACTTGACGCAACATCATCTGATGCATGAGCTGAAAGTTAGAAACCATATTGGTTCCCTGTGTCAACACCCACCCCACACAACTCTTGCGCAATATCTCATAGTGTTTATCCGACAGATGACTTTTGATGAGATTACAAACATCAGGATAAGAATATCTGTTTGATCTAGAATGGAACCACTCATCCTCAGGAATACAATAGGAAATGTTCTGTTTAAAAACAAGCAAAAATATCAAAAATAAATGCATATCAACATAAGTAAACAGCACTTTATAAACAGACAGGGGAAAAAGATCAATATAAAAAAAACTCACATCAAATTGCCTTCTGTATCTCACTAAATCAGTAAGTGAACCTGTTAAACACGAAAACATAGAAATCAGAAAAGGAAAAACGATTGGAGCATATAGAAATCTTCAGTAGAAATCGCATATTTGATAATATAAACACGAACAACCCTCCCGCATTTGATAGCACGAAACCATCCAACACTAAACCAACAAAAATCCCGCAAAAGTAGAACAAAAACCTACATAAACCGCAGAAAAAAAAAACCCTAACCAACAGGAAAAACGATCAAGTAAAATCAGCACCTGAACTACCAGCGATTTCCGCCATATGAGCAATTATGGTAAGAAAATGCAATAATCGACCGCAAAAATCACTCCTTTGAAGATGATTCAGTCGAAATTTGACAACAGTAGCACAGAGACCATCGCCCGGGCAGTTTCCGCTGATTTGATGTCGAACAACGGTAAAAGAAGAGGGAAGGGCAAAATCGTCAAATATTTTGAGGTATTTCAGTGGGGGGTTCATTCCCTCTGCGGTCGGTGTAACAAATGATGATGCTTCCATAGGACCAGCATGTCCATGCTAAACCCCATCACTACCGAAATTAACGTGCGCGTCGTGATTCATGATGCTATCACCTGTCACCCGTCACTTTTAAAATGCATTATACGCCAGACTTTTAAGAGTAATTTCATAATTGCAATTTTAAACCTCTTTATCATATTTAATAAGACCAAAATAACATTATTAGGGAACCTCTTAGCGTGAAAAGGTTTCCACATACGGAGCCAATGATCAAACCTGAACTTTTATAAACCTAACCCACTGAAGGGGTGTTCGGATCGGTCAAGATTGTTTCATTATTTGGTCAACGGTCTTACCTGAGATATCAAGCACGAGGGTGATTTCCTATCGTTTCCTGAGCCGCTAAATCATTTTAGTGGACAAATTAATCAACTCCTCTTCATATCTTCATGTTCATCGAGGCTAACTAGAGAAAAGAGAGTAAAAACCTATCAACCTCTAATATTTCTAAACTTCCCACACTATTTACCTGTCACCCTTAATTGGTTCAGATCAAAGATAGATTGGTTTACTCCCTGCACTGTTAACCGATTGATGAAAAGTAAATCGAGATGTGGACGAGATTTAACTTCTTTAGGATCCTCTCTCTCAATTCTTCCAAAAAGCCTATTTTCTGTATTCAAATCCGGCTTTTATAGCTTAATTCTTCCTTAATGGGATACACGTCAATGTAAGGTTTTTGACATATGCCGTTTTCGTTATGCCACGTGGCGAAGTTAGGCTGGCTTGTGGGTTGTGGGCATGTGGCCACCTATGTGTGAGTTTAGTTATGATCATTTTTTGTAAAGACCGAAAAAATTTATAACATTATTTTATTAAAATAATGATTTATAATCGTTTTGATTTCTAAGATTCGGGAGGTTTGAAATTTTCGTCCTCGAGCTACTGGTTTTATTCTAAATCTTTCTAAGCGATTTTCGACATTATTTAATTGAAAATTTAAAATATGTTTTATTCCGCTTTCATATACCGAGAATTGGAAAATAATGTTTGGATTTCATTATTAAATTTGGATTTGAAAATTTAAAAAATTTTAATCGCGTCGGGATAAGGTTGAGTGAGTGGGTTTCAGGTTTTATTTTCACGGTATCTAAATTTGAGATTTTGAGGACCACTGCTTTCTTTCTTCTCCCGCTCCCATGTCGGTCCAAACTCCAACTCAATAGCTTCAATCTCCCCCTCCAGCTCATTCTTTTCCTATCTTGGCTAAACACTCATCTCACACCCTCCTCAATATTGTTGTTTCCCTTATTTTAGGCAAAATGCCAAACTCCCTCATGTTAGCCCATCTTTCACACCATTCCCCTGCAGTCAGCAGAGACACCTCCATTGGCTCTTGACTGGTTGCATCCTGCAGCTCTTGACCGGTTGTATCCTACAACATCAGTAGCCTACCCCCCCCCCCCCCCCCCCCCCCTCTCTCTCTCTCTCTCTCTCACACACACACACACACTTTAAGGGCATGTTTGTTTTCCTAAAAATGAGCCCAATGAAAGGAATATTACATCTTAATCCATTAAAATGTGTTTGGTTTAACCCCTCAAAGGATTAATAAAATTATATCTTAATCCATTAAAATGTGTTTGGTTTAACCCCTCAAAGGATTAATAAAATTATGAGTCTCAATCCATTAACCTCAATTGTTTACCCCCCCCCCCCTCCCACAAAAAAAAAAAGAGGGTCTACCTCCCTCCACCTTTTCTCATCTCACCTTCGATTTTTCGTTCACTGTCTTAGGCCCCCTAGTCCCAAAGCTCTCACTCGCTTCAGATATCTATCCTCTTTCTCGTTTTTCATCGAGTTTCCGTCTCCTAACAAAATATCAAACTTCATTCTTCCTTAGTGGCAGCCTCATTGTGATGTTAGTGTCGGCTAAGGTTAGGGTTGGGTATGGTTGGATCTCCGCCCCTTTCCATTCCAGTGAAGACGAAAAGCTTGAACAACATTATTTCGGATTAGAGTAGGATTGCCTATCTGACCAGGCGCCTCCCCCTTCGATTAGATGGCTTCAGCACTATGAGATAGGAGCCAAGGCGCCGCTTCACCTTCTCCCACCACAACAAGGACGCTTTTTCTTCAATCTGGTGATTCCTTCATGTGTTCTTTATTCAAGCAACAGTTTTTTTTTTGTTCTTTATTTCGATGATTTTATGATAGATAAGTTGTGCGAATGGGTTGGATGTGTGATGTATTGGTTCTCCAATTGGTCATCAGTGGTGAGTTTAGATTGCATTTAAATTGGATTGTACCCCAAATTTTGAAATTGGATTTGAGTTGACTCCCAAATTGAAATCGGAGTTGCGTTTAATCGAATTTTTTTTCTAAATAGCCGAAAAAAATGAAAATCCATTAGGGAAATAGTTAAGATCGGAAAGAATTTAGCGAAATAGCCCAAACAGGGTAAAGTCGCTATTTAAAACAACAACTCTACCCAAGGCTTTAAAAAAGTTTAATACATATTGGAAGAGTCGCTGTTTGAAACAGCGACTCTCTTTACTTTTTTTTTAACCTAGAAAGTGAGCGATGAAAGACGCAACAACTGGGAAGAGGGGCACCAACAACCGCAGTAATGGAAGACAAATTAAGTGAGCATCGAGGGCAATTACAATTGCAGCAACGGGGAATAGGGGCACCAACAACCTCGGTGGCGCCATTGTCAAGGGGAAGAGGACGAAGCGGCACCATCCCCAATGGTACTGCTGCTAAGGCGAGAGTAATTACAGTCGTACCAATGGTGCTGTTGCTATGGTCTCCGCCTCTACTTAAGTCACGGCATCAGGAAGAACAGGGAATGGGTAATTACCTCATCTGATCGGGTCAACGGCGCCGTCGGGCGGTAGATGCCTCTGCATGGTCGAAGGCCTGGGCTAAGCTCCTCGAGCGAACCTCACCTCCGAATTCAACGAACTTCGAATTAGGCTTCCTCGCCTCCGAATTCAACAATCTCTCCCTCCTATTCGGCCCCTCTGGCTCCTGCCCGGCGAAGGGTGTTGTTCCTTTGCCCCGATCCTATGTCGTTGTTTCAATCAATGTTTTGTTGTTCGAACTTGTTTCGTTCTTCGGCCTCTTCGCCTCCTATTTTGTTGTTCGACTTTTTCGACCTCTCTGATACTAAAGGCGGCGCTGGAAGTTTTGCTATTACAACTTTAAGGTTTGGAGGAAGCAAGAAGCCTCCATGTTTGAGGGTCGCTGGAGGAAGCCTCAAGCCTCTGAGAAACGATGTTTTGGATGAAGTCGGAAGCAAGGTTTTGGAAAAAAAAAAGGGAGAGTCTCCCATATTTTTTTGTTTTTCTATTTAAAATAACATTTAAAAAAATCCCAGGTAAGTCGTTGTTACAAACAGCAACTTACCTATTTTATTAAAAAAAATTTAAACCTTGGGTAAAGTCGTTATTTTAAATATCGACTTTACCCTATTTTGGCCTTTTCGCTAGATTTTTACTGATCTTGGCTATTTCTCTAATAAGTTTTCGTTGTTTTGGCTATTTAGAAAAAAAAAACTCCTTTTTAATCTTACTTTGGGTTAAATTGATTCCTCAACTGAGTATGCAAATAAATTTTGGTAGGATTCTCATTCAGTAAATTACGAGGCTGTGTTAATTGATGTTTACTTTCCATCCTTCTAAACAAACAAAATATTAGATTGCCACATTATTATACCTTTCCCTTCCCCAAAAAACAATAATTATGTTTACTTTCCATTGTTTCAAACAAACGAGCCCTAAATTCAATCGAAAACAACAACTTTCAGAGGTCCACATACAACCTCTTCATACTCTCCCTTTCTCCCTATTCGTTTTCTTTCAAAAACACCTAGCTCCTCTTTGCAGCACCACCGTCACCTCCACAACACCACCCTCTCCATTCTCCTTAGTTCCAAACACCACCAGCCACCACCATCCTCTGATTCCGACCACTATTCCTCCCTCTTTCGTCGCCAAAAACTGCAGACAACACCTCCCTGTTTTCCAAGAAGCAAGTCGCCGAGCCAAATCTGAGCAACTCCCTTTATTTCCTTCTTCCTTCTCCCTCTGTTAGCAACCAACAGCACCATGGCCACCTTCTTTTCCTCCGACGTCCACGAGCAGCAGCCGGAGTAGCAAAAGCCGAGCACCTCCCTCCTTGATTCTTTGTTTTCTGACCGAACGATTGGTAAGCCTCCCTCCTTTTTCTTGTGCTCAAAGCCCCGTAAAAGTCCCACCTTTTGACTCTTAAATTTGTCCTAGGCCCAGCACGAGTAGCTCGAGTCTCCGGCGAGCTGATCGAACCCCGACGAAGTTTTTTCCAACGAGTACTTCGACCCTCTCAGTGAGAACCCTCTCTCTCTCTCTCTCTCAAATAGGTAAGATTTTCGGGCCTTCTTTTCCTTGGGCCTAATTCTTGTGTTAAAAATGATTAAATGGGGAAAAAGGATTTTAAGACTTATGTATATTTTATGTAAATATTAAAATAAATGGGATATTATATATTATATAATATTATTATTGAGATTTAAAAATATAATATTATTGGACTTGGATTTGAAGAAAAAAAATTTGGAAAAAGGTTTTAAAGGTTAGAAATTTTGTAATAATTGGAAATGGATTTTAATAAAATTTAAAGAGGAATTTTTAGAAATACCCTAATTTTGTCGGATTTACTTTGAAATAATAATAAAATAAGTTGATTTAAAGGGTAATGTTTTATAAATGGATTTTTGGGTTAGGTATGATTGAGAAATTATTTTGAGAGACGATTTAATCTAACTTGAAGATTAAGGGGTTTGGAGAAATCTTGGGGAAATGACTTGCTTTGCCTAACTTGTTGAATGTCTTGATGATCTGTATGTGTGAAAACTGAAAAGCATGATGTTATGATATCGATATGATTGTTAAGTATAAATTATGATATGTGATAATGTTATGTTGAGTTATATGTTGATTATAAAGCATGATGTGAAGTGTGAATTATGATATGAGATGTTGATAAATGTCCGCAAGTACGAGATTCTGATATGCACGCATGTTATATTATATAATTGAGAAGCATGATTATTGATATTTGCTTAAGTATGAAAGTATGATATGTTATGAAAGTATGAATTTATATATGAGGGGATGATACATGATTACTAAAAATGTTATATGATGATGAGTCGAGATGATATATTGAGAGTATAGGATATGAAATATGAGATGAGTTGAATCATGATGATGATGTTATGAGCTTGAGTCCTACCTATCTATATGAGTCATGCCCATTGTATGCTTTAGAACTTAGACTTATGCATTTTGTATATCACTCGTTAGGCAAATTGT
This sequence comes from Persicaria maculosa, assembly GCA_963922045.1. Taxonomy (NCBI): domain Eukaryota; kingdom Viridiplantae; phylum Streptophyta; class Magnoliopsida; order Caryophyllales; family Polygonaceae; genus Persicaria; species Persicaria maculosa. The sequence continues at coordinate 52,785,548 of OY998254.1, forward strand.
GACCTGATTGGAGTGCTTGCTATTGTTGTGATTGTGTTGGATTCCGCGCTTCTCTAGGTAAGTTCCTCCATGGAGCTTACTCAGATTGTTTCCCATGTGCGTGTAATCATAGGATATACTAGGTGTTGCATAAGCATAAGAGCATGTCATGCAGTATCATGCTAGGACTTGGACGTACACTTGAATGAGCATGCGTTTACTCTTATGTGCTTGGAAAGAGATTAGTCGTTATCTGTAAGTCTTAGAATCTTTGTTAGGGTCATAGGACGACCCAGTCTCATCGGGTTTGTCCTAATCGAGTCAGTATACGAGTTGAGCTTGCAGGCTTGATTCACCATATGAGCAAGACGAGTTGATTTATTATTAAATGTGTATATATACCATCTGCGAATAAAAACTGCTATGCTATAGCATCGTACTGGCCCGGCTCCACCCTAACGGAAAAGGGGGTGGAGTTAGGAGAGGGATACGTCACTTAACATTCTTTGGGCCATTTATCACACTTTCAGCATGTATATATCCTGATAAGCATGACTTGTGTGATTTAAATTCTTGTCCTGCATTAGATCATCTTTATCTAGGTATGGCGTATATGGTATGATTACAGTAGGACCTGGTCCTGTGTGGGCCTCAGTGGCGGAGAGAGGGGTGGGCTAGTATGGGGCCCAGCCCACCCCAAAAAAAAATTAAAAAAAATTCAAAGTGACAAGTTCTTTTTTGTAGCGTTTTCAACGCTATCCCGTTTGTGATTCTCAATCCAAATTTGCTTCCCTTAAACCCTAATAAAAAAAATTACCGATTCGTCTAATTTCTTCTATCTGTGAAGCGTGTAATTACACCCTCTACTGGAAATCGTCAAATCGGCAATTCTTCCTGATCACTCCTCTAATTTCTTTTGTTTTATGCTTCTTTGGGTGTTATTTGTTTTCTTGGCCTGAATTGCAATCGCTTGATGCTATTGAATGGAATGGGGAAAATCTTGGTTTGAATCGCCCGATTGTTTTGAATGGAATGGTGAAATTCTTGGCCTGCATGAATCACCTAATGCTTTTGTTGTTGCCAACAGTAAAATTCTTGGCCTTTGGCGAAATTCTTGGCATTTGTTAATATGCTTTTGAATGGTTGGAATTTGTTTATATTGTACAACTTGTACTCTTCTGACTGCTGATGTCGGTTTACCTATGTTCTAGTGGTGTTGGTTTGTGAATTTTGTATACAAGGTCTGAATATGAGCTATATAAATTTCTCTGTATATAAATTTCTTGGCCTGATGGTTGACACCATGTGTCTTCAGGTCAAGCATCTTACCGACTGATGGTTGATACTCAACCATCTGTTGTCGGTTTTGAATGGAATTGTGAAATTTGTATACAAATTTCTTGACCTGAAGACAGTGTCAACCACACTTGACATAGAATTTAAAATTTAAATTAAAGAAATTTGTATTGTTGCTCCAAATCTTTAGTGGTTGGAGATATATATTAGATTTAGAAGACAATTTAATGTGTTAACCGTATGAACAATGATTTTTGTAAAGGCCGAAAATATTTTCTATATTATTTTAATATTATTTAAATAGATATATTATTATTCCATTTAATTTGTAAAAATGGGAGAAAATTCATCCTCGAGCACAAGTGTGATTTTAAAGTTATTCCGGCATCGTTTGAAATATTGGATTTTGACGGATTTTAATTCCGCTTTTGAGCTTCGAAATCGAGAGTTTAATTTGATTTTGATCATTTTAAATAAGTTGTAAAATTTGATTGGAAATTTTACTTTATTCCGTTAAAGTTGGGATTAACGGGTTTCGAATTTAAATGTCAGGTATATTCTCTTTGCGTATTATGGATTGGAGACCACCTTCTCTTTGCTCCCCTTTCTCTCTTTTGTCTCTTTTCTCCTCCATTAAAATTCAGAACACTGCAATACTCATTTTCTGTGGTCGACTGCAGCAAAAAAAGGAAGAAGCCAAACCCCTTCCTGGCTCCCTTGGTGTACATGACCAGGCAACAACTCCCATGCCTCTCCTCCCCACTTTCCCCTTGTCTCCACCTCCTGTGGTACAAATTGCCAAGGTCTGCAGCTGCCTTCTGCTCACCTTTATTTTGAAATCAAGCTGAACACAGCTCTCTGATTTTCCCCTTGCCTTATCCTTCCCTGAAATCAGACCCAACAAGCTCCCCTCCTCCCCGTGGTTCCCGCAGCATTTGAGCAACCCATCATCTCCTCTCTACCTTCCTTTCTTTCCCTCACAATTTCGAACACAAGAAAGAACCCTCCTCACCTCCTTTGTTTTCGCCGGCAACCTCCCTCCGTTCAAAGTCTTATCGCCAACACCACTCATGTCTCCGCTTTCATAGAAAAATGAAGTCGAGCGCCCTCGAGCGCCGCACCTCTATTTCGGAGCTGAGGAGTCGAGCCCAGCAGCAGCTCCTCCGACGCCGAGACGAAGTCGAGCTGCCCAGCCTCATCTCCTCTATTCTATAATTTCAAGCTCTGTAAGCTCGCCTTCCCTCTCATTCGGCTCCAAAATATGATAAAGCTCCGCCTTTAAGCAATTACTTTCCTTCCTAAGCCGATTCCGGTCTCAATTCGCCTCCGACGTAGCTCCATCGACTCCGACGGGCGTTTTCCCGTCACATTTTTCGAACCTCGGTGAGAACCCCTCATCTCTCTTCTTTCATGTTCGATTCCGTGCCGGTGGTGCCAAGTTGTGTTGCCGGAGTGAGAATCGCTGGCGGGAGTGTTGGATACAATGCCTAAAGTAGGTTGTTTTATAAGGTGTCTCTTAGACTTTCCCCATCCCACATGGAATGTTCAAGGGTATCCTAAAAGGGTTTTAAGGAGATTCTTCCGTTACCTACATTGAGAGGTAAAGGATGAGACGGAGCTTTGTAGAAAATATCTTTTCTTGAGGCCGAAGATATTACAGATAAACTTGTTAGTATTTATCCGCGAATATCTATTTTTTCATTGGATTTATTTTCACAAAATTATCATTTCAAACAGTTTTAGATAAGTCAAGATCTTCTGAAGATAGACTCTGATGTCCATGTTTTGTGCCATGTTTTATATTGACTTTTATATCGATTTCTGTATACATTTCATGCATCTGGGTTAGAATAGTACAGAATCTGTGTAGTTTATGCTTATTTTCCAAATTATGGAGTCTACACTTATTTCTGTTTAATTTTGCAGAAACCGGACGCACTTTGGAGCTTAAAGGAAACTCATGGAGAAGCTAAGTATTGTGCAGCTGGAGAAAAGACCATATTTCGACATCCATCATTCTGAATCAAGATTTGATATCTTCATGAGAGTTGTAGCCCTCGAAAAGAGATTTCCAACGCATGCGCATATGCGTCAATCCGACGAACGAGGATTCGGGAAAGTGTGTTTCAAAAACAGAGCAGAATGCTGAGAGCTGGATTCTACTCGACTTCGACCATGCCTTATTCGAAGTCGACTACAACTGAAGTAGACTTGATCGAGGATAGAAGAAGAAGACAATTCGAGCACGAGCCGTACTCGACATCGACTACACCCTACTCAACGTCTCTTAGACTTTCCCCATCCCACATGGAATGTTCAAGGGTATCCTAAAAGGGTTTTAAGGAGATTCTTCCGTTACCTACATTGAGAGGTAAAGGATGAGACGGAGCTTTGTAGAAAATATCTTTTCTTGAGGCCGAAGATATTACAGATAAACTTGTTAGTATTTATCCGCGAATATCTATTTTTTCATTGGATTTATTTTCACAAAATTATCATTTCAAACAGTTTTAGATAAGTCAAGATCTTCTGAAGATAGACTCTGATGTCCATGTTTTGTGCCATGTTTTATATTGACTTTTATATCGATTTCTGTATACATTTCATGCATCTGGGTTAGAATAGTACAGAATCTGTGTAGTTTATGCTTATTTTCCAAATTATGGAGTCTACATTTATTTCTGTTTAATTTTGCAGAAACCGGACGCACTTTGGAGCTTAAAGGAAACTCATGGAGAAGCTAAGTATTGTGCAGCTGGAGAAAAGACCATATTTCGACATCCATCATTCTGAATCAAGATTTGATATCTTCATGAGAGTTGTAGCCCTCGAAAAGAGATTTCCAACGCATGCGCATATGCGTCAATCCGACGAACGAGGACTCGGGAAAGTGTGTTTCAAAAACAGAGCAGAATGCTGAGAGCTGGATTCTACTCGACTTCGACCATGCCTTATTCGAAGTCGACTACAACTGAAGTAGACTTGATCGAGGATAGAAGAAGAAGACAATTCGAGCACGAGCCGTACTCGACATCGACTACACCCTACTCAACGTCGAACAGAATTGAACCTGACCCAAACTCGACGAAGAGAACCAGATCGACAAGCTGAGGATTACTCGAAGTCGACCAGGCTTTGTCGAAGTCAACTACACTCTATTGGGCCGCGATACTGTTGGGCCATTCCGAGCATATGTGGACAAATTGGGCACGAAGCAAGGCTGGATTCATCGAATTCTATCAAGATCTATCTATGGGGAGAAGGATTTATCCACATGAAAATATTTAGATATATTTCCTTTTTAGATAAATGTTCCTTTTATTTAAGTTTTATCTTTAGAAAATAGATATAGTTTTCCTTCCTTGATTAGCAAGGATGGGAAGCCTATAAATAAAGCCCATGGGGCTAGTTTTTATTCATTCAATTCTAGAGAAGAAGAAGAGGTAGAGAGAGAGAGAGAGAGAGAGAGTGAGAGTGGAGGCCAAGAGGAGTTTGTGAAGCGAGAGCGGAATTGGCTTCCTTTGGTTGTAAGCTCTGTTTGGTTTAATTTAATGCAAGTGGTTTCTTTTCCATCAATGATGTATGCGATTGCGATGAAGAGCGAGTAGTCCACCCACTTCTGGGGTTGGGGCGAGCCCGACGATAGCCAAGCGTGTTTGAGGTAAAGATTCGACCTTTATCATGTTTTGAGCATCTACTACCTCTTATGTGTTTATTACCCATCTAATGGAGATCCATGCTAACAACTTGGATTAATAGACATAAAACCGGTATAAACAATTAGGGTTTCTTGAAAGAGTTGTCTAATTGGTGGAAAAGGCGAAAGCTTGATCCTTCGATGCGATTTGCATGATTATCGTTATTTATCTTGCCTTATGCATGTTAGGTTATCGTTGTTGCAAACCCCAATCTTGGAAGTTTTATTTCACATAGTTTATTCCGAATCCGAAAGCTTTGTTCTTTATTTTACGTTACTGTTTCTACTCAACTTCGACCACTCCTTGGTCGACGTCGACCACTGATTTCTCGATCGAGCAAGATCGCTGTTGCTTCTGTGCCTCTGCAGGAACCCGAAGTCGACCAGACCCTACTCGACGTCGAGTAATCCTAGTCGACTTGACCACCACCAGCATCTTTCTGTGGCTTGGATTCGACTGTGCTTGACCCTCTGTCGACTAACCCTTGGTCGAGGTCGAGTACCACTGTGGTCGATCACCGTTCGTGAGATTCCGCTGCTGCCTAGGATCCGCTGACATGCTTCCTCGTGGATTGATCCTGACTTCCCACTGCTACATCGGGAGGGAGTCTTGAACATTATTTGCTGGGATCCAATCGGTTTGCTTTATTTTATTCGTATTTTATTTGCATTCTCGATTTCCTCCTACAACAAATTGGCGCCGTTGCCGAGGAAGCTATCATTCGCGACTTAGGTAGTTAGATCTCACGTTTTCCTTGAGTTTTCTTCTACAGGTGGATGCAGGACACCTTGGACTATTTAGGAACATGGGCCGAAAGGGAAAGAGAGAGATGGTATGCAAAAGAATTTGAATATTTGAGATGGCTATACATGGTTGATGAGGAGGCATGGCTTGAAGGTGTACGCGCATTCAGGAAGCTACAAGCATCGTCAGAATCACCGCTAGAAGCCTCAATCCCGCTAGAAGAAGGATCTAAACCTGAGGTCGACCTCGACCAACGCCTAGTCAATGTCGACCCATCTCCAGTCGATATCGACCTATCTATAGTCGATACCCAGATATGTCCTTCCGCTATCTCAAATCCAACTTTGCTATCTGTCTTTGAGAACCCATTTGAAGAACCTCAAGAAGAAGAAGAGCCAGAAAAGAAGAAGTTCTTCATGTGGAAGGTCTTGTCTTTGTTAAAATCTAACATTTTTAGGTCGAGAAGCATAAAAGGATCACAAAGAGAGAAAGAAGAAGTCTCTGCCAGCATTTGAAATCGACTAGGCCAAGTCGAGATCGACTACGAAGAGGATCGAGTACAACACCGTACTCGATGTCGAGTAGGCCACTCGACGTCGACCACCCAGGAGCATCCTCGACTTCATCTTTCACTCAACACAACAGGTCCGTACTTGACGTCGACCACGCGTACTCGACGTCGACTACCACAGTTTACTCGACGGCCCTGTTTTGCCTATACGACGCGTTATTCGGTGAGTTCATACCTTTATCCTTGTTTTACATTTATTTATTTTTACAGTGGAGACACTGTATATTTTAAGTATGGGGTGGGGGAAGAGATCATTATCATTATTATATACTTTATTCTAGCTTTTGGTTTAACATGGTGAATTTTGAGTAAATCTTAAAATTTTGTGCATAATTACTAAACTCAAAGTTCTATAAGACATCTCCAAAGGCTTGTGAATTGCTCAAAGAAATAGTGTCATGGAAGCTAATATTGAACTCGACGATGCAAAATTGGATTCATTAGAAATATAGCATGAAATTTCCTAGTAAAGGGAAGTCACAATGAAGTGCATATTTAATTGAAAACCATGAAAGGAGCTAAATTTTAAGTTGCTTTTGACATGTTGCATGATAAGAGGATGGAGGACTTTATATTTCCATATAATGCTCATGTTGTTATATCCTAGCCATATCTATGCTTATGCATCACAAAAGCCATATTATGCCTTATTTCAATTATTGCTCCACATGTTCTAAATATTTCTCATTCTTTACCTTATCCGGGGATTATGTTGAGAATGATGTTACATTATGGAGATATTATATGGTGTTTGTGTTGTTATCTGACGAAACCGAACAAGAAAAAGGGTGTGGCCCCTCCACATCTCCATGGGGAGGTATGCCTGCGATTTCCTTTTATGGAAAATGGGTAATACGGGCTTACCTGAAGCCCTTTTTCCCCGGTTGACCACCCGGTGGGGGTGACCGAGCCGGGGAGCAAAGGGCTCTTACCTGAGCCGCTTACCCTAAAGGAACGCACTGACGGTCTTACCCTTTACCTGGGACCCCCATGATGTATGGAGGTCCCATGATCGGAGCCGCGGAGTCTTTCGAGAAGACTCGCATCTTTACTTGTCTGGGTTCATCAAATGACCCAATGGCGAAGAAGATACGCTCATTGATACAGTAGAAGTTGAGGATAAAAAGATTCTACGTGTTGTCTAGCCCCCTTGACGGACGCCCTACTACCTGTTCCAAGTTGGTTACGTTGCTCTTTTCTCTAGAGGCGTCCGCGGACACGGGGGTTCGGGATGAGTCAAGAAGTTGACTCCGGCGTAGCTGTTTCTTTCCTCACTCCCTCTGGAACTAGCGTTTTCTCTCTATTTTTCCAAAAAGTCCCCTCTTTCTGATTCCTTTCGGTCTTTTATAGTGTATTGCTTCGTTCGTCGAGCCGGGGAGATGTTCCCCTCTTTCGGCCATTTGTCGGTGTTGTGGTGCCAGGTGTTCAGAGGAAGGAGAACACTTGGATGGGCGGCATGAACGCCACCTGTCCCTTCATACGCCATCTGTCCTATTTGTGCGGGCGTTCCTCGTCCGCGGACCGAAGGTCGTCATGTTTGTCTTTTGGAGCTTATTCCCGTTAACCTTTCAAAAACCCTCAGCTGCTTCTTTAATCCCGTTATCTTTTGGGCGTCATCACAGCTCCTCGGACCGTGGTGGAACCGGTTAGGCTCTACCGCGGTTCGAAAACACCCTCCGCAGGGGGTAATTTCTTTCAGGGCGAAAAGATAAGGGAGATGGAATAACTGGGCTTCTCAGGGGCCCAAAGGGGTTTTGATGGGCCGGTAACGGTTCGGCCCCTTAGTTTGATTGATGGGGCCCATGCTTTCGACACGTGTCATGAGAAGGAAGGCGAAACGTCTTGGATTATGGTGCCTATAAATAGGGGTTCTGATTCCTCTTTTATTTTTACCGTTCTCCGTTTTTTACAGCCCTCCAACTGGGACATCCTCGAGGTAAATCTTGATTTCTCTTTTCTTTTCTTTCCGCGACTTTAGCTTTTGTTTTTTATCCTAGTTTTCTTTTCTTTCCCTTTTCTTCTCTCGGACCGCGGTCGATGCGCGGGCAATCATCCGGGTTTGCATTGGCCGCGGCTGGTCCTTAGGCATCCTTTCCCTTCGCCACTTCTTTCTTTACTGGCCCTACTATTTTCATCATGTCAACCCCTTTGAGTAGTTCGGGGAGTGTGCAAGCTCTGATTAGGCCTCCATCTTCCCGACGCCCAGGGGGAATACTCCGGATGGGTGAAATTGAAGTTCCCGAGGACGTTACCTTCAGGCAGCCCAAAGATCTCGAGGATCCTTCTTTTTACGCTTCCCCGAGCCGTGAACGTGGAGAGGATTCTTCCCTGATTGACTCAGCGTCTTCGCGGTCAGGCGTTGGGGCATTATCATCAGAATCTGACTCGATACTGGAGTCGCCGGAGTCTCAGCACTCCTACAAAGAGTGGGATACTCGTACTGGTTTGCCCTCTGGCCCCGTCTTTATGCCAAAGGAACGCCGTTCGTCGTCTGTGTTGGGAGATTTCCGGCCGGTTTTGTAAAATGAAAACGTGTTAGCGACTTGTCCCTTCAGGGGAGACTTTCAGCCTTCTGTCGCGGGCCCAATACCTGTAGTTTCCCCTCAGAGTGTGATTCCTATAGCTCCCCCGAACGCCCAGAGCCGCGGAGGGGGAACATTCACCACGGTGGAGGATCTGAACGTAATCGCTCGCGTCTTTCCCTGGCCAGAGGGGGTTGTGCTGTGTTTACCGGCCGAGGGGGGAGGAAGCCTGGATGCTTATCCGGGTTGTTTGGTGGTGTATATCGAGAGTTTGGTACAAGGATTCCGTCTCCCTTTGCCTAATCTGTTCAAACGTTACCTGAAAGCCTGTGGCTTGAGCCCAGCCCAACTAGTATCGAACAGCTGGCTTTTCTTGACTTCATTTGTGATGCGATGTTTGGAGATCAGGGTCCAACCTTCTCTCGGGCTTTTAAGCAATATGCTTACCTTGGGCCATGGAGGCATCCACAAAAGCCTTTATCAGGCCAAGCTCAGCGTCCCTATTGTGGATCGGAACACCAGCAAGCCGGAATGGCGGCATAAATGGTTTCTGGTTAGAGATCCTTCGCGTAGGGTTTTGAATTTTCACACTGAACCGCGTTTGTATATGAGGATAAAAAAGAAGGCGGTTTTTGACCTTAAGGAGATCGAGCAGAAGTTTGTCGTGGGGACGAAGCCGTCATGGAAAGATATGGTTTCCCCCCTTCGGCTGGAAATGGCTGGCTTAAGTCTTCCTCATCCGCGCATAGGTTGTAGCTAAATTCGGGGGGTGCCCTGGCTTCTGTTTTATCCATAGTAGTTTCTTGGTTCGGTTTTCTAATCATCTTTGATTTTGTGTGGTTTTGTCTAGGTGCTGCGGAGCTAAAAACCATGGTGGACGCGGCTAAAATGTCTTCGGCCCCCCCCCCCTTCTTCTTCTAAGAGGAAAATTCCGTCTGATGTGACGAGGGCTTTGAAACGCCCCAAGACAACAGCCCCAAAAACTAAGGGGAAGGCGGTGGCGAAAGAAAAAACTGTTGCCGCGACTTCCCCTCCTCCGGCTGCTCCGGCGGAACCCGAGCCTCCCATCATACTGATTGATTCCTCTCCGGTCGCTGAGGCCCAGCCCTTATCTCTGGTTTCTCCTGCAGAGCGTCGAGTCATCTCCCCTGGTGACGCGGGAACTTCCAAATCGTTGCCGAAGAAGAAAAAAGCGCGGTCATACCCGGCGTGGGAGGGCGTGAGCTGGGATGTACCAGTTTTTCACGTAGACGCCAATGGTCGGCCCGCGTACCGGATGTCCGGCTTTCACTCCGATACTCTCGAACAGTTGGCTTTTCCCCCCGAACTAGGGAAGGCGGAGTTACGGTATTTGGACCATCTGACTGACGAGCAGTTCACATTAGAACAAGAGCGCTGGTGCAATTGGGTAAGTGAATCGTGTGTCATTTCTCTTATCTATTTGACTTTCAAATGTATCTTCTATTCTCATAGTGCTTTCAGCGGCTAGGGTCATGTTTTTACTCACAGCGGCTGGGGTAGATATCTTCGCTTGGGCCAACATGCCCACGAGCTTGAAGGGAGGCTGGAGCAGTTGGAAGGGAAACTCTCGGAGGCTGAGACACCGAAAAAGAAAGTCAAATATCTTCGTTCGCGGGTGAAGGAAAAGGATGAGATTATATCCGCCGAGAAAGCGAAAAGTAGCAAACTGGCGGAGGACGCGGAGATGCTGCGTGCCCAACTTGAGTCTTCTCAACAGGCAATGGTTGCGCTGCAAACTGACTTTGAAGCCCAGAGGAAGGATTTTGAAGCTCAGAGGCAAAGATTCGAAACCCAGAAAAAGGAGTTTGAGGACCAGCTGCTGGCGGCTAACGAGGCGAAGAGTAAGGCGGTCGTGGAAGCCAACCGTCGTGCGATTGAGTTGGAACGATATCAGTCCCGTACAGACGGTGATATCGTTCGGTCTTGTTTGGACATTCCGCACAACCGTACCAAGATGGTGGACGACTGGCTGAAGACTCCGTCTGGTCTGGATTTCATGAAAAGCGCGGTCCCCGAGTGGCTGAACGAAGAAGCTGGGCAAGATTTCATTCAAGGCCGGTACAGGGATTGCTTTTATATTGGGATGAGAGCTGGGATACACCAGAGTGTGAAAAAATCCGCGGAGAACCCGGGAGTTCCTCTTCAGCCGTTTTCTCCTAGTTAGGATCGGGAAGATTGGGGTATGGTGGATGACGACAAAATGGATTTCTCTGGTGATGGACTGTAGACGTTCGCTCCAGCTGTCTTGGGCGGTTCTATGTTTTAAACAAACCTTGGTACTTTGTTATGTTTCTTTTTGGATTGCGTATGTTTGGTTTATTTGGTGGAAAGCTGGTGATGGGAAACTTGGTCCGCGGTTGTTTTTTGAAATGGGTTTTGCCCCTGGTCTCGCGGATGGCCTATGTTGGGGGAACCCAGTTTGCAGTTCTTACTAATAGTGATTTCTTCAGTATCTTTTTGGTGACAGAAAAAAAAAAATTTTGGAAACCCGGCCACTCGGGCGTCTTAACATTTTCCATTTAATATTCTTATTTATTACAGGCTTCCTTTTGCTTGATAATCTAAGCATTTAGCACAGAGCACTCCTTCCTTAGGGAGTGTCACCGCTACTCTCACCTTCTGAAGTGTTTTCTCTTGAAGGCATGTAGGTAGCCCTGAAACGCACGTCGCCCAGATACTTGAATATGACGGCCCCTCCCACGTGAACATTCCTGGACCTGGTGAACACCCTCCACCCTTGGGTGAGCCAGAGCACCCCTGCTTCGTCCCTTTCCACTGAGACGCGTGTGCCCCTCCTTCCCAGTCCATTAGTTAGGATGATTCTTTCAACGCCGAACAACCTATACTCCTCTTCGAAGAACTCCGGCGGGGCTGTAGTTGTTTGGAGGAAACGATTAATCGCAAGTAGGAAACAAGAACGTTTAACTGGGGAGTTTTTAGAGGGGCGTTACCGTTCTTTGCAAGAGAGAAGCATTCTGGATCCATCGGAGGAAATCCCTTGGGCGGCCTCCACCTGTTGCCATATTCTCTCCGGAACTGTTTTGGTTTGTATATTTATTTGATGGAGAGTATTTCTTGAGGGACTATCTGGTCCCTGGCTTTTATAGAGAAATCGTGAGCTCCTGTCCCCTTGTTTGTTCGATTTTTAATTTAATGCTCGCACTGTTCGAGTATCTTCTCCGAATCGTCCCTTCCCCAAGTTTCTCGGGAAGGAGAATGGGTCAGTAAAGGAAAAACAGCTTTATTGATTTCTTTTCCAAACTGAGAAAAAGGAAAAAAGGAAAACTTTTATTCGTTCCCATGTACATCAGGACTTGCGGGCTCACTTTTTAGGCTTTGGCGCCTTGGCGCTCTTAGTAGCTCTTGGGGGCTTCTGATGGGCTTTGGATTTGAGCGAGCCCACGCTTGTCGGGCCTAACTTCTTTTGGCGGTCGTGGGTCGGATCTGGGTAGGACACATGCACCTCGAAGTGGGACTCCCCCTCGTAGACGAAGAGGAGCGAACAGCCCAGGACTACTCGATTAGAAAAAACAAAGTCCGGCCACCCCTCGGTAAACCAGTATGTTCCGTCCGCGTCTCTCTCCACGTCGACTTCGAAATCTTGACAAGTGGTTGACCACAGGTAGACGAGCTGATGTGCTGCCTCCCCAAGCTGCTCGTATATTTGGGGTAGTTGTAACGTCTGCAAGTGTTCCTCCTTGGTGACGAAGCGGTAGAATGCTCGAGTATTTTCGGAACCCATGTCGGAGTTTCTCCGAAGGGGGGTGTTTTCAACTGTGAAAAGATCTGATTTCGGCACTTTCCTTCCCCTTTATTTATGGTGCTTCGCTTGTTGGGACTGTCTGCAGCCAAGTGGTTATTGAGGGTGGTGACCCTCGCTATACGCGGGAGTCCCTAGCAACCCACGTTTTCTTCTTTTAGTCGAAGGGGATCCACGTGTTTGGGAGGGATTCTGAACCCACTCCCCGTGTTCCTGAAGGAGAAAAAGCCACTACATGTGGGGTGCAGAACAGTGCTGCCTCCGCTCGTGATCGAGAATGATTTTTGACGCAACTTGGAGCGATCTTGAATGAAGAGTGCTCCTCTCAGAACAGGCGAGGGAGGATCCTTCCTTGAATTGTTGATAGTACGCGAAGAGTGGTCTTTACAGCTTGGGTTTTTTGATCGACCACGGAAGCCTCGTATAAAACTGCTTATTCCACTTTGGTGGTTTAGGGAGTGGCTTTGGGCCGCTCGCGGTGACTTCGACAGTTGTGAATTATAAGTGTTTACGGCTGTCTCTAGGTATGCGATCGCGTTTTCGTGACTTCCACCCGTTCTAAGAAACAGAGGTCTTTTATTATTCATCGAAAGTAACAGGGACAATTTTTCTCAGACCCGACTCCCTTGAACCTGGAACATTGAAACATAGGGAGGGTACGGATTACAGAGGATATGGATCTAGAAATCTTTTGTCTCTATATTTCTTCCCTGTCGGGGTTGATCACATCGACTTCAAAGATGGAGTCCCCCATGTAAGCAAAGATCAAAGCGGACCCCACCGCTACTTGGTTCGCCTGAACGAAGTGGTGCCAACCCTGGGTCAACCATAAAAGGCCGTCGCTATCCTTTTCAACCTTCACCTCATGTTCCTGGTTGGAGCGAGACCAAAGCCGGGCTTGCGACTATGTGTCCTCGTCTATTAAGACGTACACGAGTGGGAGGCGGAGTGTTTGAAGTTGTTCCTCCTTCATGATGACGCGACAGAATGTCCTGGGTGGTGCCCCTGGATTCATCGTCGTTGTTGGGGGGCGTCGGATTCCTTGAGTCGCCGGGGCCTAATCTTATACCCAAAGAGTTGAGCCCCGGCCTCGATTTGGTCGCCCCTGGAGAGAAGAGCTATGTTCACGGGTCTCTTTCTCTTCTCCCCTTCGTCATCTCTTCTCGTGGTTGCAGGCTGTGATCTGCACGTAGCGTCCCATTCGACGTACATCTGTCCGCCATGCTCGGCCTGGGGCAGTGATGCCCTGACTGTCCTCGGGTTTCGCCCTGGTCTCTTTTTCAGTATTTTGGTTTACCGAGATGGGGCCTGTGCAGCCCGTGACCCTTGAGGATCCCCTTTAAAAGTCGGGGTCTCCTCAACCTTTTATCTCTGCGAAGAAGATCTACCATAAGATGTCATCCTCAAACCCAATGACCTGGGCCTTTTTCCGTTCTCTGGATTTCCCGGAACAGATGCATCGCTTGATATGTCGTAGTCACGGTTTCAATATTTTTGTTAACTTCCTTTGTTAACTAATCTTTCCTTGTTTATCTGGTGCACTTGAGCAGCGGCTGCCTGCCCGTTTTGAAATCGAGTACGGCCCGGATCTCCCTGGGCGCGTCCTGCTATCGTCGAGGATCCTACAGGATTTTCCCGTGACGGTGTACCGGGGTGATTACCGGGTGCCCTTTTTGGGGCAGGGTTGGAATCATTTTGCTTGTACTCATGGTGTCGACATAGAGTCTGCCATCACCTTTCTGCACAAAGGGAACGCTCGGTTCGAGGTTCATATCTTGTCTGCGGATGGCAGTGAAGTCGATGCTGAGTGGCGAGAGCCTCATCCTGAGGGTCCTCCGCCCAATGGAACTCGTCTGTGTGTGGACCGGACTCGTTTGGTTTCGGATCGTCCCCGGGACACTCCTTGAGTTGACCTTGCGTTTCAGTGAACTACCATGTCTATCTTGCTTGATTTAGCCTTTCTGGGCCTTCTGCGTGTTTCTTGTTATCTCGGGGGTACCCCTCTTTGAATGTCAACAGCCGAACTTTATGGGTGAGGTCCTTGGTTTGGTTGGGTCCCAAGTTTGAGTCCCTAACTCTAGGGTATCGATCATATTACCGGCATGCCTTAGGCTGGAATATTACTAGATTAATGATCAACCTGGGTGCCTTATGCATATTCCGAAATCCGTCGCGGATCGAGTTCCGCCGTCATAGGACTTGGGTCAATCTGGAAACCCAACGCGTTCACCTTATGTCCGACGCGGAGTAAGCTCCAGCGTCACAGGACTAAGGATTAATCTGGGAGCCCAATGCGTCTACCCGATGTCCGACGCGGAGCAAGCTCCAACGTCATAGGACTAAGGATTAATCTGGGAGCACAATGCGTCCACCAGATGTCCGACGCGGAGCAAGCTCCAGCGTCACAGGACTAGGGATTAATCTGGGAGCCCAATGCATCTACCAGATGTCCGACGCGGAGCAAGCTCCAGTGTCATAGGACTAAGGGTTAATCTGGGAGCCCAATGCGTCCACCAGATGTCCGACGCGGAGCCAGCTCCAGCGTCACAGGACGTAGGGATTAATCTGGGAGCCTAATGCGTCCACCAGATGTCCGACGCGGAGCAAGCTCCAGCGTCATAGGACTAAGGATTAATCTGGGAGCCCAATGCGTCCACCAGACGTCCGACGCGGAGCAAGCTCCAGCGTCATAGGACTAAGGATTAATCTGGGAGCCCAATGCGTCCACCAGATGTCTGACGCGGAGCAAGCTCCAGCGTCATAGGACTAAGGATTAATCTGGGAGCCCAATGCGTCCACCAGACGTCCGACGCGGAGCAAGCTCCAGCGCCATAGGACTAAGGATTAATCTGGGAGCCCAATGCGTCCACCAGATGTCTGACGCGGAGCAAGCTCCAGCGTCATAGGACTAAGGATTAATCTGGGAGCCCAATGCGTCCACCAGACGTCCGACGCGGAGCAAGCTCCAGCGTCATAGGACTAAGGATTAATCTGGGAGCCCAATGCGTCCACCAGATGTCCGACGCGGAGCAAGCTCCAGCGTCATAAGACTAAGGATTAATCTGGGAGCCCAATGCGTCCACCAGATGTCCGACGCGGAGCAAGCTCCAGCGTCATAGGACTAAGGATTAATCTGGGAGCCCAATGCGTCCACCAGATGTCCGACGCGGAGCAAGCTCCAGCGTCATAAGACTAAGGATTAATCTGGGAGCCCTATGCGTCCACCAGATGTCCGACACGGAGCCAGCTCCAGCGTCACAGGACTTAGGGATTAATCTGGGAGCCCAATGCGTCCACCAGATGTCCGACGCGGAGCAAGCTCCAGCGTCATAGGACTAAGGATTAATCTGGGAGCCCAATGCGTCCACCAGACGTCCGACGTGGAGCAAGCTCCAGCGTCATAGGACTAAGGATTAATCTGGGAGCCCAATGCGTCCACCAGATGTCCGACGCGGAGCAAGCTCCAGCGTCATAGGACTAAGGATTAATCTGGGAGCCCAATGCGTCCACCAGATGTCCGACGCGGAGCAAGCTCCGGCGTCATAGGACTGGAAACTGTAAAAAGATTCATAAAGCACCCACTAACTGCTTTGATTTATTTACTGGTAGCGGGGGTGACTAGATAAACTTCGAAAGAACTTAGAGATTACACATAGTATTTCTTCAAGTGTTCTGCATTCCACGTCTTCCGAAGAACAACACCTTCGGGGGTTTGTAACTTGTATGCTCTGACGTGGATGCATTCAACGACTACATAGGGCCCTTCCCATTTGGCGTCTAGCTTTCCTCCTGCCAGGGCCAGACGGAGGACCAGGTCTCCCTTCTCAAATCGTCGCTCCTGGAGATGCTGGTCCCTGTGCCTTTTGGTTTTCCTTTTGTACTCCCGAGCATTCATTTCGGCGACCATCCGCCTTTCCTCCCGAAGGTGCATCTCGACTTCCAGAGCTTCGTCATTGGCCTTGGACTCATAGGCTAAGACTCGTGCAGAAGGGATCAACCGCTCGAATGGAATGACCACGTCTGTCCCGAATACCATGGAAAAGGGCGACTCCCTGGTTGGAGTTTTTGGTGAGGTACGATATGACCAGAGCACCAGGGGGAGGAGTTCCGCCCACCGGCCTTTGGAAGTTTTCCCCAGCTTCTT
The DNA here is from genome assembly GCA_963922045.1 of Persicaria maculosa. Taxonomy (NCBI): domain Eukaryota; kingdom Viridiplantae; phylum Streptophyta; class Magnoliopsida; order Caryophyllales; family Polygonaceae; genus Persicaria; species Persicaria maculosa. The sequence continues at coordinate 52,802,283 of OY998254.1, forward strand.
CTTGATACCTTCCAAGATTTGGCGATTTGTAGTCTCCGCTTGTCCATTCGTTTGAGGGTGAGCTACTGATGAGAACTTCAATTTTATTCCGAGGCCCTCGCAGAAATCTCGGATGTTTTCACAATCGAACTGCGTTCCATGGTCGGTGATGATGGCTTCAGGGACTCCGAACCGGCACACTAGGTTTTTCCACAAGAATTTTCTGACCTTTTCCGCGGTGATCAAACCCATCGCCTCCGCTTCTACCCATTTGGTGAAATAATCCACCAGGACCAGGACATACTTGAGCTGTCCGGGGGCCGTGGGAAAAGGGCCCAGAATGTCCATTCCCCACAAGGCGAAAGGACAGGCCCCATAGATGCTTTGAAGCGGCTCGGCGGGCACATTCTTTAGGTTCCCGTGTTTCTGACACGCTTCACAACTGCGCACAAAGTTCTGTACATCTGCCCTAATCGTGGGCCAGTAGTATCCCAACCTCAAAACTTTGGAAGACAAGGCCCTCCATCCCTGGTGATGAGCACAAACCCCGGCATGCAATTCTTCTGCAATGACCCGTCCTTCCCGGCTGGATACACACAACAAATCTGGAAAGTTGAAACCTTTCTTATATAGTCTTCCTTCGCGGATTACAAATCGGGCCGCTCTGCCTGTCAACTTCTTGGCCTCCATTCTTTCTGGTGGAAGAATCCCCTTCCCCAGATACTCAGTGATCGGCGTTCTCCAGTCATCGGGTCCTTCAGTTTGGACGAAATACACCTCCTGTAATAGTCTTCGCCGGTCCCTCCTTTCGAAATCAAATTTCTCCTCCACATTTGACGGCATGGCGGCCCCCACTCGGGCCAACAAATCGGCTTGTTCATTGTCTTCCCTAGGGATGGACTCGATGGTAAAGTGCAGGAAAGCCTTTCTCAGAGCATTTACCTTTCGCAGGTAATCTGGCAACAATCCCGTCTTGGCCTCGTACTCTCCGTCCGCCTGCCTAGCGACAATCTCGGAATCGGTGTACACAGTGACGGCCCGAGCCCCACGGGTCAGGGCTAACTCTAGCCCTGCTATCAAAGCTTCATACTCTGCCTCATTGTTGGTGGCTGGGAAGCTTAGCTGGTGAGCGAAGCAGAACTGGTCCCCCCCAGGGGTGGTTAGTACGATCCCTGCTCCGCATCCATCCGCGTTGACAGCTCCATCAACTTTTATCAACCAAACCTTCTGTGAGTCGCTGTCTTCATCTTCAAAACTGGTTTCGCAGATGAAATCGGCCAAAACCTGAGCTAACGCCGCCTTACGCGGAACGTACGCTATCTCGAACTCTGAGAGCTCGATGGACCACTTCGTCATTCGTCCTGAAAAGCCTGGGGAGTGAAGAATCTGCCTCAATGGTAAATCTGTCAAGACTTCGATCCGATGATCCTGGAAATATGGACGTAGCCTCCTGGCCGCGAATATCAGACTGAGGATTACCTTCTCGACCGGCTCATATCTAGTTTCAGCGTCCTGTAATACTCTGCTCACATAATAAACTGGGTATCGCCCTTCTCTGGTGAGAACTGCACTGATAGTGGTTGTTTTAACCGCGAGGTAAATCTGTAAGTTCTCATTCTTCTGTGGCTGCTGAAGAGTTGGCACATACTACAGAAAAACTTTCAACTCATCGAAAGCTTGCTGGAGTTCTGGTGTCCACTGTATCGGCCCCTTTTTCTTCAACAATGCGAAGAAAGGCAAGGACCTATCTGCCAAACATGAGCAGAAACGTCCTAGGTAGTTGACTGCACCGTTCAACGAATGTACTTCCTTGATAGTCCGTGGAGGTCGCAATTCCTATATTGCTGCTATCTTTGCCGGATTCACGTCTATTCCTCTTTGGCTGACCATGAAACCTAGAAATTTCCCGGAATCGACTCCGAAAACGCACTTTTCAGCGTTCAAATTCAGCCCCCCCCCCCCCCCCCCCCCCCCCCCCCGTCTCAGCGAATCAAAAGTCTCCTGTAGATCTGCTGCATGATTCTCTGCCTTCTTGCTCCTTACTACAATGTCGCCCACGTAGATGGACACATTCCTGGGCAGCTGATCGCGAAATATTTTGTCCACAGTCCTCTGGAATGTGGCTCCGGCATTCCTTAGGCCAAAGGGCATGACCTTATAACGGAAAATCCCCTGATTGGTGATGAAGGTGGTGGCTCTCTGGTCCAGTGGGTCTAGCTTAATCTGGTTATACCCGGAGTATGCGTCTAAGAAACTCAGAGCTTCGTTCCCGGCAGTGATGTCCACTAATTCGTCTATCGAAGACAGCGGGTAACTATCTTTAGGGCAAGCCTTGTTTAAATCTGAGAAATCAACACACATTCTCCATTTTCCGTTGGCTTTTTTAACTAGGACCACATTCGAGAGCCAATCCGAGTCCTCTGCTTCTTCAATGAAACCGGCCTCAAGCAGCTTATCTACTTCCTCTTTCGCTGCCCGGGACTTCTCCGGGGCCATCTTTCTTTTCTTTTGGGCCACCGGCCGCGCGTCATGACGGATTCTGAGGGTATGGATTGCGATGGAAGTGGGGACACCCAAAAGATCTTTTGGGTACCATGCGAACACATCCCGCGATTGCCGGATAATCTCTAGGACCCGTTCTTTTTCCTCTGCTCCGAGGGCTTGACCCATGTAAATTCTTTCCTTAGTATTGGAAAGGTGGTGGACGGTTCTTGAATCCGCGGTCGGAACCTCCCTTTCGGAAGGCTGGACCTCGAGTTCGGCTTCTGATACAATCTCATTAGTTACCCTTGTTGCCTCATTCTCGGGTGAAAGGTTTCTCTCAGCGTTCTTGGCCCTGCTCTGAGCGGTGTCTTCGAGACACATGACCTCCTTCTTTTTCTTCATAGAGGTCACATAACAACTCCGGCTCTCTGGTTGTTGGCCGCATACCTCCCCCGTTTCACCCCTGGGGACCGGGAACTTGGCTTTGAAATGATAGATCGACACAACCATCTGGAATTTGTAAAGCGACACCCTCCCCAAGAGTGCGTTGTAGGTGGTCGGGATTCGGACCACCGTGAAGGTGATGTTTTCCATTCTTCGGCGAGGGGAGGTGCCCAAGACCACTGTGAGCTCGATGGTGCCCGCCACCTGCACTTCATCTCCTGAAAAGGTAATCAAGGTGCCGTGATAAGGCCTCAAAGCCGTCGCGGACACGCCTAACTGAGAGAAAGCTTCCCATAAGAGTATGTCTACCGACAACCCCGTGTCGATGAAGACCCTCTTCACCGTTTTGGTGGCGATCTACGCATGGATCACCAGTGGATCTGTGTGGGGCATGCGGACCTCCTCCGCATCGGCCGAGGTAAAGATTATCTCCGGGTGCGGTTGTAAGGCGATTTTCTGACTTGCAGTTGATGGGGGATGTTTGGCCTCCCTTTCATAATTCTTCCTCTCTTGCCGACTGATTCCCGAAATCGACGGTCCTCCTGCAAGCGTGTCGATGAATCCTTCTGGTTCCGGGATTCGGTTGACCCGCGATCCTTCCGGGCGGTCTTCGCGGCGTGGAGCCTGGTTAACCGATACTTGCGTAGGCTGACCCTGTCCTCTTCGACCTCCCCTCCACCAACGTCCCCTCCCGCGGCCCCTGTTCGCCGGGGGGTACCGCTGTTGCTCATCCCTCCCCCGAGGGTTTTCAAACCGTGAGGCCTGGTGGTGACTCCTTCTGTCATCCGCGTGCCTCCCATCGTTGTGATTCTGAGCTTGCTGGTGACGTTGGGGGTTGCCGCGCTGCCCATTTTTCCTGGCCGGAGAGACTGGCTCCCTCCGATGGCGTGCTTCTTGGTCATAGCCTTGATATCTTGCGTCCGGCCTCTCTCTTTCGTGGTTAAAATGGACCTCGTCCTGTCGGGACGCGGGCATTCCGCCCGCGGAGTAATTCCTCATTGGCTTCGCTATTCCTTTATCTTTTCGGAACTTCCCCGCTATCTTCCCCAGAAGACCCCGTGGGCCCTCATTGGCCCTCGAGCTAGAGGTCGCGGCTTCTTCTGCCTCAATCTGGGCAGACACCAAGTTCCTTAGGGTGTCATAATCTTTTGGCTTTTTTCTGAAAAGCCGAGTCTTGAAACCTCCATCCGCGATGTTCCCCATTAGGATTATAACTGCGGATTCGTGATTGAAGTTGGGAATCTGAACTACCACGGAGGTAAAGCGGGCGAAGAATTGTCCCAGAGTCTCATTTTGCCCCTGCCTGATTGAGTTGAGGTCCAACATGGTCTTTTTTCTAGATCGCGAGCTCCCGAAATGGGACTTGAAGACTTGGGAAAGCTGCAGGAAACTAGCGATTGAGTTCTGCGGTAGGTTGGTGAACCAAGTTAAAACGATGCCGGTTAGAGTTGATGGGAACGTTCGGCATAACATTGCAAAATTGTACTCGTTGATCCCCATGGCAGTCGTGAAATGGCACATGTGGTCATCAGGGTCAGTGGTGCCATCATACTTCATCAGATTAGTGTCTCTCCATCGTTTGGGTACGGGCGCTAGGCAGACCTCGGGGGTGAACACTGAAGGAACGAAATCCACCTTCCTCTCGTTCTCACGGGGTGAACCTGTTCGGGTGGACATGGATATGTCAGATGAATGCTCTCCCCGGTGATGCTTGGGTGCGCGTCTGCTTTCACTACGATGGTGCATACCAAAATCATCAGAGAATCTGGGCTGATACTGATCTTGATAAGCGCCCCCATACACATTCTGGGGAAAGACGTTGAATGGGTTCCCTTGTTGGAACGGGGGATACCCGTCGTACCCATAAAAGAAACCTTGCCCCAGGTTTTGAGGGGGAACATAATGTTCCTCTGGTATGAAGTAGCCTTGAGCCATTTGTGGTGGGACGTATGGCGAGATGACCGGAACCTCTGGCGCGCTGTTCTGCCCCGGAGAGTTTACAAGCAACTCGGACCCCTGGGGTCCTCCTTAGTCCTAACTCATCATCCCGGGTGAAGCTCCTCCCAAGCCTTCGCTCATTTTTCCACCCTGTGCATATAAAAGGTATTAGCTAAGGATAATGTCGTGAATGGTATTTTGATATTTAAAATCGGGAACCTCTCAGGGGGAGAGTGTTCCTACAGACGGCGCCAGTGACGAAACCGAACAAGAAAAAGGGTGTGGCCCCCCACATCTCCATGGGGAGGTATGCCTGCGATTTCCTTTTATGGAAAATGGGTAATACGGGCTTACCTGAAGCCCTTTTTCCCCGGGGAGCAAAGGGCTCTTACTTGAGCCGCTTACCCTAAAGGAACGCACTGACGGTCTTACCCTTTACCTGGGACCCCCATGATGTATGGAGGTCCCATGATCGGAGCCGCCGAGTCTTTCGAGAAGACTCGCATCTTTACTTGTCTGGGTTCATCAAATGATCCAATGGCAAAGAAGATACGCTCGTTGATACAGTAGAAGTTGAGGATGAAACGATTCCATGTGTTGTCTAGCCCCCTTGACGGACGCCCAACTACCTGTTCCAAGTTGGTTACGTTGCTCTTTTCTCTAGAGGCATCCGCGGACACGGGGGTTCGGGATGAGTCAAGAAGTTGACTCCGGCGTAGCTGTTTCTTTCCTCACTCCCTCTGGAACTAGTGTTTTCTCTCTATTTTTCCAAAAAGTCCCCTCTTTCTGATTCTTTTCGGTCTTTTATAGTGTATTGCTTCGTTCGTCGAGCCGGGGAGATGTTCCCCTCTTTCGGCCATTTGTCGGTGTTGTGGTGCCAGGTGTTCAGAGGAAGGAGAACACTTGGATGGGCGGCATGAACGCCACCTGTCCCTTCATACGCCATCTGTCCTATTTGTGCGGGTGTTCCTCGTCCGCGGACCGAAGGTCGTCATGTTTGTCTTTTGGAGCTTATTCCCGTTAACCTTTCAAAAACCCTCAGCTGCTTCTTTAATCCCGTTATCTTTTGGGCGTCATCATTATCATTATTGGAGTTTGGCAAGGAAAGATTCAAATATGTGGAAAATTTAATGAGTGAGAAAAAATCCGATCACCTCAGAAGATAAAGGTAGATCGACCCTGCTCGTTGAGATAATAGTTCAGTGAGATGGGACACACATGTGAGGAGTCCGAAGCACTAAGTATCTGGGGCCATTCTTGACACCCATGTTTGCGACTCGTGAGAAGGCAGTGCTGAGGTTAGAGAGGTAAAAGCAATATTATTGGAAAAAGCATTGAGCGATTGAGAGAAAGGTGATGAATCTTATGAAGAAGGATTGTGGAAATTCAGTTTGGAAAGTACTCCATTTCCCCGGATCATTAGCACCACATTGCCAAAAATTGCCCACCTTTAGCCTTTTACCAATCTACTTCTTATTGAGCTTAATTAAAGTCCTCTTGATTATTAATGCTTTGTCACATAAATTGTTTTTGCATTACCCTCCTTTTGTGAGTAGATGTTGTTTTTATTGCACATGCATGGATTTGTGGCACAAGTACCTTTTCGATGATGGTAATTGACTGCAGGGATATATGAGAATGAATCTATGATGTTGAGAGTTTTAAATTCTTCCCCTGAATAACCATCCAAGTTATTGCTCGGGGACAAGCAAGCTTAAGTATGGGGTGATTAGATGTCCATGTTTTGTGCCATGTTTTATATTGACTTTTATATCGATTTCTATATACATTTCATGCATCTGGGTTGGAATAGTACAGAATCTATGTAGTTTATGCTTATTTGCCAAATTATGGAGTCTACACTAGTTTCTGTTTAATTTCGCAGAAATCGGACGCACTTTGGAGCTTAAAGGAAACTCATGGAGAAGCTAAGTATTGTGCAGCTGGAGAAAAGACCATATTTCGACATCCATCATTCTGAATCAAGCTTTGATGTCTTCATGAGAGTTGTAGCCCTCGAAAAGAGCTTTCCAACGCATGCGCATATGCGTCAATCCGACGAACGAGGACTCGGGAAAGTGCGTTTCAAAAACAGAGCAGAATGCTGAGAGCTGGATTCTACTCGACTTCGACCATGCCTTACTCGAAGTCGACTACAACTGAAGCAGACTTGATCGAGGACAGAAGAAGAAGACAATTCGAGCACGAGTCGTACTCGACGTCGACTACACCCTACTCGACGTCGACCAGAATTGAACCTGACCCGAACTTGACGAAGAGAACAAGATCGACAAGCTGAGGATTACTCGAAGTCAAGTACACACTACTCAACCAGGCTTTGTCGAAGTCGACTACACTGTTTTGGGCCGCGAGACTGTTGGGCCATTCCGAGCATATGTGGACAACTTGGACACGAAGCAAGGCTGGATTCATCCAATTCTATCAAGATCTATCTATGGGGAGAAGGATTTATCCACGTGAAGATATTTAGATATATTTCTTTTTTAGATAAATGTTCTATTTATTTAAGTTTTATCTTTAGAAAATAGATATAGTTTGCCTTCCTTGATTAGCAAGGATTGGAAGCCTATAAATAAATCCCATGGGGCTAGTTTTTATTCATTCAATTCTAGAGAAGGAGAAGAGGTAGAGAGAGAGAGAGAGAGAGAGAGAGAGTGGAGGCCAAGAGGAGTTTGTGAACCGAGAGCGGAATTGGCTTCCTTTGGTTGTAAGCTCTCTTTGGTTTAATTTAATGCAAGTGGTTTCTTTTCCATCAATGATGTCTGCGATTGCGATGAAGAGCGAGTAGTCCACCCACTTCTGGGGTTGGGGCTAGCCCGACGGTAGCCAAGCGTGTTGAGGTAAAGATCTGACCTTTATCATGTTTTGAGCATCTACTACCTTTTATGTGTTTATTACCCATCTAATGGAGATCCATGCTAACGACTTGGATTAATAGACATCAAATCGGTAGAAACAATTAGGGTTTCTTGAAAGAGTTGTCTAATTGTTGGAAAAGGCGAAAGCTTGATCCTTCGATGCGATTTGCATGATTATCGTTATTTATCTTGTCTTATGCATGTTAGGTTATCGTTGTTGCAAACTCCGATCTTGGAAGTTTTCTTTCACATAGTTTATTTCGAATCCGAAAGCTTTGTTCTTTATTTTAGGTTAATGTTTCTACTCGACTTCGACCACACCTTGGTCGACGTCGACCACTGATTTCTCGATCGAGCAAGATCGCTGTTGCTTCTGTGCCTCTGCAGGAACCCGAAGTCGACCAGACCCTACTCAACGTCGAGTAAGCCTAGTCGACGTTGACCACCACCAGCATCTTTCTGTGGCTCGGATTCGACTGTGCTTGACATTTTGTCGACTAACCCTTGGTCGAGGTCGAGTACCACTGTGGTCGATCACCGTTCGTGAAATTCCGCTGCTGCCTAGGATCCACTAACACGCTTCCTCGTGGATCGATCCTGACTTCCCACTGCTACATCGGGAGGGAGTCTTGAACATTATTTGATGGGATCCAATCGGTTTGCTTTATTTTATTCATATTTTATTTGCATTCTCGATTTCCTCCTACAACAGACTCAAATCTTCCTTTTGCTTGCAGCTTAAGGATAGATTTCACAGCTATATAAAGGGATCAAGGCTTGGCTTTTAACTACAGCGAACAACAATCGCCTCTCTCCTGTTTTCTCCTACCCTTTTCCCGTTCTGGGCACCTGTTCCGGTTCCATCTTCTCTCCCTCGAGTGCACCTGTGAGAGAAGTCGGTGAAATCCTTGGGGGACGTTGCCTCGCATACGATTTGCACCTCTGTCGGGGGGAAATACGTTTCTCATTCAGTGGCTCCCATACCACGCTTCACCGCAGCCCTAGCCCCTTCACAGAAACAAGTTCGGCCTACATCCACTAACTCTTTCTAGCTAGTTTGTTGCTCATTGCAGGGTCGAGCAGGATCATTGTCCAACAGTGAGAAACGTAGTTCTTGTTGAACAATGGCCGCCATGGACACCATGGTCGGGACAAAATCGTTTGTAAGGCCATGGGAGTTACCGACTGAATTGAAAACGAAAAGTGTTTGCAAGTCTCGACTTGTGGGAGACGTCAGAGAGAACCGCCTATTCTACGCGGTTTGATTCCGGCAATGGCAACTCGTCGGAATTTCTTCCCTCCGTGTTCTCCAACCGGCCTCAATCAGCCAATCGGCAACAGAACAGCGTTATCCTCCGATGAAGGTCTCATGGCGAAAACCTGATGCAGACAGCGAAAACAGTTACGATTTCGCGGTAGCAGTGATGGATTTAATGGCTCCGAAAAAAAAACTGCAACCTTTCGAAGATCCATCGAAGCTATATCCATGGATGTGGATCAATCAGTGCGAGATGTACTTGTGCGCTCATGAAATCCCCAATTCCCAATGGATCAGCACCGTCTATCCTCTTCTACAAGGCGAAGCCAAGACATGGTTCGACGAATACTTCTTCGACGAATACTTCGAAAGGCAGGACCTTTCGTGGGAGACGTTCCGGGACGAGCTCTACCGGAGATTCGAAAACGACGATCCGGTGGACTTGGTTAGAAGGTACACAAAGATGAAGCAGAGGGAGGGGGAATTGGCGACGTCGTATTTCGTTCGGTTATCCGAGATGCGGCGTCTTGCAGAATCATATACTCTGGGAGAAGTGAACCCAGATCTGAAAATTGGATCATCGTGGCTCGGGTTTGACGTGGATTCAGGGGCTCGTCTTCCCCATTTCGGCAGAGGTCGAGAAGGTGTGGATCCAGGGGCTCGTCTCCCCCGTTCCGATAGAGCTCAAGAAGGCGTACGTGGATCCAGGGGCTCGTCTTCCCCGCTTGCCGCCACAAACGCAGATTTGCAACCGGGTTAGTGATGATTAATTGAACCTTTATTTCTAATTAATTAATCTATGTGGGGTATTGAGAGCAGCATACTTATTTTGACTCGGTGAGCAAATGGAGAACAATCATGCTACGATTCCTTTCCAACATGTTATATTAATTCCAACCATACGAGGAAAAAAAAAAAAAATGGGATGATGGTCCATTTGATATTGGTTGATTAAATTAATTGGCAGGGTGACCCGCTTTGATTTTTAGACTACCCACATATAGATATATATACTCATTCATACCGGATATATTTATATATCGTGTTGGATGTGTTATGTCAAAATTGAAGTATGTACGGGTAACACATTTGCATATATATATAGAGAGAGAGAATGGGTATAAAGTGCACGTTAATTGGGTGGTTTTAAAAAAAAAAGTGAAAAAGAAGCTCAAACTCAATTTAACGGGGGTGTAGCGCGTGTAAAGGAATTGCATAAAATCCTAGATAATGCTTTCTTCTTCGTGGAGCAGCCCCAAAGGCGAGTTGAAGGCGGCAAGTCGAGGAGGAGACGAGCGGAGGCTAGGCGGCGGCGCACGGAGGCGATGCTTGGTCCGGCTTTCCAGGCGAGTCGAGCATGTGGTCGGCCCAGCGAAGCCATTGAGGGCAAATAAAGGCAGCCGTCGCCGGGAGATTGAGGCCAAGGACGACAGAGATGGTCGACATCGGCAGATCTGGGCAGTTGTGGCGAGATCCTTCCTCCTCCGGTCGCTTCTCCGACCGTCCTCCTTGACGAAATCCGGGATGATGCAGGTGAGATTGGGAGGGACGATGGCAGTTGAGGGCTCCCTGCGCGGCGTCGATGCACATCACCGTCGGATTCAGAGGGTCGGCGACCATCTCAGACCTCCTCGCCCTATCGCCCTTTGCCGGATCCAAGCCCTCTCGCTCAGATCCGGGCCTCCTCCTCGCCTCTCGCTCAGATCCGGGCGGTTCCGGGCTATTTCCGTCCGGGCGGTTCCGGGCCTCCTCCTCCCCTCCTCGACTTGCCGCCTCAGACCTCCTCGATTCGGTTCCGGGCTATTGCCGGTGATATGCTTGTTTTTTTTTTTTTTTGTGGGGTGGGGTACTGGGGGGGTGGCGGCGGTGGTTGGGTGGAGGGTGAGGGTGGAGGGTGGAGGGTGAGGGTGAGGGTGAGGGTGGTGGTGGTGGTGGTGGTGGTGGTGGTGGTGGTGGTGGGTGGAGGGGGTGGTCTGTTCGAATCCATTCTATTCAATATTGTTAATTATTCAGATGAATATGTCGAATTTTGGTGGTTAGTGTTAATGTTTTGTTAATTATTCGTTGAAATTTAGTCATGTGTTATTTTAAAATTGGAGTTTTTAGCACGGATTTTAGATTGAACCGAGTTGTAAAGTCACCGTGTGATTGAGGTTTTTAGCACGGGTTTCAAAAAAACCGAGATATAAAGTAGTCCTCACGGGTTTTTACCACAATTTGAGGTTTTCACCGGAGTCAATCCCTATATATATATATATATATTCATATTCTATGCATTCATCCTTGATAGGAAACTCAAATTCATTGAGCTTAGAACCTTAGTTGTTTAATTGGGTGAATCTATGTGAACGTGAGGATATTAGCTCAAATTTGCGCATGAGTAGCATGATTCCATATTCAAACTAATGTTTTGTTTGTATATGATTCATTTTATATTGATGTTGATGCGTAATCTTGGATCCGTGTTTGCGCATGAGATACTGGTGCAAGAGAAGCTTGAGAACTTGTGGTCGTTGTTGCATATCAAGGACAATTTGCTGAGTACACATGTCGGCCTATTTTATGAGTTAACTTAAGTGATCAGCATGATTTTTGTATTTGAAATTAGTTGGTTATATTATGCATGTATATCTTTGAATCTTGGTTGATGACATGATATTAGGACATGAGAAGTTGGTAATTTTGAGAAAATTCCATAAAATGCTCCTAATATCTAACTTAGATGTTGTTGTTGATCAAATAAATGTGATATGTGCATAACTTGCTAAACATCTTTTCAATCCGTAATTAAGAGGACCACAAGATTACTTGAGCTAACAAAGATTGATCTTTCTTTTGAAACTCTAAAAGCAAATGTGGTAAAGGTGTTATATCACATTATGTAGATGATTCTTAGAGGTACCAAGTTCATGTATGTGTCAACCTCAAAGATGTAGGATGACTTGTTCATGACATATGAGGTATAAAACGAATTTGATTATAACCAACATAATTTAGATTCAACAGAGGTAGGAAATGAGATACCACATGAGAAGTTAGGCAAAACCCCATGCAAGGTTTGTAAATGACTTAAGAGTCTACCCCACATGAGAAGTTAGGCAAAACCTCATGCAAGGTTTGTAAATGACTTAAGAGTCTACCTAGTGTATGTGAGAAATTTGGGGGTTAGTGTGTCTAAAGTACTGGTTATATATGCCTTTAAAAGAAATGATGTTGGATCTTATATGATTGATGATTAGTCTTGTTGGTTATAAAGAGAGCAATTATACCGTCTATAGATTTATGTGTTTGCATGATATATCGATGTGTGAATATCGTGATGCTGAATTTTTTGAGCATATTTTTTTCTTTGAAGAAAGATCATGATAGTATTCCTGATGTTTCTGAACCTGCATCTTTGTCTTTCCTGCTTCTATCAATGTTGATGAACTAGTGAAATTAGAAGAAGTAAAAGATGTAGAACTAAAACTAGCTATGATCCTGATTTTGTGATTGCATTATTAACTGAACTCCGTGATTTAGATGAAATCAATGAAGCTCTAGTTTATGTTCACATGATAGAGGATGAACTTAAAACATATAGAGAAGTTATGAGTTCAGTAGATGCTAGTTTTTTGAAAGATGCTATAAACAGTGAAATTTAATTTATCACAAGTAATCACTTGGGGACTAGTTGATTTGCCTAGAGGTTATAAGACCATTGGTTGTAAATGGATCTTTAAAGGAAAACTTAGAACAGATGGTTCTATAGAAAGATTTAAGGCAAGACTAGTAATCAAAGGATTCACACGAAACATAGAGTAGATTATTTTGACACCTATTCTCCTGTAACTAAGATTGCGACCATTAGAACTTTGCTTTGCATCTAATTATAAGCTCTTGGTACATCAAATGGATGTAAAGACTGCTTTTCTGAATGGTGATCTAAATGAGGAAATATACATGGAACAACCTCCGGGTTTTGTGGTTCCAGGTAAGGAGAATATGGGTTGTAGGTTAAAGAAATCTCTCTATGGCCTAAAGCAAGCACCTAAACAATGGTATGAGAAATTCCATAACACTGTGTTGAGTTTTGGATTTGTAGTTAGTGGATCTGATGCATGTGTTTATACCAAGATGTACAATTCTGGTTATGTCATTGTATGCCTATATGTTGATGATACGTTGTTGTTTGGCACTAACATGCATGTGATAAATGAAACCAAAAAGTTTCTTTCCTCTCGCTTTGAAATGAAAGACTTAGGTGAAGCAGATGTGATTCTAGGTGTTAAAGTGACTAGAACTAAAAATGGCTTTACTTTGTCTCAATCCCATTATGTAGAGAAGGTATTGAAAAAGTTTAACAACTATGATGTGACGCTAGTTAATACCCCATATGATGCTACCATAGAGTTAGTGAAGAACTCAGGTATAGGTGTTTCCCAAGAGGAATACGCTAAAGTTATTGGGAGTCTAATGTTTTTGATGAACTATACTCGGTCTGACATCGCTTATGCAGTAAGTAGACTCAGTAGATATACACATAATCCTAGCAAAGAACACTGGATTGCTCTTAGAAGGTTAATGAGATACCTTAGAGGCACTCTTGATTGGGGATTACATTTTGAGGGTTTTCCCTGCGTTCTAGAAGAATATTGTGATGCAAACTGGGTAAGTGAGACTGGTTAAATTTGCTCCACTAGTGGATATGGTTTTACATTGTGTGGTGCAGCTGTCTCATGGAAGTCTGCAAAGCAGAGTTGTATAGCCCGATCGATGATGGAGTCAGAGTTCATAGCTCTAAACCTATGAGGGCAAGAGGCTGAGTGGCTGAGAAGCCTACTGGCAGATATACCAATGTGGGGGCATCCAGCTCCTGCAATTTCTCTACATTGTGAGTTGTGACTTACAGGCTGCCATTAGAGTAGCAAATAGCGGAGCGTATAATGGCAAGAAGAGGCATATACGCATCCGACATGAGGCTGTGAGACAGTTGATAAGAAATGGGGTACTCTCTCTAGAGTATGTGCGGTAAGAGAGGAACATTGCGGATCCATTGACCAAAGGACTTTGCAGGAGGCTAGTCCTTGACAGGTCGAGGGGAATGAGGCTAAAGCTCGTGAGATGAGGAATCTGTGGCGGAAAACATTAATTTGGTCGAACACAAGCCATGGAAAGACTCACATGAGATACACATCTCCCATTACTATGGCAAGTGTATAGTGAGGTTGAGCAACGCTCTTAATGATTCTATAGCCCAGGCATTGGGTGGTCATTTTGAGACGGACTTGATAGATCACCGAACGACAAAAAAGAGGATGACCCTTAGAGCTCTTAATGAATTCATAACCCATTGGAGGGTATTCTGTATTGAGACAAATAAGTTGAAGTTACCTACGTGAGTGCGAGGGATTGGCAACCCTCCAAGGTGTACCAAAACTTGGATGTCGTATGTGATAAGACTTAGCGGAACGTTACAGGACCCCGTGGAAGGTGTGTGTTGCTGGTTTACCCGTAAGTGGAGGAATTCAAGGCCTCTGGCCATTCGCTCTATCGAAGGAATCGCCAGTTTCACTATGTGCTGATTCAAGTCGCAAGACATCAGCATTTAAGCACTAACCTCGACACGCTCAGAACTTGTTTTCAAAACCTCAGTTTTTAAACCCTTCTCTCGGCATTTGTGGGGGATTGTTGGATATAATGCCTAGAGTAGGTGGTTTTAAGGTGTCTCTTAGACTTTCCCCATCCTACATGGAATGTTCAAGGGTATCCTAAAAGGGTTTTAAGGAGATTCTTCCGTTACCTACATTGAGAGGTAAAAGATGAGGTGGAGTTTGTAGAAAATATCTTTTCTTGAGGCCGAAGATATTACGGATAAACTTGTTAGTATTTATCCGCGAATATCTATTTTTTCATTGGATTTATTTTCACAAAATTATCCTTTCAAACAGGTTTAGATAAGTCAAGATCTTCTGAAGATAGACTCAAATCTTCCTTTTGCTTGCAGCTTAAGGATAGATTTCGCAGCTATATAAAGGGATCAAGGCTTGGCTTTTAACTACAGCGAACAACAATCGCCTCTCTCCTGTTTTCTCCTACCCTTTTCCCATTCTGAGCGCCTGTTCTAGTTCCATCTTCTCTCCCTCGAGTGCACCTATGAGAGAAGTCAGTGAAATCCTTGGGGGACGTTGCCTCGCATACAATCTGCACCTCTGTCGGGGGCAAATACGTTTCTCATTCAGTGGCTCCCATACCACGCTTCACCGCAGCCCTAGCCCCTTCACAGAAACAAGTTTGGCATACATCCACTAACGCTTTATAGCTAGTTTGTTACTCATTGCAGGGTCCAACAGGGTCATTGTCCAACAGGGAGTCTCCCCTCCCCTTCCTTTTCTTGTCTTCTTTCGAACCCAGCGACGTTTTTGGTGATGAACGGTACAACCTTAACCTGGTTTTGTTTAAAAAGGTTTTCGATTTGGGTTTTTATTAATAATCGGGTCGGTTTTAAATGGAATTAGGTTGAGTCCCATGGATCCTGTTTTTAAAAGTGGCTTGGGCCTAATTCTCTTTAGGCCTATTTTTTTTTTGGGTTATAAAGTTATTGTTATATATTTGTTATGTGTTATTCAACTATTTTATGTTATATAGTGTATAAATTATTTTTGAAATGATTTAAAAGTGTTATTAATTGGAATATGTATTTAGTGAGGTTTTAAATTTGTGACTTAGTGAAGTAGTTTGATAAATTATTAAAAAGGAGTTTTCAAGTCTTTGGAATTATCTCTTTAAGGATTTGTGTTGGAAAACCAAAATGCCGGAATTAATTCTATAATATGATTTTGAGGTATTGGTTTAATGGTTTAAATGTTTAATGTCGGAATTTGGCCAAGTATGATTTCAGAAATCATTTTGGATATGAGTTGACTTAATTTGGGATTTAAGGGTTTAGAAAATATGGCTGGTATGATTTTATCAATGGGGTTGATTGGAAGTAAATGATTTTGGTTAGTGTTGATAGTATCGGAAAGGTTTTGGAAAATGGTTTTACCATCTATTGGTTTTGAGTATGTGGAGAAGTTGGGTTTCGTATGTATGAATGTTGGGTCGGTGGCTTATGGCAATGGTTTGATGATAGGTGTGTATTGATTTTGGATTGCTTTGGACTTGCATTTGGGCCCTTGCTGTGTTATCTTGTTGTTCTGCATCTTCAGGTAAGTTCCCTAGGGGGCTTACTCGGGTTTGACTCTCATGCCTGTTGTTGCATTTTATGTTAGGTGTTGCATATGCATAAAAGCATGAACATGTAGTATCCTATTTAGGTTGCACTAATTGAATGAGCATCTGCTTACTTTCTACGTTTGAAAAGAGAACGGTCGTTATCTGTGATAGTCCTAGAGTCTTTGCTAGGGTCATAGGGTAGCCCAGCCTCATCGGGTGCCCTGAGTCAATCGAGTCAATATGAGCATGTTACTATAGCCCAGCACAATCGGGCAAGCTTAGTTACTTTATGTGATGTGTATTCCGTGGTCTGTGCACCACCACGAGGAATTGCTATGCTATAGCATCGACTGGCCAGGCTCTGCACTAATGGGAAGGGGTACAGAGGTAGGAGAGGGATATGCCACTTGGCATTGTCTTGGGCCCTTTACAGTATTTTTGCTTATTATTATAACTAGGAGCATGCTAGGACTTCCGGTCCCGCATGCGTGGCTCGATCTGACTCCTTTCCCCGTTCTTCTTTTCAAGGTATTTTCTGCAGATTTTGAGTGCTCGATGTCTATATGACGGGGTTCCCTTTTGGCGATTATTAGACTCAAAGACCGACTTCCATACTTATAAACTTTGATAATTTGGATACTCGTATTTACCATGTTTTTGGTTTTGACCCGGCTTCATCGTGGCAAGCTGTACATTCTTTTCGTTTTCGCAGTTAATCTTAAATGAATTTCCGCAACTTAGTCTATAGGACAGGCTGAGGGTACCCAACGGCCCTCCGATTGCTTTGGGGTTTGGAATCCCCGCTTTAAAATGATAGTCTTTTGAGGTTTAAAACTTCCACCCGTACCTGGATTGCAAGATCCAAACAAGGGGTTTCATCCCTTGAAACGTAACCCGAAAATCATAATTCTGGGCCGTTACAATTTTGCCGCTGGAAAGTTTGTAGATCAATTTATGCTTTTAGGTTATTTGAATCTCGCCCACCCCTTTAGGCTGTCCTGGCTCCGCCACTGGTGGGCTTCAATCTGATCCCATGTCGTGGGCTTCAATCTGATCCCATGTCGTGTATTATTTTTAATGTATGATTGCAAATACTTGATTGCTTGGTGTCTCTATGACGGGGTTACTTGTTGGAGCTTGATCGACCAAGAGACCGACTTCACCAAACTTATATATTTAAACTCGGATGATTTCAATTCTGATTTACTCCCGTATTTTGGTTTTAATCCGGCTCTGCCGTGACAAGTTGTACGCATTATTTCTCTTATCCTGTCTTGAATTACAAACTATTTTGAGCGACTTAGTCAAATAGGACATGTTTTGGGTACCCAACAACCCTTCACTTATTTTGGGGTTCGAAACCCCCACTTTCACTACTAACTTTTGAGTTTTGAAACCTCGACCCGTACCTGGATTGCAAGATCCGAACGAAGGTATCCAACCTTTGAAACGTAATCCAAATATTTATATTTGGGCCGTTATAATTTTCGTTCGCGGTCGGGAAAGGAAAAAAGAGGCAAACTTAAGACCCTTAATGGGGTCCGCGATCGAGAAACTTTATTTTTAAGCATAAAGTAAGGGGTTTCATCAAGTTTAATTTCCCTTTTGTATTTGCAGCTATGAAAACTACGTCGGCGTGAAGTAGAAGCTCCCAAGCAAAGGAGGGAGTGGCTGAACATGGGTCAGCCATTGCACACAACAAAAGAGAAGTGGTAGATGGGCAACACGTGTATGGTTGGGATGTGATTCTGGCTATTTTAGAATATACTTTTAAAAAATTGCCTTTTGACATTAAAAATATATATTTTTTTAAAAAATACCACAACACTGTACTCCGTATTAATATTTATCTATATGTAGATATCAATTTCAAATATATTTAACTATATTTAAAAAAAATTAAATACAATTATGTATAATAATA
Source organism: Persicaria maculosa (assembly GCA_963922045.1). Classification (NCBI taxonomy): domain Eukaryota; kingdom Viridiplantae; phylum Streptophyta; class Magnoliopsida; order Caryophyllales; family Polygonaceae; genus Persicaria; species Persicaria maculosa. Next base: position 52,820,386 of record OY998254.1, read on the forward strand.
CCCAAAAGATTAATTTTAATTATTTTTCAATAGTAAGAATTATAACTATAAGAAGATGGGTTTATTTTTTTTGGAATAAAATATTATTTAATATTTGAAACCGGGGAGCCAAATAAAATACCCAAAGAGAGGAGCATGAAGAGATTTTAAACAATGGAAACCCTGAACTCGGAACACTCTTCGAAACATGATATCAACTTTCATTTTGTATTGTATTTTATCTGTTGTTGAATTGATTCATTTCATAATATGTTTGTTAAGTTGGAATTTAAGTTTATTTGTTGTCTTTGGTGCAATGTCTTTTTAATTAATCAATGTAGTTCGTTTTTTTGAAATAAATATTATACTTATTATTATTAAGTATGATATTATTTTAAAAAATTAATTAAAATTTTAATATTTTATAGAGTTTTAACTCCTTATAAAGTATGCCAAAAAATTAAAATGAATCTATATTTTTAGACGAAGGTAGTATAAATTTAATAATAATAATATTTTAATAATAAAAATGAATCCAATAATAGAATCGAGAATGAAAGTAATATTGGAGATGGGTCTATTTGTAAATTGAATTGGTAGGAAAATATGAGTTTTGCGATATTAGGGATAACTATTGATAAAGTTGGTAAAGTAAGAAAGAGATGCTAGGGTGGTGTGACAGTAAGAGAATAAAATATTAGTATTACTAATATCTCTAGATACCTTGGTAAACATGGCCTAATGACTACTCAGTATTTGATAATTAAGTTCTTTATTAGTAAAAGTCTCCATACATCGCCGCTTAGTGCCCACTCTTTGCTCTCTCTTTCTCTCCACTCTGCAGATATGAGATCTCGCTCCGTCTCTCGGCGTGGCGACTCCCAAATGACGACCACTCTTCGATCTCTCAGTGACGGACAACTCTCCGTTCCCTCTCAGCGACTACGACCTCTCTCTCTCTTGTACATCTACAATGGAGGTTGCTGTTTTTCAAATTAAAAAGCAAATCAACCCCTTTCAATTCTCTTTACTTAGATAGAGGCCAAAATTTACACCAACTGTTCGACCTCTCTTGTAAGTAGTAATCATATTATACTCACACCATTAATTTATTCTACTTATTCGTGAACTAGGTTTTTTTTTTCTTACAATCTGGATATGTGGAGGAGTTAATGGTAAATGGAGGAAGGAAATTTTGCTATTCAATTCATTCGAATGCATTTTTTTTCTTCAGTGCGGTTCCTTTGCTTCATAAATTCATAATGATTCATTGTTGGTTTCTAGATTAGATGGTTTCAAAATTGTGTGCAATGTGCTTGAGATTGGGGTTAATTAAATCTCATTCTATCGTGCCTATCGAGCCCGATGGAACGAGCTTGGGCAATGAGCTTGAACGAGCCTAAGCTTGTTCGTTGAGCTTGGCCAAGCCTATCAATTCAAGCTGAGCTCGAGTATGTGGATAGGCTCGCGAGCCGAGTTTGAGCTTAAAAAAAAGCTCGTATAAATTTTAGGCTCGAGCTCGGCTCGTCACTTGTTCGAGCCAAACTTGAACATGTCAAACTCGGCTCATTCGTCTCGAATAACACCCCTAAAAATCGACGACCACTATGGAAGAAGCCTTCCCCCGGAAGACTTAAATTGAATTTTGATGGATCGGCTAGCCCATCTGGCGATGGTACGATTCGCTACATCATCCGGGACATTGAATACATGGAACCCTATCCACATTGGTTACGTAGTTGTTGGTTGTCAAAGTCCCATGAAATAAGAGGTCCTTGAGTTACTCCATCGCCAAGGTGAAAAAACTTTGGATTGACAACATCGATGTTAACTAACCATTATCAACTCCCTACAAAGTCGAGACTCGCTCATAAAGGATCTCTATACCTATGGCATGCGTCTTCTACAGAACCCAAAGTGAGGATGATACTCATCTATTAGCTAATTTATTAAGAGACCATCCCTTGATATGTCGTTGGTCACCACGATAATACAACGACAACAAAATGTAAGCCGATACATCATATGAATATTGACGGATCGACTTGGGACAAGGGCTGAAAAAGGAGGAGAAGGAAAGGCTAGCCTTAAAACGATGGACGATTTGGTTCTTCTGAAATATGATGATATTAAACAATATTGACATCTCGTCTGAGGGGGAAATAATAAGGTTCTTAGAGATCTAAGTGGACAATTGGAAAACTGCCAATGCCTATAAGTTTGACACTGAAAAGTAGGTTGCTCAGAGCGATAAACCACATCTAGCCAAGCAAAATCGATGACCACAATGGAAGAAGCCTTCCCCTAGAAGACTTAAATTGAATTTCGATGGATCGGCTAGCCCATTCAGCGATAGTACGATTGTCTACATCATCTGGGACTTTGAAAGGAATCTCATTCGCATTGGTTATGCGGTTAATTGTGTTGTTGGTTTTCAAAGTTCTTTGAAATCAGAAGTCCTTGCGTTACTCCATGGTATCGCCAAGGTGAAACAACTTTGGATTGACAAGATCGATATAGAAGGTGACTAACTGACCATTATCAACTCCCTTACAGAAATATAGAAGTGTTTGTCGCGGGAGATCGAGATGATCATATCAGATATTTTGTTTCACTTCCTCAGTCCTCTCCTTCAGAGAGAGGTTTCCTTTACTCATGTGCCTCGATCGGGATACTCTGTGGTCGATAAGTTTGCACACTTTTGTCGGGTTACTTATGAGCCTAGTTTTTTTAATAAATCAGGTCTGCTAGGCCGTTTACTCCACCAATCGAAAATTTATTTTGGACAAATCCAACTTGAATGAGTTCGATATCAACCCACCCGAATCACCCGATAAGGCCAAATGCTACCTCTAAGCGTAACCCAAACCAAACCAGAATACTACAGTAATGTGAGTTAGGGCATGTTTATCGGTATCTTCCAAGTATCGATACGTGCAAAAGTATTAATAAAATAATGAAATCATTGCAAGTATTGCTCGAAGGTATACTACCCCAAGTATTCTGGCAAGTATCGAGTGCATTAATGGGGAAACAGTATTTCATCATCCTTTAATTTTTTTCTGTCAAAAACACTCAAAACGACGCCGTAGTGTGCTAAATACCAAGGAAACAAATCGTTTCACATTGCATGCAACATCACACATTTGCAGTGCAACAGGGCCACGTGTCAGATGATTATAGGCGGGAGAGGGGACGACTGAGATCATCTGTGTTGGACGGCTGAGATCGAAGCTAGTGGGTGATTTTTAACAATTATAAAATGTAATTTTCGATATCAAAAATGTAAAAAAAATAATTATACCAAGTACTAGATTCATATTTCTCTACACATAGACATCCACTTTGAATATGTTTAATTAAATTTCGAAAAAAAATATTTTTGTTCGAATACTATTATATGTAATAATATCTAAAAAATTACTTTTAATTATATTTCATTAACTTTTAATATTAGTAATAATTATGGTTTGAAAAAATTATAATGTTGTTTAAATAAAATATAAAATATATGATAGATGGTAATAATTTTCATGATTTAGCTACAAAGATAGTAGAAATAGGTGTTTTTATGAATTGACTTGTTTAAATGAAATTTATATATTAGGTTATATGTGTAGTCACCGATTTAGTTTATAAATAATATTAATTTATGAATAATATTTTTAACGAAAAATGAATATTATAAATTAATCTAGATTGGAGAAATTGAGTCGAGAGGGATATAATCGTAAATTAATTTAATTGGAAAGAGTGAAAATAATTAAATGAGAGGGGGAATAATTGTAAATTAAATTGATAGAAAAAGATAGGGATACTAGGGATACTATTGATAAAGTCAGAAAATTGAGAATGAGATGCTAGGATGACGTGGCGGAAAAAGAAGAATAAAATATTAATATTCCTAATATCTCTAATATTCCTTGATAAACATGACCTTAGAACGTAGAAACATAACCTAGATTAGTGTTGGTTTGGGATGGGTTGGGGTTGAATAATCCAAACACGACCTAAATCCCCATACTCTCCTTCCCTTCTCTAGTTCTCTCAAACCCTTGTCACTCTCTCCCTCTCTCTCTCCACCCGAATCCCCCAACCATGAATCTCCTCTCTCTATCATCTTCCTCATCTCTCTGTCCTTCCCACCTGCTAACACCTTCGCTCAGTTCCTCCAAACCTCTGCGTTCCAATCACCTCTTTTTTCCTTCTTCACCATCTCCTCGCATTTCATCATTCGCTTCCCGGAGCTCCGTGCGCTCCCAACAATCTCTCGTTTCGCCGGCCTTCGACCTAGGATTCGAAGCCCGAATCGATGCCACCGGACCCCAGACTCCCGCTACGGCGATGCGCGGCGCCGAATCCGACGCTATGGGGCTGCTTTTGAGAGAGCGGATTGTGTTCTTGGGCAATGAGATCGACGATTTCGTCGCCGATGCGATTATCAGTCAGTTGCTTCTTTTGGATGCTCAGGACCATACCAAGGACATTCGATTGTTTATCAACTCCCCCGGTGGCTCTTTGAGGTTTTCTTTCATGGCCCTTCTCCTGTTCTAATTTCGTGTGATTTTTAATTTCATTTCTGTTCTTTGTTTTTGGATATTTGATGCTGATTTTTGAACAGCAGGGCCTGCGTAATGTTGTTCCCATTGAGTGACTTTAACTGGTTTTGAGGTGTCTAGTACCATGTTGAAGCTGAAAAATTGGAAAATTTTCACCCCATACAATAACAATGTTCACCTATGATTCTGCAATACTTTTGAAGAAGTAGAGTAACTAGCTGATACGATTGTGCTCTGTGCAAACACTGCAATATCCATTTGGTTTTAGTGATACCTTGTAGGTTTGGATATTTATAAAATCAGCAGGGCTTGAGCTAATAGTTTAATGTGTAGGGAATTTTCCACTTGTTATGGTGCACTTATCCTGATATTGTGAATTATCAAGTCTGTTTCATTGCTTCACATGAATTGTTGCTCTGATCGTAAGGCACAAATAGTAGCGGTTTAAGAGTTTAGCATGTCTTCTAAATGCATTTGGGTTGTTGTCCTTGGTTTCTCTTTGGAGAACCTATCTACTACAATTTTGATTGAGAGAAAAGTTATGGCATGGAAAATGTGAAAGATTAACATCTCTATCAAATCTAAAGAGGTTTTGGCTTTCCAATTCGAGATTGTCAATCTGTATTTCTTTAATATTGCAATCTATTACTTTATTTTATCGGAAGGGTATGGAGGCCTGCTGTCATGAGTAGAAGCTGTTTATCCATAGACTCCAAATTTGTTTGATAGGGCTAATTAGTTGAAGTAGGAAGTCCTTGTATGTGTCTTGCTTGTCTTCGGTGTTGAATGTCTCCCTTGTAATGATGTACTGCTAGAATTTGTTTCAGTTCCTAATTTGTGTGCAACTAGACCCATCCGTGACAATGCAGGAAGTTGATTGCAATTCTTGGATTTGAAATGACTAGCTTTATACGTAAGAAGTTCTCTGCTAAGTGAAGGAATCTGTGAAGTTCTTCATGATAAAGAACACATGAAACTCATTTGATATGAATTTAATGTGGTGTCAACACGCTTCAATTACTGTCTAAATGTAATCTTGGAATTACTTATTGTGTTCCTGAAATTTCTTGCTATCTCTTTCGCTTTCTGATGGTACTTTGTATCTCAACAACATCCCCAGGTGTTACAAATCATAAGAAAAGGAAACAAATGTCCTTGTTTAAGCTGAAAGTTGAATAGTTTTGGTTTTCATTTAAAAAGTTTTCAAACTTAGTTTTGTTTCTGGTTGACTTATTCATAGTTTAGATTATGCGCCTAACTTATATCCTCTTAAATATTAGTATAATTTTTCACTGCTTATTTCTTATTTTATTTTAAATGACTCGTAAAGGAAGAAAAAAATGCCATGAGTTACAAGTGAAGGACAGTCACTTGGTGCACTGAACAGATCATTCTTGTCTTGTCCTTTATCTGTGAATATGAAATAAAATGTTCTTGAAGATGAAAGAATGAGGTGCATTTCAACTAACTGGGATGTGCCAAGTTGACATTTTGTGGTAAAATTTAATCTACATTCATGATGTCTGTCAATGTATGTGTAGCTCAATCAAATGGATTCATTTGCTGTTTTAGTGAACTATAGCTCTGTGCCATGTATAACGAAGTTCTCTTTCTTATGCAAAAGTGACCTTATCTAGATTTCTTTATCTTCAGCGCCACAATGGGCATCTATGATGTTCTACAGCTCATCCGAGCTGATGTGTCCACAATCGCACTTGGTATTGCTGCTTCAACAGCTTCTCTAATACTTGGAGGTGGTACCAAAGGCAAGCGCTTCGCTATGCCTAATACTCGAATTATGGTCCACCAGCCCCTTGGAGGCACTAGTGGGCAAGCAATAGATGTTGAGATTCAAGCTAGAGAAATCCTGCATAGCAAAAGCAATGTTATAAGAATCATTTCCGACTTTTCTGGCCGCCCAATTGAACAGATCGAGAAAGAGATTGATAGGGACCGATACATGTCACCTGTCGAGGCCATGGAATATGGTATTATAGATGGAGTTATCGACAAAGACAGCATCATTCCCCTTGCTCCTGTCCCAGAGAAAGTGAAGTCAAAGCTAAATTACAAGCAGATGTATGAAGATCGTAAGAAGTTCTTAACACCTGATGTTCCTGAGGACGAGATATACTAGCTTGGGCTACATATCCAGGTATATTCTCTATTTCTGTCGAAGTTGACATAATATTTTGATATTAATGTCTTAACCTGCTTATTTACTTCCGTTTGATCCCTTTGAAGGATAGGGAACATCTGTTGGCCACAAGAAGTGATCTAGACAATTATGACCCTGGTTTTCCATGCCATGGATAAGAGCCGGAAGTATGAAGATATTGCAGTTGTTACCGTATGCTTCCGAGATCAACTTTCTTATGTGTTTTTATTGAGGTTTGTCCTCCAGACGGAGTTGAATGTAGCTGTAGGAAATGCTCTCTAATAGCGCGCCTAATTGGCATTACTCTGGAAAAAAGAATGTTAATCTTTAGCATATAGCTTCAAGTTTGGAGCAAGGAAGGAGGAAGCAGCTTTTCTATGTGCACTGTGAAGACCACTTTTATCATCGTTTAGTTATTTACAACAACAGAAATGTTTGTGATGATATGAGCCATTTTAAAGATTCTGAATATTCATGAAGTGATGAAGGCATTTTCCAGGAAGGAAATGCGCTCCCTCGGAGGGCAAAAAATGTGAATGCAAACATAAGAACCTTGTGGGGAAAATGCAACATTTTGATTATGCTTGGCAATCACAACTTTTAGGAATTGGTTGGGTAGTTGAAGTAGCTGAAGAGCTGATGAAAAGTAACGAGAGCATTCTCAAGGCAAAAGAAGAAAGGAAAGGTGTTATCTTGGTTAAAAAAAAAATATATAAATTATTTGAATATATCAATCAAGCAACTAATCAGGTTATCGAATACTCCAGCATCTTTTAAATGGAGAGCAAAGAGAGCAAGCCGCCGGAGGGCGAAGCGCCTAAAAAGATGCAGTAGAGCCTGATCCAGGGAAGACGGTCCCTTCAACCCTGGATACCAGTGCCAGCAAAGGAGGCGCCTCATGGCGTGATACAATTGTGGCGGGGAGGTTAGCACAGAAGAAAACTACGTTTCAAGAGAGTTTCATAAGAGAAAAGATTGTGGTCTCGTTCCCGAAAGGTCCGAAAAGCGACCCGGTGGTTACAATCGACAGAGCGGTGTTAGAAGTCCTGGCCGGGGCTTGGGAGAACTCGCTTGTGGTCCGTATATTGGAACCGAGGATTCCATTGTACGTGATGGATAGGAAACTCAGAGAAGTGTGGAAGGTGGGGGGTAGGATGCAAGTGATTGATCTCCCCCTGGGAAACTTCCTAGTTAGATTCAGCTCGAAGGAAGACTGTTTGAATGTGTTCACCGGAGGACCGTGGTTGGTTTTCGGAAAGTGTCTTGTTATCCGGGTTTGGTCACCGGACTTCAAGCCGTCAGAAGTTATCAAAACTGTTCCGGCGTGGGTTAGGATCCTCGACCTGCCGATGATCTTGTATCAGGAAGAGGTCTTGTTGAAGGTGGCAGAGGGACTGGGAAAGCCCATCAAGGTGGATCAAAGAACGGTGCACAGGGACAGAGGCAACTTTGCTAGGGTTTGTGTTGAGGTGAACTTGAAGGAACCACTGAAGGACTCGATAACCATTAACGGAGAAAGGTTTCTCCTTGAGTACGAGGGGATTCCGAAAGGTGTGCTTCGAGTTTGGTATGGTTGGTCATCTCAAAAACCAGTGTCTGGCTTCGTCGGAGAAGGAGGCGAACCTGAAGAAAGGGATCAACGAAACTCCGAAGGCGATGGTGCCAATCCAGAACCCTAGCCGGGAGACAACAGAGAAAGGGGAGGGTTGTCATGGCCCATGGATGGTTGTAGCCAAGCATAAACGACCCCTGGGGCCGAAGTACATGGGTAACGCCCACGGTGCTGGCGGCGGAGGAGGAGCAGGGAACGGTCCGACGAGAAGGAGTGCGAAAAACAATATTAAATTTCAGACCGTTATGAATGGGGCTGACATTAATGGAAAGAGTGGTGGCAAACCAAATCCCGAGCCGGTGAAAGATCCTAAGGGACACAGGTCAGCCATTAATGACGGCAAAAAGGGGAATGACAAGGCCAAACGGGAGGCTAATGACAAGGGCAAGATTGTGACTGAAGATAAGCCCATAGGGGGGCCTAGTACTTCAAACTCTGGGCCGGTGAATGGTGGGCCGATTAAAGCCCAATATGAACCGGATAAGCCCAGAGGAGGAAGCAAGGGAAGAGAGGGCCCTACAAATGATTTTTGTGAGCGGAAAATAAAAGCTCTTCAATCTTCCAAGTTCAAGAGGAATTCTCAGATGACCAAGGGGTTGAAGAAGGCTTTCCAGCAGGGTGAAGGTCGGCGGAGGATTGAGATGGGAACTACTGATATCCGTAAGAATCACGACGGAAAGGAAGGAGGGGCCGATGGTCCTATGACTGATAAGGCGATGGATTATAAGGAAAAGGAGGACGTCCAATGGTTGAACTCCGAGCCCCCTCCAACACCCCTGGGGGCAGTCAAGTCAATCGAGACCCCAAAGGACATTCTCAGGGCTTGGGGAAGGGGGGGGGGGGGGGCAGGCGACCGTTGAGGGAGCCCAATGACCCTTCTCCTTGTTTCCCCTTTTCTGTTTTGTTCTTTTTCTTTGGATTCAAAACTGAATTTTCTGTTTTGGAATTGCTTCGGTGCAGGTAAGAAGAGCTTTGGTAGGGCTATGCGTTTTATATTATGAGTAAGTGTGAGGTCGACGTCCTAGCGCTGACCGGGCGGAAGAAGTCTGTAAGAAATTGAAGTTCTCTAAGTGGGTTCGTATAGAGGCCGAAGGTTTTGCTGGGGGCGTGTGGCTGCTTTGGACCAAGGATATGTGTGATTTGAAGATCCACAAGAGGAGTGCAGACTTTATACATGCTTCTTGGGCACTTGGCGGTAGAAGGGCTCATGTGGTGGTGGTCTATGCCCCCCCCCCCCCCCGGTCGGTGGCTAGGAGAGCACCTTTTTGGGAGTGAGGTTGAAGAGCTGCGTGGATGCTATTAAGGGACCTCTTTTCATTGGAGGTGATTTCAATTGCATTATAAATCCGGAGGAGACGTTTGGGGGTACTGGCGCGTTACATCAAGACGCCCACATCTTCAGGAGTATAATCAGTCAGTGCAACCTGGTCGACATGTGATTCTCGGGGCAGGACTTTACTTGGAGTAAGGAGTCTCTGGGTGAGAGGATTGTCTCGAAAAGACTGGATAGGGTGCTTACGAACGTGGATGGTCGCCTTAGATGGCCGGATGCTAGGGTACGTCATCTTTCGAGATATTCGTCGGATCACTGTCCTCTCTTTCTTGAAGTCATTCCTAAGATCGTGATGAACAGGGGGAGACGCCCTTTCTGGTTCGAAGGTGCTTGGCTAACCCATGAGGAGTTTCCCAAGTTCGTGAAAGACAATTGGAGAAGGGACAGGACTACGCAGTAAACCTTAGGGAGTTTGGGTGAGGACCTATCCAAATGGAACAAGAAGGTGTTTGAAGGATCTAGGGCCGCAAGGAGAGCCTGGCTAAATCGCTGGAGGCTCTACAGCGAAGGATGGCTAGGATCTTGGACCCACGGGTGAGGGAAAGAGAAGCGAAGCTAAAGGCTGAGCTTGACGCCGTTCTCGAACAAGAAGAGATTATGTGGTACCAGAAATCGAGAGAAAAATGGTTGAGCTTCAGAGATCGAAATACTAGATATTTCCACACTTCTACCATTATCAGAAGGAAGCGTAATAGAGTTGAGGGCCTTAGGGGTAATGGGGACGAGTGGATTGATGATGCGAAGGAGGTCGAGTCTATTGCCTTGAATTATTTCAGAGAGTTGTACAAAGCAGGCCCGGAGGGGTCTTCGGTGGAGCTTCCAGGTGACTTTCCTCAGCTTTAATAGGATGTGTGGGCGAGAATTTCTCACATTGCTAAGGAGGAGGAGATCAGAGAGGCTTTCAAGGCTATGGGGGCGTATAAAGCGCCAGACATATATGGCTTTCACCCGGTCTTCTTTCAAAGATGCTGGGATACGGTTGGGGAATCGGTGGTTAGCTTTGTAAGAGACTTCTTCCTCTTGTCCAAGCTGCCGCTGGGGGTGAACGACACCCTTATCAACCTCTAGCCCAAAGTCGGTAAGCCAGAAAGCATACATCAGTTTTGTCCGGTGAGCCTGTGCAACGTGATATACAAGGCCATCACTAAGATTTTGGCAGCCCATTGAAGCCGATCATGGGCAGTTTAGTTGGCCCTACGCAAGGGAGTTTATCCCAGGGAGACTAATCTCGGACAATATCGTCATTGCTCAAGAGATGGTGCACTCAATGAGAAGGAAACAGGGTAAGAAGGGTTGGATGTGCCTTAAATTAGATCTCGAGAAATCTTACGACAGATTTATTTGGATGTTTATCAAAGAAACGCTGATCTTCACAGGCTTCCCAAATGTCTAGGTGGGATGTATTATGGAATGTATTCGAACGCCCAGAATGCAGGTCTTGTGGAATGGGGAGGCTACCGATCAATTCACTCCGTCGCGGGGTATCCGGTAAGGCGACCGTATAATCACCCTACATCTTCATCTTGTGTATGGAAAGATTGAGTCATGTTATTGCTCGTGCGGTGTCGGAGGGGGATTGGAAACCTATTAGGGTGGCGAGAGGTGGCCCGGCGATCTCACACCTCTTTTTTGCTGACGACATTATCCTGTTTGCTGAAGGTTCGGTTGAACAAGTTAGGGTGGTTAGGGCGTGCTTGGAAGCCTTTTGTGACGCCTCGGGTCAGAAGGTCAGTCTCCCAAAGTCTATGGTGTTTGTTTCCAAGAATGTGAAGGAGGAGGTTAGGGGCAAAATCCAGGTGGATGGAGGGATAGCTACGACTGTTGACTTAGGCAACTACCTGGGATTGCCGATCCTCCACAAGCGGATGAACAATGGTACGTTCAAACATGTGTTGGATAAGTTCGCTTCCAAGCTCTCTGGATGGAGAGCGTCGCTTCTGAACTTTGCAGGAAGGACGACTCTGGCGAAGGCGGTCCTCTCGACGATTCATATCCATACCATGTCCACCATAATCCTCCCGGAAGGAGGTTTGTAGGAAGATGAAGAAGCTCTGTCGGGGTTTCATCTGGGGCTCCTCCCCGGACAAGATGCGCATCCACAAAGTCACCTGGGACGAAGTGACGCAGCCCATTGATCAAGGGGGTCTGGGAATCAAGAGACTGAAAGAGCTAAACACAGCGCTTGTGGCCAAGCATGGGTGGAGATTGCTCAAGGATGAACAAGGTCTGTGGACCGAGATTCTCTTCAGCAAGTATGTGAACAAATCGTTGGAGAATTCGGCCGGAGCATCTATAATTTGGAAAGGAATCAAGCAAGCTTTGGAGACGGTGATCAAGCCTAATGTTCACTAGTGTCTCGGAGATGGGAGGGGCATTCGCTTTTGGAAAGACAAGTGGTTAGGGGAGATGGCCCTGTTGCAACATACCATGGGAGACATTGCCCAAGAGGAGGATGCGATGGTTGCGGATATGTGGGAGGCCGCGGAGGGGGGGGGGGGGTGGTGGGGGTACTGGAAATGGGGTGTGCTTGCAAGTCACCTACCATCGCCATTACTCTCCATGTTAGCATCGATGAAGGTCACAGATAGGGAGGACATATTGGGCTGGTCGCATAGCAAAGACGGGGAGTACACGGTCAAATCGGGTTACCACACTCTGCGGAAATAGGGTAGCAGAAGCAATGTGGACATCCTTTTCTTCAAGGCGATTTGAAAGCTGGATGTGGCTGAGAAAATTAGAGCCTTTGTGTGGTTGCTGGCCAAATCCGGGGTGATGACGAACCTCGAACGCTTCCGACGGCACTTGGGTAACTCTGATGCTTGCCCTTGTTGTTCTAATGGTAGTGAATACCTTATTCATCTCTTTAGGGACTTCGATGTTGCTAAAAGTTTTTGGTCTCAGGTGGTGGGGGCCGAGAGGAGGTTCGACTTCTTCGACTCCCCCTTTGCGGCTTGGTTGAGGATGAATATCCTGGACTCGGGACAGGAGACAGGGAGGCCAAAGTGGAACGTCGTCTTTGCGGTAGCTGTTTGGAAGCATTGGAACCGAAGAAACTACATGGTGTTCAGAACTGATCTATACCAATGCTTGGAGCAAGACCACATATGGACTCTCCCTGCGGAGCATGGTGTTGCGAGAAGAAAGATGCTGGGCATCGAGAAGAAGAAGAGTAGAGCTAAGAAGGGTGCGCACTGGACCCCACCGTCGGATGGGTGGGTGAAGCTTAATATTGATGGAGCGGTGGGAAGGACGGGAGAAGCCTCGACCGGTGGGGCTATTCAGAATCGCCGGGGAGAGTGGCTAGTGGATTTCGGAGTGAATATTGGCTCCTGTTCGGTGGAGATTGCTGAGCTTTGGGTGATTGCGAGAGGTCTTGAGGTGGCCTGATCGAGCTGGTTCAAGAAAGTCGTATGTGAGACCGACTCGAAGGTCGTAGTCAAGATATTGAAGGAATGGGTTTTGCCCTCGCACCCTTGTGCAAGCCTATCCCACATGTGCCATGGCTCTTTGAGAAGGGATTGGCTCGTCCAAATCCGTCATACGAGACGCGAAGGCAATAGCCTAGCGGACTACTTGGCCAAGCTGGCCCTTTCATTGCCTTTAGGCATTTCGGTTTTTAATGATGTCCCGGTTGGGGCTGATGTTTTTATTTCAAAAGACTCGTGTAGGGCTTCCATGGCTAACGAGCTTGGTTTGTAGTTTATTGTTTCTGTTCTAATAAAAAGCTCCCGGTCTGGGGCGTTGTTCACCCAAAAAAAAATCAAGCAACTAACCCTCTTATAAAAATTTTGGCTCTTTTTGCTAAATGTGCATCTGAATTAGGCTCTTTTGGTAAATGTCCATTTTCATAAGTGCATTGAGTAACTAAATGTGCTAATAAGATATTTTTGTCATTTCTTCTCATTTTTAATTTTACAATTGATCATCGGCCGATTAAGGTCAATAACTTTGGTGACATATGTATGGTGATAAATAAATTTTTTGGTGATGATTTTTTTATGAGATTAGTGTCACCATCTTTATCAGCAGTGACACATGGGGTGACAATTTTTTTTGTATAGTTTTTAGAATTTTTTTTACGAGATTAGTGTCACCACCTTTATTATTGGTGAATGGTGACACTTTTATTTGGTAACAACTTAGTTTTTAGAGGGTTTTTTTACGAGGTCACTGTCACCACTTTTATAAGTGGTGACACTGTCGATGACACATGTAGTGATAACTGTGGTAATTGTGGTGAAACTGTCGGTGGTCATAACTGTGGTGACACTGTAGATGGTGATACATGCGATAACAACTTTTTTTGGTGACATATTTGTTTTTAGAGTTTTTTTTACGATATCACTATTACCACTTTTATCGATCAATGGTGACACTGTTGGTACACATGTAGTGATAACTTTTCTTTTGATAATGGAAACATCTTTGTTTTTAGATGTTTTTTTTACAAGAACACACACCAATAGTTTCACCACTGATAAGGGTGGTGACACTGTTGGTAAGTAGAAATGCTTGACCAATAAAAAGAACGGTAGAAACGCTTGGCCAATAAAAAGGTAGCAATTTCTAATAGACATTGCTTTCTTAAAAACCGAAATTTGCTGGCGTCAATACACAAATATTCAAATCCAGAAGATTAAACACCACACAACAAAACATCACTTAAATACTGAACAATGTCTCAGATTTTGCACAACATTTCAAATTCCCAATAATTCAGATCCAATTTCAAAATTTTGTAGACAGACAAAAAGAGGGAGAAAATGAATAATGTGCTGGTCAATAACGTCGACGATGACGACGAGTCTTCCATACTCCTTGTTGTAGTTGATGAGTGCAATACGGCCGATCTCTATAAACCTCTTGCACGGATAGACAACACGTACACAATACATACATAATCGAATCAAATTAACATACCAAGACCGCCTTCCCATATGGTGGAGCTGCAATCGAAGATTCGAGAAGCGACATCATCAAACATAGCATTGCCAAAAACAATATCATCGGTCAGCAGTAGGAGCCGACAAGGCCTACTATGAAGACTATCAAAAAAATGATCCCCATTGTGATCATTGCAGTCGGTGGTGGTGTCGAGTATTGGAATGGACCAATGTCGAATCCATTAGACAATCTGAACTTTATACTACCGGTGACAGACACCACCTCAAAACAGATTAAATAACAAGAAGAAATCAAGCAATCCGAAGAAAGAAAGACGAAATTGAGGTCGCATATGGTATAAAAAGAGAGAATTTCAAAGTCACGTACCCAAAATCGAATGGCGAGGTGAGGATAGCAGCGGAAAACAACAAACTGGATCTGACTCGGCAACGGGAGGAGGTTGTTCGGTTTTGAGAAATGGCGGTGAAGAGCGGCAACAATTTTCCGGAAAGATCGGAGAGGAGAAATAGAGGAGTTGGAGGCGGTGATGCTCGTAGATCGAATGGCAACGCGATCTTTCGCTTCACCATCGTCGATGCTCTGGAGTGGAGGTCATCTTTGAGATTCTTCGGGCCAAATCCACTAGTTCATTTTGTTGGACAATAATTCATATTCCAAATACATGAAAATGTAATTTGGGCTAAATTGTGGAACATTCTGGAAGAATGTGGAGTACAACGGTAGTCTCTGGAACATGGCGGAATGTTAGGGAAGCATGCAGAAGACCGTGGAAGACTCCGGAAGCGTATGGAACCTTATGGAAGATTTTGGAACGGTGAAGAGTCTAGATATGCCTAGACTTGTGTAGAGTTCTCCGAAAGCTTGGAGAACCTTAGGTAATGTATGGAGAATACTAGAAGCATAGGGATGGCTCTAGTTTTGGAGTATTCGAGAGATGTACTAGAATTCTCCTTGTAAAGGATGGCATGACCACTACTAAAGAAATGGTATTTTCCCACAGTAAATTACCAACTAATGAAATGGTTGGATAATTTTACCCACGACTTACCTACAGATGGAATTGTTGAATGAATTTACCAATGATTTTGGTTGTAGGAATGTAACTAGGACGGCTTGAACTGTTGATAAGGGGTAGTTTCCAATTTTCCGATGGACTGAGGTGTGGTAATTGGTAATGTGTTTTTTTTTTTAAAAAAAAAGCAGCCACCTTTATTAAAATTTAATAATAACAAATAAACCTTTAATTTGAAAAAGAAAAATAAAAATGAAAAATGAAAAAGAAAGAAAGAGTCAATATAATACAATTACGAAAGAAAAAAAATTCTTACCCGTTAAATATTTCGTAATTGTAAATCATAGCCACAAAAATTAAGTCCCGCAAACAATATTCTAAATATTCATTTTATTTATCCTACCATATACAGTACTTAATTAGCACTATCACCTCTGTCAACCATTTGAATATCCATAAATCTCTATCTAATGAAAGAATCTTAACCGCTTATCCTCTGTTTCTAATTAATCCCAATTTTGTTTACCCAAAAAAAAAATCCCAATTTTCTTGAAAATAACCCATAGCCCATAGGCGGTAGGCCACACCATATCGCTCTCGTTCTCTCGCTCACCTCCTCCATAGCTCCCCTTCCCCTTCTACCTTCCGAGCTCAATTCTTCTTCAAAATTTTAATTTTTTTTGTGCTGGAATCCATAAGATGAAGAAATGATTTGAAGTTCCAAGATCAGACCATGAATGTTTTTTCTAAGCTATGGCCAAGCGGAAGATTATCTCTTGAAGATTCATGTACTCAATTTAAGTTTCTGGTTGGTTTTCCTCCTTCCTTCAGTTTTACTAAAGCTTATCTCTATTTTTTTTAGTTGGATTATTTTGCCATGTTCTCCTATTTTATTCGCTTGTGAGCTAAAACTTGAACCCTGATTTTTGTGCGTTTCTGTTTCTGGGATCTATTGGGACAATTAAATGATGAATGTTCCTAATACTGACCTCTTGAAACTAGCTTCTGCACCTTTTTTGTTTCTCTGATGCAATTTGATCCTGGTTTCCTTGTATCTTGCTTGGAACCCGAAAAATTGGGGTTTCTTGATTCTGAGTCGACCAATTTTACTCGAGACCCTCCCCATGCGTCCCTGATGTTGCATGTATCGGTAAATGTTTCAAATGTTTGACTGTGAAATGATGAGGTTACTTTCATAGAGGATCATATCAAGGCCTTGCTATGACCACTGTTATCAAGGGCTTGCTATCATAGCTACAATTTATTTAGTCTCTCGTTTATGTTGATTTGGCCTGTGAACATTATCTTGGTGTTTGCCTGTTTGGAACTGGTACATCTTGTCATAAACTGGGGTGTTTAGTGCTGATTCACCTTTCTTTTTTTTTGATTTGATGATTCACCTTTCTTTGGTGCTGAATTTGATGATTCACCTTTCTTTGGTGCTGATTCACCTTTCTTTGATGATTCACCTTTCTTTGGTGCTGAATTTGTTGCTACTGTTGGGATTTTGATGTTGTCGATCTCTGCGGTCATGGTTGGATGCTGTTCATTTATTATCTTACTCATCATACAGGTCTCACTGCAGCAACTTTGGCATGAACTTAGTTAACCCATGTCTTCATAACATCTTTATTTATGTTTTTGCACTTTGTTTTGTTTTGTTGTCTCACTGCAACAATTTCTTGCTTTTTCATGCAAGGTGCACCTTGTCTATGACTAATATATATATTGAGATTGATTTGACCATTAAACTTGTTTCTGAATTTGTATGTTGATAAGTAGCCTATTAGCTCAATTGGGAGAGCATTGTTGTATGTGCACACAAAGACGTGGGTTCAACTCCCACATAGGCATCTATTCAAGTATGGTTCAACTGCAGCTTCTTCAGAAAAAGGCCATTATTTTTCTGGAAAACAGAATGATAGGTGCTCTAATTTGCTGGAAAACAAAATTCCACTTCTGAAAAATAACTATATATGCAAAAGGTCATTTTTTTGGTAAGGTAAACTTGCTCTAAACCAAGTAGAAATTTCTAGCAACTAAAAAATGATTTACAAATCATGGATCTGAGTAGAAACTAAACATTGTTTAATTGTCAATATGACATTAAAAAGTTGATTTGCAAAAGATGGATCGAGACTCTCAACGTCCTTCGAGATCAGAAACAACCTCAGGGCATGAATCTTTAGTTACTCCATTGAAAAAAAAATGTCAATTTACTAAAAACAAATCGACTTGGATCTTCCATGAATCCCCAACATGCAACAACACCTACAGATTCCATTTATGTTATTCTACCTAAAACATTCAACACATAAATTCCACTAGTCTTGGAGCATAAATAAGCCATGCTTGATCATTGTTTAACTTGATGTCGTATTTAGTCTTGGAGTTGTTGGTAGAAAATGAAATGATGGTGTGGCTTATACCTGGCATCATTTTTGGATTATTAATCGCTGGACCCAAAAAAAATTTGGATTATTAATCTCAAAATCTAAGGGGTAATTTTGAAGAAAATTGGGAGTAAGTAGGGGGAAGGATCTTGACCATTAGATTATATTAAAGCTCGAGATTATTTCATTAGGTAGATATTACTTGTAAACCCATAGGAGTCAGAATCCCTCTTCACGCTTCTGATAAAAAAGAATCCCTCTTCACGCTACTTCTCTGCTTTGGCCGTCGATTTCCCTCTTGGATTAAATTCCTAAACCTTTATATCTCAGGTGGACTCTCAGGCGGACTTTCACGGTAATCCTCTGCTTTTGCCGTCGATTTCAGCTTCCCTTCATCTTAGTTTGGTTTCGACTTCTATTGTTTTGACTTTAGGTATCTAAATCAATTATCAGTACATTGTGTATCAATCATAAAGTCAGATGAGTAATTAATTCTACACTAATTGAACTATATCCATTGCAGATTGCTACTTAAACTTCGTATATGAGCATATTTGGAATTGCTGGTAAGTCAATCAAACTCTATCAAATTAGTTATGGTTGCATATTTTATTGAATGCTCGATTTATCACACATGAAATTCAATTAATTGAACACTGATAAATAGGTATTTGAATGCCCAACTAACCATGGATGACCGAAGTTGGATGTATAATAAAAATTTACCTGGACGCAGTGGATTGACTGATGAATTTTATAAAGGAGTAAGACAGTTTATGGATTTTGCGTTGTCACATGCTACCGGAAGTCAAATCCGGTGTCCTTGTCGTGAATGTAAGAATGAGAAGTATCAAATCCCTGAAACTGTGAGAGGCCACCTTTACAGAAAAGGTTTCATTCAGAATTATTCTCGTTGGAGTTGTCATGGGGAACCTCCTTATGTGTTGTCTTCTCCAGTTTTAAATTCTACATTTCATGTCAGCCAAAACTTTCCAATGAGGGAAGAATATGACCAGCTAAATCCACAACAAAGAATGATATTTGATGCAGCTGGGCCAAATTTTGTTCCATATTGGGCAGCAGATCACCCCGAAGATGTTTCTGCATCAAGCAATCCAGGTATTGACTCTTCGAATATCCAGGAAGAAATGAATACTTATATTGATGATGACATCAGTTTATCAGAAAAGTTTTGGGATATTTTGAAAGCTGCAGAACAACCTCTTTGGCCTGGTTGTGAAACTGAGACGCAGTTGCCATCTGTTTCTGAACTACTTGGGATCAAATCTGAGTTTAATTTGTCTGAAAATTGTTACAACAAGATTTGTGAATGGGTAGGAAGGTGCATGCCCTGAGAACATAAGTTTCCAAGTAATTATTATGAGACAAAAAAGCTCGTTAGAGATTTGGGATTATCGATGGAAAGGATTGATATTTGCCCAAAAGGTTGCATGTTATATTGGAAGGCTGATGCTTCTTTACAATGCTGTAAATTTTGTAATCATGCAAGGTATAAACGCATGACAGGAAAAAGAGGTATTCCACACAAACAAGTACGTTATTTTCCTATCATACCTAGGTTGCAGAGATTATTTGCATTGTCAACGACTGCTAAAGCCATGAGATGGCATGTGGAGTATGGAACTGAGGAGGGAACAATGTGTCATCCTTCAGATGGTGAAGTATGGAAAGATTTTGACAAGACACATCTGGAGTTTGCAAATGAACCGGGTAATGTTCGGTTGGCATTATGTGGAGATGGTTTTACTCCATTCGGCCAATCTGCAAAGACATATTCATGTTGGCCAATTATTCTAACTCCTTACAATCTTCCACCGTCAATGTGTTTAAAAACTCCTCGTATATTATTATATATGGTTATACCTGGTCCCCATAATCCAAAGAAGTTAATAGATGTTTGTCTGCAACCATTGATTGTGGAATTGAAATTATTGTGGACACAAGGTGTGCCAACATTTGACATCTCTCGTGGTAAAAGCTTTTGCATGAGAGTTGCATTATTATGGACGATTAATGACTTTCCAGCTTATGGAATGATGTCCGGTTGGAGCACGGCTGGTTTAATGGCTTGCCCGATCTGTATGAATGATAGAAAAAGCTTTTGGCTAGAGGGTAGTAAGAAGCCATCGTGGTTTGATTGTCACCAACGGTTCTTACCACATGATCACCCGTTTAGAAAAAATAAAAAAGCATTTTTCAAAGATCGTGTTGAGACTTCTTCTGCTCCTGAACGTTTAAAAGGGGAAGACATTTGGCATTGTGTGAAGGAATGTCGACAATGATGGAGGACCCTTTTGCAAAGATTTCTGGTTATGGGAAGGAGCACAAATGGACAAAACAAAGTATTTTTTGGCAGCTTCCGTATTTAAGGACACTTTTGCTTCGTCATAATCTTGATGTTATGCATATTGAAAAAACGTTTTTGATAACGTTTTTAATACTGTGATGGATATTAAGGGGAAGTCTAAAGATTCGTTACAGGCACGCATTGATCTGAAGTTATATTGTGATCGTTCGAATTTGGAGGTGGAGAAAGATCATCACGGTCCAATACCAAAAGCTTTGTACACCCTTACACGAGCTCAAAGATCATAATTTGTAATTGGATCACATCTTTAAAATTTCAAGATGGATATATTTCCAACATTGGTCAATGTGTGCAACTAGATGAGTGCAAGTTGGTTGGAATGAAGAGTCATGATTGTCATGTGTTTATGCAGAGATTAATTCCGATTGCTTTTAAAGAAATGTTGCCAGAGTCTATTTGGGGACCTCTAGCTGAATTGAGTCAGTTTTTCCACTCTTTATGTTCGCCAACATTATCAGTAACACAAATGGAAGAATTGGATATTGCAATTCGAGTACTATTATGCAAGTTAGAGAGAATATTTCCTCCATCGTTTGTAGATTCAATGGAACATTTATTGATTCATTTGCCTTATGAAGCTAAAATCGGAGGACCAGTACAATATCACTGGATGTATCCATTTGAGAGGTAAAAACAAAAATTTTCAAATTTTTTATTTCTAAAGTTTCTCACTTGTTATTAATTTTTCTTTTAACAATATAGATTTTTGCATCACTTGAAGAAAAAAGTTGGCAATAAAGCACGAGTTGAAGCTTCAATATGTTCCTCATATATTATTGAAGAAATATCAACCTTGGCAAAGCAATATTATGAACCTAGAATTACCTCAGGAAGGAAGAGAGCTCGAGATAATGAAGGCCCATCAGAAGACAATTCTCCCCATTATTCCATCTTCAATTATCCTGGTAGAGGATTTGGTAAATCAACAACACGATGGCTTACTAATGATCCACAGGAGAAATATGCGATTGAGACATGTGTTCTGTTAAATTGTGCAGAAGTTGAGCCATATCTTAAGTAAGTATTTATACATTCCCTCTCTTTAAAAAATAACTTTTTATAGTTCCACTTTATCGTCATCAAACTAATACTTGAGTGATTCTTTGTAGGATATTCTCCGATCAAGATGGTGGTGCAAATGACACAAGCTTTGATAGAAATTTCACTTCTTGGTTTAAAGCCTATGTAAGAACTCAAATGCTATATATTACTAATATTTGATTAATTAGTATTGCAAAGTATAATTGACCCCATATTTTATAACAGGTTAAAGAAAACAACATTGAAGATGAATTGATGCAAAGTTTTCCCCGGGGTCCACGGGCCGATGTTATTACATTCCCTGCATATATTGTAAATGGCTACACCTTCCACACATTACAAAGAGAGGAAGGGAAACCTACGATGAACAGTGGAGTTATGGTCAAATCATCAAACTATCAAGAAGAAGAATTTGACTTTTATGGTCAGCTGGAAGAGATAATACAGTTACAGTATCCGGGAGTCCCTTCAAAACAAGTTGTGCTTTTCAAATGTCATTGGTTTAACCTAACTACCGGCACACAATCACATAAGAAATATGATCTTGTAGATATTAATCCGAAACGGTTATATCGAACCACCGATCCCTTCATTTTGGCAGAGCGGGCTATTCAGGTTTATTATGCCAACTATCCTGGTGCAACTCGAGATCGGAAAAATTGGTTGGCCGTATGTAAAACAAAAGCTAGAAGCACAATTGAGGAAAGGTGGATAGATGATGAAGAACCGTATCAACCCGAAGAAGCGGTTAGGGTGCCAACAATTGATGGGGAAACATTGGAAAACTTTCGGGATCCAAGCCGGGCAATTGTTGATGTAGATGAAGAGTTGGATAATGATGTCGAAACAGAGGAAGTTGAACTTGGAGTTGACACATGTTCTAATTCAGATGATTAAATTGTCTACGAGGAGGAAGAGAACAGTGATAGAGCAAGTGACCATGATGATGACATTTGAATTATTCACGGTTAGTAATTTATATATCTATATATAATATATTATATAACATGGTTACATTGTTTTATGTTAATTTATATAATTGTTTTTTTACACGTTTATAAAATCATCTTTGTTATAATGATAGTGTCAGGCTGATTTAAGGGAGACTGGAGCGATGATACACGATGCCTTCACACCCTTCATAACCGATTAAGGCCGGATGTTCTTTTCCTTGGATAGTTATTCAATTTCAAAGTTTTCATTATTTTTAGCATTCATTCTTATTTATAACATGGCTATTTCATTCTTAGCATCCTAATAAAAAAAAGGCTTTTTATGTATTTTATATCTCTTGCAATATGGTAATTATATATTTATGATAATTTTATTTTATTTCTATCTAAAAATAGTTGCAAATTACATGTGAGATTTGTGTGCACCCGTGGCCCTTCTACTACATAGGTCAAAATTCATCCTCTCAGGGCCAAAGCCAAGCCCCTTCTCTCCCAAGTCCCAATCACCCCCATCTATGCCTGCGCAGCTACCCATGCCCGCTATCGCCTCCACACTCCATCCCCACCGCCCCACTCCCACCATCATCGCCCCAGTCACCACCATTGTTTGCGGCCGATTCCAAGCTAGCAATTGTTCCATACCTGAATCCTTGGCACTAAACGAACCTGCCGGTTGCCGCATCGCGGCGGTAATGGCGTGACTAGGTTGGCACCAATAGGCGGGCAAAATCAACCACTTACAACTCCGGTAAGAATGATTTTCCTATCATTTGATGAAATTAATTGGTTTAATCGAAGATGATTGGTGATATAATTTGAATTCATTTGATTTTAGAATTGACATATTTACATGTAATTCAAATCCAACAAATGTTTTTGTGTGTTTTTATGTTCTGTGTAAAAAAAAATAAAAAATTGGTTACCTTGGAAATTTAATCAAATTGGAGGGAAATTCAATTGCTTTTCCGATCCAAAAGGAGGGAGATTGTATTTTAGTTTAGCGCCAATTGGGTTTAAGTGTTTAACTGCCTTCATCCACTATTATCAATTATGCTAGGCTTCTAAACAAAAAAATCAATTGTGCTGGGCAATTGGTAGTCGATCAGTACCTCCCATCTTAAGTTTTGTTGTTGTTGTTGTTGTTTTCATTTTCCTGATCAATCTATATTTCTTTTAAATTCAGGCTCTCGGATGTGTTTTCGTACAAGTAAGAAATGGCTCGACGAAGGTTTCTTCCCCCTACAGCCACTCGTGGTTCACCCCCTCCGGGCAGCAATCGAGGTTTACCCGCCTATGGCCAGGTGGGTTTTTCATCTAACCAAGCTGCAGGGAGAGGTGTGCGACTTGACTCCTCATCTACACCCATGGAGGGCTTTCCTCCAATTATCAGAGATGCTTCTGAAGTTGTTGGTGGAACAACACAAAATAACTTCAACTTCATCAATCAGAATTTACCGCAGGCAGCTGCAACTCTTGCAATTGGCTGTATTTCAATTTATGCTTATTAAACTACATGATTTTTTTTCGCCATTGATATATGCATTTAAAGTTAGTGTAATATACACTTACAAAGTAAGTTTCATTTGCACTACCTATATGATAAGAAAATTTTAATTGTTAGTTTAAAATACAAGTAACTTTCATTTGGACTTCTATAGTTGGCAGTGGAACAACACAAAATAACTTCAACTCCATCCATCAGAATTTACCGCAGGCAGCTGCAACTCTTGCAATTGGCGGTATTGCAATTTAAGCTTAGTAAACTATTGTTTCACCATTGATATATGCTTTTAAAGTTAGTGTAATATACTTACCAAGTAAGTTTCGTTTGGACTACTTATATGATAAGAAAATTTTCATTGTTACTTTAAAATACCAAGTAAGTTTCATTTGGACTTCTGCAGTTGGCGGTGGAACAACACAAAATAACTTTGACTTCATCCACAAAAGTGTGCCACATGCGGTTGCAACTCTTGCAATTGGTGGTATTGCAATCACTGCATGATTTGTTTCATCAGTGATCTATGCATAATAAAGTTAGTGTAAAGTGCCATGCAAGTTTTATTTGGACTACCTATATGATAAAAACATATTTATTCTCAGGTGTTGTTTCCGAAATGGTTGATCATGCTTCAGATGAAGACGATGACGGAGTTCTACCTAGAATAGGGTTTGACTACAACACATCAGAAGGCGAAGAGGATGACAAACCGATGCTCTCAACTGAACACGAATTCGGCCAATCGGAAATACGTAATGTGCTTGACTTTGTTTACATCATCTCACAAGTAAATGATTGTATTGGTAATTTCATATTTATGTTAATGGTAGCTTTGAAGATTCTAGAGTGGTTTTAGGGGAAGCGTATTCAATTATGCGTTCTCATTACAATGGATCATGGTCTTGCTGGAGCAAAATTCCTGTTGAAGAAAAAGACTTTTGGTGGAGAGAGTTTGAGGTAAAAAACAAATTAAGATTTCTGTTATCCTCTTTTTTTTTCATTTTGTCATGGATTATTTGATTAGCTAAAAAAGAAAAATAGATTTGTGGTTTCATAAAAATGCTGTGTTGATTGCTTTTTCCTTTTATTTACAGATTTTTTAAGCTTCTTGGTATTGCTTGAATTAAATATGAAATACTGTTGATTGAGCTATGTTCGTTTTTGCTGCATGTTTTGTTGTCCTCTGTTTATATTTCAGTAGCTAAAAGGAGAAAAATAGAGTAGTTTGATAAATTTGCTATCCTCTTTTGCTTTTGATGTCATGTTCAGGGCCGTTACGTCTGGAAAGACAAACATTCAGCTAAAGTCAAGGCAAATTGGCGTTTTAAATGTTCTCAATATTTGCATTCTAAGTTTGTCGAAGCAAGGCCTTCACTTAAGAGACCTACGTTTAAGAGACCTCATTTTGTGAGCCCTGAACATTGGGTAGACATGAAGAAGGAATTTCAAAGTGATGATTTTAAGCGCAAAAGTGAGACAAACAAGCGCAATAGAGCTTCTGAGGCTCGTGATGGAACTGGAATTTACACTGGTGGTTCTAAATCCGTGGCTGAGCATGTGGCTGATTATGTAAGTTCTTAATGACAAGGTTTTGCTTTACTCTTTTATGTGATTTTTTCTAACATGAATATGTTGCTTTGTATTAGGAGAAAGAACACGGTAAGCCAATGACACAAGAGAAGTTAATCAAGAGAACATATCAAAAGAAAGATGGGACATGGAGTGGATCCAGACCACAAATAGTCCTAGTATGTAAACTTGATGTTCATATTTTGCATTAGATAGCTTTATCAATCTATGTAGTTTGATTAATTTATATTCTTTCATAGGAACGCAACAAGGAGTTATATGACACATTTGTGCAGCAACATCCCGAAGGGGTAACACAAGAAGATATAGATAGGTTATGGGTCCAGGCGGTTGGTGGAAATAGAAAGGAATGTGTCTTTGGGGGAGGTGCTCTATATAGCAAGACACCTAATTTCCGAAACCCGCCAATCCATGGTTCTACACCATCAAGATCAATAAATATGAATACCAGTGAATTGGAGGATCTGAAGATAAAGATCGAGGAGGAGTTAAGGCAAAAGATCGAGGAAGAGGTTAAAAAAACAATGGAAAGTAGAATGCAAGAATTACTGATGAAGCAAAGAGATGATGATGCTATAGAGATTCAAAGGATGTTGGATATGCGGCCTTCTCGGTATGTACACCCTACTCCACAAATTGACACACCTTTTCAGTAATTGCTGACTTCAAGCCCACACATGTATGCTTCTCCTAGTCGTCCAGATGGGGGTTGTAGTTTACATACCTTCGGAAGCAACCGTGATTCTCATGCAACATTTCCTCGGCAACTACATTCCTCGTCCACTTATTTGAACACTTCGCGACCTAGCAATGTTGGTGTTCCTCATACTGTTCATTTTGATATTGCTAATAGTGGTCTTGCTGGTAGTGTTGTTGTTGGTAATATTTCTGCTGCTCCTGGTGTGTTTGGAGACAAGGGTGGTGGTCAAGCCAGAGGTTAAAAAGCTCCATACTTGTTAGTTGTCAGTAACATTTTATAATTTTCCATCTTGTTGAAACCTCCGTACTTTAGATTTCAATTTGCTATTTTTATTAAAGTTAGGATATTTAATTTGGGTTTGTAAGTGCTTGTGTCGAGCCTTAATATTTGCATTTTAGCTTGTTTAATTTTAAGCTCATTTCGAGCATATGTTTTTGGGTTGTAAAGCCTCTGAATGTTAATGTAAATATTATTACAATTTCTAATTTTCAGCTGTTGAATTTATATTATATTTTTTTTATTTTTTAAAAATATTATATATACTATTTTTTGTAATTAATAATTCATAATGATCTAATATTTTTTTAAAATTATATATTAGCTGGAAGAAATCAAAAGCAAAAAAACAAAAAATATATTAAAGTTAAAAAAAAAGTAAAAAATACCCACGTACCCACGTTGTTGTATCAAAAATAATTATTAATTGAATTCATTATTTTAGTTTTGATTAAATGGGTGAGATTTTAACCATGACAAATACCAACAGTGAGAATAGTGGGCATAATTTCCAACGCCATTTATATCCACAGATGGCTTTTCATTGGAATTGTCCCACAAAACTCTATATTAGTTGGTATTAGCCACAATATTAGTTGTTGTTAACCCCTATTATTCTAGTAGTGGGCCTATAAATAGGCATAAGGAGCACATGTTGTAAGTGAGCGAGCAAGATGAGTGCTCCTCCAAATGAGTGTGAGTCTAGTGCATGATTGATTGAGCATGATGGTGTCTCAATCACACGAACGTGGAGTCCACCAAAGAGTGAGGTTAATCTCTTGAGTCGAGTGGTGTACGTGAGTCTTGTATTTGTGAGAGATGTACTTGTGTACACAATATATAATACAAGTTCACATTTGTAAGTGGAGCCTGACCCATCCAAGTCACACGTGATCGAGTGAGTAGCTACCCATTTTTCCCCAACACGTTTCTCCCTGGCAACCACCTTCCGATTCGCGAAGAATCCATCAACATCGGAGGGGAGAGAAGGCTTGTCGTTGGCGTCGGGGGGGGGGGGGGGGGGGGGGGGGGAGTTCCCATGTCGCAGATCCACTGTTTTTTCTCAATCTCCTTGTTCGTGAGAGACCGAGAGAAGAGCTGACGGGCTTCGAGTAGGAGGAGGAGAGAGCGTCGAAGACTTGATCGTCCGTAAGAGACTAGAGAGAAGAGGTTTGAGACTTCAACAATGGAGAATGGAATTAGGGTGCTCATCACAAAAGCAAAAGGACAAGGGTAAAAGGGTATTATGAATTTTTTTTGGACATTTACTTAAAAGTGGTATTAGGGTGGACATTTTATAAAATGGTTATATAAAAATGGACATTTTGTCAAATTATTTCTTACAACAATGCTGCTCTTCTTATTGGGGAAAATAGGTATTTGAACCAACTTAAAATTATGAAATTTTAACTTGGAAAATTTTGGGCTTATTTGTGGTGGTTGTCGACATGGTTAGAGATGTCATTAAGTAAGGTGGAACCGATTTTGGATGAAATTATTTTAATTTGAATCAATTAATATTTTATTTTTAACAAACAAGCCGTCCAAAATACGGGTAAAGTTCTTTCTACAACTAGTTGCGTCGCCGCGTGCTTTGCATGCGGAGACTCAAGCTAATTGAGTATGACCACAAGTAGTACTTGGAAGCTAACTAATTCACTGTAACTATATCATATATTATAATTCTATTTAGTTGTATGACTATGATCCATAACATTATAGAATTACTAATCGAACAAAGATGAAAAGCCAATCAATGCACGAACAAAACCATAGACCAACAACTCATTTGCAAATTCAATATGCAACATAGAAGCATAATGTCGAAGACTGAAGCTCAGGTTTGGCAATGTTTAGCAAAAAATGTTTAAAGTCAACTACATATCCAAAAATAAAAAGTTCAAAACCAACAAATACATACACAATGATGCAGTGGTGATAATGAATCAAAATGACAAGTCCAAAATCGACAAGCAAAATTTAGCGCTATGAAGAGTAAATAAACCTGCCTTTATATTTTGGCCAGCCTGCCTCATGAGCCAAATCGAGGGCCTATAAAAATCCACACCTCTAATTGCATTCAATAGCAAGGGCTTAGTTGTGTTCTCGGCTTTCGGCTCAGCAATTGCACCTAAAATCAAGTCAATTTTCTTGACAATCACTTAAAAATTCAGCAGCTCCAACATGAATTTACAATATAAATTCACTTTTGCGTTGCGAATTAAAGTGCAGGATAAAAAAGAGTGAACTAAACATAGAAATTAGGCACTTGGGAAAAGAGTGACTTGAACAAATAGATAGCAATAGGTTTAAGAAGGTAAATCAAGATATAAAAACTAATCCTTATATTTAAACCCTCACCTTATAATGAGAAGATTTCAAAACAAAATATTGCTTCTCTGTAATCAGATTTAATCCCTTAAAACATCATTAGAGCAATCACAAAATCTTTACTCTTCCTATATTTTTTTCTGAATAAATTTATAATTTTCTCAGTCATTCTAAATACCAACATCCAAAGGAAACCTACAAAATGACCCTGTAAATTTTTTGAATATATATACCTTACAAATTATTGTTCATTTTATAAGAACTAACAAAGTTATAAGTAAACTAGTTAGGTTTTTTTACATTCATATTTGGATTATTTACAAGTGGAAACAAGGAGCCTTAATTCTTCACAAAAAAAATGCGGCATGATTGTCGATAAAAAAATATAAACTAAGTGTAGAAAATTTGAAACTGAAGACAATATGTCTAAATCAACAAATCTATATATCTATATAAACTCTTAATTTAGAAGAGTTCATGCTAATGTGTCAACATTAGAGAGATTTTAGGGGTTTTGACCAATTATAATTTTCTTTTTTCTCTTTAATCTTTTTTTTTAATTCTTCTTTTTTCTTATTTTTCTTTTAATCTATATCTATATTTATATCTATATCTATATCTATATAACTACTTAATTTCGTATACCTTTGGTTGACGTGGAAGTCTCCCGCTCCCCGCACTATTCTCCTCCCGACCCAATCATCTTTTTTTTTTTCCATTTTTTTTTCTCCCACATCTCTTTTGGACCAAGACTGCTAGGGTTCCTTTGCCTGTTTCCAATCCCGTCTTCCTCCTCTAGCGGCTCGCCCCTCCTCTGATTCCTCCCCTCGACCTCCCAGTCCCGGCTTCAGTCATCTTGCTCCGTCGATTTCAGTTCTTCCTCCTTCGCTCGGTTCCATCGCTCTTCCTCCTCCGTTCCTTCACGCTTCCTCCTCCGTCGGTAAGGTTATACACCCTCGTCCTAATCTTCGTCTTTCTCCACTCCGCTTTCGCCTTCGATTATGATCGATTCCATGTTGGTCGCCGCCTGCTTGAGGTTGCTTCTCTGCCCCCCCCCCCCTCCGCTTTGCTCTCTTGATTTTTTGTCTTCTTTCTTCTTTTGCCCTTGATAACAGATCTCAAAATCGGTCATCCATATTGATGAAATTTCTTGCTCTCGCATCCATTTTACTGGCGACGAGCGTGGGTGGCCCGCAGTGAATGGCGTCAACGATTGTTAGTTCGCACGAATAGGTATTTGTCCTTACTTTCATTTCAATTTTCCGAAATTTAGGATTTAGGATTTGGATTTGGGAATTTCGTGAATTGCTTTGGAGATTTGATTGGATTAAAATTTTGAATTTAGGGTTAGAGATTAAAATTTTAGATTGAGGATTTAATGCCCTATTTTTGTTGATTACAATTTTGGATTTATGGTTACAGATTAGAAATAGCATCAATGATTTCGTATTTAGGGTTAAATATTAGAAATAATGTCCTATGCTTGCTGTTATTTAATGTCCTGTTTTTTTTTATTACAATTTTTACCATGTTGGTTTCTTCTTTTCTTTGTGTTTGCGGTTTCTATAAAGCATCCTTCTCAAGGCATTTCACAATAGTAAGGTAAAGGCATTTCACAAATGAATGTGAGCTTGAAGATATACATTCTTCCTATGACATGATTTATTAAGTTCGGTGCTTTGCTCTTGGAAGAATGCTTCAGTGTTTGAGAATATGAATTCCTTTCAACTTTCAATTTTTAAACCTATTGTAACATCTTTCCCAAGTTGGCCTATTGCTTTTTTTTTTATTGTCTTACTATACTGCTGTGTTATGCTTTTTTGTTCTCCTGGTCATTTCTATCATTTGTGAGCATGTATATTTCTATCTTTTATGATGTGTTTTGCTTCTTTGCCCACCCAATCAAGTGTGAAACAATGTGATTTCAGACACTTAGGATAATCTAGGAACCTGGTGTTGAACAGCTTAAGGAGCGTATCTTCAATGAGATTAATGATTCGTTGTCTAGAAGAGCGTGTGAAGAGGGTTAGACCAATGTGTTAGCTGCTGCTCTTGGCTTCCCTCTTGAAGAATTTAGTGTCAAGGTTATTTGGTTTTGTACTATTTCTCTTTTATTTTCTACACATTTGGAGGCACACTTTTGTTCATCACTAACACATTTTAGTTAATTGGCATTAATTTTGAATTTGCTTTGTTTTTAGGTGTTGCCAACTATTGTAAAGCTTTTTTCCTCCAGTGATTGAGCTGTGCGAGACTGCGAATGGCCTTGTTGCTACACATTGACCAATATGGAGAGTCATTAACTTCACAATTTGTTGACGAGCAAGTATGAAAACAATGATGTGTCTACCTTATGCCCTTATCCATTTGCACTCTTGTGGGAAGCAGCATGATTTATGTTCAGTTCTATATGCATGTCAACAAAATTGCTCTTTTCTTTGCTGACTATCTTTAATAATATATTCTGTTGTTGCTTATGATCAGGTATATCCTCACATTTCTACTGGATCTTCAGACACTTTAGCATTCCTTCAGGAGCTTACAATAAAATCAATGCTTATTTTGGCTCCTAAGGTATAATTTTCTCTCAATTTATGATATTTGGGATGTTGCTGTGTTACACATAAAATAAGTCCAGCAATATTGATTGATTCCACCATATGAGATTTAACACAAGGTATTATAGTTTGAGTTTCCCCGTGACCTGTGGGTATGAGTAGCTTTCAATTTCTTTCCTGCTTACAAACCTTAGTTTCACAGTGGTAGGGGTGATGAAATTCCCGTGAACCGTGGTTATAATTTGTATTTCTTTTTCTTCCAATATGAGGGAAAACACTTCAATTTGGTTTTTTTGCCACCATATTCTTCTTCTCCGTAATGGCAAGCTATGGGCGCATCCGAAGAGCGTGAGAAGTCTCCAGATTTTGCCCACAAGCTCACGGGTTAAGTATCTTACTGCCTCCCAGGGTTATGACTACGTCGAGGCCGTCGATTGCTTCAGTCGTGCCCTAGATATGAGGTTTATCCCTAATTTATGTCTTCCTTAATTTTGTTTCTAAAATTCAACATCTTCAATTCTGTTCTAAATTTTAGATTTGTAATACCCATCAAGAACAGTAGGATATGCAGTCTACCACTTGCTTCTTTTCAGATTGATGGTTTGATGCCAAGTGCTTGCGCTTTAATTTTTCATACACCCGTACTAGAGATTATCAAGTGTATAGCTAGAAATATACATTTCCCCTCATTCTTCCTATGGCCTAATTTATTAAGTTGGGTGCTTTGCTCTTGGAAGCATGCTTCAGTGTTTAAGAATATGGATTCCTTTCAACTTTCAATTTCTAAACCTATTGTAACATCTTTCCCAAGCTGAACCATTGCTTTTTTTTTAAAAAAAATTTGTCTTACTGATTGTATTATGCTTTTTTGTCCTCCTTCTCATTTCTGTCATTCAATTCGTAAGCATTTATATTTCTATCTTTTATTATATACAGTGAAGTGTGTTTGTCTTTTGAATGGGTTTTGCTTCTTTGTCCATCTACTCAAGTGTGAGACAATTTGATATCAGACACTTCTTGATTTTGCGGAATGAGTTGCAATTTGTATAGCTTCTTTATCATTCTGCTTCGTCACATTTTATTCAAGTAATTTTCTAAGTGGTTACAATTCCTGCACCTTATTTTGTTACTTGAAGGTCCTAATTCTGATTTAAAAAATTGCAGACTCCAAAAGCTACCTTAGACAATTCCGAGTAGGTATATCTAACGATGGAGGAAGAAATCCAAACCTGTGGATATTAGACATTGCTACAGAGGGGATGTCTTCTCTACTTAACTGGGAGGAGTTGTCTATCTCTTGTGAGTTTGGTCATGTTAGATAGGCTGCTAGCTTTCTTTATGTCCCTCTCCCACATTTAATATCATGTTTTGCTCTTTTGTTTGCTTTGTTGGGTCCACATGATATCGCACTTCATATAGGGCTGTTGGAAATCTTACATTCCATACACTTGATTCCCTCCCATTTCAGGGGAAGTGCAAGTTTACAATATTTCTTTCAGTACATCTTTGCATAAAAATACTTCAACTGAACATTTTGTTTGGTTCTATCATAATAGGGAAGTAGGAGTGGATGTAAAGGATTTGGATATTGCATGCGGAGGGATTATGATGAATTTGAGTGAGACTTTGCTTCTAAAAAACAAAATCTGTATCATTTCTCCACTTGCAATGAAAGCGTAAAATACATTTCATGATATTAAATTAGGTTACTGCCGATTGTTAACTCCTAAATTTTCATTTCTGTCATTCTATTTTTTAAATTCTGCAACTGTTACTCTGTTTTTAAAATCCAGTTCTTTAATACTGTATTTCAGAAATTTGGTGGTTGCATTTCTAAATTTGAGTTCCCTTACTGCACGGATTAAATTTCAGCATCTTTGAATCTCATACTGGAAGCTGAATCTGGGAGAGATTGTCACGAGTCATGACTATTCCAACAATTGGTAAGTTTCTCTCATTTGATTACCTCAAGCTAGAATCTGAAGCTTGTAGAAAGTGAGGGAATGAGGAAAGTATGATTTGTTCATTCTTCATATCCTTTACTTATTTTTTTAAACTAAAAATCTTTATGTTCTCTATTTCGTTGTTTCATTTTCTTTATTATTCTATTAAGCTTGAAAATTTTCCCTGCTGAACTTATTATATGAGCGATTGAACGCCTTTGTGATAAGA
Source organism: Persicaria maculosa (assembly GCA_963922045.1). Lineage (NCBI taxonomy): Eukaryota > Viridiplantae > Streptophyta > Magnoliopsida > Caryophyllales > Polygonaceae > Persicaria > Persicaria maculosa. The sequence goes on from OY998254.1 coordinate 52,853,848, forward strand.
TGGTAAATTTACTTTTGGATATTTCTTAGGAATCACAGTTACTGCTATTCCTTTCTGCCTTCTTTATTATTCCTTTCTTGAATTTAAGTTTTGATTTTACATCATATTTCCAGGAGGCATCTGTGCGAAAGGTGGCAATGACGAAGTTACTAGAGTGTTACCACCATTATTGTATAAGTGCAGTGAAGAGCAAATGGAACTCAATTAATTCTTTGAACAAATCCCACATTTAATATCATGTTTTGCCAATCATCATGTTGATGATTTACATTTTGTCCAATACGGAGTACTTTTGTTTGTAGTTTTGGTAAGTCATTTTTTTGTACTTCCAGGCACAATAGACACAATGTTCTGATCTTGAACAGAAGTTGAATACTTCTAATATTAAGGTATTTCACATTCTTGGGACTAATAAAATTGTGTTTAACATGGAGTGATAAATGGTGAATTGGTGAACTTGACTGATTGTATTTCAAATACCCCCGTCTTTTTTCCTGAATCCTGATTTCTTATAACTGAAGGGGCCTGAAGGAGTCAAAAGTAGAAGGTTTAGTGGATGATGTGCTGGTGACTGGGAAGCAATAGGAAACTGGTGTTCCAGAGCCATTGTATGGTGCATATGTGTTTGTTTGTGCCCAAACAAATAGTGATAAGAAATGCGGCATTTGTGGCCCCATCCTCATCGAGAATGCAATCCAGAGAGTTGACTGAGCAGATTTCTATTTATGCTTGCTCACACATTAGTGGACACAAGTATGCAGGAATTGTGATCATTTTTGGCACAAGCTCTAAGGGAAAAGTTAATGGCGAATAGTAATATAATTCCTTTCTTCAATTGGTGATGTGTGCCAAAAATGTGGTTTGTTCATGCATTTCACTGTCACCTACCACTATTTGGACCCGGGACTTATATTCATGGGTTTGCAGGTTTGGGTATGTCATTCCCAATGATATTCCCGCTTGATTGATCAATATATGGGTAGATGAGTGATCTTTGACAAGCTTTGGATGTATATTATCTCCCTTTAACTTTCTATTTCTTTTATTGCAGTTATTGATCAGGTTTGAGTGTATTACCACAGAGACTTGACATGATTGCTAATAATTTGAGAGCTTGTGAAAAATGGTAGGGGCCAAATGGGTTTGTACAAGGAAGACTGAATAAGAGGGTGAAAAGGGAAAACACCAAAAGAAGAACTTGAAGAAAGTAAAGGAGATACCTCAATAACCCAAAAGCAAAGAGGTCAAGGAGAACATTTTAGGCTGCTGCCAAGGTGTCAACGGAGTGTCATGCTATCAACATTCAACACCCACGTTCAGCAGTGAACGGTGAAGCTGGCGAAGCAAAGCCCAAGGAAGACTGTCGACCGTCATGTCTTATTGTGGCACTTGCAGTTTGTTACGTTATTTTCAATATTATTATGTTCAAGCAGATTGTTTGTTTCGTTTTTTATTTGGAACTCATATTTCGGTTGTTTTACTTCATCCTTTGGAATTTGGTTGTTGGTTGATTATATAATAAAATAATTTATTTAATACCGATACGGCGGTACCCCTTCATTCAATAACAATGTTGCTTTTTTAGACTTTTCAAACATTTGTTTATATTGTACTTGGTCTTTTTTTTTATCGCATCCGCGCCATGGCGCGGGTATAACGCCAGTAAACTCTTAATTTAGAAGAGTTTATGCTGAGGTGTCAACATTAGAGAGATTTTAGGGGTTTTGACCAATTATAATTTTCTTTTTTCTTTTTAATCCTTTTTTTTTAATTCTCCTTTTTTCTTGTTTTTCTTTTAATTCTCTTTTTTTTCCTTTAATCCTACTAACTATATAAACTCTTAATTTAGGAAATTTTATGCTGAGGTGTCAACATTAGAGAGATTTTAGGGGTTTTGAACAATTATAATTTTCTTTTTTCTTTTTAATCCTCTTTTTTTTAATTCTCCTTTTTTCTTATTTTTCTTTTAATTCTCCTTTTTTTTTCGTTAATCTTACTAACTATTGAGCTTAATTCAAAACATTAAATTCAATCTAATATAACTATTGGGCTTAACTCAAATTCATTTACTAACTATCTATATCTATATACTATATTAATTTATGCCACATGTCCTCTCCATGTTCAAAGTTATTTTTGAAAATATTATTTACACAATATCATTTTATTATGGTAACTATATTTTCTAATATTATTTTTTTTCAAAAATATTCTAATATTATTTACCCAATATTATTTGAGGTTACATTTTTTAACCAATGGGATTAATTCAAAACTTTTATCTTTCACTATTTATGATTTATTTTTCTTTGTATCTCTTTAACCCAAGTGTATTTTTTCTATTATTTTTAACACATTTACTAATCAATGGGTTTAATTAAAAATATTGAATTAAATTTAATGTCTATGATTTACCTATATCTAAATATTATTTATAAAAAAATCTCCCCATCGTACTAGTTAGAGTTAAATCGGAACAAAGTCACTTTGACAGGAAAAAAAAGAAAAAACACACAAATAACAACTAAATAGAATTTAAAAATTAACAAATTAAATCTAAATTGAGAACAAAGTAATATTGACAGGAAAAAAACGCTCAAATAACAACCAAATAGTTTTTAAAAGTATCAAAATAGCTATACCAAATCACTTAGATTGTAGGTATGGATAAAGGGGTAAGCACAAACTATTTTTGTCATCAAATCAGCACTTGTCATATACTCGTAAATATTGAAATTTTGTCAAATAAATATGACATTGAAGAAGACCAGTACCGCATGTTCAAACTAAGCCAACTATTGTTCTATTCAACTTGAATGATCATATATTCATGTCATAAGAACAGAGCACCTTTGTTGTAAAGGAGTGTCTTAATTCCATACTGAGACAAGCCAATACAATTGCTTCAACAAAAAATTATTCATAAAATCACCCATTATAAAAAATTGGAAAACATAACCATTAAATCAACTTGATTAGTAAATTACTATTCATACCTTAGAATTCGTCTAGTGAGCCATTAAAAAGGAAGAATTTGTATATTCATCCCACATGTAAACTGATTGACGAGTTGATTTTTATAAACATTTTATCAAACAATTTGAGTGCCTCTTTAAATGAGGGTAGTAATCTAATGTAATTGTAAAAAAAACCTCTCTTGAAAGCATTTTATCGAGCAGTTTAAGTGAATGTTCAAATCATATTTATAAATCCTAAATTTAAAGAGTTTTGAACCTGAACAAACTTCATATAAAACATCAAAATACAACACACGTATAGTCACAATAATTTCTTAGCTGGTTGTTTGTAATTGGTGAGCTTTTTTCCCGTTTGATATAAAAGTTTGACGTGTGAGGGAAGCATATCAAGATTTAATTTTTAAATATAATCCAAATCAAGCAAAATAAACCACCGAAGGAAACAGTAAGGAACTAATTTCTTGAAGAATGATATAGTTTGCAGGACATAGGGTTCACAATATGGGGCAAAATCAACTCCAGAAACCAAATAAAATAGCAAAAGACTTAAATTTACCTCATGATTCGACATTTTGCTTCTAGAGGTGATTGCAGTCGTTATCTAATTGGTTCCCCTAAGAGTTGAGAGGCACCGACTGCCGAACAAGTCAATGACAGAGAGAGAAAGCTAGAGGATGAGGATCGAGGCAATGAGGAAGATAAATGCAAGTAGGGAGGAAGAGGCGGCGACAATCACCATCAGTAACAACTGGAGAAGCATATACAAGAACATTTTAAGGAACATGGAGACAGTAAATAGAGATGAAGGAAGTCCGATAGAAAGGCAGGAAACGTAACAGGAGGAAGAACCATGACTTGATAACAACAAAATACCTATTGAGATTGATTTAGATAGTGATTAGAGCATGCTATTGACAGTTATAATATGCAGAAAAACTGTAAAGGGCCCAAGGCAATGCCAAGTGGCATATCCCTCTCCTACCTCTGCACCGCTTCCCGTTAGTGCAGAGACTGTCCAGTTCGGTGCTATAGCATAGCAATTTCCTCGTGGTGGTGCGCTAACCACGACATCATCATATCATATCATCGCTTGCCTGATGGTACTGGGCTATCATATCATGCTCATATCGACTCGATTGACTCAGGGCAAACCCGATGGGGCTGGGCTACCCTATGACCATAGCAAAGACTCTAGGACTATCACAGATAACGGCCGTTCTGTTTCAAACACACATAGTAACCATATGCTCAGTTCAATTTAATCCTAGCATGATACTACATGGCATGCTTTAATATGCAACAAAACTACACATCACATGACACATCAGGCAGGAGGTCCAAGTTACTGAGTAAGTCCTGTAGGATACTTACCTAAAGATGCATAACAACAAGATAACACAAGCAATGACCCAAATGCAAGTCTAAAGCAATCCAAAGGTAATACACACCTATCATCAAGCCATTTCCATAAGCTACCGGACCAACATTCATACATACGAAACCCAAGTTCTCAACATACTCAAAACCATTCGATAGTAAAACAATTTTCCAAAACCTTTCGGATACGATCAACATCAACCAAAATCATTCTTCCCAAAACTTTCCAACTCTTAAATCTCAAGTTAAATCAACTTAGAAAATCAACAATTCCTTTAAAGTCATACTTAGCCAAATCCTGACATTAAACATTTAGACCTTAGAACCAATCTCTCAAAATCATATTATAGAAATAATTCCGGCATTTTATTTCAAAACCTTTATATAAATAAATTCTGATATTAAATCACCAAAACAATTCTATTTTAATAACTTACATTTATAAAACAACCAAACCAAATTACTTTACCATTTCTAAACTCATATAAAAAAAATACATAATCTAAATTCTATTACTTTCAAAACAATTTCCTAATATAAATTAATAAATCCAGAATTTTACATTTATAAGGTTAGAAATAATATAACAACAATTCTAACATGCCTACATTAATATAATATAAAACCAAGGCAATATCAATATAAAATACTATAATATAAACTAACAACAAAACCTTTAATAATACAAGACCCCTCAGCCTAAGATGTAACCCGGAATAGCTAGCCCAAACCCGAAGCCCAAACCGAGTCCAGTAAAAGAAAGAGAGGAAGGAGGATCCAGATTCCCAATCCCTTCCCAAAAACTGAAACCCGGTTAAAATGATATAACCCGTATGCTGATGTGAGCCTAATTTGCCATGTTTTATACTATCTTTTATATCGATTTATGTATACATTTCATACATTTGGGTTAGAAAAATACATAATTTTGTGTAGTTTATGTTTATTTGCATTATATGGAGGTCTACACAAGTTTTTGTTATATTTCGCAGAAATCGGACGCACTTTGGAGCTTAAAGGAAAAGTCATGAAGAAGCTAAGAACGGTGCAGCTGAAGAAAAGACCATTTTTCTCCATTCATCGTTCTACATCAAGCTGTGATGCCTTCATGAGAGTTTTAGCCCTCGAAAATAGCTTTCCAACGCATGGTCATATGCGTCAATCCGACGAACAAGGACTCGGGAAAGTGTGTTTCAAGAACGAAGCAGAATGCTGAAAGCCGACAGAGTTACTTGAAATCGACCAAACTGGTCGATATCGACCAAATTCTACTCGATTTTCACCGAGTTGTCAAGAATCGAGCAGAGCTGAGGAACTTAGTCGATATCGAGTTGTTTTACTCGATATCGAGTAAGACATATCGAGTCAGAGACCCCGGAGTCGACAAGCGAAGCTAGGAGCTAAACATCTTACTCGATGTCGAGGAAATTTACTCGATGTCGATGAACAATCAATTCAAATTTGCTCCTGGAGGCCGGAATCGAGTTGCTGAGCAGAAGACGAGAAAAGTGCTAGTCGATATCGAGCAATCCTACTCGATATCGAGTTGACCCAGGCGGCGGATTCCGAGCTTAACCGACTTCTTGTTAAGTTTCTATCCCGAATCCAATGGAGATATTTTCAAGATCAAATTCTATCAAGTGCTATCAAGAGGAGAAGACATTTATCTACATTAGATATATTTTCTTTAGAGATTTATTTATTTATTTCCATGTTTTATCTTAATGTTATTAGATAGATAAATATAGATATAGATATAATTTCTTTCCTAGAATAGCTAGGGAATGAAGCCTATAAATAAAGCCTTAGAGGCTGATTTCCATTCATTCAATTTCAGTTACAATTAGTTACATAGAGAGAGAGAGAGGAGGGAGAGACGAGAGAGAAGGAGAAGGAAGGAGACGAACGGTTGTAAGTTTTAGTTTATTTTATGTTAAAGTTAATTTCTTTTATTATGGTTTGTTTCTAATTTCCTTCTTCTAGGGTTGGGGTGATCCCAACATAGATATGTGTGTTTGATTTATAAATCCATGAATTTATATGTCTTTATCATCATCTACCTATGTGCTTAATCCTTTGCGAGAGTTGAGGAAATTCCTTATTCATGATATTAAAGCGAAAGTGATCTTATTATGAATTGGATAGTAATTAGGGTTTATTTGCGAGAGCCGAACTAATCCTAATTAAGAAAAGGTAGAAATAAATTAGGTTTTTATGCGAGAGCCTCTATCACCTAAATTTTTGGAATTTGCGAAAGTCGATTCTTTGATATAAAGCATGCATCTTTATGTGATTTATGATCTGCACATATGTTTATTGTTGTGGTGATCCCTAACCTTGGAAGTTTGCATCTTTATTTGTTTTATTTTATTATTTTTATTCGGCACATATTCTACTCGATATCAAACCACCATTCTCTCTCCATCCCTTGACATCGACTCCTCTATTCTTTGTCGACAGCCACCCTCATCACCTTTTCCCGCTATTCCTGAACCCTTAAACACACTAAACCTAGAACCGCTGACTTCTCTCCTGAGGACGAACCTAACTCCACTATCCTATAGCGGGGTCTTGACTACAAATTTATTTGGTCAAGAAACCCTCTCGTCAAATTGGCGCCGTTGCCGGGGAGATATCAATCGCGCCTAGCTTAGTTGTGTTTAAGGTTCAGAAAAGTTCATCCCTTTTTCTTACCCTATCACATACCCTACCACCACCTACCTCATCGGTACCAACTGGGTGCCAATCTTTTGCTACTAATTTGTGTTCTTAATTGTGATTTCAAAGCTTAGGTACAAAGATGGAAGACTTTTGGGAAGGGGACTCCGAATGGGATAGATGGGTCCGAAATATGAGACGGAGGAATAGGATCGCAGTGGAGGAGGCACGATTAAGGGAAATAGCCCGGCTGGAGGACTTAGTCCGAAGACTTGAGGCTTCCTATCGTTCTAAAGGATTAGAGCCTCCTTCTTATGAGGAAATTGAAGCTATGGAAAGTGATGAGGAAGAAAAAGATTGGAACGAACAATGGGTACTCCCACGGTACATGAGAGAAACAACGCCAATCGATGTCGACTATCCCATAGTCGACGTCGACTATCCCATAGTCGACGTCGACCACATTACAGAAACCCAGGTATGTCCTTCCCCGATCTCGATTCCACCTTTGCAATTTATCTTTGAAAAACCATTTGAAGGACCCCAAGAAGAAGAAGCACTAGAAGAGAAGAAGTTGGACATTGTTGCCCAGGGCATTCCAAGATCGCTTTTACCTTCCAAAGTGAAGGCTATCCCTGATGATTTTGAGCAACCGATGTTCATCTTCAAGTATGGGGTCCTAGAAAAGTGGCATGAAGCTCCGGATGATGAGGTGGAAATATCTCTTCCCACTCCACCGTTTTGCTGTGGTAGAGACGCGCTGACGATAAGGAGGAAATCGAGAATTGCAATAAAATATAAGTAAGGCAAACCAGATTCCGTCCCTTGCAAATGATTACAAGACCTCCTCCTGATGTAGCAGCGGGAAGTCAGGATCGATCCACGAGGAAGCATGTCAGCGGATCCTAGGCATCTGTAAATCTCACAGACAGAAAGACAGAAATAACAAATAAAAGCAGAAAATAAAGCAAGCAACAGAACCTACTCAATATTGACAACAGTAACTCGATATCGACTAAACTCAGCGACAACAGAAACTCAGAATCGACAAACAGGCAGCAGACTTAGCAAAAGTAACTCGATCTCGGCAAAGTCTCCTCGATATCGAGTAAGCCCTACTCGATATCGACAAAACTTCCTCGGAATCGACTAGCAACAGAAACTTAAAGATGCAGATTTTCGAACACAGAACTCAGATTTCGATGAATAAATTCAATAAACTAAGGTCTTCCAAGGCCAGGGTATCAACACCACAACGATAACCATGCAAAATAACATATAAAGGCATAAAAGATCATGCTTTTCATCAAATAACTTTCGTTATTAACAAATAGGAATATAGAGGCTTTCGCATAAACCCTAATTGTTACTAACCCTTTTCACATAATTAACCCAAGTTGCATCAAGATCACTTTCGCTTCAAGAAAACAAACAAGGATCACCTTCAACTTTCGCAGAAGAATCATGCTCGTAGGGATAGAAGATGAATTGCATAAAAAGATTGTACCTTTACCGCATCATCTCACATGGCTACCGTCGGGCTCACCCCGACCCCAGAAGTGGGTGGACTACTCGCTCTTCATTATCAAGAAAGACATCAATAATAAAAGGAAATAACTTTGCATTAAATAAAACTAAAAAGAAAGCTTACAACCGAACAAGCCAAATCCGCTTTCGCTTTTCCACCTTGCTCGCCACAAACTCTCTCTTTCTCTATGTAACTACTTACTTCTTCTCTCTGAAATTGAATGCTTAAAAATCAGCCCCTAGGGTTTTATTTATAGGCTTCATTCCTTGCTAATCAAGGTAAGAAAGTCTATCTATATCTATATCTACTTACTTAAGATAAAATAAATGGAATAAAAGAATTAAATCCAAAAAGGAAATATATCTAAAGTAGGTAAATCCTCCATGGAGTTGATAGATCTTAGTAGGTCTTGATAGATGTGGATAGAATCGGACAACTTCGGATCCAAGCAAGCCCAACTCGACTCGGATAGCTCACCGCGTAACGCGGCCCAGGAAAGATCTCCTCGATATCGAGTAAACTACTCGATATCGAGTAAGGTCCTGGAGTCGGGTTGGCTTCGTCTCTCAGCTTCTCGATCAAGCTCATACTCGACCAGGCTTGGGTGCAAAAATCTTGTCGATGTCGAGTAACGGTTCTTGATATCGAGTAACACTTGACCTCAGCTTGATTTGTCTTGGTTCTGCTGCTCTTTGACTTTGGACTTCTGTAGTTGACTTCCGAGCTTTTCTTCCCTTCTCAGAACTGTTGTAAATTGCTTCGAATTCTGCGAATTTAAATATAAACTGGTGTAGATTCCATAATTTGGCAAATAAACATAAACTACATAGATTCTGTACTATTCTAGCCCAAATGCATGAAATGTATGCAGAAAACGACATAAAAGTAACTATAAAACATGGCAGATTCAGCTCACAACAAACACCCCATACTTAAGCTTGCTTGTCCTCAAGCAATACTTTTAATTGTCATTCAGGGGAAGAAATCAAAACTCTCAACATCTTAGATTCATTCTCATATATCCCTGCAATCAATTACCATCCTCGAAAAGGTACTAATGTCACAAATCTATGCATGTGCAATTAAAAAGCAACATCTACTCACAAAAGGAGGGTTATGCAAAACAATTCTTATGTGACAAAGCATTAATAATCAAGAGGACTTTAATTTAAGCTCAATAAGGAGTAGATTGGTAAAAGGCTAAAGGTGGGCAATTTTTGGCCATGTGGTGCTAATAATCCGGGGAAATGGAGTATTTCCAAACTTTCTTAACCACATCCCTTCTTCATAAGATTCATCACCTTTCATAATGCTTTTATCAATAATATGCTTTTACCTCTCTAACCTCATCACTTCCTACTCGCGAGTCGCAAACATGGGTGTCATGAATGGCCCCGGATACTTAGTGCTTTGGACTCCTCACCTTAGTGTCCCATCTCACTGAACTATTATCTCAGCAAGCAGGGTCGATCTACCTTTATCTCCTGAGGTGATCGGATTTTCTTTCACTCATTAAATTTTCCATATTTTTTCAAATAATTTCCTACCAAACTCCAAATATGATAACAACAACACAACAACCATATAACAATCTCCATAATGTGACATTATTCTCAACATAGTCCCCGGATAGGAAATAAGGTAAAGAATGACAATATTTAGAACATGTGGAGCAAATATGAAATAAGGCTCAATATGGCTTTTGTGATGCATAAGCATAGGTAAGGCTAGGATATAAAAATATGAGCATTATATGGAAATATAAAGTCCTCCATCATCTTATCATGCAACATGTCAAAAGAAACTTCAAATTTTATCTCTTTTCATGGTTTTCAAGAAAATATGCATTTCATTGTGACTTCCCTTTACTAGGCAATTTCATGCTATATCTCTAATGAATCTAATTTTGCATCGTCGAGTTCAATATTAAACTTCCATGACATTAATCAAAATTTTCAATGGGGGTCATTTTTCAAACTTCGAAAAACATGCATATAAGCCCATAAATCAATAATGAATTCCAAAATAGCCATGTATAAGCAATTCAAGAAATAAACTTCAAAAGTGCACACATAATGTCAATTAAAACCAAATATGCATAAAGTAATCCCTTCCCCCACCCCATACTTAAACATTACAGTGTCCTCACTGTATAAAAAATAAGGGTAAAGAAAGAAACTCACTAGACAGATGTGCAGGACGCCAAAATCGAGTGCTATGCTGTAAGGCCCTGTTCGATTTTAGCTTGCTTCTATCCCCATGGACCTGAAAAATATAGAAGACATATACCCACAATAGAAAAACTAAAAGTTCAAAACCAAAAACAAAAGCACCAATGTCCAAAAGTCTCAGAAAATAAATGTCTATTTACAAGCTCTAGATTTTATAGTCGCTAGGCCGACTTTCTCCATTAAGCTCAAGGTGGTATTTGCAGGGCCCATGTAGCTTGGGCTTCAAATAGGACTCCATTTTTGTCCATCAGCTGTAGTCCTCCAGAATGGATCTTGTTCACTACGAAGGGCCCCATCCTCTTCTTGTTGAATTTGTTAGGGAACCAATGATCTTTTGATTTGGAAAGATAGAGCTTGTCTCCAACTTCATACTCCTTAGGCTCATCATTGGAAATCCTACATAAGCGCACATACAAAGGCAAACCTCTCCCATGTATAGATAAATCTTTAATGGAAATAGGAGAAGCAAGATCCATACCTTGGCTTACCTTTGCAGAAACGGATTCGGGGGCCACTGTATTTGGTCGATCTCGAGTAATAGTACTCGACATCGAGTTGTTTTCAGCTTCTGGTGGCCTGCTGCTCGAGGATGGTGGAGTTGAGGAAGCCAGATCTTGGTCGATATCGACCAACTTGGTCGATATCGAGGATGTAGTCTCGTCTGGTGGAGCCAGCGTCGAGGAGGGTGAAGTCGATGCAGAAAACTTTTGGTCGATATCGACCAATTTAGTCGATATCGACGAGTCCTTGGCCTCCTGTGGTTTGCTCGTCTTGGATGGTGAAGCCGAGGACGAACATGGTTGGTCGATATCGACCAATTTGGTCGATATCGAGGAGATCTCGATCTCGGATTTGCTGCTCGACGAAGCTGCTGCTGGTGGAGGGTTCTGCTTTTGGTCGATGTCGACTAAATTCCTCGATGTCGAGGAATTCTGGGTGACTTCGACCCCATACTTACATCCTGTCAAGGCATCCGAAAAATAGTTAGTCGACGTTGACTTACCTTGGTCAATGTCGAGCAGATCCTCTGTGTCTTCGTTTAGGATGGCCATGATCTTCTCCACCTAGGCTTCCATATCCCTCTTTTCCAGCTCTTCAGGAGTCATATTTCTTACCGTAGGCTCCCCGCAAGTGATGTAACCAGCTGATATAGCTTTTACCTCTTCCATGGGACCTGTGTGCCTTTCAGTTTTATTAAAAGAATACTCAATTACCTCATCGCTGATGTTGAAAGTGAGTACTCCCTTCCTTACGCTTATGTTGGCATCCACCGTCGCCAAGAAGGGCCTTCCTAGAATAATTGGACAAGCAGGGTCCTCCGCCATATCAATAACTAAGAAATCAGCAGGGACAAAGAACTTACCTACTTGCACTGGCACATTATCCACCATGCATGTTGGGATGACCACTGTGTTGTTTTCCATATAAAGCTTGGCATCCACAGGCTCTAGGGCACATATCTTAATCTTGGACCATATAGTTAAAGGCATTATACTGACACTAGCTCCAAGATCACATAATGCATTAAATTTATATTGACCAAATCCAATGGTTATACCAAACTTACCTGGATCTGGCCTTTTCTCAAGTATGTCCATATGGTTGCACTCCTCTATAATCTCAGCCATTGACCGCTTCTTTCTTAGGATCTCCTTGAGGAATTTGACATAAGATGGCATATCATTAAGAGCTTCTGTGAAAGATATTGTGACGTTGAGCCTTTGAAGCATCTTGATGAAGCGCTGAAATTTCTTCTCTGCTGGGTCCTTTGGAGATTTTGTTAGGAAGGGCACCCTCTTCTTTTGATTCGGAGCCAGAACAGATGTCGGAGGTGTTGCAGCTTTCTCGACGTTGACTTGGTTCTCCTCGACATCGACCAGATGTTCCTCGATATCGACCAGGTTCTTCGATGTCGAGTTGCTGTGCTGTGCAGAGGAAGGGTGGTTTAGTTGTTCCTCGATGTCGAGTTGACTCTGCTCGATATCGACTAAATGTTGGTCGATATCGACTTGCTGCTGGTCGACATCGAGTTGTTGTTCTGCATCATCCTGCTGCTTTTCGACCTCTGGCTTGTGTAGTTGGTGCCCGCTCCTGAGTTTTACAGCAGCTATGTGTCCTGTCTTCCCCTTGGGATTTGGTTCTGAGGATCCTGGGAGCGTACCTAACTGTTTGGGGACGCTTGCTGCTAGCTGGCCAATCTGTGTTTCCATCGACTTCCGCCATATATCAATCTCCCCAAGCCTAGAGTTGACTCCCTGAATCTGAGTTTAGAGGGAGTTGAAGGACTGCTTTGTGTCTGAATGGTTCCTCCGTATTTCCTCTAGGACGGTCTGTAGATCATCCCTTTTCCGGTCCCTTTCCGAATGTCCTAGAGCTCTGTAGGGTGGGGGGTTCCTAGGGGCACCTTGGTTCCATTGTGATTGCTGAAACCTTTGGTCCCTCATATAGAGATTAGGACCCCCTGCGTAAGCTGCCTCTTCGTGGTATTCTGCCAGCCTGACTTGCTCTGTGTGTGGGCACTCAGTAGTGGTGTGCCTATGTGATCCGCATTCGATGCAGGGCCGGTTGATAGAAAGATAATTTACTTGCTTGAGGAGCTTCCTATTCTGATCTCTGTAGTACTGCTCTTTGACATCTGGGTCGATCTCCTTAGACGGCTCATAGAGGGGCGTGGATGGTGCTGGCCTGGCATAGGGGTTCTCCTCATAGTTGATTGGAGTCCCATACTTGTTGTCATAGTTGGTCAGCTTATCGAGGGCAGCCCATGCGTCAGCTGGCGGCATCGTCAGATACTCGTAATGAGTATATGTGTTGATCCTCTCCTTAGCAGCCAAGTCAAGAAAATTGAAGAAGATCTCCTGAACGACGCAAGGTTGTTGTCCATGTGTAGGGCAGGATCGCAGTAGATCCTTATAGCGTTCCCATGCCTTTGCTAGCGGCTCTCCAGGCTGCTGTTTGAAAGATGTAATCTTTTGGCGAAGTAGTGCGGTCTTGGCAGGAGGAAAGAATTTATTGAGAAATTCCTGCTTTACTTGAGCCCATGTCGTGAGGGATCGTGGTTTCAGTCCTTCCAGTCACTTCAATGCGGGACCAGCGAGAGACCAACGGAAAGCCTTCATCAAGATGTACTCCCCGGTGGTACCTTCAACAAGAGTACGACACATATCAGTAAAGTTGGTAATATGCTGAAGAGAGCATTCATTAAATCTACCATGAAAAGCATTATGTTTGATTTCTATTAAGAAAGGAGTGCGAATTTCATAGTTATTCTGAGGGATTAGAATAGCCGATTCAGGCACGACGAGAGTCGGGTGCATGTAATCCTCTGCAGTGGTAGGATATTGGGCAAGCTCATTTTCTGCTTGCCTCGCACGCTCAGCTTCCTGTTCCCTTCCTGCTTTCTCAGTGGCGAGAGCAGCATCCTTGGCGGCTAGTTCCCTCCGAAGCCTCTCAATCAGCTGTTCCTGTGTCTCTGCAGCAGCCATGGCTCTTTTTAGTTTAGCTTGGATGTGTATAAGGCGTTCCGGATTGTCTATGGCGTCAAACTCAGGTGTTTGACCAGAACGACGCATATACCTGCAAAGTACCTCAAGGAAAATGTGAGATTTAACTACCTAAGGCGTGAATGATTGCTTCCCCGGCAACGGCGCCAATTTGACGATAAGGAGGAAATCGAGAATTGTAATAAAATATAAATAAAGTAAGGCAAACCAGATTCCGTCCATTGCAAATGATTACAAGACCTCCTCCTGATGTAGCAGCGGGAAGTCAGAATAGATCCACGAGGAAGCACGTCAGCGGATCCTAGGCAGCTGTAAATCTCACATACAGAAAGAAAGACAGAAATAACAAATAAAAGCGGAAAATAAAGCAAGCAATAGAACCTACTCGATATCGACAACAGTAACTCGATATCGACTAAACTCAGCGACAACAGAAACTCAGAATCGACAAACAGGCAGCAGACTTAGCAAAAGTAACTCGATCTCGGCAAAGTCTCCTCGATATCGAGTAAGCCCTACTCGATATCGACAAAACTTCCTCGGAATCGACTAGCAACAGAAACTTAAAGATGCAGATTTTCGAACAGAGAACTCAGATTTCGATGAATAAATTCAATAAACTAAGGTCTTCCAAGGCCAGGGTATCAACACCACAACGATAACCATGCAAAATAACACACAAAGGCATAAAAGATCATGCTTTTCATCAAATAACTTTCGTTATTAACAAATAGGAATATAGAGGCTTTCGCATAAACCCTAATTGTTACTAACCCTTTTCACATAATTAATCCAAGTTGCATTAAGATCACTTTCGCTTCAAGAACACAAACAAGGATCACCTTCAACTTTCGCAAAAGAATCATGCTCATAGGGATAGAAGACGAATTGCATAAAAAGATTGTACCTTTACTGCATCATCTCACATGGCTACCGTCGGGCTCACCCCGACCCCAGAAGTGGGTGGACTACTCGCTCTTCATTATCAAGAAAGACATCAATAATAAAAGGAAATAACTTTGCATTAAATAAAACTAAAAAGAAAGCTTATAACCGAACAAGCCAAATCCGCTTTCGCTTTTCCACCTTCCTCGCCACAAACTCTCTCTTTCTCTATGTAACTACTTACTTCTTCTCTCTGAAATTGAATGCTTAAAAATCAGCCCCTAAGGTTTTATTTATAGGCTTCATTCCTTGCTAATCAAGGTAAGAAAGTCTATCTATATCTATATCTACTTACTTAAGATAAAATAAATGGAATAAAAGAATTAAATCCAAAAAGGAAATATATCTAAAGTAGGTAAATCCTCCATGGAATTGATAGATCTTGGTAGGTCTTGATAGATGTGGATAGAATCGGACAACTTCGGATCCAAGCAAGCCCAACTCGACACGGACAACTCACCGCGTAACGCGGCCCAGGAAAGATCTCCTCGATATCGAGTAAACTACTCGATATCGAGTAAGGTCCTAGAGTCGGGTTGGCTTCGTCTCTCAGCTTCTCGATCAAGCTCATACTCGACCAGGCTTGGGTGCACAAATCTTGTCGATGTCGAGTAACGGTTCTCGATATCGAGTAACACTTGACCTCAACTTGATTTGTCTTGGTTCTGCTGCTCTTTGACTTTGGACTTCTGTAGTTGACTTCCGAGCTTTTCTTCCCTTCTCAGAACTGCTGTAAATTGCTTCGAATTCTGCGAATTTAAACAGAAACTGGTGTAGATTCCATAATTTGGCAAATAAACATAAACTACATAGATTCTGTACTATTCTAGCCCAAATGCATGAAATGTATGCAGAAAACGACATAAAAGTAACTATAAAACATGGCAGATTCAGCTCACAACACGCGCAACCAAGTCAACCTATGAAGCAGAAGAGGTATGATGATGAGGTATGTATATTTTCTTTATATCTTCCCTTATAATGCTAGCTCAAGCCAGGGAAGATGAATGGGTGGAGCCATGGAGCGTCCGCTCGGGGAGGTTTAAGCTTCTTCACATGATGCCCCCGGATGACATCCCACGCTTCCCACCACCGGAGGAACCACCAGATCCACCTATCCCTCCGGACAAAGATGAGCCAGGCTAATACTTAATGGAGAAAGTCGGCCTAGCGACTATAAAATCTAGAGCTTGTAAATATACATTTATTTTTGGGACTTTTGGACATTGTTGTTTTTTGTTGGTTTTGAACTTTTAGTTTTTCTATTGTGGGTATTTCTCTTCTATATTTTTTCAGGTCCATGGGGATAGAAGCAAGCTAAATTCAGACTCGGCCAAGCAACATAGCACTCGATTCTGACATCTTGCACACCTGTCTAGTGAGTTTCTTTCTTTACCCTTGTTTTTTTTATACAGTGAGGACACTGTAATGTTTAAGTATGAGGTGTGGGAAGGGCTTACTTTGTGCATATTTGACCATATTTGACATTATGTGTGCATATTTTAGGATTATTTCTTGAATTGCGTATACATGGCTATTTTGGAATTCATTATTGATCTATGTGCTTACATGCATGATTTCCAAAGTTTGAAAAATGACCCCCATTGAAATTTTTTGATTAATGTCATGGAAGTTTAATATTGAACTGGACGATGCAAAATTGGATTCATCAGAGATATAGCATGAAATTGCCTAGTAAAGGGAAGCCACAATGTAGTGCATATTTTCTTGAAAACCATGAAAGGAGGTAAAATTTGATGTTGCTTTTGACATATTGCATGATAAGAGGATGGAGGACTTTATATTTCCATATAATGCTCATTGTTTAAATTCCAAGCCTTACCTATGCTTATATGCATCACAAAAAGCCATATTATGCCTTATTTCAAATATTGCTCCACATGATCTAAATATTACCAATCTTTACCTTATTTCCTATCCGGGGATTATGTTGAGAATGATGTTACATTATGGAGGTGAGGAGTCCAAAGCACTAAGTATCCGGGGCCATTCATGACACCCATGTTTGCGACTCGCGAGAAGGCAGTGCTGAGGTTAGAGAGGTAAAAGCATTATTATGGATAAAAGCAATATGAAAGGTGATGAATCTTATGGAGAAGGAATGTGGAAATTCAGTTTGGAAAGTACTCCATTTCCCCGGATCATTAGCACCACATTGTCGAAAATTGCCCACCTTTAGCCTTTTACCAATCTACTTCTTATTGACCTTAAATTAAAGTCCTCTTGATTATTAATGCTTTGTCACATATGAATTGTTTTGCATAACCCTCCTTTTATGAGTAGATGTTGCTTTTAAATTGCACATGCATGGATTTGTGGCACAAGTACCTTTTCGATGATGGTAATTGATTGCAGGGACATATGAGAATGAATCTATAATGTTGAGAGTTTTTATTTCTTCCCAATGACAAATAAAAGTATTGCTTGAGGACAAGCAAGCTTAAGTATGAGGTGTTTGATGTGAGCCTAATTTGCCATGTTTTATACTATCTTTTATATCGATTTATGTATACATTTCATACATTTGGGTTAGAATAATACATAATTTGTGTAGTTTATGTTTATTTGCATTATATGGAGGTCTACACAAGTTTTTGTTATATTTCGCAGAAATCGGACGCACTTTGGAGCTTAAAGGAAAAGTCATGAAGAAGCTAAGAACGGTGCAGCTGAAGAAAATGCCATTTTTCTCCATTCATCGTTCTGAATCAAGCTGTGATGCCTTTATGAGAGTTGTAGCCTTCGAAAAGAGCTTTCCAACGCATGGTCATATGCGTCAATCCGACGAACGAGGACTCGGGAAAATGCATTTCAATAACGGAGCAGAATGCTGAAAGCCGACAGAGTTACTCGAAATCGACCAAACTGGTCGACATCGACCAAATTCTACTCGATTTTCACCAGAGTTGTCAAGAATCAAGCAGAGCTGAGGAAGTTAGTCGATATCGAGTTGTTTTACTCGATATCGAGTAAGCCATATCGAGTCAGAGACCCCGGAGTCGACAAGCGAAGCTGGGAACTGAACATGTTACTCGATGTCGAGGAAATTTACTCGATGTCGAGGAACAATCAAGTCGACTTAGCTCTTGGAGGCCGGAATCGAGTTGCTGAGCAGAAGACTAGAAAAGTGCTAGTCGATATCGAGCAATCCTACTCGATATCGAGTTGACCCATGCGGCAGATTCCGAGCTTAACCCACTTCTTGTTAAGTTTCTATCTCGAATCCAATGGAGATATTTTCGAGATCAAATTCCATCAGATTCTATCAAGTTCTATCAAGAGAAGAAGGCATTTATCTACATTAGATATATTGGGGGATTTTGCAAAATAGCCACGAAAATGGGCTTATTTTGCGAAATATCCACGTTTTGGGATATTTTTGTAAAATGTCCTAAATAAAAGCCTCCACCCTCTCTCCCAAGCGCCTTTCTCTCTCCTCCAGCTCTCCATTTCCGCACGCTCTCTCTTTCTCCCTCCCGACCTGCTCGCCGGCGATTGCTAGGATTTCCGACAGATTACCACTCCGACATCATCAAAGCGATTGATTTCGAAGTCTATTCTAGAGAATCAGGTAAGCAAAGTATTCGATTACAATTTATAACAAACGCTACCATGAATTAGTCGAAAATTTGCGCATTTGGCGCAAATTTTACTAGAATTTGGATGATTCTAAGTTGATACTCAATTATACTGAAGAATCATATTAAATTTGCGCCGAAGGCGCAAATTTCCTTCGATTTTTGGATTACTGATTTGAATCATGAAATTACAAATGTAGATTACGTCAAATCTGTGTTTATCTATGTTTATATATGCTATACCTATATGGAAATATAGTTGAACCGAATGATTACTCCTATTGAATGCATCAAAAACTGTGCCTTTTGCAAAAACTTTGATTCATTTTTTATGCATCAAGTGATTAAGGTTATGGAGTCACACATACAGTAGAATCGAATGAATAACATTATAGAATGCATCAAAATTTGCGCCTTGGCGCAAATTTTGATTGATTTTTTAAGCATGAATTAATGTTTATGAGCATTTTTTGCTATATATGTGTAATCTTCAAGTTTCCAATCGAATCTGTGTATGTTTATGCTTATTTATGCTTGTTAATATTTTACATTGCCCAAGTCATCACTTTGATTGCTTACGATGTGATTTCACTATGATTGTTCAAGTAATCACTAGACCTTAATCATAGAAATTTTCCATCAGAAGTGCAAGTTTTATATAATTTTTCTCATAACAGGTGTATTGTATTCATTTTGTTGATTTAAAGATATAGATTCCAAACGGTCACATCCAATATTGGGTTAATTGATGTGAGCCTAATTCGCCATGTTTTACACTTACTTTTATATCGATTTCTGCATACATTGCATGCATTTGGGTTAGAATAATACAGAATCTGTGTAGTTACACTTATTTGCAATATATGGAGGTTTACACAAGTTTTGGTTATATTTCGCAGAAATCGGACGCACTTTGGAGCTTAAAGGAAACTCATGGAGAAGCTAAGAATGGTGCAGCTGGAGAAAAGGCCATTTTTCGTCATTCTTCGTTCTGAATCAAGCTTTTATGTCTTCATGAGAGTTGTAGCCCTCGGAAAGAGCTTTCCAACGCATGGTCATATGCATCAATCCGACAAACGAGGACTCGGGAAAGTGCGTTTCAAGAACAGAGCAGAAAGCTGAAGCCAAGTGTACTCGATATCGAGTACACCTTACTCGATATCGACCAACTTTGTCGAGCAGACCTGGTCGAGCAGAGCTGATCGAGGACACTGAGTCAGAGACAACCCGACTCCCGGAATCCTACTCGATGTCGAGGAGGCCTTGTCGAGATCGAGGAGCCATGTCCGGAGTCAACGAGCTGTGCCAAGTCGAGAAGCCGAAGACGGAGACGCCGAGCCAACCCTACTCGATCTCGAGGAGGCCTTGTCGAGATCGAGGAGCCACCCTGCGCCAGTCCGAGCCCATGCCGAGGAGGAGTCCTCGACAACATCAGTCCGAGTCATCCTCGACCGCACTCTACTCGATCTCGAGTACCATTGGTCGAGATCGAGGAGCCAGAACCACCAGATCCGAGCCATGTCGAGCAGGGCCACCCGACCAAGCAAGCCAGACGACGAATCCTACTCGATCTCGAGTAGAGCCTGGTCGAGATCGACGAGCAAAGTCCGAAAACGCGTTACGCGGTTGAGCAGTCCGAGTCGAGCTGGGATTCCTTGGGCACGAAGGAGGTCGAGTAGGCCGAAATCTATCATCATCTATCTATGGAAGGAAGATCTATCAACATGAAGACATATTACCTAGTTTAGATTTATCTTTTCCTTTTAGATTTATTTCCTTTATTGCTTTTATTTATCATTAAGCATTTTAGATATAATTTTAGATATAGATAGAAGATTCTATCCTTGATTAGCAAGGAATAGAAGGCTATAAATAAAGCCCTAGGGGGCTGATTTTCATTCATTCAAGCAAAGCCGTCTTCGGGTGCAAGGAGAGAGAGAGAGAGAAGGAGAGAGAGAGAGAGAGAGAAGGAGAGAGAGAGAGGAGGCGAGAGAGGAGAGAGAGGAGGAACGTTTGGAAGGTTTTGTAAGTTTTAGTTTATTTTATGTTAAAGTTAATTTCTTTCATCATGTTTGCTTTCTAATTTTTCTTCTTCTAGGGTTGGGGTGATCCCAACATAGATATGTTTGTTTGATTTATGAATTCATGATTTTGTATGTCTTTATTATCATCTACCTATGTGGTTAATCCTTTGCGACAGTCGAGGACAATTTCTTATTTGCAATTATGAAGCGAAAGTGAATTAATTATGAATTTAGATAGTAATTAGGCTTTGCTTGCGAAAGTTGGTTGATCCTAATTAAGAAAGGTAGTAACACTTAGGGTTTATGCGAAAGCCTCTATATTCCTATTTGTTAATAACGAAAGTTATTTGATATAAAGCATGCATCTTTATGTGATTTATGATCTGCGCATATGTTTATTGTTGTGGTGATCCCTAACCTTGGAAGTTTGCATCTTTATATATTTTATTTCATTATTTTTATCCTGCAAAGTTACCTGACACCGACCACCTCTTCTTCTATCATTCCCTCGACATCGACCAAGTCTTAGTTGACATCGACAACAACCTCCCCACCTTTTCCCGCTATCCCTGAACCCCAAAACACACTAAACCTAGAACCGCTGACTTCTCTCCTGAGGACGAACCTGACTCCACTATCCTATAGCGGGGTCTTGACTACAAATTTATTTGGTCGAGAAACCCTCTCGTCAAATTGGCGCCGTTGCCGGGGAGATATCAATCGCGCCTAGTTTAATTGTGTTTAAGGTTCAGAAAAGCCCATCCCTTTTTCTTACCCTTCACATACCCTACCACCACCTACCTCACCGGTACCAACTGGGTGCCAAGCTTTTACCACTAATTTGTGTTCTTGATTGTGATTTCAAAGCTTAGGTACAAAGATGGAAGACTTTGTCGAAGGGAATCCTGCATGGGAAGAATGGTATCAAGATTTGAGACGGAGAAATAGGATCGCAGTGGAGGAGTCACGATTAAGGGAAATAGCTCGGTTGGAAGACGAAATCCGAAGGCTTGAGGCTTCCATTCAGTCTAAAGGACCATGCCCTCCTCTCGACGAGCCAATTGACCCACTCAATGTCGACAACCAGGTATGTCCTTCCTCGAATTTCATTCCTACTTTGCTACCTATTGTTGATGAATCATATGAAGGATCCCAAGGCGAAATAGCACTAGAAGAGAAGAAGTTGGACATTGTTGACCAGGGCATTCCAAGATCGCTTTTACCTTACATGGTGAAGGCTATCCCCGATGATTTTGAGCAACCGATGTTCATATTCAAGTATGGGGTCCTAGCAAAGTGGCATGAAGCTCCACATGATGAGGTGGAAATATCTCTTCCCACTCCACCGTTTTGCTGTGGTGGAGACGCGCAACCAAGTCAACCTATGAATCGGAAGAGGTATGATGATGAGGTATGTATATTTTCTTTATATCTTCCTTTATGCATGCCAACTGGAGCCCAGGAAGATGAATGGGTGAAGCCATGGAGCGTTCACTCGGGGAGGTTTAAGCTTCTTCACATGATGCCCCCGGATGACATCCCACGCTTCCCACCACCGGAGGAACCACCAGATCTACCTATACCTCCAGACAAAGATGAGCCAGGCTAATGCTTAATGGAGAAGTCGTCCTAACGACTATAAAATCTAGAGCTTGTACATAGACATTTACTTTTGGACTTTTGAGACTTTGTTGCTTTTGTTTGTTTTTGTTTTTGGAACTTTTAGTTTTTCTATTGTGGGTATATGTCTTCTACACTTTTCAGGTCCATGGATAGATGCAAGCTAAAAACGGACTCGGCTCAGGCATTTTAACTCGATATTATGAAGCCCTGCACATCTGTCTAGTGAGTTTCTTTCTTTACCCTTATCTTGTTTTTATACAGTGAGGACACTGTAATGTTTAAGTATGGGGTGGGGGAAGGGCTTACATTATGCATATTTGCTATATTGTGACATTATGTGTGCATTATTTCTTTGAATTGCTACATGGCTATTTTGGAATGCATTATTGATTTATGTGCTTATATGCATGATTTCCAAAATTTGAGAAAAATGACCCCCATTGAAAATTTTTGATTAATGTCATGGAAGCTTTATTGAACTCGACGATGCAAAATTGGATTCATTAGAGATATAGCATGAAATTGCCTAGTAAAGGGAAGTCACAATAAAAATGCATATTTTCTTGAAAACCATGAAAGGAGGTAAAATTTGAAGTTGCATATAATGCTCATATGTTTATAATCCTAGCCTTACCTATGCTCATGCATCACAAAAGCCATATTATGCCTTATTTCATATATTGCTCCACATGATCTAAATATTGCCATTCTTTACCTTATCCGGGGATTATGTTGAGAATGATGTTACATTATGGAGATTATCATATGGTGTTTGTGTTGTTAATTATCATTATTGGAGTTTGGCGGGAAAGTTTTTGAAATATATGGAAAATTTAATGAGTGAAAGAAAATCCAATCACCTCAGGAGATAAAGGTAGATTGACCCTGCTCTCTGAGATAATAGTTTGGAGAGATGGGACACATTGTGAGGAGTCCAAAGCATTAAGTATCCGGGGCCATTCATGACACACATGTTTGCGACTCGCGAGAAGGCAGTGCTAAGGTTAGAGAGGTAAAAGCATTATGAAAGGTGATGAATCTTATGAGAAAGAATGTGGTATGAAATTCAATTTGGAAATACTCCATTTCCCCGGATCATTAGCACCACATTGCCAAAAATTGCCCACCTTTAGCATTTTACCAATCTACTCCTTATTTGAGCTTAAATTAAAGTCCTCTTGATTATTGATGCTTTGTCACATGAATTATTTGTGCATAACCCTCCTTTTGTGAGTAGATGTTGCTTTTGTATATTTGCACATGCATGGATCTGTGACACAAGTACCTTTTCGAGGATGGTAATTGATTGCAGGGACATATGGCAATGAATCTAATATGTTGAGAGTTTTGATTTCTTCCCCTGAATGACAAATAAAAGTATTGCTTGAGGACAAGCAAGCTTAAGTATGGGGTGTTTGATGTGAGCCTAATTCGCCATGTTTTACACTTACTTTTATATCGATTTCTGCATACATTGCATGCATTTGGGTTAGAATAATACAGAATCTGTGTAGTTTACACTTATTCGCAATATATGGAGGTCTACACAAAGTTTTGGTTATATTTCGCAGAAATCGGACGCACTTTGGAGCTTAAAGGAAACTCATGGAGAAGCTAAGAATGGTGCAGCTGGAGAAAAGGCCATTTTTCGTCATTCTTCGTTCTGAATCAAGCTTTGATGTCTTCATGAGAGTTGTAGCCCTCGGAAAGAGCTTTCCAACGCATGTTCATATGCATCAATCCGACAAACGAGGACTCGGGAAAGTGCGTTTCAAGAACAGAGCAGAAAGCTGAAGCCAAGTGTACTCGATATCGAGTACACCTTACTCGATATCGACCAACTTTGTCGAGCAGACCTGGTCGAGCAGAGCTGATCGAGGACACTGAGTCAGAGACAACCCGACTCCCGGAATCCTACTCGATGTCGAGGAGGCCTTGTCGAGATCGAGGAGCCATGTCCGGAGTCGACGAGCTGTGCCAAGTCGAGAAGCCGAAGACGGAGACGCCGAGCCAACCCTACTCGATCTCGAGGAGGCCTTGTCGAGATCGAGGAGCCACCCTGCGCCAGTCCGAGCCCATGCCGAGGAGGAGTCCTCGACAACATCAGTCCGAGTCATCCTCGACCGCACTCTACTCGATCTCGAGTACCATTGGTCGAGATCGAGGAGCCAGAACCACCAGATCCGAGCCATGTCGAGCAGGGCCACCCGACCAAGCAAGCCAGACGACGAATCCTACTCGATCTCGAGTAGAGCCTGGTCGAGATCGACGAGCAAAGTCCGAAAACGCGTTACGCGGTTGAGCAGTCCGAGTCGAGCTGGGATTCCTTGGGCACGAAGGAGGTCGAGTAGGCCGAAATCTATCATCATCTATCTATGGAAGGAAGATCTATCAACATGAAGACATATTACCTAGTTTAGATTTATCTTTTCCTTTTAGTTTATTTCCTTTATTGCTTTTATTTATCATTAAGCATTTTAGATATAATTTTAGATATAGATAGAAGATTCTATCCTTGATTAGCAAGGAATAGAAGGCTATAAATAAAGCCCTAGGGGGCTGATTTTCATTCATTCAAGCAAAGCCGTCTTCGGGCGCAAGGAGAGAGAGAGAGAAGGAGAGAGAGAGAGAGAGAGAGAGAGAGAGAAGGAGAGAGAGAGGAGGCGAGAGAGGAGAGAGAGGAGGAACGTTTGGAAGGTTTTGTAAGTTTTAGTTTATTTTATGTTAAAGTTAATTTCTTTCATCATGTTTGCTTTCTAATTTTTCTTCTTCTAGGGTTGGGGTGATCCCAACATAGATATGTTTGTTTCATTTATGAATTCATGATTTTGTATGTCTTTATTATCATCTACCTATGTGGTTAATCCTTTGCGACAGTCGAGGACAATTTCTTATTTGCAATTATGAAGCGAAAGTGAATTAATTATGAATTTAGATAGTAATTAGGCTTTGCTTGCGAAAGTTGGTTGATCCTAATTAAGAAAAGGTAGTAACACTTAGGGTTTATGCGAAAGCCTCTATATTCCTATTTGTTAGTAACGAAAGTTATTTGATATAAAGCATGCATCTTTATGTGATTTATGATCTGCGCATATGTTTATTGTTGTGGTGATCCCTAACCTTGGAAGTTTGCATCTTTATATATTTTATTTCATTATTTTTATCCTGCAAAGTTACCCGACACCGACCACCTCTTCTTCTATCATTCCCTCGACATCGACCAATCTTAGTCGACATCGACAACAACCTCCCCACCTTTTCCCGCTATCCCTGAACCCCAAAACACACTAAACCTAGAACCGTTGACTTCTCTCCTGAGGACGAACCTGACTCCACTATCCTATAGCGGGGTCTTGACTACAAATTTATTTGGTCGAGAAACCCTCTCGTCATTAATGTCTGAAGGTTCGATAATGTAAAACAAAGTAATATAAAGATACTCTAGAAGGGGGGGTTGAATAGAGTGCCCGTTTTTCGCAGAAAGTCTCAAGACTTTTGGAGCTTGTACCAAAACCTTTGAGATTAAACCTGAATCACAAAGTTAGACAATCGAACCAAGTGCGGAAATAAGGTAAAGCAATAAGTAAAGAACACGAGTAATTGTTTACGAGGTTCAGCACGAACTTGGCCTACGTCCCCGCCTAGGGTTCTTCCACAACCCTAGGATTCAAAAGGCTTTATTGATTCGCTTAGCTTAGGATCCTAATAGCTCACCGAGAAGCCTCTCTCATATACAATTGCAATCTAGTCAACTCACCTTCCCTTGGAGTCCTAGACCAATCTAGAAGAGCCCCACCTCTCTCAGCTATCTAGTACAATCCTCTTACTCTCACAAATCAATAGCCTAGTGCAACTTCCCGAGTTATAAACTCTCGAGTAACACTATAAATGAATATATCCTATAAGCTCACAGTGACTCTCAAAGGCTTTGAAATAAACAACAAACTCTTGAGCGCTTAGCAGAGAGACACTTTGGAAGACAGATCTTGCTTGAATGAATGAAAGCTCGTGTAGCACTCGTTATGTCTGTCTTCTTCTTCCTTTCCTTTATATAAGGACATGGAGCGTGAGGGTCTTCAACACCAGATCTTCATCAACGGCTCTTTCGAATCA
Organism: Persicaria maculosa; assembly: GCA_963922045.1. Classification (NCBI taxonomy): domain Eukaryota; kingdom Viridiplantae; phylum Streptophyta; class Magnoliopsida; order Caryophyllales; family Polygonaceae; genus Persicaria; species Persicaria maculosa. Next base: position 52,880,427 of record OY998254.1, read on the forward strand.
TGGCTTGATCTTGAATCTTCTATTTATGGATACTCCGAAGCCATGATCTATTTTGAATTTGATCTCCTCAATATGTACTAAAGGAAAGATATAATCTCGAAATACTTCCTGAAAAGGTTAATCAAACATATATATATAATATAGAGGAAGTATATAATAAGATTAAATAATATACGGACATATATAAATAGGTTTTGTATTTCATCAACTGTTACTGCTCCAAGGCCTTTGACACAATCATCCTGTCAAAGCCTTTGAAACATTTATTCCAATTTTCATCAAGGGAGGGAGTTATCAATCTCCCCCTTGATGAAAGACAAAACCTGTGCATCCCTGCAACTTAGTCAAACATAGATAATAAAATAGAAATCAGACTAAGTACCTGCAAGGGTTAGACAAATGTTGGATCAATTTTTTAAAGCATGCAAAAACCATCCAACCGAAAACCATAAATCAAAAACCAAGGTCTTCCAAGACCTTTAAGCAGGGGTTTTCAAAGTCTAAACAACACCACAGATCATCTCCCCCTTTTTGTCTTTCAACAAAGGGAGGAGGTAAAACAGTCACCAAAATAGTCACCAAATGTTTTGAAAACGTTTCTAAAACCAGCAATGTATCAAGTTTCAGGGGTGGGATAGGGTAGGGTAGGGTTTAGGCTTAGTCATCCGGAGCATCATCAGTGAGCCTCGTCCACAGTCCTTCCAGCATCTTGGAAATCCCGCTCATCTTCGTCATAATCTCCTTCTGCAGCTCCTTGATATCCAGGCGAACTTCCTCCAAGCCCAACTCTAGGTTGTCCTTGTGTTCATCGAAAGCTGGAGCAGTGGGAAAGGCTTTTGAAGGAGTGGCAAGACTCAAGGTCCCTTGGGGAGACCGAATGATGCCAATCTTTTCAAGGCCCTTAGAGTCGAACTTACCCGTATGACGCAGCTGTTCTTCATTTTTTACATCAATTCCAGAAGCTTTGAAGATAGGGGTCAAAAGGGTAGCAAAGGGGAGGGGAGAGCCTTTTCTAGCTTTTCTGGCATGAGCCAGAGGACCATAGCATTGTCGGTAAGGAGTGAGCCAGAGTTAAGACGGGGTAAGAGGCATCGAACAATGATGTTGAAAATTATTTTTGCCTCAAGGGTTAGGGACGAGTGGGTGAGTTGCTTTGAGGAGCTGTTGGATGCTTCAGGTAGGAGGTACTTAGCTCGGGAAAGGATGATGCAATTCTCTTTTGAGGGGTGTATTTCAGAGGGTGGAACTGGGATAGGTAAGCCAAGGAAATCTGCAAAATCATTGGAGTTGAGAGAGATTCTAACCCCTTTGACAACAGACTCCAAGGACCAACCATTGGTGTCGTTTGTGGCTTTTAGGTTAATGTAGAATAGACGGGTGAGCTGGGGGTAGTAGACAGTTTCAAGGTTGAGAAGGGACCAGGCTGGGGATTTTTTGAGAAGGTCAATGCAGGGTAACTTCAAAGCTTCGAAGAACTCAAAATCCAAAAAATCAGAACAGCTAATCTTACGAGTTCGAAACTCGTCTACCCACTTACCAGCAGTCTCAGCATCTTGAAACCAAGAGGAGGGCAAGGATTGATTTACCTGGATATAGGCCGGGGGGTCTGCATTCTTTCTGCGAGCAACTGTTGGTGCAGCTCTCTTGACAGGCGCTACAAGACTCTTGACAGTGCCCTTCCTGGTGCGCTTGGGAGATGGAGGCTTGACAGCAGCAGGGGCTTTCCGCTTCTTTGGAGACGGGGGAGGAGGAGGAGAAGGAGAGGGAGATTCTTCCTCCTCTTCCTCAGACCCCGAGTCCTCACCGGACCCCGCTTCATCTCCTTCAGCATCCTCGTCATCTCCAGATCCCTCTTGCTCTTCTTCTTCTTCCTCAGGCTCCTCCTCGGACGGAACCTCCTCGGCTTCGGCTTCCTTCCGAATCCGCTCAGCTTCTTCCTCGGCCAGTTTCTTAGCAATCTCGGCCTCCTCATCGGCCTTTTTCTTCCTCAGGGCCTCCTCCTCGGCTTCCTTGGCAGCATCTCTTTCCAGGAGGGCGTCTAGGTCATCTTCCTCCTCTTCCTCGTCCACTTCCTCAGCCAAAATCTTCCTCTTTCCTTTCTGTTTAGCACTGATCGGCTTCTTAGCAGAGCGCTTTTGAGAGCCCTCGGGAACAATGGCCGTGCTGTCAGCGATGGTGCTCTGGACGACAGTTGGGACGATAGCTTGAGGAGCGGGTTCAGGTGTGGGAGAGGTAGCAGTGGCCTGACGTCCCTTGGGGGTGGCGCCAAGTCTTTTAGGTGTGACATCTTTCTTGGTTTTGGGTGCCATGGAGGAAATCGACTAGGGTTTTCTTAGAACAGATTGAGAGGTTGAAGAAGGAGAAGGTGAAGGGGTTTGGATTAGTTCCGAGTTTGTGATGTAATCGGGTACAGGATTGGGTTTAAGTAGAGGGAGTGATGGTACGGGTTTAGATTTCCAAGGAAAGAAATCATCACATTGCCAATTTGAAAGGTTTCCATTTAAAAATTCAAATTTTCCATTAAAATCGGACTGAATAACCAAAATATCTAGTTCCAAAAATAAAATATCTTTAACGGATAAAAAGACCAATTTTGAAATCCAAAAAAAATATAATTGATTAAATATCTAAAAAGATATTAACCAAAAATATATGATCCGATAAATGTAATCCACCATTTAGTTCACACACCTTGACATAGTTCTCAAGGGTCTTGACACTAAGTAGAATTTATCTTTCGTAAAGGGAAAGCTCCCCCTACGAAAGTGCATCCTTGTTAAGCATCCCAATCTCTCGTCTTATGAAGGTGAACCTGTCCTCTGCCAAAGGCTTAGTAAAAATGTCAGCCCATTGATAATCAGTAGAAATAAAAGATATGGACACATCACCTTTTTCAAAATGATCTCTAATGAAATGATGTCTTACATCAATATGTTTGGTCCTTGAATGCTGAACAGGATTCTTAGTGATGGAGATGGCACTAGTATTGTCACACTTAATTGGAATACCTTTGAGGTTGATGCCAAGATCTCGCATTTGTTGAGCTATCCAAAGGATTTGGGAGCAACAGGCTCCAGCTGCAATGTATTCGGCTTCTGCTGTGGATAGAGCAACTGAGTTTTGCTTCTTTGAGTGCCAACTGATCAAAGATGCTCCTAAGAATTGGCAACATCCTGATGTGCTCTTCCTATCCACCTTATAGCCTGCAAAATCTGCATCAGAATATCCAATTAAAGTGAAATCCTTTTGCTTTGGGTACCATAGTCCAAGCTCCTTAGTGCCATTGAGATATCGAAAGATCCTCTTCACAGCCACGAGGTGAGATTCTTTAGGATCAGCTTGAAACCTAGCACACATGCAAACACTAAACATGATGTCAGGTCTACTAGCCGTGAGATATAATAAAGATCCAATCATTCCTCGATACTCCTTTTGATTGACACTTATTCCAGTCTTGTCTTGATCTAGAGATAATGTTGAGCTCATGGGAGTCTTGGCTGCCTTGGATTGATCCATCTTGAACTCTTCAAGAGATCCTTAGTGTACTTGCTTTGGTTGACAAAGATCCCTTTCTTAGATTGCTGAACTTGTAATCCTAAAAAGAAGTTGAGTTCTCCCATCAAGCTCATCTCGAATTCACTGCACATGATGTCAGAAAATTCCTTGCACAAAGATGTGTTAGTAGCACCAAATAATATATCATCAACATAAATTTGAATAACCAAAATGTCATTTCCTTTGGTTTTGATAAAAAGAGTCTTGTCGATCAACCCCCTTTTAAAATCATTTTCTAAAAGATATTGTGACAAGCGCTCATACCAAGCTCTTGGGGCTTGTTTCAAACCATAAAGCGCTTTGTCAAGTTTATAAACATGATTAGGAAATTCTGAACTTTCAAAACCTGGGGGTTGAGCCACATATACTTCTTCTTCTAAGAAACCATTAAGAAAAGCACACTTGACATCCATTTGATATAACTTTATGCTCATAAAAGATGCAAATGCTAATAAAATGTGAATGGCTTCAAGCCTGGCTACGGGAGCAAAGGTCTCCTCGTAGTCAATACCTTCCTCTTGATTGTAGCCTTGAGCAACAAGCCTTGCCTTGTTCCTCACAACCTTACCATTCTCATCTAGCTTGTTTCGAAATACCCATCGTATGCCTATGACTGATTGATGCTTTGGCCTAGGTTTCAAGGTCCAGACTTTGTTCCTTTCAAATTCGTTAAGCTCACTTTGCATAGCAATGATCCAGTCTGGCTCCTGAAGTGCCTCATCTACCTTCTTTGGCTCAATAAGAGAAACAAACGCGTGAAAAGCACAAAGATCTTTAAGTTTAGAACGAGTTTGAACACTAGAAGTAGGGTCAGAAATGATATCCTTTAAAGAGTGTGATGAGGAGTATTTGAATTTCCTTTTGCTAGTCTCAGCTCCTTGATTCGTCACACTAGTAGGATTGACTTGTAGTACATCTGACTTCGTGGTCCTGTTAGGTTCAGTTACAGCAGTTTCTGACGTCTCAACACTGTTGGATTGGACACCAAGGGCTTTGGACAAATCTTCAACACCTTGGGCCAATTCTTCAGTGTTAAGAATCGGTTCCTGCATGTTCCTCTTCTCTGTGTTCTTGGTAGCAGCATCATCACCTTCCTCGTTCTCTTCATGGATGTTAAGATCTATATCTGCAACACTTTCACTCAAAGCACCGTCATTGCATTCATCAAAAATAACATGTATACTTTCTTCAACTACCTGGGTCCTTTTATTGAAGATTATATAAGCTTTGCTACTCGTGGAATAGCCAAGAAATATACCTTCATCACTACGCGCATCAAATTTCCCAAGGTTATTTTTTCCATTGTTATGAACAAAACAAGTAAAGCCAAAGGGTTTAAAATAAGATATAAGTGGTTTGCGGCCTTCATCACTACGCGCATCAAATTTCCCAAGGTTATTTTTTCCATTGTTATGAACAAAACAAGTACAGCCAAAGGGTTTAAAATAAGATATAAGTGGTTTGCGGCCTTTGAAAAGTTCATAAGGTGTTTTCTTTAAGATGGAACGAATAAGACAACGATTCAAAATATAGTTAGCTGTGTTAACAGCTTCAGCCCAATAGGTTTTAGATAATGCATTTTCTAAAAGCATAGTCCTGGCCATATCCTCTAAGGTGCGGTTCTTGCGTTCCACAACCCCGTTTTGTTGAGGTGTCCTAGGAGCAGAAAAGTTATGGGAGATGCCATATTTAGCACAAAACAAATCAAACTGAAGTTGATCAAACTCCCTACCATGATCACTCCGAATTGACACTATGGGCTCGTTTCTTAAAGTTTGCAACTCCTTACAAAGTTTTGAAACCTCAAATAAGGCCTCTGATTTTTCTTTCAAAAATGCAACCCAAGTATATCTAGAAAAATCATCAACAACAACTAGCATGTACTTTTTACCATTGGGAGATTTGACTCGCATAGGACCACATAAATCCATATGTAAAAGTTCAAGGGGTCTAGAAGAACTTACAACCTTTTTGGGTTTGAACGAGCTACGAGTTTGTTTACCTCGTGTGCATGTGTTGCACATGTCAATACCTTTGAAGTCCATTTCAGGTAGCCCTCTTACAAGCCCTTTGGACACAAGCTTCTGTAGTGTATGTGGACTCACATGACCGAGTCTCCTGTGCCAAAGCTTTGGATCATCCGTCAAAGCCTTTAGACAAGTTAAGCTTCCTTGTGCCACTTGATCAACATTTACAGCGTATATATTGTTGTAACGGTATGCAGTCAATATAACTTCACCTGTATCATCTCTGCACACTATACATCTTTTCTTGTTAATTCTGACATTGTTACCACTATCACATAATTGAGAGACACTAAGCAGATTATACTTCAAACCATTAACAAGATAGACATTTTTAATACTATGGCTGGAATCGCTTCCAACACTACCAATACCAACGATGTCGCATTTCCCTTTGTCACCAAGAGTGATTGTTCCCGTGGATTGCTCCTTTAGATCATGAAAGAGAGAACTCTTCCCACTCATATGCCTCGAGCATCCACTATCAATAATCCATTTGTGTTCTTTTACCTTGGTGATCTCCTGCAAGACAAACATCAACCTTTGTGGCTAGACCAATAAGCAAATTTGGATCCATTGTTGGGGTAAACCATATTTGGTAAAATAGTGCCTTTTGGGACCCAAACTTGTGTTATCCGTTCTTTTCTCAAATGAACAGGAAATGTATTACGAATAATATATGGATCCTTTCTTCTATAAGGACAGGTCTCTTTTACATGTCCCTTTCTAGCACAATGGTGACATATAGGAGAGGTTCTGCTTCCTTTTGCCTTTACAAAAGTGGTAATGTGTTGCTTCTTTAAAAACTTTGGATTGTAACCAATACCACTTTTGTTTAGAGAGCTTTGTTGCTCACCCAACATCCTATCGAGAGTACCTTTGGATTTGGTAAAACTTATGAGGGCTGTCTGTTGGTCTTGAATCTTATTATTCAGGGAGATCTTCTCGTTCTCTAAGTCATGATGCTCATTTCTTAGAGAGGAGAGATCTTGCTTGAGTTCAGATTTCTCCGAGTCAAGCGTCTTGACTTTAATGTCAAGACCTGAATAAGAAGCTTCAAGACCTTTGACCCTCATAGACAGATCCTCAATAGTTCTTTCCTGGTCCACAATTCTCTTAATAAGAATGTTAGTTTGGGCAATAAGCTTCTCTTCATTGGCAATCATATTGGAAAGGAATTCCGATAATACCTCTTTTGGACTTTCCATAAGTTCTCTTACAGTAGCTTCAAGCTTTTCATCGTGGGATTCATCTTCTAAGGCCATAAGACAAATGTTGGCCTTCTCATCGTCGGAGTCAGAGTCGGAATCACTCCACGTTGCCACCATGGCTTTCTTCTTCCATTTGTCACTTTTCTTGGGCTGGCTCTTTGTCTTTTGAGGGCAGTCCTTCACAAGATGATCTGTTTCACCACATTCAAAACAAGACAACGGTTTAGTCTTCTTTTCATACTTGTTGTATTGAGGCTTACCTCGAAATTTTGAAGACTCTGATCCATCCTTGTTGTTGAATTGCTTCTTCATTTTGAGAATTCTAGCAAGGCCTCTTGTGATAAGAGCAAAAGGATCATCCTCATCGTCATCCTCATCTTCGGAATCAGATCCATCCTTGGGCTCATCCTTCTTAGACTTGAGTGCCAAGTTCTTAGTGCTAGCTGGAAGTTCTCCATCGTCTTCATTAAGGATCATCTCATGCGTGATCAGCTTCCCAAGAAGGTTATCAAGGGGTAGAGTGGTGAGGTCCTGGGCTTCCTCTATAGCTGTTACTTTTGGACCCCATTTCTCCTTTGGAAGGCATCTCAGTATCTTTCTCACTTTCTCAACGTTGGTAAAGCTCTTGCCGAGAGAGTCAAGGTTGTTGGTGATTTCAGTGAATCGTGTGAACATGGCCTTGATTGACTCATCAGACTTCATCTTCAAGAGCTCATACTTTCGAAGGATGATGCTGATCTGGGTGTCTTTCACTTGGCTCGTTCCTTCATAGGTGACGACCAATTTGTCCCAAATCTTTTTAGCTGACCTACAAGATGAAATACGGTTAAACACATCAGTGCTAAGACCACAATAAAGTAAGTTAATAGCCCTGTAGTTTTTGGAGATGGTTTCAAGATCTGCTTGGTTGTATTCAGACTCCTTCTTTGCAACTTTGGTATCATTTGGTCCTTCTTTCTCTGGAATCTTCGGACCATTCTCTATAATGTTCCAAAGCTCTAGATCTTGGTCTATGATGAACATCTTCATCAAAGATCTCCAGTGGACAAAGTTGTTTCCTACAAAGAGTGGCGGTCTGCTTGTGGACCTTCCCTGTGCAAATCCTCCGCTTGCTTCACCAGACATGATCGAAAACTCACAAGATTGTTAGATCAAAAACAGTGAGTAAAGCTCTGATACCAATTGAAGGTTCGATAATGTAAAACAAAGTAATATAAAGATACTCTAGAAGGGGGGTTGAATAGAGTATGCCCGTTTTTCGCAGAAAGTCTCAAGACTTTTGGAGCTTGTACCAAAACCTTTGAGATTAAACCTGAATCACAAAGTTAGACAATCGAACCAAGTGCGAAAATAAGGTAAAGGAATAAGTAAAGAACACGAGTAATTGTTTACGAGGTTCAGCACGAACTTGGCCTACGTCCCCGCCTAGGGTTCTTCCACAACCCTAGGATTCAAAAGGCTTTATTGATTCGCTTAGCTTAGGATCCTAATAGCTCACCGAGAAGCCTCTCTCCTATACAATTGCAATCTAGTCAACTCACGTTCCCTTGGAGTCCTAGACCAATCTAGAAGAGCCCCACCTCTCTCAGCTATCTAGTACAATCCTCTTTCTCTCACAAATCAATAGCCTAGTGCAACTTCCCAAGTTATAAACTCTCGAGTAACACTATAAATGAATATATCCTATAAGCTCACAGTGACTCTCAAAGGCTTTGAAATAAACAACAAACTCTTGAGCGCTTAGCAGAGAGACACTTTGGAAGACAGATCTTGCTTGAATGAATGAAAGCTCGTGTAGCACTCGTTATGTCTGTCTTCTTCTTCCTTTCCTTTATATAAGAGCATGGAGCGTGAGGGTCTTCAACACCAGATCTTCATCAACGGCTCTTTCGAATCATGGCTTGATCTTGAATCTTCTATTTATGGATACTCCGAAGCCATGATCTATTTTGAATTTGATCTCCTCAATATGTACTAAAGGAAAGATATAATCTCGAAATACTTCCTGAAAAGGTTAGTCAAACATATATATATAATATAGAGGAAGTATATAATAAGATTAAATAATATACGGACATATATAAATAGGTTTTGTATTTCATCAACTGTTACTGCTCCAAGGCCTTTGACACAAACATCCTGTCAAAGCCTTTGAAACATTTATTCCGATTTTCATCAAGGGAGGGAGTTATCAATGTCATCCAATATTGTGTTCATGTCGTCACTACACTTGAATCTGGACAATATATTGAATTATCCGTTCCTTATTAGACTTCGATTGCTTATGTCATCACTACACTTAAATCTGCACAATATATCGAAGTATCCATTCCTTATTAAACTTTGATTGCTCATGTCATCACTACACTTCCTTATTCAACATCGATTGAGCCATGTCAGCACTACAATTGAGTCATAGAAAAATTGCACAGGGGGTGCAAATCCATTGTTGCATTTGACAATACAATGATCTATACATTCCTTATTACACCTTGAAAATTTTAATGTTAGCACTGCTTTTGACTCATAAAAAATTTGCACTGTAGGTGCAAATTTTGTAAGAATTTTTTTCATAACAGGTGTATTCTATTCAATTTGGTTGCTCATGTCATCGTTTTTAATCAGATTGTGTTTGTTATTACTTCAATGTATTTATCCTCTTAAATTCATACTCTACATATTACAATGGCAACCCACATTATTACAGTTGTATATGGTGGGAAATGGTTGTTTGATGATTCATGTCCAACCTTTGTTGGAGACACTACTTCAAAGGTGTTTATGATTGGTGAGTCAATAACATTACAGGGTTTAACTGAAAAAGTGCACAACAGATTCAATATAGACAGTGCATTTGAATTGAAACTCAATCATTTACACCCTTTCAAAAATCTTGAGAGCTCCGCTTCTTGTTGAATGTGATGCTGATTTGAAAGAGTTTTTAAGGTTGTCCGAACTACAGGATGTTAAATTTGTTGTTGAGTTGTGTGTCGGCATTAAATCAGATAGTGAACATGGTGATGATCAACAGGCATTCTCAGCTGACAGTTTACAGTTGGTGACATGCAATCCAACTATTACCAACATTGTTACAGGGGAAAATAGCATGACATTGATCGGTGACACCAGGATGAAAGGTGTATTGTTGGAAGATACTGGAGATGACATGTATTCTCTAAACAGTGACACTGCAAGTGATGAAGATTCTACAGATGAAATATGGAGAGCATTCTATTCTACAACACACAGGAGAGAAACTACACTAGAAGATTGGGATGTTGATAGCTCTACTGTGCCTAGTGTGAATCTGAATTCACAAAACTTGATGTGCATAGGCAAAAGCTTTGAATCAAGGAAAGCAGTTAAGAATGCTTTGGGAATCTTGTCAATAACCAAGATATTTTGTTTTCGTGTGACAAAATCAGATACAAAGTATTATAGGTTGCATTGTGTCGATCATAACTGCAACTGGAAAGTGCATGTCAAAAATTTTGGTCCAACTTGACATGAGGTTATAGTATATGTGGACATGCACACCTGCACATGGGATTTCAGGACAAAACACTGCAAACAGCCTTCATCTTCTATGATTGCAAGCATCATCGAATCAAGGTGAGAAATTTTTTTCAGAAATAGTATTTATATTTAATCTTGCTTTTTAATATATGATTTATTCTAATTTGAATATAATTACACAGTGTTGATGCTGGATACAGACCAGCACATATACTGGATAAGATGAGAACAGAAAAAAAGATGGAAATTACCTACTGAAGAGCATGGAAGTCATCAAAAATAGCTCACGAAATGGTTAAGGGGACACCGGAATCAAATTATGCAGATTTACCATCATTTTGCCATATGCTCATGGAGCGAAACAATGGGACTATAGCGTTAATTTCAAAAGACAAAGAAGACAGGTTTCAGTACATGTTCCTCTCCTTTGGACAGTGCATCACAACATTCCCCCTCTTACAGAAGGTATGTCTTAAACAGTGTCAGCACAAATTCTGTTGTCATCGATTTTCTTAAATTCAATAACATAAGTAATTTTATTTCTTTATATACCAGGTTGTTGTTATTGATGGCACATTCCTAACTGGCGAATACAGAGGAACGTTGCTTGGAGCAGTTGCACAAGATGCAAATAGACATATTTTTCCACTTGCCTTTGGTATTGTTGACTCAGAAAACAACAGCTCTTGGGAATGGTTTATGTATCGGCTGCTGCAGGTTGTGCCTCCATCAAATGACTTAGTGTTTGTCTCTGATAGACATGCTAGCATTTCAAGGGCTATATCTTTAGTTTACCCAACAGCTACACACTACATATGTATGTGGCACTTGAAACAAAACATCAAAGCGACATTCAGGAAAAAAGAGCTGGGGAAAATGTTCAAAAAAAGCAGCATAGAGTTACACTATCCAAGAGTTCAACAACTACCTTGCACAAATCGAAGCAACATGTCCAAAACTGTCGGAATATCTAGTGTCAGCAGGTTTTGATAAATGGGTCAGAGCACATGCAAAGTGTAATAGATACAACATGATGACATCCAACAATGCTGAAAGCTTGAACTCCGTTTTCAAAGGCAAAAAGGATTATCCCATTGTGGCACTTGTGGAGTTTTCTAGAGAAAAGCTCAAATCATGGTTCCAAGAAAGAAGAGAGAAAGCACTAACAAACCAAGACAGAATAACTCCTGAAATCCTTAAGGTGATAAGGAAATCACAAGAGCAAGTTGGGGTATGCAGAGTAGAAAGGATGAATGAATCACAATTTGAGATCAAAGGTCAAGGAGCTGTAGCTATAGTTGATCTATCAGCGAGGACATGTACGTGCAAAGTATTAGATGTTGAGAAAATACCTTGTGTACATGCTCTAGTAGCCATTACACACATAAAAGCAAATGTGTCTGATTTTGTTGCAAAATTTTACAGCAATGACGCTTGGCGTATGGCATATGCAGAAACAATATATCCAGTGTTGGTAGAAGATGAAGGAAACATCACTGATGTGATCAAATTTATCAAATGTTACCCCCCAGTAGTAAGAAAGAGAGCAATAAGACCACCTACAAATAGAAAGCTTTCAATGGAAGAGTACAAGAGGAGGTTGAAGCATTCGAAATAAGGCTGTCAGCACAATTTCTGTCATCAGTATTATATAAAAATAATGTTAGTAAATAATATAGTTTAGAAATTTGTGAATGACATTTATGTTTCAAAATAAACATTAATTCAATATTATAGAATAAAATTTTAGATTTTATCATGTAATAATACAAATTTGTATATTCTTTTCCATCTATGTCAGCGCAATTTTACCAACGGTCCGAATGAAATTACAAATTTATATCATTGTTGTTCACTCAAAACACAATACAAAGTTGACAAAGTGTTGCTATTGTGAAAATATAAACTATTGTTGAGAAAAAATAAGATGATGTTGAGCAAGTATTTACCACCCATACGATCTTGTGCAATTTTATTCTATTGATGAGCAAAAATAAGACCATGTTGAGCAATAATCTATTAAGCAACTATGAAAACATAAATAGATAAAAAATAAGATCTTGTTGCAAACAAAGTGTTGCTGTTGTGCAATATATAAACGATCGTTGAGCAAAAATAAGGTGATGTTGAGCAAGTTTTCCCCAATCATAATATGTTGTGAAATTTTATTCTATTGATGAGCAAAAATAATACCATGTTGAGCAATAATCTATTAAGCAACTATGAAAACATAAATAGATAAAAATAAGATCTTGTTGCAAACAAAGTGTTGTTGTTGTGCAATATATGAACTATCGTTGAGCAAAAATAAGATGATGTTGAACAAGTTCTCCCCAATCATAATATGTTGTGCAATTTTATTCTATTGATGAGCAAAAATAAGACCATGTTGAGCAATAATCTATTAAGCAACTATGAAAACATAAATAGATAAAAATAAGATTTTGTTCAAACAAAGTGTTGTTGTTGTGCAATATATAAACTATCGTTGAGCAAAAATAAGATGATGTTGAGCAAGTTTTCCCCAATCATAATATGTTGTGTAATTTTATTCTATTAATGACCAAATATAAGACCATGTTGAGCAAAAATCTATTGAGCAACTATGAAAACATAAATAGATAAAATCAGATATTATCGCAAACAAACTATTGATGTTGTGCAAAATATAAACTATCGGTGAGCAAAACTAAGGTGATGTTGAGCAAGTTTTCACCAATCATAATATGTTGTGCAATTTTATTCTGTTGATGAGCAAAAATTTCTTAAGCAACTATCAAACCATATATAAAGAAGGTAAGATCATGGTTCTAACAAATTCACAAGTGTCGAGCGTTGTGCAAATATAAACTATTGTTGAGCAAGAATAAAACTATGTTGAGCAAATTTAAGGTATGGAATTATATGTTAAATAATAAGAAATAAATAAAGTATCACACAATTCCCGATTTTATGAAAACAAAAAAAAAGAAAAGAAAAACGGTTTTCCTAAAAAAAATATAAAAAACAAACAATGTAAATGCCTAATACGCTTTTCGCGTTCGAGAAATTCTCCATCACCTTCGTTTTGCTTCATTCTCCAGCTAAATCTACTCTCTCTATTTCTCTGCGAGATTTCTTGAGGCTTGATTGTAGGCTTGTGAGGAGGAGATCTATCATATACATCAACATGTCTTCAAATCCGAATGGTTTGATTTCGTGTTTTCTGTGTATTAAAGTTTAAATTAGAACGAGTACTGTTTAGGGCTTAGTTTTTCACGAAAATTAGGAAAATCGCATTTATTCAAAAGAATTGAATGTTTATAATCAAGCGGTTATCCAGCCTTACAAGAGCTACCATTGCTATTTCATTTTGTTTCGCATTACAAATTGTAGTTAACGTGATTGATCTGGAGGTTCAATTTGGAAATTTATACGGCATAAACTACCGTCTCTTACAATGTCATTGCTTCCATTATATTTGCAGAAATTGATTGTAAGTGTTCATTCTACAGGTAAACGTCCCCAGAGTGTAAATGATTCACCTGTTCTACACAGTCCAAATAGAAATTCCAAGAGATCAAAAAAATATGGAGTTAAACCTCCAGTAGTTGATTTATCTAGAGATTCACCTCCTTTCAAGGATGAACTGTGTGTTGATACTGAGCCTGGTAAAGCCTATGAAGCAGGGGAGGGTTGTCGGTCCCTTGAATCCAAAGATTCACAACCGTTTGTTAGAAAAAACAGTAAGAGAGAAGTTCGCCCTGAGACTGATCTACCTGTTAGCACTGTTGCTGTGCAGACCATTGAAATTGCAAGGTTCGATAACAATTCGCCTAATGAGACGGTTGTTCAACATGTAAACCCAACTGTGCATCTCATCACATCTGATGAGCAAACGGATACCACAAACGTACAACCTACCACAGAAAACAGGCAGCTGATTGTGAGGAACGAGAGAAACACCAGACAAAAAAATCTCCCGTTATTGAAATCACGGTCAAGCCCACGCTTGCTGGTGTCATCATTGAAAAAGATGAATGCGAAGCAAAAGAAGTTAATTGAAGATATTGACTTTGGATTTTTGTTCAACTTAGATATTGTTGCCCTACCACTGCTTCTTTCATATTTGTTAGTGGATCAGTTTGATCTTAAAAAGCGGTGTTGGCTGATGGAGGAGAACTTGAAATTGGAGAAATAGACGTGCATATCACAATGGGGTTTCCAATGGGGAAGGTTTTGGTTGGAAGAAAATCAGCTAAAGAGAATTTCAGTCTTGTGCAAGATTCGAAAAACACATTTGATGTCCAGGATAATATAACAACAACTATGGTTATGGAAAAATTGATAGCTGACACTGATTGTAGTGATCAATTTCTTCTGAACTTTATTGTTATATTGGACTCTATTTTGGTTTATACACTAGGAAACGGACATGCCAACCATAGTTTAATAAGAGTAGTTCCTGAATTGGGTAACCTGAAAGACCTAAATTGGTGTGGTCTTGTGTTGGAAAGTTTAGTTGATGCAAAGAAAAGCTGGGAAAAGAACAAGAATGTCCATTTCAGAGGACCTCTATTGTTTTTAGTTGTAAGAATTTTTTTTAAACCTTTGATCTGATGTTAACTTAATTTCTTTACTATGTCGGTTGTACAAAATTCAGCCCCACCTAATTTTACCTCCATGTCTACAGTATTTTTCATGTCAGCATTCCCTGCTCCATCATTATACTAATATATGTTTATCACCTTGGTGTGGCAGTTGTTTTATATGGATAGAGTGAAATTATTCACAAGCACAGCACTCAGAAGAATGACTCGTTCTTTCCCAGTTTTCGTTGGCATGAATTACAAAATCTTGCGCAAACGAGAAACTGATGATAAAAGTACTGGAGGATTTGGCTGTGGCTTAGTCCAGGCTCGCCAAGTTGTTCCTCGCCATCAAGACATACCATCTACAGCTTGTCCACACTACTGCAAAAAACAATGAAGGCACCTGTCACCCTGCTGATACAGAGAAACAACCACCCCCAGTTGAGGTTTATATGAATTTTTTAAACCAATTCAATCTAATATTAGTACAGTTTAGCAATGTTTTAATATTTACTGATTATTTTTTATTCTTATTTTTTATGTGTTGTTATGTTCTAGAGTTGGATAAACTTGTTTGATCAAAAGACTTCTGTGCTTGCCTCTGCTATTTCCGATTTTGCTGAGTGGTCTACAAATGTCCCGCCTGAACAACAACATGATGACAAGGTGAAAAGACTTCTACATGGAGCAACCCAGCTCCTAGGGATGGAAAATGTCAACTCCGAGCCTGCTACCGATGCTGCTGGCAGGTCAAATATGAATGATTCTCCAAACACATATTTCATTGAATGCCAAGAGAATTTCTGGTCAGACCCTGCTTTCTTAGATTGCATTACTCAGATTGAAATGGCATATCAGCAAAAACAAAAAATGAAATCAAATATCAAAGGAGACGGGGAATTTTCCTTTGATCTATTTCTAGATGATCTTGTTTTTAAGAACGATAAAGGGACATCACTGAACACAACGGTTGAAATCAAGAATGCTAATGAAGCAACCCAGGCTCCCCAGACGGCCATGGTCAGTCTTCAATACAACAGGATGTTCAAGCTACTCCCAATCAAATACCCACTCAATTTCAATCTGATACTTCACTAGAGAACACTTTGGGAGGTAAAAGAAAATGCAAGTCCCCTGATGCCTTGCCACCAAGGAGGTCACCACGGGTCAACGCAGTTGATGCGAATGCTGCAGAACAACTTAATGACATGAAGAGAGAAGAAGCTGCAAGGAGAGCACATAAACTTGCTGCATCTTTGAGAAGCTCATATTATTCGCGTGTTGTTGACATTAATGATCCTATCTCTGAAATTGAGCGTATTGTTTCAGCCTATTTAGCAATGAAAATAACTCACAGCACGTAAATTCATTTCTATCTTAATTTACTTAATGTATGTTCAATTACAAGTAAAATATTATTTTCATTTAATCCATCTTCATAATGATTCACATTGCAGGGAAGTTTTGTTTAAACACAAGTCCGTTGAAGTTGTTAGAACAGACATGGGTACGCTGGAGGATGAAACCCACTTGTCTAGTGTTGTTATTGATGCATGGACACCCATTCTCAACAACAAAGAGCAATATAAAAGTGCTCAGTCACCAGCAAGGCTATTCGTCAATATCAACAAATCTGTAATATTTTTAATAATTCATCTTTCAATTACACTCCATTCTTTTCCATTGTTACAATACGTCTATGTTTATTCTAATTTCTATTTTTTTATGCAGTTTAATGTGGAGAGTGTATCATCAGGAACTTGTGATGATCAGTTTCAGAGGTTTAACCTCTACCTTGATATTGTATTGTCTTTGTCAACACACATTTCTTTGAGAGATATAGACATGGTACTCCCTTGCAATCACCTCAATAAAGTTCTCTAAATACTGAATCAAATTTCACAAGCTCAATCACTACTGTCTATCTGTTTTGTATTATGTTATTAGATTGTATTTGGGGTTGAACGAGAAGCGTTCTATGTCATGGTTGTCTTCAACTTTAAAAACAAAGTGGTGCAAATTGTTGATGTCACCCCATCTTGCACTGATCCAACTTGCATCTTTCCATCACCCTTCGAATGTTTGGTAAGTTTTATCAATGAAATCTAATATTTCTTTAATTGTCTTGATTTCATTTAAATATCACCTCAGTTTATAATTAAAATTACATGCTATATAATTCAATACATGCAGGGAGATATGCTGACTGCTTATCTGATAGACAAGGGGCTTGGATCAAAGGCAGAAATAGTGTCATCTGCACCAACATCAAATGTCCCCATCGCATGGGTTGGAGAGGAGAAAGTTCCACATTCTGGGGTATGCCTCACGCGTCACATGGATATCTTCTTTGGGGCAGAGAGAGGGTACAAGTGTGGATTGGAAAAGGGTAATTTCAAGAATATTTCAAAACTGCGGGTGAAGTACCTGACAGATATAGTGTGCTCAGAGCTGAATGAAGTGAACGCAGATGTTATGAAGGCAGCAAAATCTCATGCAAGAATGACTTCAAAAGGGATTCAGGGCCAGAAACTAAAACTTGGTTGAACAACTACAAATGCAATTTCTTGTTTTATTTGCAAACTTTGGAATGTATTTTGGTGTAGACAGTTGTGTACTCTGCTTCTAAACGGTTTTCTCGTAACCATTAAAACAGTTGTTTACCATATGGTTTTACCGTGGATAGTATTTGTCAAGATGCATACAACTACAACTGATTCTAAACAGTTGTATTTGCTATTCTATGTGTCAGCACAATTCTCTTCCCTAGTAATCAAATATGTGTTTTGTGTTTATAATTGGTCTATTTTGTTCATACAGTTGATTTGATGATATCCATTCGTTTGTTGTGCAAATATAAACTATTGTTTACGAAAACTAAGATGATGTTGAGCAAATTACCAATAACATACAACCTTAGTTAAACAGTGTCAGCACAACTCTTATCGAAACAATCCACAAACTACTCAATGTGTCCTCAGTATCACAAAAGATAGAAGTAAAACTTCAATAACACTTTATAGTATCAAATATGAGTTGCGAAATTACAAAATAATCATATGATTATTATGATATTAATATGTTGCATCATATCACTAGCCTGAGAGACATAGAAACTAAAAATAAATAAAAATACATTGAAAAAATAAATAAGTTCCAATATTATAAATTATTAATATAGTAGAACTACAGTCCTAAGAAGTCATCAATCTTCTTCCTCCGTTCCATTTCTGCGTCTAAGACTTCTTTAACGCACTCCATGAGGTTGTCCTTTGCTTCTTCAAACATCTGTCTCTGTCTGCCCAATTCTCCTTCCATCTACATCAAACATAAAATACAAGAATCAATACTATTTGGAAAAAAATAAGGATAAAACTTGAAATTTCACCTTTGATAGTGCTTCAGCGTCTTCATCTTTGGATGCAATCCGAATGTGATGTTCAGTTGCTATTATTGATCTTTGTAATTCCTCATATAATGTATAATGAACCACAACAGCTTCCACCAACTCGGCCCTGCGAGCCTCTTTGTTAGTCTCACATGCCTCATCAACTAGATTCATGTGATACCCGCGGTAAACAACACCATCAAGCACGTCCATTAATTGATGGAAACTTGTACAAAACCCAACAGTGTTTCCATAATTCATATTTTTGGAGAGGGATATTTATACAGTTTTCAAACACCAATGGACACCAATGGACACCAATGGAGAACAAAGAATTATTTGTGGATATATATAGGCAATAATTATACGGTTTTCTTTCTTGTAACAATTATTTAGGTCGGTTCATTAGAGAGTAATTATAAAAAAAACTGCCAAAAGTGTAAAACTATAAACTGAAAATGGATTACAGTTATTTGAATTACAGTCATCCTTGTTGGACAATAACCACCTCGTGTCAGCACTACTTTCGGCCTTATCCACCTAGTGTCACCACAAAAACTCCAAAAACAGAAATCAGACAAGATATAAGGATAGTGTCACTAATACTTCCAATTACTCTAACCAACAATGTAACAAAAAGACTTTGGGCCCTTGCCACCTCATGCACAAACATACACTTCAAATTAACAAAAAAACACAAGCCTAGGGTCACAGGTAATTGTACCTAATATCAGTGTCAGCGCTACTTTGGGGCTTACCCAACTAGTGTCAACAAATAAGCTTCAAAAACAGAAAATGTCAACCCATACACTTCAATAACAGAAACAACCAATATAATCAACTAGTGTCACACCAAATGCCCTACTTAAACATCAAAGATTACTATGATTTGAATTGAAATAAGAAACAAATATGATCAAAAACAAACTTCATTCATAAAATATATATTAGGTTACATTCAGTACCATAAAAAGTTACATACTACACTTATATCATATACAGCTAGAGTTCTGATCGGCAAAGAGGACAATTGTTTTGAACTATAAGCCAAGATCGCAAACAATTTGGATGAAAGAAATGTTGACATGGCGTTTGAAGAACATGATCTGACTCCAACATTGGAAGCAGACATATTGTACATTCTTCTTCATCAAGATCAAGGTGATATATCTCCCTTAATCCGTCGACCTCCATAGGCTCTGGAGGTGCTGGATGATCTGGTTGGTCAACCTCCATATGAATGTCATTGTTTATGTCGGACTCAGAGCTTGAATCAGACGAAGAGTCAACAAAAAAATGTACATTGACAGTTATGTTGGGGCACAGACCATACTCAACAAAATCAGCGTCGGCCGAAAACCAACTTCTAGTGTATTCCATTAGAAGCCGATTGGCTACCTGGCTTCTAACCACACCAGTTACTCCTGCATCATGTAGCACTTCGTTGCAGCGGCTAGACTCATAGGCATACCATTCCAAGTAGACCCATGATAGAATGTTAAAGGAACGCTGTCAGAATGGATGGACACGACAAGTTGACTCGGTCCATACTAGTATGACCCAGTTGCTGATATTTCCACTTCATCAGTACCAACACTGTAGTCATAATCTAGTTCAGTATAAGTTGGGAATGCCATTGAAAGAGAGAAAACCTACACAGACAAAATCAAAATATACTCATATATTAGACAATCACTTAAAAATAAAACATTACAGCGATATTAATAGGAAATAAACATTTCAGAAACACAAAGAAAGATAAAATGTCTGAAAAACTGGATCAACCCTAACTGTTGACTTTTATTGACAGTAAGAATCACATAACACCCACAGAAAATAATGCAATGCGAACTAAGCAAGACAAACACCAATATATGAGTTTTAATAGACTAAAAAGTAAGGGAAAGCTAAACGAAAATCGGAAAATACAACAATCAAAACTTTGCTGAAACAGTACATCAAAATAACCGAGAATGTTTTTTTTTAGAGGAAGGAAACAGAAAGGTGTACATACCAGAACCGGAATCGCACCTTGAGAAGAAAAAATCCTAATGGGAACGAGAGAGGATGAAGATTAACAACTGGAGGGAGATGAAACGACTTGCAGACAATCTGAACAACGTTCAAGCAACGTATAAATAAGCGAGAAATGGGCCGGGCACCTCTAAACTAAGCCCAACAGCTATGTTGAAGGCAATTTCAAAAATCTAAAGATTTGTGCAAAAATAATCTATTGATAAGCAAAAATAAGATCATGTTTAGCAAATTTTCACCAATCACCGGTGTTGTGAAATTTTAATCTAATGATGAGCAAAAATAATACCATGATGCAAAAACAAAATTATTGGAAAAGTATAAAATTATATTGACAGAAAATATAATCATTATGAGAATATTTAAAAAGGCTCGATTGTTGTGCAACTAAAAACTACTATTGAGCAAAAATAAGGTGATGTTGAGCAAAATTACACCAATCTCCCCCCCCACACATTGTGCAACTTTATTCTATCAATGAGAAAATAAGACCACGTTGTGTAAGACTCTATTAAGAAACTATAAAATTATATTGAGAAATAAAATAGAATCATATTGGACAAAATTTCACAAGTCTCAAGTGTGATGCAAAAATAACCTATTGTTGAGCAAATATAAATGTCACAACATACACTCCAAAATCATAGAATACAAGACTGGTATCACCAATAGTTGTAACTAATACAAGTCTGGTGTCAACACTATTTGTAACCACCATCAGTGTCAGCACTACTTTGGGTGTCAACCACCTAGTGTCCCCACGTACAATTCAATATCAGAAAATAACGAACCGGTGACACCCCTACTTCAAACTAATAAACCCAACAATTTCAACAATACTATGTGCATTAAACACGTCTTGCCACCACATACACTTCAAAATCAAAAAATACAAGTGTAGTGTTACCACTATTTGTAACTAGTATCAGTGTCTGCACTACTTTGGGTCTAAAACACCTAGTGTCACCACATGAAATTCAATATCAGAAATGATCAAACTGGTGACATCACAACTTCAAACTAATATAACCAACAATGTCAACAATAATATTGGGATTAAACTCATCTTTCCACCACATAGACTTCAATATCAAATACAAAAAAAAATACAAGTATGGTGTCACCATTACTTCAAATTAATCGGACAAAAAATGTTAACAATTTTGGGAAGCACAACCGTGCAGCATTTTGGGAAAAATAAGTTTTATATGTATTTCAAATCCACACAGGATATATGATGAAATTCATCAGAGTTCAGATGGTCTTCTTTTGTCAAACAAAACACAATATCATACTCACACATCAGGAAAAATATGATATAATGGAAATCACAAACAAATATAATATTACACAAATTTCATTAATACTATGCATTTACATACACCAAGTAGCGCAAAATAGTTACAAAATACACTGGTATGATTTGAATGGAAATCAGATACAAAATATTGCCAGACACAAAATTCCATTCATACCATACATTTCCTTAAATTAACTTCCGTAAAATAGGTGCAACTACACTGTCTATTCCCAATAGATATACATTAGACCTACGGCTAAAAAGCTGATCGACAAAGTGGACAAATGGGTTGAAATGATACCCACTCTAGGAGACACTCTCGGTGGAAGGAATGGTCACACGGTGTGCGAATGACATCCATCGATGGCAACATCACATCAAGACATATTGTGCATTGATCCCGATCCTGTTCCGGATGATGTGTCTCTTCTAAATTGCCATTTTGTTCTGCATTTCCTGCAGAAGCTGGGGAATCCACATCCTGTTCACAGTCGATGCTCATATCAGATTGAGAGCTTGAATCGGAGCTTATCTCAGATTAAGAGTCTTCAATGTAACGTACGTCCATAATGAGGTCTGGGCAGAGACCATATTCAATGAACTCAGCGTCACCCGCAAACCAACTGCGAGTATAATCCATTAACATCATGTTGGCGACTTGAGTTCGAACAACAACAGTGACCCCTGCTTCACTTAACACATGATCACATTGGTCATATGTCATTGGCAACCCATTCCAATCAGAGAAATGATTCAGGAACAGGTCAGGGAGTCTATCAGAATGAATAGCCACGTGCAGTTGACTAGGTCCATACACAGGCGTCTCTGTTGGTGTGATAACGACTTAAAATGATCCGACGGTGTAATGGTAGCCAATTTGGGTTACAATTGGAAGTGCCATCTAAGGATACAAAACATACACAAACAAAATAAATATAAACTCATATAACTTGCTGAAATGAAAACCCTAACCTACTGAAAGATAATGAAAAAGCAATCTAAAATCAGGAAAAAAACAACATGAAACTTGCTGGAAAACTGGAAAAACCCTAACCGATTATATAAAATTTGCAGAAGAACGAAAGGGAGAGAACTACACAAGAAAGGGCGCACCTTGTGAAGAGAAATCCGAAAAGGGGAAGAGCGTGTGGAGGAAGATGAAAAGAGTTGAAGAGACGGTAATGAGGAAGAGAGTGAAAAGTGTTGAAATGACGTTGGAGTCTTGAAGATACACACTGAAGAACAGCCCCTATATAAAGTAATTGAAATAGGCCAACTTCTTTGGTCGGGAAAATGGGCCACGGTCTGCTATCATGAAGTTTAAACTAAACCCAACACCGATGTTGTCCAATCTTAATGTTGTGCAAAATTTAACCTATTGTTTAGCAAAAATAAGATCATGTTGAGCAAAATTTCACCATTCGACCATGGTGTGCAATTTAAATCTAATGATGACCAAAAATAAGACAACATCGTGAAAAAAATATATTTAAAAATTAAAATATTATACTAAGGAAAAATAAGATCATATTGGGCACAAATTAACAATGATCAATTGTTGTGCAAAATTTTACCTATTGTTCAGCAAAAATAAGATCATGTTGAGCAAATTTTCACCAATCGACCATGGTCTGCAATTTAATTCTATTGATAATCAAAAAATAAGACCACATTGTGCAAAAAATATAATTAAAAAATAAAAAATTATATTGAGGAAAAATAAGATCATATTGGGCACAAATTAACAAGGATCAATTGTTGTGCAAAATTTAAACTATTGTTTAGCAAAAATAAGATCATGTTGAACTTTTCACCAATCGACCATGGTATGCAATTTAAATCTAATGATGACCAAAAATAAGACAACATCGTGAAAAAATATATATTTAAAAATTCAAATATTATTTTGAGGAAAAATTAGATCATTTTTTTCAAATTCACAAGTCTCAATCGTTGTGCAAATATAAAATATTATTGATAAAAAATAAGATCATGTTGAGCAAATTTCCACCAATCGCACATGATGTGAAAATAATTTATTCGAACCATAATAATAAATAATTCCCATTTTGTGCAAATAATCTATTGAAAAAGTATAAAATTATATTGAAAAGGAATAAAATTATGTTTGGCACAAATTCGCAAGACTCAACTGTTGTGCAAACACAATTCTAGTGTCACCAAGATTTCTAACTACTATAACCACCTCGTGCCACTACATACACTACCAAACTCAACAAATACAACGACAGTATCAACACTGCTTGAAAGTAATATCAGGGTCACCACTATTTTCGTACTTAGGCACCTGGTGTCAGCACATAATGTTCAGTAGCATAAAACGTCGGCACATACACATCAAAATACGAAAAAAAATATACAAGGATATTGACACCACCACTTCATGTCAGTGTAACCACTACTTATCTATTTTGAGCACTTAATTTGTCAGATTACATCCAAACTTCCCCATCTACACGACAACAACCTATCTAAACACTGGTTTTAAAATTTCAAACTCCAGGTTTCCTTGATCAGATTTGAGCACATGAGTTCTTTGAAACGAAAGATCTTTTCGTTGTTGAAATCTTTAACATCTCCCACAAATACAGAAGCTTCAATCGCTCTTAATGTAAATACACCACATGAAGCCATGTAGACAAAAAAAAGAAACAATGTAATGTAAGAACATAAATAGCAAGTATCTAAACGTAACCAACAAACAAAACAAGATAACAAATACATACCCGGTAGAATCATGCATTAACCCAGGAACCATGTTTAGCTAGAAAGGAGAGGAATCGAAGTTTTCAAATAGCCCAGCCTTTGCCAAATGAATTGGGAGCCAACTAGCAAACGGTTGCAATTGTTCTTCAAGAACACCTTCCCTAACAGTAGGGACATTGCAATCGAACACGCTGATTATCCTATCCTCAATTTTAATCTCCAACGCCACCCAATGCTTGTTTATCACGTTGAAAATTGTGTAGATTTTCCTTACAGATACCCATGGCTTCCCATAATCAGCAGGGCACGTACCGACAAAATACTCCTCGGTGTTGGCTTCAAGAGGTATGTTTTCCCGATAACTTGAAGCATACTCAGGCAAGTACTTTAGGTAAAATAGCCAATCAAGAACAAGAACATCTCGATACTTGACAGGGTCCTCAGAAATGTGCCTCCTAATGTGAATCAAACCTGCTTCTAGATGTTAAACAAAGTAGTAATAAAGTGAATTCAACAATCAACTAATACAATAAAATCCAATCCACACATATATATACTCCAAAAATACAAGCAGTTATTACCTGACAATCAAGCCACATATCCTTCACTAAAATGTGCTGGAAAACCTTTTTGTCAAACCTTGAGATTGGACCAGCAACGGAAAAATTCCTACCAAAGATTACACAAAGCAAATAAAAATATATATAGCATGAGATGCTGTAACTAATACAATAACAACACCATTTCATACCAAATACTAAACATAAAAATAAACCATACCTTTTCTTCTTTACAAGTCCATAAATAAATTCGTCAAACCTTGAGATTGGACCAGCAACGGAAAAATTCCTACCAAAGATTACACAAAGCGAATAAAAATATATATAGCATGAGATGCTGTAACAAATACAATAACAACACCATTTCATACCAAATACTAAACATAAAAATAAACCATACCTTTTCTTCTTTACAAGTCCATAAATAAATTCATGATCTTCCGAGCTGATCAATGACTTCTTAGGGGCATGCTTTGGCATTCTCACATTCTTATCCCGCTCAACTGGGCCATACAAGAATGTACTGGTTGATGGGATAAGATTGGAAGCCTTTAGTTGGTCAACTTCGATTTCAATTGCAGGATCCTTGGCGACCGAATCCCAATCAACACCTGCACCCTTATCATCATCATTGTCAGACAGACAAATGTACTTTTCCAGGGATGGTTCAACCCTAACTCCAGCAACTTTACCACCAGCACCCACTACAATAATAAAGGCCTAATGTGGCGGATCAAAACCGCTGCATTAGACTCAAAAACCGCCACAAAAGACCTATTGTGGCGGTTTTTACCCGCCTCTGTTGCTCGAGTTGCATTAGGTCTAGTGTGGCGGTTTTTAGGTCTATTGTGGCGGTTTATTATGACAACTAAAAACCGCCACAATAGGTAAGTAAACCGCCACAATAGACCTATCTAGTGTGGCACTTATTTCATGTCTATTGTAAGCGGTTTTCTTATCTAATGTGGCGGTTTTTTAACACATTGCTAACAGTTTATAGTCCTATAGAAGCGGTTTTATAGATCTACTGGAATGGTTGTTTATGCTACTGTGGCGGTTTTACATTGTCATACTCACATAAATGTTATCTACTGTAGCGGTTTTTGATATTCCTGTTTTGTAAAATAATTTGTGAATAATAATTAAATAAAATGTATAATAATAAAATCTAAACTAATAATTAACTCAAATATTTCATTAACCAAAATAAAACATCATATATATATAACCATACATTATATCAAAATATTCCCACTAAAGTATCTATATCTAAAATTCCTTTACAAATTAAAGAACACATATAAGTGTTATCCTATATATATACACTAAATTCAAAAGTAGCACCACTTGTGTACTGAAAGCATTCATCTCCTAGTAGCTTAGGCGAACACCTTGTGTAGTTGCATTAACTTGTATAGGTGTCAATCTGAAACAGAACAACTAAAAAATTAAAATAATAAATGTTAATTATGCATATATGACATAGGTAGTTTATAATAATCAAAAGTAAAGTTGTATATATTCAAATGATAGAAGAGACACTATCACACTAAGTGTAGCCAGGTACTAAAGATAATTAGATATGACAAAAAAAATGAACAGATCTGAATAAATTAACTCATTCAAGCAGCAACTTGAATAAATAAACAAATTGAAGTTGCTGCCTACTAAAAAGCTCAAGCAAGTAAATTATTATTTACTACTCAAAATCCAACAATGAACTATCATTTTATAGGAGGTACTTGCAGCTACATATTTCATGAGAAATCTAGGTTTAAACATAAAAAATTGGAAAAGAAAAGAAGAATATAACAACAACATTTACCAAGCTTCATCTTAGTAGAGAATAAGTGACAAAAAACACAGGGCTAAAAGCAGTACAGGTAAATTAAACCGCGGCAAAGAAGAAAATGGAACAAATAGAGGAACAAACCTGCAAATGACACAACCACCATTTTCAGACTCTACTTCTTTGACAACACGGGTCAGCCTAGGCAAGCTGCACAAGAATAAAATAGCATGAGCCACATGCAACAGTAGCAAAGTTTTAACCGGCAGCCTACAAATACACAACTCACTTCAATGGATTTGCAACATGGAAACAAAAAATAAAAAACATACTTGAAATTACATAATGAATTGGACAAATGCAGGGCTTGCACAAGATATCTCAATATTAAAAGATAGCGAGAATGATCTTCTTTCCTGCAGCATTGACATAAAGGCAGGCTCACCAATCAGAATCCTGGAAGACTTTGTCCGGCAAGAAAATTATATTGCATCTGCACCAAATTTTATTTATTTTCCTTCCCGCTAGAATTTCTCATATTTCTAGTAGATAGGAATAGGAACTAGGAAGTATACACTCTGTATTCCCTACAAGAAACACAACAATCTGGTAGGAGATAACTTTGACAGAAAAGTCTTAGTGTCTGCAAACTACCTTTCTTTGCATAGGCACATTTAGGAAGAATTCTAGATACATATAGCTGCAAAACCTTTTGCAACATAGCCACAAGGCCATGTTTGTCCTCGTCTTCAGTTGCCTAAGCACGGGATAAGTTTAATATCCAGCAATAAGCAATGACAAATAAAATGTTCAAATAATAGGATATTCTAGGATTTCCAATATCAACACGCATATCAGAATTTTATGCTATTTCAGCCTTTTGATGCATTCATCATTTCATCTGAAAATGAAAACAAACTAAGGTGTACAGAAGAGTTCCCTTACTTGTCGTAGTTGTGCATTCACTTCAGAAAAGAAGCTTTCGTCTAGATATCCTTCTTGTTCACTCTGGACTAATTCCTGAAGATTACATAGAAATAATGGAATATTTTATCAATTAGCATTAATTGCAATGAGCTGGTTGAACTTCACATAATGAATTGGAAACATAACCACAAGAATTTTGACATATATCACATACAATGAAACATCACCACAAGAAACACAAAAAAAACTCACGGTTGGCTGCTTCAAATTGTGATGGACTAAGCTGCTAACATTCTTGAATACAAAGGAGTTTTTCACCATAAAAAAAAGCAAAGCTAAATCTAAAATGTTAATGGACTTTTCAGCACTGAATTAAGATGCTCAATAACAAATCCAACTTAAATCTAAAATGTCAAAGAATTTTTCATAGATGCAATGCAAGGGAGATGAAAAAACTTGTATTTAGAGCCTTAATCAAGGCTCTTCAAACATTGATATCATTAAACAATACTTGAACGGAGTGTGGATTACACTTTTTTTCAACATCCATTGCTTCAAAAGCCACAATTCAGAACCACATAGGCAGATAGAGATCAAAACACTTAGTGATAAATAAGTCCCACAACTTGAGGGACTGTAGAACAAGCTTAAAGATGAAAAGAAGAAACCTGACCATGCTAATATCAAGTAACTGCTAAGAGGTTTGTACATCTAGGCTCCAAAGCACCCTAATATTTTTATCACATGCATAACTGTTTGAACTGAGTTCAGTTCAGTTCAATTCCAAATTCAACCAGTCACGCAACTTGAGAAAATCATTTTCTAACCATATGAACCTAACACTTGCATTTACAATATATATATATATATATATATATACACACACACACATCATCATCATCATCATCAGCATGTGAAAATGATAAATGCATAACAACAAACACAAAAATTGTCGGATTCATGGCCAAAATAAGGAAGATATTGAATCCTAAATTATAGTCTAAAAAAGCATATATTTATTCATACCATTTTCAATTCCATCAATCCGTCAAATGGATGATACCTAGAACTCCTACTGATAGTCATTTCTTCACCGCCAAACATCCAATCACCCAAGACACCCATGCTCTTGACCATACATTCTTGAATCAACCCCAAAGATAATAAGAAAGCACAAAAAAAACAACAAAAAACGATATTCAAACTCAAAATCACTGACAAGAAGCAAATAAATTGAAAAGAAAAATTAAAACACTCAAAACCTAAAAATTCATACCATGCTCTCGGAGAACCAAAGCTGGATAATCCTGACGGGATTCCCTTCATGCTCATACGAATCCTTAGCAGCTCACTTCATCCCTGGCAGAAAGAGGTGCGGATCTAGCAGAAACCCTAGAGGAAAGATTAAAATTGGAGAGGGACCTCATGAGGCCGGAGACAAAGACGGAGGACGGGGAGGGGTTCAACGCAGGCGGGGGGAAGGCGGAGGGGGATTGGAGTGAGAATCGAAGTCGTTCGAGCGATTCCACTTTAGGTAGAGCTAGAGGGAGTAGAAGAGGGTGCAGGGGATGATGGAGCCGAGGAAGAGGCCGCCTCTGCCCAGACAAGGCCTTGCAGGGGGATGACGATCCCTCCTCCGTTGGCGGTGGGGCAGGGGAATCGGATGCGGAGGTGCGGCAGCGAGGGCGAGGGTCACGGCTGGGGCTGAGGGGGCGGTGGTGTGGTGGATTGGGAATTTACAAGTTGGAACCCTAAATCAACATCCCCATCACTTATCTCTCTTTCAGATGAAAGGCAAAATAAAAATGAAAATGAGAAGCCCGCGATGGTTAAGCGCTAAGGTATCCGCTTCAATAGAGTACGCAAACCGCCACAATAGATTTTAAGAACCGCTTCAATAGATACGGAAAAAACATGTTTTGAAAACCCCCACAACAGCTCACATAACCGCTACCATAGGTACTATCATATAATGGATTATCAAAACTGCCACAAGAACCGCTGCAATAAAGAAAACCGCTTCATAAACCGCTTCAGTACTTGAACCGTTGCAAAAAAGTGCTACAATAAGTCCTAATTGTAGTAGTGACCTTCGCCTTCACACTTTGTAGATTGAGGCACTTCAGCAGAAGTTGCTGGAATTCCAACCTCATCTCCAACAACCTTAAATTCAGTGTCAGCAACAATAGGTGGAGACTCCTTACCCACTCCTGGAACATCAGCACTTACTGATGGCAAAGACACGTGCACAACTTTAACAGAAGCAGGAGATGATTTCAACATTAACTCCTCATCAGGGAAAGACTGTTGAAGATCAGACACAACATCATTCAAAATTTTGTTCACATCTTCAACAACAGCCTTCATAGGTGTCACCTGGGGCTTAACACCACTGACACGTTCATCATCACCTTTCGCAAGAGTACCCTCAGACTTACCAAGAACGTGCTTATCATCAGCCTTCACGGGTGTGCCCTGGGACTTACCACCACTGACATGTTCACCATCAACTATCACAGGAGTGTCCTCGGACATACCAGCAATGTGCTTATCATCAGCCTTCACAGGTGTGCCCTGACACTTACCACCACTGACACCTTGATCATCAAATTTTGCAAAAGGGCCCTCAGACTTACCAGGGATGTGCTTATCATCAGGCTTGACAGGATTTGACTGCAACCTCTCAAACAAAGCCTCATAATTAGCAACCCTAACCTCAAGCTCATCGTACCCTCGCAGACAAGAGATGCATAAACTTGAAGGCTTCCAGTCAACACCACAATCGTTGTTTCAATTGCATCAACCCTTGCAGACAACAAATGCATAAATTTAGGGACATCTTCAAGCTTCTCAATCCTCCTAAAAATCTCCTTCACCAAGTCAGGATGAGATGAGAGAGAAGAAGCAAAAGCATCACCATGTGTTTTTGGAGGTAACTCACAAGTTGAATCATTGTTGGCATCCATTTAAGGAGAAACATCTTCACTACCTTCCACTTTCTCTACTGACACTGCTATTTTGCTAGCTTCAACACTTGAAACACGAATTTCTTCATTTTCACAAGCAGCAGATGTTTGCCCAAACACAGACCTCCCATCAACAAAATCATGTGCTTCAACACTCCCCAAGGGTGACCTCTGCACAGAAGGAGTCGCTACATCACCCTCTCCATCGCTGTCACCAGAAGGTGTCTCAACTCCTTCAACGGTGTCACCACAATCAATCACGTCTGCAAGATCGGACAAAACATAAAGCCTCGCAGTATGACGAGCATCCAATTTATCAGATTTAGGCGAATGGGTGTCAGTGGTAAAAACATCAACCTTGTCATCGCAAACACGGACTTCACTACAAGATTTGGAAGAATGGGTGTCAGCAGTAAAATCTTCAACCTTGTCATCACCAACACTGACTTCACCATCATATGAAGAGACTGCAACATGAATATCTACGGTCTCCACTCCATGGGCACCCTCATTATCAACAACAGGAACTGAAGGAAGAACAGAAGACCTGTCAGCAGTACTATCATATAACGGCCTCCCACTACCTACACCACCGTTCTTCTTCATCTTATACCTCCGCTGAAAGACAATATTCAGCGGGACATCATTGTCGAATAGATCACATGAATCACTACCCAACCGACATCTCTTGGAAGGTGAAGCAACCACATCAACCTCCTTATGCAAATCTGTGTCAGCAGTAACTCTTTTCACCTCCTTAGAAGGAATAACTCTACCACCTGTCCTCACTGCTGAAGCCTTCTGTCTAAGCGTCTTTACATCACTCTTGACAGATTTTTTACGGTCTAAAGCAATGTATGGATTGAATAGAACACGACTTGCAGAACGACCCCTGCTCAGGGGAACCCGTTCATCAGAGGTATCGTTGGACGCCACCTTCTGTTTCTTTTTACCACCCATCCCTCCAGTGGAAGATTTCCTCTTCTTTGAGGTCCCTACATCTTCTTTATCCTCCTCAGGGAAAACTTCAAAAGCAGTTTCAAAGGAATTACCATCCTGTTTCTTTCTAGTAGCCTTGCCTCTCTTCACAGGTGTCTTTTTCTTTGAGGTCTCTCCTTCAACATGTTTCTGCAAGACATTAGCTTCTTCATCCTCAACGTGGAGAGACTTGTTTGAAAACTTAGCTTCATATGCCCTTCTACGAACACGACGACTCTCATACAAAGTCGCATCAACAGGTCCAAAAACTATTTCTTCAACTGATGCATCAACTACTGCATCAACTACAACATCAGCTTTTTCATCAGCAAACCCCATCCCTTCGGTGCGTGCAAACTCCCCATAAATAGGGAACAATGGAGTCTGGACAAAATGCATGTATCAGAATAAAAACCCAAAGATGCATCAAATAAAAATGTTCTTAAAGAGAGAAAATATAAAATTATTACTAAATCGCCACGAAAGAACTTCTCAACTTCAACGTATACATGGCTATAATCACATTGCCAGTGCAACGAGTATGGATCTCTATCAGGCATCTTAAAATTACAGTCAAAATTAACGGAGATAGCTGGGAAAGCTTCTAATATCCAAGCCTGTTACAAAAGAAAACTCGTTATGACACTACAACAAAATATTTAAATAATGCTCAGATAAACAATAAAGTTGTGCTGACACCGACAAAAAAATGATGACATAAGACATGCAAACACCAAAGCACGATATCTGGAATGCAAGGCAATAACCATACATTTGATAAGAACCCCTAACACCATTCCGATCTACAACAGAAGAACTCTTCAATGACTTCAACAAACGGGTGTATGACTCTCTACCCCAAGAATATACTTCAAACTCCTTCTCATTGCACGCAAGAGATAAGAATTGTGCACTTATAACATCTGACCTCCTATAAACAATTAACCTCTCAATTAGCAACAACTTTGCCATAATCAACTTCTTCTTAGACTTATTTTTCTCAGATATGAAACGATCAAGTAACTCATCATGAGTCATTTTCTTCTGCCCAAAAAATTCAAATATTGACACTTTCTTTGTGATATTACAAACACGGTCTTCACAAGGAAGGCCTGTACTCACATGAAACTCAGCAATTGAAAAACGTGCGAGATGTCCACCAACTCTAAACCACAACTCATTCTCTTTTTGTGTTTGTACTTGACGGAGCACCATTTGATGCATAAGCTGAAAATTGGTAACCATTTTGGTGCCTTGCGTCAGCACCCATCCAAGGCAACTTTGCTCCCGAATAGTGTAGTGAGAATGAAACAAATGCTCCTTAATCAGATCACAAACAGAAGGATATGAATATATGTTGGATCTATAATGAAATCGCTCAGAAACAGGAATGCAATATTTCAAACCCTGATCAATCACGGACAATTGAGCACAAAAACAAACATCAGATTAAGAAAAAAATTACAACTTGCTCATCAAAAAAAAGAATTCCAAATGGAAAACTAAAATAACTTACATCAGAACCAGTATAAGAGGTGAATGAATCAGAAGATTGAGCTCCTGCAAGAAACAACATACAGAACAATGTAAATATACATTAACAGAATCTGTGATGACGCAAATAACCATAAACAATAACAATAAAATGTCACCAAGACATAGTAAAAAAACATAAACATCACACAACACAAAATACCACATCCAAAGACACACATTGTTGGAACTACAATAAACTAACACAATAATATATAAAAACAGACAGTGTCAGTGACCATACACATGAACACAAAAGTAGATAAGTACACTATCATCAACACAAACAATCCAAAGCATGGAAAACAGATTGACATACACGAAAAACACTAAAAAAGCACTTACAAAGTGCCACACCACAAAATTGACGAAAAAAAAACAGTTAAAATCAACGCATTTACACATGCAACTTGCATAAACTACGGAAACTACTAAAAACCGCACATAAGTATGCATATCAAGCATGAATTTAAGCATAGATTGTCAAAATTATAATGAAAAAACAATAAAATCAACATAAGCAAACTTAATCCAAAACCCTAGCACGACAAAGTTCGCAAAAAGAAGCGAAATTGATACCTGGGCTGCTGGATGACGACATTGAAGCAAACGACGAAAACTCCGAACTTTAGCGAAGCAAGGAAGAACAATCGACCGAACCAAGCCGGAAAACGCACCAAACCGGAAAACACACGACGAATCAAGTCGGAAAACGCACGACGAAAAACTTCTAGCAAAGAGAGAGTTCGAAAGAGGAGGAAATCGGATTTCTGAAAAACAGGAAAAAATGTCCGTACAAAGCGAAAATAGGTATATATAGAGGCCATTTTGCTAAAATGTCAAAAAACGCGACCATTTTGCAAATACGTCCAAATAAAGTGTCTGTTTTGCAAAAATTTTCAAATATATTTCCTTTAGAGATTTATTTATTTATTTCCATGTTTTATCTTAATATTATTAGATAGATAAATATAGATATAGATATAATTTCTTTCCTAGAATAGCTAGGGAATGAAGCCTATAAATAAAGCCTTAGGGGCTGATTTCCATTCATTCAATTTCAGTTACAATTAGTTACATAGAGAGAGAGAGAGGAGGGAGAGGCGAGAGAGAAGGAGAAGGAAGGAGACGAACGGTTGTAAGTTGTAGTTTATTTTATGTCAAAGTTAATTTCTTTTATTATTGTTTGTTTCTAATTTCCTTCTTCTAGGGTTGGGGTGATCCCAACATAGATATGTGTGTTTGATTTATAAATCCATGAATTTATATGTCTTTATCATCATCTACCTATGTGCTTAATCCTTTGCGAGAGTTGAGGAAATTCCTTATTCATGATATTGAAGCGAAAGTGATCTTATTATGAATTGGATAGTAATTAGGGTTTATTTGCGAGAGCCGACTAATCCTAATTAAGAAAAGATAGAAACAAATTAGGTTTTTATGCGAGAGCCTCTATCACCTAAATTGTTGGAATTTGCGAAAGTCGATTCTTTGATATAAAGCATGTATCTTTATGTGATTTATGATCTGCACATATGTTTATTGTTGTGGTGATCCCTAACCTTGGAAGTTTGCATCTTTATTTGTTTTATTTTATTATTTTTATTCGGCACATATTCTACTCGATATCAAACCACCATTCTCTCACCATCCCTTGACATCGACCCCTCTATTCTTTGTCAACAGCCACTCTCATCACCTTTTCCCGCTGTTTCCGAACCCTTAAACACACTAAACCTAGAACCGCTGACTTCTCTCCCGAGGATGAACCTGACTTCACTATCCTATAGCGGGGTCTTGACTACAAATTTATTTGGTCGAGAAACCCTCTCGTCATATGCCTACCCGGATCCGGCACCGCACACATATATGGTTGTTTGGTCTGTTTCAACGTAAGAGGAAAATACACATAAAAAAATAATAACTATTAGTCATCACATAATAATAATCAAACTAACTCAACTTACTGATTTAGCGGAGTCCATGGAGGAACTCATTTCACATTCACTAAAGTCGGGTGCATAGTGTGCTGCATTGCAGGAGATGTGCTGCATTCCCCTCTTTGTCTTATCATTGCAGGAGATGTCACCTTCTCCTATTAGCCTCAGACAGAAGCTTCGAAGGTTCACTAGGCAAAACTTTCATCTGAATACCCAAGTGCTTAGCTCTAGGAGTAACTTGAAGTATCATCTACAACATATAAGTAGGTAATATTCTTGATTATAACATCTATCTTGAATTAAACTAACTAAAAATCAGCAGCAAATATACAATTTTCTGAGAAATATACATATAAAGAAATATGAGTTTTAATGATTAATAGGAATCCAGTAAAGAATAAGAGATCCTTAAAGACAACTTGGCAGTAAATGAATACATAGACCCGATAATCATCCTTTTTACCTCTACTAATTAAGAGGAGTATAAAATTGTTGTGTGTATTATCAAATGTCTAACCTAGTTAGAAGTGCATGTTTATTTTTTATGTCAAACAAAACAGATTATAAATAAGTGGTAGATAGTCAAACTTGCATTTTCCTTTGCAATCAACTCAGAAGAAGCATCAGGATAGAACAAGTAAACAAATATAGCTTAAAAGAATGAAACATAGAAAGGGTGATCATGTTATTTTCCTATCCATGGCTCCCTATTTCCTCAATCAATTGGTCCTAAGAACAGGAATGAAACATCGAGAAAGGAATGAAACATACAAAGTGTAGCAAGTGCTTGATATGCAAATACTTAATGAGCAATCTAGCGGAGCAAGAAAGGAATGAAACATCCCAATTCAGTGCTATTTGTTGCCCAGCAGAAAGGACACCCTGCAAAAACAAAAACAGAATATGGACTTAGCAAGAAAGTAATGAAACATACCCAACTCATAATTTTCATTCAAAGAATTACTAAGATTTCCCAACTACCTTGTAAATTGCATACAATCTGAAACTTAGATGACGAATTAGAACAAATAAAGTAGAATAAATTGACATTATATATGCAACTAATTAATCTTGTTTATATACCGACAAAGCCATTCCATTTCTAATTAAAATAACCGTATGAATGGTTCATAATCCGTCATAAAGGTTCGGCTAAAATCAAGCAATGAACATCAAACAAAAACCTAACAAGGTGTAAGTGTTGGGAGTAGAAATAAGAAGGAATTAAGAAGCAATTACCTCCTCGTCATCATCATCACTGTCACCATCTCCGGCAGCAGGGACATCATCTTCGGCATCGGAGTTGGAAACATAATCAGCGTTACGGGCGACGGCTTCGAGCTCCTCTTCATCCCCTGACCTTGAATTCGGTCAGAACGGGAGCGTCGGTCCCCTCTTGCGGTTGCCCTCCTACCCAGCCCTCTCGCTCTCTCCCGCACCGGCTCCACCGTACCTCCTCACGCTGGCCAACAGCCCAATAGCAGCAGCAGGCGCACCGACTGAGCATTTCTTGGCGTCAAAAACCCTAATCGATCAATGAAAAGAGATTGGAACCAAATTGGGACGAAATTAAAGAAAAAAACAAAAATCCTCTCCAAAGTCAGCGTTGGGGGTGGAGAGGAGGAGGAATTAAGAAGAAATTACCTCCTCATCATCATCATCAGTGTCACCATCTTCGACGGCAGGGACATCGTCTTCATCATCGGAGTCGAAAAAAGAACGGGCGCGTCGGTCCCCTCTCGCGCTCGCCCTCCTACCCAGCCCTCCTGCTCTCTCCCGCATCAGCTGCACTGTACCTCGCCACAAAAGCAGCAGGCGCACCGGCTGACCTTTCTTCTTTGCAAAAACCGTAATCGATGAATGAGAACGGATTGGGACAAAATTGGGATGAAATTAAAGGGAAAAAAACCAAATGAAAACGAAAACAAATTGGGGGAAAGGATAGACCGGATCGATATACCTTAAAATTGCAGAACCCCCACCGCACTCAGACGTAGATCGGAAGATCTGAGGGCAAAAACTAAAGGCGACAAGCGATGATGCCGTGTGAAACCAACCTCCATGTGCGCTTGAGGGAAGTAGAAAACCCTCTACCCCTCCTTGGGGATTTCAACCAGCGGCCCAGCACAAGCCCGCCATTACTCGTCGTACAGTTCATCCCCTCTAAACAAAGAGAAATCAATTCAGTGTGTTTCTCGCAACAACGAAAACAAATCCCCTCAAAATAAACGTACCACTCACCAGCGGGAGACGATTCAGTTGCAAAATCAGGCATTGCATCACCCATCTTCAATTTCCCGCCAAACTACACTCGCCGGAAACGCGAAATTAACACCGATGACGAAACGGAAAACGCTCGGCCCTCGATTTGCGGTGTAATTCGTGACTGAAGCACCCAAAATTCAGGATGAAGTTGGGATTAGGAAGCGAAGTAAAACACGATACAGAAGGTTGTTGTAGGAGGAAATCGAGAGTGCAAATAAAATACGAATAAAGTAAAGCAAACCGATTAGATCCCAGCAAATAATTTTCAAGACTCCCTCCCAATGTAGCAAAAGGAAGTCAGGTTCTATCCTCGAGGAAGCTGGTCAGCGGATCCTAGGCAGCAGAAGAATCTCACTCGATTTCGACTCCAGGGAACAACTCAATATCGACTAGAGGCAGTCAATATCGACTTAGTTCAGTCGATTTTGGACAGGTTTCAGCAAGTCAGTCGATTTCTGTTCAGGGTCACTCGATATCGACTCAACAGACTCGATATCGACTAGTTCTTCCTCAAAATCGACCTGTTTTGCAGAGACACAAACGAGCAGCGATCTTGGAAGTCAATATCGAGTAGGGCAACAGTAGGAAAAATAAAGAACAAAGCTTTTGTAGATTTCGGAATAAACTTTATGTAAAGGAAAACTTCCAAGATCGGGGTTCGCAACGACAATAACCAAGCATGCATAAGGCAAGATAAATAACGATAATCATGCAAATTGCATCGAAGGATCAAGCTTTCGCCTTTTCCAACAATTAGACAACACTTTCAAGAAACCTTAAATGTATCTACCGATTTTATGTTTACAATCCATGTAGTTAGCATGGATCTCCATTGAATGGGTAATAAACACATAAAAGGTAGTAGATGCTCAAAACATGAAAAAGGTCGGATCTTTACCTCAAATACGCATGGCTATCGTCGGGCTCGCCCCGACCCTAGATGTGGGTGGACTACTCGCTTTTCATTGCAATCGCAGACATTGTTGATTGAAAAGAAACAACTTGCATTAAACCAAACAGAGTTTACAACCAAAGGAAGCCAATTCCGCTCTCGCTTCACAAACTCCTCTTGGCCTCCACTCTCTCTCTCTCTCTCTCTCTCTCTCTCTCTCTCTCTCTCCCCCCTACTTCTCTCCGAAATTGAATGAATGAAAAACTAGCCCCATGGGCTTTATTTATAGGCTTCATTCTAAGCTAATCTAGGAAAGAAACTCTATTTATATCTATATCTATCTATCTATTACAGAAGATATAATCCTACAAGAAATAATTAAATCCAAACATGATAAATCCTAGGGTAATTTAATTGTTTTAACCCTTAGGATAAATAAAAAGATAAAAAGATAAAATCTCTCAAGTCTTCATGCGCAAGGAATCTCCTCTCGAAAATATCTCCATCGGATTCGGGATAAAACTTTAAGAAAACCCGGAATCGAATTGGTGACGTCACTGGGTGTGAGTCGATATCGACCAAGGTCGGTCGATATCGAGTAATGTTTCTCGGCTTTTCTTCTCTGCTACTCGATTCCGGCTCCTGGGACAAATATCGAGTGACTTTTTGGTCGATATCTTATGTCGATATCGAGTAGAGTCTTCAGCTTCTCTCCGTCTTGGATCGGTTTTGGTTTCTGAGGAAGATATTGAGTCGATTTTACTCGATATCGAGTTGAGGTACTCGATATCGACCAACATCCTCCTTTGCTCCGCTTCTTGACTCGATTCCAGGATATTGACTCAGTATGGCCAACTCGATATCGACTAGGACATGTCGATATTGACTTAGTTAGGTCGATATCGACCTCTGCAGCAGTTTCCAGCATGTTGCTCTGTTCTTTAAACGCACTTTCCCAGATCGTCGTTCGTCGGATTGACGCATATGAGCATGAGTTGGAAAGCTCTTTTAGAGGGCTACAACTCTCGTGAAGACATCAGAACTTGACTCAGAATGATGAATGCCGAAAAATGGCATTTTCACCGGCTGCACCATCCTTAGCTTCTTCATGAGTTTTCCTTTAAGCTCCAAAGTGCGTCCGATTTCTGCGAAATTGAACAAAAACTACTGTAGACTCTATAATTTGGCAATTAAGCATAAACTACATAGATTCTGTATAAATCTAACCCTAATGCATGAAATGCATGCAGAAATCGATATAAAAATAGATATAAAACATGGCATAAAACATGGACATCAAAGGCGGAGAGGGAGGGAAGCAGATTCAGATCGAACGCATCAACCCTAGAAAATCATCAAACGTATAAAAAATCCAAGGGGGAATTTGTAGGAAGATGAGGAGACATGGAATCTAAAATTAACCCTAATTACTTCGAAACAAAGGGAAGAGCTCACCCCGATTCAATTTCTGCGGACGAAGAGCCTGAATGAGATGCAACCACAGAATTCCCCCTTGGTTGTTCTTGCGCAAGACCATGACCCCAACAAAGTAACTCTTTGGTTGTTCTTGCACCGCGTCCCA
This sequence comes from Persicaria maculosa, assembly GCA_963922045.1. Classification (NCBI taxonomy): domain Eukaryota; kingdom Viridiplantae; phylum Streptophyta; class Magnoliopsida; order Caryophyllales; family Polygonaceae; genus Persicaria; species Persicaria maculosa. Next base: position 52,920,185 of record OY998254.1, read on the forward strand.
ACCCCCTTTCTATCTCCTCCTCATCTTCGGCCCGATCAGCTCCGCCGCCAGAAACTCCTCTACCGCCGCCGCTGCCAATCATCACGCACCGTTGCTTGCGCTGCTTCCTTCCGACACGCGCTGGCGGCTCGTGCTTCTTGTCGTCGTCAGACTTCCGGTCGCCGGGCTAAGAACCCGGACTTTCTTGCCCTTCTCCTCTCTCTTTCTCTCTGCTTGCAAGCAGTTTTACAAAGATGAAAAGGGAGAAGCGGTTTACCTGCTTCTTTAAAGATGGAGATTCTACAGAAAGCTAAGAAAACTCCAAGAAATCTCTGCTAGACACGTGTCGAATTCATTTGCACTAACATGACTTTTGCTTTTATATTGTAGGAGATTTCACTTGGACCCAACAACTTTTTTTTTTTTTTTGATGACGAGGATCCCACCTTTGGTGGCAAACCACGGATACGTGACCCAGCCGGCAAGGGCCACGAACCAGGTAAACCGGCTTGCGCCAACCGACTCGACCCACTGGAAAGGAGCAAGACAAATCTTGGATTTTAATCCAAGGAAAGGGGCAGAGGTAGTGCTCGAACCCGAGACCTCTTAACATCCCCTTGCTCCCCACCAGTGAGCCACCCGACTGGGGCTGGACCCAACAACTTCGATTATTAAAAGAGACAATGTATCACAATAACCAGTGGCGGAGCCAGAACCCGAAGAGGGTGGGGGCACACTAGTGATAAACAACAATTAATGAATAACACGAACTCATATAACACATAACGTCTTCAACACTACAAAATAGCGATAAAAATAAAAGAGTTCACTAGTTCAAAAAATTCTTCGTTGCTAATTAGAGTTTTATAATGAAATAGTTCAACTCGACATGGGGTAAATCCATTTTATGTGTTTTCATACCTTAAAAATGTTGAATGATAACCTCATTATCAATGCGCTTGAAAATATCTTTTTCAACCTAGGAGACAAAACTCTTAGAGAGGAAATCTTCTCTTATCTAGTTGCGCAATATGGCTTGATAATATCCACAAAGAAAACCTTTTCCACTATAGTTTTTGCAACTGATAACACTAAAATTAACTCGATGAGATGATATACAGAATCAAAAGCTTTGTGAATTCCTACCTCGATAATCTTTTTAGAAACAACACTAATATCTTGCAAAGTAGAAAATCTGACATTTTTCTTCATTTAAACTTTCGTAATTTCTTACTTGATTGTCGAAATGGGTAATATAACCTCTCATTTCAAAGATCTCAAAGTTAAATTATAGTATATGAATGTCAATCTAAATAAAATATAAAGCATTGTGGGTTATTTAAACAAGATTTAAAGTGATTAATATACCTTCAGTTTTCAAACATTCATAACTTTTTACTCGGTTATCGGATTAATGCGTACTATATATCAAAACGAAGATATCGACGAGGAGAATACATATATAGGGTTCGTCGGATGAGGGTGGGGGAACGTGCCCCCACATGCCTCGTTTGGATCCGCCTCTGACAATAACCCTTTCCACAACAATATCAGTCACTGGTTTTCACCAAAAAAAAAATCAGTGACTAGTCAATACAAAATGTCATACTCCGTATAAAAAAACGTACATTTTCAGTTGAAACTGTAGATTTCAATTCAATGCACGAGTTTTTTTTCTTCTCGTTTACACCCATTTGGATGTGATTCGATGAAATAGGTATGATATTTATTGAGGGGTAGAGCAAGCATTGGAGGCCCTAGAATACCAAATAAAAAAATAAAAAAAAAACTACGAGTCCGGAGTCTGGATCTCCTGCTACCCAAGGTGTAATCCACGTTGCACCACGAAATTATTTCGGATACCATTTACTTTGAAAAAAATTTAAAAAAATCTATTTACCTTCCATATATTTGTATTTACATATTTATAAACTTTTATGTGAAAAAATTTCATTTTAAAGTTTTTATAAAATTAAAGCATCAATTATGTTAGAAAATAAATTTTATGTTTTTTTAAAACGTGATTTTTTTCTTATAAAAATTTATAAATATGTAAATACAAGTATATGGAATGTAAATATATTTTGTAAAAAAATTTTCAAAGTAAAATTATACCCGAAATAATTTCGTGGTGCACCGTGAATTACACCGTACTTGGTAGCAGAAGATCCCGCTTACAAGAGCCCACATGAGAGAGGCTCATAGCAGCATATGGAGATAGCCTACTGCAGTGTCTGTTTTTTTTTTTTTTATTAGGAAAGAATTCGGGCGAGCGAGCTCTACCCGATGGCATCCTTACGGATGAGGTCTAGAAGACCATAACCGTTGTTAATATCGACACCCCAGGCAGAATGGCAAAGGTGTGCAACATTATCAGCCACTCTATTGCCTAATCGGGGAACATGAAAGAAGGAGACTTCTTTCAAAGTCGATAGTAGAAATTTAACATCTGATAAAATCAGTTCGATTTCCCAAGGACAAGTAGATGTATTATTTAGGTGGTTTATGATTATCATGGAGTCACCTTCAATGTGGAGTTTATTGATACGGAGTTGTAGAGCCTTTTGGATTCCCAATTTATGAGCAAGCGCTTCCGCTTTCAAAGGACTTTGTTTGCCAAGTTTTTTATAACAGATGTGTATCGGATGTCCTTCCCAGTCCCGGATTACGGATCCAGCTGAGCTATCATTGTTTGAAATTGTGGACCCATCAAAATTTAACTTGAAAGTTCCCCTAGGGGGTTTTCGCCAAGTAATATTACCAAACATTCTTTTCGTCCTTGGATGCTTGGAGATTCGTGTGCGTAAGGGGAAGTCCTCATCCAAGCAATACTCAAAGTGAGTTGTTTTACTCCAATTTTCCTTATGGGTTTTAATGATACGTAATGAACTTTCTCTATGAGATATGGGAACCTGTCTAAAAACAAATTGGTTTCGAATGTACCAAGCCGTCCACCAAGAAAAGGCAAGCTCCACCTTGGCAACGGATGTAAGCTTGTTTCTGATGAATGAAAAGATAGGTTTTATCTCCCGTGAATGATTTATCATACTGGATATAGTTGAGTTTACATGTGTAGGTAAGCGAAAGAGAGGGCGCGCATATGGCATTCTAGTAAGAAATCAACGTCATCTTCAACTGGACAGTTGCACAGTTGACAGGTGGAAGGTACAGAAGTCCCACGTTGAGCCAACCTAGAAGCAGTAGGGAGGCCATTCTGACAAACTTTCCATAGAAAGTTTTTGATCTTAGGCGGAATATCCAAATTCCATATCCAGGTGTTATTGTCTATGCTCAGTGAGGATTGAGATGTGATTAGCTTATATGCAATTGACGTGGTGAACCAACCAGCCCTATCAGGCCACCAGTATAATCGATCCTCAAAGGGGGAAACGGGAAGTGGAATGTCCATGATTTCTTTGACTACGTCATTTGGTAATGTATTGCTAAGTTTTTCCGTCCACCATCTACCACCTAAAATATAGTCACTGACAGTTTCTTCTATGTTGTTAATTTGGGGGCAATCATCCCTAGATAGCAGAGAGCTTTTTGTAATCCAATTATCCGTCCAAAATTTGATAGATTATCCGTCCAAAATTAGATAGCAGAGAGCTTGTTGTAATCCAACTGAACAAATAAGGCCAGTCTTAAATTTATCTATAAGAGTTGTCAGTTTGGCCCATTGCCAAGAAGAATCTCCACTTTTTACGTATTCAAGGATGTTAGCTGAACGAAGATACTTGTGTTTGATGAGAGACACCCAGACATTATCTGGTTCAGCCAATATTTTCCAAAGTAGTTTCATTTGAAGGGCTTCATTCATCTCTTTCGATTTCCTAAGCCCAATTCCCCCATACTTTTTCGGTCTGCAAATCTTATCCCAGCTAATAAGCGGGCGGTGTTGTAGATCTTTATCCCAAAAGAACATTCTGTTAATCTGGTCAAGCTCTTTATGTATTGATGAGGGTAACAAAAAGTTCTGCATTGTATACAACGGTTTGGCCGATAAGTTTTTATTAATGAGGATTGCACGTCCCTGTTGTGCTAGAGCATTAGCTCGCCATTTACTTAGTTGCTCTTTAGATTTACATATGATGTCTTCAAAAGTGTGTTTGTTTACTCTGCCATTAATAATCGGACATCCAAGGTATTTTTCTAATGGGTTTTCATCTGTAATACTTAGGCAACTGCTAAGTTCTAGGATCCTAGAGTTCGAAATGCCTTTTGTGGCTTGGAAGCTAGATTGATGGTAATTGACTTTTTGTCCAAAAACTTTACAGTATGAATAAATTATATCCTTAACTTTCTGTCCCACGGCAGCACTGCCTCTCGTAAAAATAATGATGTCGTCGGCAAAAGATAGGAAGGGGACCCTAGGTCCACTCCTACCGAAGGAAAATCCAATAGGACTATTTTCCACATTTGTTTCTGCTGAGAGTTTTCGAGCTAAAATTTTTGCCCCTAAGATAAACAAGAAAGGAGATAGAGGATCCCCTTGACGCAAGCCACGAGAGGGGAAGAACATATCAGTAGGACCGTTGCTGACTAGCATAGAGAAGGACACAGTTGTTACGCATTCCATAATCCACGTAATGAAAGTAGGGTGGAACCCAAATTTTTCTAAAACCTTTCTTATGAAGTTCCAATCAACTCTATCGTACGCTTTCTCCATGTCCAGTTTTATTGCCAACCATCCTTCCCGACCCTTGTGCGATCTGAAGGAGTGGAAGATTTCGTTTGCTATTAGGACATTGTCTTGGATGGCCCTCTCCGACACAAAGGCACCTTGTAGCGGGTGAATTAGTTTGCCAATAATTGTTTTGATTCTTTCTGTCAAATTTTTTGAAATGATTTTGTATAAAATAGAACATAAATTGATTGGGCGGTAGTGATTGGTATTGGTAGGGTTATCCCGCTATGGCAGTAGTGATATAAATGTATGGTTTATTTGTTTGAGAATTTTTCCAGAGTGGAAAAAACTTTTTACAACTCTAATGATAGATAAGCCAACAATGTCCCAGTATTTCTTATAGAATTCGGCCGTAAAACCATCTGGGCCTGGCGATTTGTTGTTGCCAAGGTTGAAAACAGCTGCCTTAATTTCATTATTAGATGGGTGTCGAATAAGGTTATTATTTTCGTCAGGGGTAATTGAAGGATGTATTAGATTTAACATTTCTTGTAGGAGTCTATCATCAATCGGCTCTTTTTTGAATCTTTTTTCAAAATCACTCTTAATTTCATTTCTAATATTTTCTTCTCCTATTATCAAGGTTCCTTTAGCAGAAGTTATATTACGGATTTGTGTCCTATGTCTCCGACCCGAAGCAACCCGATGAAAATAAGTTGTGTTCGAATCAGAAAGTTTAAGATGTTTTGTCTTGGCTCTTTGGTTCCAAAAAGTTTTTTGGTAAAGAAGTAGTTTTTCCTTTTTTGCAATAAGAAGCTTTTCTCTATTGTTACTTAAACTGTTGTTACCTCCCGAAACCGAAGCTTGAATCGTGAGAAGTTCATTTTCCACCTCATTTAATTGGCGGAAAATATTTCCAAAGGTTCGTTTATTCCATTCCTTAGCTTTTTTCTTTAGAATTCTATGTTTGAACATCAGCTGATACATAGTCGAGCCCAGACAATTTGCTCGCCAAGATTGTTTAACTATGTTTCTAAAATCCTTCCGCTGAAGCCAAGCATTCTCATACTTGAACGGAGAAGCTTTGAAAACCGAGCCACTCTCAAGAGATATTGAAATGGGGCAGTGGTCAGATGATGAGAAGGCTCCGTTATGAGTGATTAGGTCAGGGAATTTCTGAATAATCTGGTGATGAACAAGCACACGGTCAAGTTTTTCGCGAATGATATTTTCGTCATCTAGGTTCTTTCTCCAAGTGAATGGGTTCTCGAAAGTAGGTAAATCCAGCATAGCGCAATCATTTTTAAATTGTAGGAGTCTAGTGAATTGAGCGGAAAGGAGGTTAGCACCACCCAGCTTGTCTTCACTACATAGAATTTCATTCAGGTCACCCAAAACAATGCAAGGAATGGACGAATCCCTCACGATGGATGTTAATGTTTCCCAAAACGAGTCTTTCTCTTGAGGACCCGGCGGCGCGTATACAAACAACAGTAGAGTCATGAATCTATCATTAATATTCTCGTATCTAAGCCCTATAATTCGAGTAATTGAATTTCCACTGTAATGATTTCATTTGTTAATTGGAAGGACTTCTAAAGGATATCGAGACCACCCGATCGACCGGAGGCAGGTGACCAAATAGCCTCGTCAAAACCAGCCGACTTCCAAATATTGTCTTCAGGGATGGTCTCTGATTTAGTTTCTGCTAATGCCATTATTTGAATATGTTCATTTTTGCACTTGCTATCAATTTCCATCCAAAAAGTTGTTTTCTTAATACCCCTGCAATTCCAGTAAGTGATTTTCATATATACCTGTCAGGGGTGTGAGGCCAAGGTGTAAGGGTCCTCACACCAAGAGAGTGTAGCAAAAAACTAATTTGAATGAATGTTATATCCCAAATTGAGAGAAGAAACCCACCACAGGACTTTTGAAAAACTTTAAGACACACATCAATAACAATGTAGTTTGGTAAAGATTTATAGATTAATTTGGAGGGATCCAATTTGGCAACAAAGGGGGTCAGCATCAAATCTATCATACAATTTTTAATTTGGGAATTTAGAGGCTGAGAGCCACCCGACGGCATGACACTAGTATGAGGGCTAAAGCAAGGCACCACGGGGGAGTGGTAATGAGTAAGCAACCAAGCCAAACCACTCGCTAAGAAAGGAAGTTCAGCCACCGAGTTGCAGGGATAATTATTCACAGATGGAATCAAAGTAAGGTAAAAATTGCATAGCTCAATCCACAAGTTAAACCAACCAACCCAAGCACTGTGAACAAAAATCAGAAAAACACTGGCCAAGCAGGAAGGTTTAAAAGTAATATAACATGAATCAGCTAGCTGATCAGAAACTACATTGCAGAGCACCACCAACCAAAGAATCCAAGTAACCGAAACAGGCAACCCAAAGTGCACAGGAAGCTGGAGATGTAGCAACATATCAAAGAAAATTCCTTTCACTACCAAAAACACAGGAAATAGCCACGGTCAAATAGCCACGAATGGGCCACGAATTACCGTGGCTAAACGGTTTAGCCACGGGCATAGCCATGAATTTGATGCTCGTCACCATTCGAGGCTATATGCCTCGTCGCTAACAGCCACCAACCCAATATCCGTGGCTAATAGCCACGATCTGACAGTTCTGTGGCTATGTCCGTGGCCGGTTTGGGATCGTGTCATCCGTGGCTGCAGCGACGAAGTTAGCCGCGGTGTATGTTGTGGCTGATTTCATGGCTTGGCACGTGCGGGATGTCTGGCATCTTTCGTGGCTGATTTCGTGGCAAGGGTCGTGGCCAATTAGGTGGCTAGGTTCGTGGCTTTATTGTTGGCTATGACCGTGGCTATTCCCATGGCAATATTCGTGGCTATGTTCGTGACTATATTGCTAGTTATGCTCATGGCTTTATTCATTCTATGAGTTAGGAAATAAATTTATTATAATTTTATAAATCTGTTATACAAACACATCCAACATAAAACCATAAAATTACACCATATTATACAAACACATCCAACATAAAACCATAAAATTACACCATTCAAAACACATCTAAAACACACTCAAGTTCAACCATACAACAAGTCTCAACATGCATGAATTAATAAGACTAGGACACCCAATAGAAGCATGGATTCAATCCATGCGATTGAAGGTACGAGCAATACGAACCTGCAAAACAAGGGAGAAACTATATCCGTTTATAGGATACTAGAAGAGAAGAGATGTAGCCTCATCAAAGTTTTCCACCTAATAGTAGATTAACTTCACTATTACAAATTTATCAGAATGGTATCTCATATTTTATTACAAAGTAAGAATTTTTGTCGTTATACTAACATTTCACAGGAATCACTACAGACAGATAAAAGATTGCTTTGTAGAGATATTTAAGATCTCAAAGATTTAAAGATACTATTTAAGGTATCCAAGAGCTCACATGATTTGTTTAACACACCATGAACTAAACAGCAAAATACTGGTTAACCTTTGTATATAAGATTAAGCCTTCAAGATAACACTATCCATCAAAAGAGAAAGTGGTAAATTACCTCAACTCTTGGACCTCGGTGATAATTCATTGTTAAGGTTTCAGCAGTACGCTTTCCTTCATCATAGCAACTCCTCTCACCTGCTCAGTAATGGGTATTTATATTAGACGTAGTACTTTCATGGAACAAATCAACTAACAATAAAACACAGCAACAAATCAACTAACAATAAAACACATCAATAGTTATTCATCGTGCAGACTGATCCTCACCAATAGGATTAACATGTCCCCAATATGTTTCCTTCTGTGGATGCTCGAGTGGGTCTCCATACACCTCGCTTGTACTGGTGAGAAGAAACCTCGCACAAATTCTCTTCGCAAGGCCCAACATATTAAGTGTACTGTGTACCCATCACATTTGTCTTGTAATACATAGCTAAGGATCCCACAATAGCCCAACATGTATAACTAAGATTCAAATTTGCATAATGATAAAACATAATACCAAAATAAAAAAACAATGCCTTCATTACTGTATGCTAGTAACACAGAATAAAGAAACCACAAATAATTAAAAACTTGATCAAACATCAATTTCTCAGCAGAAAGGATATGATTGTCTTGACAGGGTTAAACTTTTGCAGTGGACAGGCAAAACTGGCCAAGCCAAGTGATAGATCTGATCCACTTCTAACAGAATCGACTCAACAACATCATGATGAAGAAAACCATAAAAAAGTCAGTCAATCCATGCTGTAAATATGAAATTCTCTTTGAGGCAAAAACACAAATAGTTGGCGCACATCACAGATTCACAGGCAAACCTCGCATTTCACTAATCGCGGCAGATCTTCTTGAGCCTATCCGCGGCGGATTCCTCCACCGAATACTACGAATTTCACATAGTGGGGTGGGGCGTCAAATTGGAAGAGCCAATTGAATGCGGATTAGAGAGGAGAGAGAGAGAGAGAGAGAGAGAGAGAGAGAGAGAGAGAGAGAGAAATTGGAGAAGCAAACCTTGTGGAGAACCCAAACGCAGTGGTTGTAAGAGCGATTGAAGAGGGCAGGGAGGTCGCCGGACTCAACTTCCCGGTAGTTGACGAAATTCTCGAGGGCGTATTTGGAGTAGTAAGAGCGAGTATCCATGGGGAGTTTCCTGAGCAATCTCAGTACATCCGGTGATGGTTAGGGTTTCGGTAGTGAATAGAAAAGGGGGGAGACAGGTATCTGTGGGCAGACAGAGGCGGTGGGAGGACAGTTGGGGTGATTTGGTGGAGGGCTATGGCCGGCGAGAGGTGGTGCGAGGGAAGAGGGCCAGCGGGATGAGGAAGAAGGTTGGTGATGAATGATGATGGTTTGGCCCGACGGCGAGAGGTGGTGCGCTCCCTCCGGTGGTGGTTTGTCGATGTTGTTCTCTGGTGGAGGAAGACAAGAGTGGATGTGAGATGGGGAAGAAGAGAGATCTGTAATTTTTGGGAGAGAGAGACAAGGAATGAAGAGGGAGCGGCCAGGGAGGAGGAAGAAGAGGTGGTGCGAGGGAAGAGAGATAAGGAATGAAGAGGCGGTGCCCAAAATAAACTAGGGTTGTTCCAAATTTCAGAGAGCGGGAAATTTACCGCTCAATATTGATTTGGGCGCTAAACAAAATTTCGACATTGGGCAATGGGCATGTATTACTTTTTTATTTTTCATTCACAATTTACATCTAGAAAATAGAACCATCAATACAAATAAAAATATAATATATTTTGAAAAAAAAACATAATGGTAAAAATAATAATAGTATAATATAGTAGTTATTTTTATTATTAAAAACAAAAAAATATTAAAATTTATATTAAATATAAAATAATAATAGCAATAATAATAATAATCATAATTATAATAATAAGGTATAGGGTTTTATACAAGGTTAATATAACGTTTTATTCAACAATTATTAGTTACTTATATTAGGTTTCTTCCAATCCAAACATACTCTTATAGTATTTTAATAAGAATTTAGTAGTTAATATGAGGTATTATTAAACATTTATTTATTACTTATATAAGTTTTCCTCAAAACATACTCTTATAGTATTCTAATAAGAATTTAGTAGTTAATATAAGGTTTTATTAAACATTTGTTAATCACTTATACGAGTTTTCCTCAAGACATAATCTTATAGTATTCTAATAAAAATTTATTAGTCAATATAATGTTTTATTAAACATTTTTTCGTTACTTATACGAGTTTTCCTCAAAACATACTTCTATAGTATTCTAATAAGAATCATTAGTTAATATAACTCACACTTATAGTATTCTTATAACAATTCATTAGTTAATGTAAGGTTTTATTTCAAAATTATTAGCTACTTATATGATTTCCCCTCAAAACCCACACTTATAGTATTCTTATAACAATTTATTAGTTACTTATATGAGTTTTCCTCAAACATATTCTTATAGTATTCTATTAAGAATTTAGTAGTTAAAATAATTTTTTATTAAACATTTATTTGTTACCTATATGAGTTTTCCTCAAAACATACTCTTATAGTATTCTAATAAGAATTTAGTAGTTAATATAAGGTTTTATTAAACACTTGTTCGTTACTTATACGAGTTTTCCTCAAAACATACTTCTATAGTATTCTAATAAGAGTTCATTAGTTAATATAACACACACTTATAGTATTCTTATAACAATTACTTAGTTAATGTATGGTTTTATTTCAAAATCATTAGCTACTTGTATGATTTCCCCTCAAAACCCACACTTATAGTATTCTTATAACAATTTATTAGTTGCTTATATGAGTTTTCCTCAAAACATATTCTTATAGTATTCTAATAAGAATTTAGTAGTTAAAATAAGGTTTTGTTAAACATTTATTTGTTACCTATATGAGTTTTGCTCAAAACATACTCTTATAATATTCTTATAAGAATTTATTAGTTAATATAAGGTTTTATTATACATTTGTTAGTTACTTATATGAGTTTTCCTCAAAACATATTCTTATAGTATTCTAGTAAGAATTTAGTAGTTAAAATAAGGTTTTATTAAATATTTATTTGTTACCTATATGAGTTTTCCTCAAAACATCCTCTTATATAGGAATTCATTAGTTAATATAAGGTTTTATTAAACATTTGTTAGTTACTTATATGAGTTTTCCTCAAAACATATTCTTATAGTATTCTAATAAGAATTTAGTATTTAAAATAAGGTTTTATTAAACATTTATTCGTTACTTAAATGAGTTTTCCTCAAAATATACTCTTATAGTATTATAATAAGAATTTAGTAGTTAAAATAAGGTTTTTATTAAACATTTATTCATTACTTATATGAGTTTTCCTAAAAAAAATATTCTTATAGTATTCTAATAAGAATTTAGTAGTTAAAATAAGGTCTTATTAAACATTTATTCGTTACTTATATTAGTTTTCCTCGAAACATACTCTTATAGTATTCTATTAAGAATTTAGTAGTTAAAATAAGGTTTTATTAAACAGTTATTTGTTAGCTATATGAGTTTTCCTCAAAACATACTCTTATAGTATTTTAATGGGAATTTAGTAGTTAAAATAAGGTTTTATTAAACATTTATTCGTTACTTATATGAGTTTTCCTCAAAACATACTCTTATAGTATTATAATAAGAATTTAGTAGTTAAAATAAGGTTTTATTAAACATTTATTCGTTACTTATATTAGTTTTCCTCAAAGCATACTCTTATAGTATTCTATTAAGAATTTAGTAGTTAAAATAAGGTTTGATTAAATAGTTATTTGTTACCTATATGATATTTCCTCAAAACATACTCTTATAGTATTCTAATAAGAATTTAGTAGTTAAAATAAGGCTTTATTAAACATTTATTCGTTACTTATATGAGTTTTCCTCAAAACATACTCTTATAGTATTATAATAAGAGTTTTGTAGTTAAAATAAGGTTTTATTAAACATTTATTCATTACTTGTATGAGTTTTCCTAAAAAAGTACTCTTATAGTATTCTAATAAGAATTTAGTAGTTAAAATAAGGTCTTATTAAACATTAATTCGTTACTTATATTAGTTTTCCTTAAAACATACTCTTATAGTATTCTATTAAGAATTTAGTAGTTAAAATAAGGTTTTATTAAACATTTATTTGTTGCCTATATGAGTTTTCCTCAAAACATACTCTCGAAACACACACTTATAGTATTCTCATAACAATTTGTTAGTTAATATAAGGTTTTATTCCACAATCATTATCTACTTACATTATTTTCCTTCAAAACACACACTTATAGTATTCTTATAACATTTTATTAGATAATATGAGGTTTTATTCCACAATCATTAGCTACTTATATAATTTTCCCTCAAAACACACACGTATAGAATTCTTATAACATTTTATTAGATAATATAAGGTTTTATTCCACAATTTATAGCTACTTATATGATTCTTCCTCAAAACACATACTTATAGTATTCTTATAACAACTTATTAGTTAATATATGGATTTATTCAACAATTATTAGTTACTTATATGATTTTCCATTAAAATACACACTTATAGTATTCTTATAACATTTTGTTAGATGATATAAGGTTTTATTCCACAATTATTAGGTACATATATGATTTTCCCTCAAAACACTCAATTAGATTATTCGAATAAGAAATTATTGCATAATATAAATTTCTATTCCACAATTATAAGCTACTTATATGATTTTTTTTCTCAAGATAAACTCTCATAATATTCTCATATGAATTTATTAGTTAATATAAGATTTTATTCAACGATTATTAGTTACTTATATGATTTTTTCCCCTCAAAACACATTTTATTTAACAATTATTTGTTTTGTTTATGTATTAGTATTTATTTAGATATAAATACATGTACTATGAATGGGCCTATTGGCGGAAATTATAGCCGTATTTGGGCCCATAATAAATTAAAGCCCATTAGAAATTAAAGTGTGTCATTTAACGTTAACTGTAAATAGCCACGGCATTAGCCACGGATATGACCGTGGCTATTAATTGGGCTCCTTAATATGCCGAGAGATATTAATTGGGCTTACATTAATTGGGCTTACATATTCATTGGGCCTTGACTACCACTAATGGGTTGACCGCCTTTGGACTTGACCATCTTTAGGCCCTGTCTTTTTTTTGTTGAGATTTTGGGCTTAAAAACTAATGTTTTCTTTCAAATTAATTTACTATAATTTGTGAATTTCCTCAATTCGGTTACACCAAAGGGACAATGGGCTCCTCCAGGTTAGCGTCGAATTCCGCCACGAATAATCCAACCGTGGCTAAATTCGTGGTTGTTCACCTCCAACTCAGGTCATATATTGCTAATTGCCTCACATTCTTAGCCATGAGTACAACAACGGAGATTATTAGTGGCTAAAGTCGTGGCTACATTGCCACGTCAGATTTGACTCGCCAAAATGGCGTCGAAATTGACCACGGATAATGTGACAGTGGCCAAAGTCGTGGCTAATAGCCATGACACTAGCACAACATTTTTATTCGTGGCTAAAATCCACGAAATTCTGGACACGAAATTAGGTCTTCATCACTAGCCACGGCCGTTGCCACGAATATTTTCATTTGACGCTAATATAGCTACGGCTTGTCAGGTCGAAGCTATCTTCGTGGCTATCAGCTACGGATGTGGTAACGACTTTATGACGTGGCTAAAAATCTGTGGCTATTTCCTGCGTTTTTGGTAGTGTTTGATGATACTGGACAATTTTTTAATGCCTCCTAAGGGATTTTGTAGTTGAGATTCAGTGAGCAAGATGAAGCCTTGACCTCTACGAAAGGCAGCATTTTACAAACCTTGAATGTAGTGTTCCTCGTGGACTCCCTCCAACTGGGACAATTTTAAGACATATTCTTCTATGACCCCCTTGAACAGACCAAACCTGGAGGTAGAAGATGGTTCTGCTCCTTGTTGTTCACACTGATCACATACAGAGGCTTTTACGATCCAAATAACAAAAGGAATCAGGTGAAATCGGCTACATGGACTGTTATACCTATTGCAATTTAACCTACCAAGATATATGAGAGAACCATTAAGGATAGTATTTCCAAGGCACCAGATGATCCAAAAGAGACTGAAAGCAATAGTATTATCATGGGCCTTACCAAGAAGGGTGTCGAGTGTTACCTTAACCGTGGATTTTCGCCTGCACTTTCTACCGGCCTTGCTCGGCAGAGAGGGAACAGCCCTGTCCTTGGGGAGATTACTCCCCACTGAGGAGAGCAATCTGTCCAAGCGGGATTTGGGGCCCGAAGATCGGGGTGTATTCAATGTATTTTTTTGAATTGCAATACTGAGCAGCAGGCAAAAAGGATTGCAAACCACCCAATAGAGGTAGTACTTAGAGACACAATTTATGGAGCAAAATAGGTAATCCAAACACCTACATACATCATAGCAAGAATTTTCACCCAAAATAAGAGTAACCTCCAAAACCGTTTCATCCCAAGATTTATCATAACATACAGGGTATCCAGATGAGGTGATGATCCATCCGTCTAGAAGAAATAAGCAAACGTTTTTCCTCCTGTACCTCAAGTCGAGATCAAATAGTTCGAACCAACACAAGCTGAAACAAACATGGTTATGTAAGAAGATATAGTTACATAGCAACAAGCAGTTTAACAAATATTGAGGCACGCTAGCAGGTTGCATCAAAACAAATTTTAGGCCCTTTAGAGGGATGTGGGTGTGACACGAAGTCACTATTTTAGCTGCATTGAATGATTGAATAACTTATTCCACTAAACCAAGTTTAACCGACCATAAGGAAATCATCACAGATGACAAAAGCGAGAGACACTTATTTTTTTTTTTATTGAAAGCTGATACAAGGAGTAGCTTTAGATGAAACCTGGCTTTTAGGAGCATCAAGACGCCCACCAGCTGGAGAGCCAGCACAGATATGAAACTGAGCTGAAGAAGGTAGCAAAGAAAAAGCTCACCTTGGGGACTTGAGTTATCTTGCTGAAAATTGGTTGATTAGAGCAATATAGCAGCCCATTCAAGGTGTTAGACCAATAAAGCCCAATGTGGGTACTCAATGAAGACGCTCTCCCTGAGTAGATACTGAAGTGTCTGTTGTTTAACCGTACCATAGTTAGTTATGTTTAACTTGTTAGCTTAACAGATATTGTAGGTTAGAGTGTTAGTTAGTTGGTGTGTAGTAGACCTGTCAAACGGGTCATTCGGGTCGGGTTCGGGTCGGATCACTTCGGGTTCCGGGTAAAATGGGTCCCGGGTAAAACGGGTCCCGGGTATATCCGGGTTGAATCGAACCCGGATTTGACCGGGTTTCGGGTCATTTCGGGTCGATTTCGGGTCGGTCAATTTTTATTCTTTGGAATCAAACTTTGCAATAAGCGCGATAAAATAAAAAATTTTAAAACATAATATTGCCTATCAATGAGTATAGTAAACCACTTGCAGAGTATAAACTGCTATATTTTGACATGTAATAAATTCATTGCTTGGAAAATATGAAATGGATTCATGTTACAATAACAATAACATCCAATTATAACATCTAACAAGAAAGTAAACTTATCTTCCCAAATCGCAATAAGTTCATACATTTAAACGTAGAAATAGTTCAAAAAGAACAATTATGATGAACAACAAAACCCAAGTGTCAAACTCTCATACATATTCCAATAGAAATTGCACAAAAAAACATCACCAAAAGGTCCACACTCCACACAGATGAACAACAAAACCCAAGTGTCAAACACCCAATCAAGTCAGATCCTTAATTGTGACAACTGATACTCAATCCCTTGCAAATCTTGATGTTCATTCATCTCTGTATTTTAAAACATATTTAATCAAAATTGTAATCAAATATACAATTGAATGTATCAAATAATTTAATGCCACACAAAGTAAGCTTACCTTCTTCCACATGAAATCCGAATAGCCAAGTGCGAGTACTCAGAAGTGCATCTGCAGTATATGGATGTAGGTAGGATCTTCATTTCATAAGAACTCGGGCTCCCATACTAAACGAGGACTCTTATGCCACGATAGTTATGGGAATTGCTAAGATATCTCGTGCCATACGAGCAAGTGTGGGATATTTGGTAGAATTTTCCTTCTACCACACGAGTACATCTAGACTAGAGTTATGATTTAACTTCACCGCCTCTAGATATGTTTTTATCTTAGTTTTTTCTTCAGAAAAACTATCAAAATGAGCAAATGCCTAACAAGAGAACATCAAACATTCAAACATGTACATTAGTAAATGGAAAGAACAAGTTGAAAGTATCCAAAATAATATTCAATTAAGCATAATAAGTGAATAAGTGCATAACTAATATTTTAATGACCTATATAAGTAATAAACAATAGTAAAACTCAAGATGTTATGAATAAAACAAATGTATGTATTAGGAAATTCAAAATAGTAATTTAGATGAATTTACCGCCATATAATCGCCGCCGTGATCTTGGTTTGTGTTCATGCTTCCTCGAGTCGCTTGGTCATCATTATGGTTTGCATACTCCTTAAACAACTTGAAAAATTGTTCCTTCACATGTTCTGCCTTCATTGCAGCAGTTTCTGTATTCAACACTTTATCTAGTTCTTGGAAACAATATAGCACAAACTGAAACTTGTAACGAGGATCAAATATCGCAGCAAAGGAGAAAACAACTCTGTAAGATTCCCAATATTTGTCAAACTTCTCTTTTATCGGCACTGCCATGTCTTTCAAGATCGATTCTCTAGAAGATGCATACTCAAGTAATAGAAGCTCAATTCTCCACACTATTTTCAAATAGAGATTGGATGTTGGATACTTCTTTCCTGATATCAGAGTTGTCAATTCATCAAATGGCTTCAGAAGTGCACAAATCTTTTCTGTTCTGCACCATCCCTCTTCACTTGGAATATCAGGATAATCTCCATCAGATCTCCTTGATAGAGGGATACGATATATAAGCGCTCTCCCAAGCATTTTATATGTAGAATTTCATCTAGTAGGGCAATCCAAGCACAAATTCTTAGAACAATCTACATTAGCAGCAGTAACAACTTCCAAAAACTTCAATGTTCTACGCTCCGAAGCAACATTGTAGCCCACCAACCTCCTAACCTTCTTCACCTCATCAACAATTACTTTCAAACCATCTTGAACAATCAAATTCAAAACATGAGCACTACAACACGGAGCCCTCAGAGAGCCGAGTCAAGCGCCACCTTCTTTGCCCCTGTTCTCGAGCATAAGGTCCGGTGAGGCTCCATCTCTTCTTCTTCTGTTTCTAAATCATGTAAAGCCCCACCTTTACACCCCTTCCTTCTGTCCTAAGCCCTGAATCGTAGGATTTCGCCTCCGACAGAGCCCATCGACCTCCGACGAGCTTTCCGGCGAGCCTCGACGTCCCCTGGTGAGCTTCGAACTCTCCCTTCCCCTATGGATTTTGATTCTCGTTCTTTTGGGTGGGGTGGTCCGAGTGTGAGAGAGGTGAGCGGACGGGGTGTAGGTGAACTCAGATCCGGCGAAGGGAAGGCGGGACAGAGTAGAGGGCCGGCTTGTCTGAAGGAAAGAGACAATGTTGCGGGTCCCACGGGTCTAGTTTCTTCTTTCTCTTTCCTTGACCGGTTAGGTTCATTTTATCTAAGGTCCGGTTCGGTTCTTCATTAAATCAGATTGAGAGATTGGGCTCGGGTTTGGGCTTATTAGATCCGGGTTTTGGGTCATTTGTTGTGAGGGCTTGGGCTGTTGGGGTGGATTGTTGTTATTGTCAATTGTTTTATTGCTATAAGATAGGTGAATTTTATATAAGTTATATTATATGATCTATTGTTGTAGTTATTATTATTACTATACTATTCTGTTTTTGAGGAAATATATTTTCTGAAATTATTATTATACATTTTAAATTGCTTTAAAATAATGTAATTGGAATATGTGTTTTGTGATGTGTAAATATGTGATTTTGGAAGTTATGAGATGATTTATTGTTATTAATATATAAAAAGAGTTTGGTGTCGTATTTCTTTTGTTAAAGCATTGGAGGATAACTTATTTAAAAAGGAGATTTCAAGTTTGGAAATATCTTTTAACGATTTATTGTGTGAAAACTAAAATGCCGGAATTATTTCTATAATATGATTTTGAGAAATTGTTTTAAAAATGAGCTCACTTAACTTGAGATTTAAGAGTTTGGGAAGTTTTGGGAAATGAGTTTTGAAATATTATTTTAATATTCAATATTAAAGAAGGGATTTGACGGAACTTGAACTATTTGATTCTGAGCTTGAAGTTATGTTAAAAGTGTCATTTCAAATGTCGGGATTTTGTCTTGGCTTGATGATATTGGTTTTGAGAAGGAACTTGGAAGAATGATTTTGGTTGATGTTGATCATATCGGAAAGGTTTTGTAAAACGGTTTTACTATCGGATGATTTTGAGCATGTTGAGAACTTGAAGTTCGTGTGTATGAATGATGGACCGGTAACTTATGGAAATGGTTTCATGATAGGTGTGTATTGCTTTTGGATTGTCTTGGACTTGCATTTGGACCCTTGCTTGTATTATCCTGTTGTTCTGCATCTTCAGGTAAGTTCCGTATGGGGCTTACTCAGGTTGGACATTCATGCCTGTTGTTGCATTTTATGTTAGGTGTTGCATATGCATAAAAGCATGCCATGTAGTATCATGCTAGGATTGCATTGAACTGAGCATGTGGTTACTATATGTGTTTGAAACAGAACGGCCGTTATCTGTGATAGTCCTAGAGTCTTCGCTAGGGTCATAGGTTAGCCCAGCCTCATCGGGTACCCTGAGTCAATCGAGTCTATATGAGTATGATATGATAGCCTAGCACCATCGGGCAAGCGATGAGATGATATGATATGATGATGTCGTGGTTTGTGCATCACCACAAGGAAATTGCTATGCTATAGCACCGAACTGGCCAGTCTCTGCACTAACGGGAAGAGGTGCAGAGGTAGGAGAGGGATATGTCACTTGGCATTGTCTTGGGCCCTTTACAATATTTTTTGCACATTATTATAACTAGGAGCATGCTAGTGTGTTGGACTTTCGTACTACATTAGAGCATCTTTATTAGGTATAACACATACTATGTGGCCTCAACGAGGACTGCCGGTCCCGCATGAGTGGCTCGATCTTACTCCTTTCTCCGTTCTTCTTTTAAAGGTATTTTCTACAGATTTTGAGTGCTCAATGTGTATATGACGGGGTTCCCTTTTTGCGAATCGAAGAACCTGGCTAATTCTCTAACTCGTTATAAATGGTAATCACCCACTTATGATTTGGTTTTGACCCGGCTCTATCGTGGCACCTTGTATCTTAATTTTGTTTCCACCTTACTTCCATTTTAATTGATTTTCGCGACATAGTCCCTAGGACAGGTTAAGGGTACCCAACGACCTTACGATACTTTTAGGGTTCGAAATCCCTCTTTATTACTGACCTTAAAAATGAGTTTGAAACCTCGACCCGTGCCTGGATTGCAAGATCCGAACAAGGGGTTTCATCCCTTGAAACGTAACCCGGAAATCATAATTCTGGACCGTTACATATATGATAAGATAAATATATAACCGACAGTAGCTAATTGAAAACTGACAAATCTAGATGCACAACCTCGCTAGTTCACGAATTATTTAAAAACCAATCTAGTTCACAGATTGAGTTGGGGTTAGCAAGAACTCTCTAGTCTCTTCCCTTCAATATAGGTAGATTACCTCTAAAACAAGTAAAGGAAAGCCTTACTACTCATTTTGAATAAAAAAAGTTAAATCAATAACCGAATCAACTAGAGCAAGAAGGGTGTGTTTGGATTCCAAAATGCATTAATTATAATACATTATTTTTATCTCGGTTTATGTGCTTGTTTGGTACATCACATATTTTACCTCGATTTTTGTGATTTTTTTTAATTATCCAACCAAACAGACAAACATGCATTTAAACCGAGGTAAAAAAATGCATTATAATTAATGCATTTTGGAATCCAAACACACCTGAAATCAAATTCAACCAATCGTGTACAAATATATATGCACCAAATCAATCTGAAACCATGGGGATGGGATTCTAAGCTTTAACACCCAAGCAATTAAAAGCTACTCCTTCATCCAACCTAGTACTTGCATAATCGACAATAGCCAATTCAACATTCCCACTATCAAATAACTTAAATGAAACAAAAAATCAGATGGCAAATCGACAGTGAACGAAACTTAAAACCAATAGTAGTTTGAGGATAGATTATGAGTTACCACTTTCCAGATGGTCCAGATCTGGGCAACACGACCTCGGTAGACAGCAGCGAGTAACGAGAGGAGGACCCTTGTTTAACAACAACAGCCGGCCGAAAACAGCCACAACAGCGATGGACAACAGCGGCGTCTCTCGATGACGACGACGACGGCGGCTGGGAGTTTAGGGTTGAAGAAGTTGAGGTTGAACGAGCGAACAGACGATGAGTGCTGCCCTGGGATTAAAAGAAACGAGGCTGGGAGGATTAAAAAAAACATATAACCGACCCGGCCGGGTCGACCCGGACCCGGACCCGGTTTACCTGTTAAATTACCGGGTAGTTCGGGTTCGGGTTCAGGTCAAAAAAAAGTCCCGAGTAAAAAAACCCGGGTCTTGACCCTAAATTTACCGGGCGTATGGGTCGGGTTTTCCGGGTCGGGTTGTGTTTTGACAGGTGTAGTGTGTAGTCAGTGGCTCACGTGGCTCTATAAATAGACAGGTAGCTTTGTTCTTGGTCAGCTTTTGTTTTCTTTTGTTGTGGCTGGAATCACACCTAGATTCAGGTTTATCTGAATTTTGATACAGTAGCTCGGAGGCATGTGCGAGCCGCATGCGATTTTGGTGGTCATCAGACGCCGAAATGTGATCAAAGACAGTCGTAACTTTGTAGACTCAAGTAATTTCTCCACAATGACTAATAGTTAGACTCCCTTTTGACTATCGAATCACGTCGTATAACAAGAAAAAGGAATAAAGCACTGCATTTGCAATCGTAATGATGAAGACTCTGAACACATCTTCATAAATGGTCAATGCTCAAGGGAACTCATTTGGAAAATAGACCAACAAATCGGAAGAACATTACAAAACACTCAAACAATGAACAAAACGATGAAAGAAATCACAACAGAGATCTTCGCTAGTCTGTCTGCAACACAAAAAACAAAACTGACCCTTATCTGGTGGAGCTTATGGATAATTAGAAAAAAAAATGTTTTCGATGATCAGGGGTTTGCAAATAGACAAAAACATGAGCAATATATGAAACATCAATTAATACAATAGGAAGAATCCAAAAGGAAATTCTGGGAAGATACAGACCAAAAGGAAAATGTCACACAACCTAAACAAAGGAGAAAGAAAAATTTGAGGTGGCAAAAGCCTGCGGTTGGATGTTTCAAGATAAACTTTGATGCTTCTGTGCTTTCTTCTGGTGAGGCTTCGACAGGTTCCCTGTGTGGTGAGATGTCGACGATAAAGGCCGAAGCTCTTGCCCTCCATTCTGAGCTTGTTGCTGCTCATCAACTGGGTATTACTAAGGTCGAGATCGAAGGCGATTGTCATGCGGTAATCAATGCTATAAATGACGCCTGGAGCTATCCTTGGGAGATCGAAATGATGATTAATTTCCGACTCCAAGCGACTTCTCCAAAATTTCCAAAGCGCCTTGTGTTCGCATGTCTTCAAAGAAATCAACCGGGTTGCGGACAAGGTGGCTAACCTTCGACATCAAATTGATCTTGACTCGCCTATGCATCATTCGGAGCTCCAAGCTCTCGTCCGAAAGGACGCTCTTGGGTACTGGTGGATCAACAAGGCCTGACACCACCCAAATTCTTACCTTGTATAAAAAAAAAAGGCAAGTTGCTAACATTGGGCTAATAGCATGGCGCCACTTGTTAGTGTTGTTAATTGACTCTATAAAAATTAATTTTTAGGCATTTTAATTTCAATAATTAAAAAAAATTATATTGTGATGTGAATTAATTTTATCTACTCGTACACACCCATTTTGCATATGTTTTTTAAAATAAAATATTTTACCAACAATACCCATATACTATTATTATTACCACATAAAAACTATTTTAGGGAATTACTAGTAAACACCCCACTTTGATAATTGGTTTACAAAAATACCTAGGTTTGAAAACAATTGCATCAATATATGAAAATTTGCAAAAACATCTTATTGAATTATCAAAACTATCTACCACCCCAAAAAATAGGAAATAAAAAGGTTAAATATTTTTGGTATTGATCATTTTTCTTATATTTTTAAATTATATTAAATAAAAAAATCTGGAATTAAAAAAAAATCCCAATCCAATGATTTAGGTCAAAACCGAATCTTTACTCAATCTCCCGCCGATTATTGATCAAATTCTGTCAATGTTCATATTTGGGATTGTCAAGAATGATATTCATCATGTCAAACAATGTGACAGTATTATGGTTTCAAGATATATATTGACAATCCTTTTGTAAATATGGTTAATAATCCTGACGATATGATTTACCATATCTTCAGTTATTCTCTCCCCAATTATAGCTTCAATCATGTCGAAAAAAAAATCTACAACATTGTCACTATGAACATTACTTAATATCTAGTGGTTATGATTTAGGTCAAAACCGTATCTTTACTCAATCTCACGCCGATTATTGATCAAATCCTGTCAATGTTCATATTTGGAATTGTCAAGAACGATATTTATCCTGTCAATGTGATAATATTATGGTTTCAAGATATATATTGACAATATTTTTGTAAATGTGGTTAATAATCCTGAAGATATGATTTACCGTATCTTCAGCGATTCTGTCCCCAATTATAGCTTCAATCCTGTCAAAAACAACCTACAACCTTGTCACTGTGAACATTACTCCTGTCATTGTGAACAAGAAACTTTGTCATCTTGGACATGCCTTTAATTTCTAGTTATGGTATGGATAAAATCGTATCTTTATTCTCTTCCCTATTATAGACTTCACCATGTCAGTATTAATTATCAGTTTTCTCATAAAGAACTTATATCCTGTCAACAAGAAAATTTATTCCTGTCAGTATTATTTCTCTTACTAAGACAATGTTTTTCATCCGGCTAGTTTTATTATTTTTAAAATTTTGGGAAAAAATATTAAAAGCATTATTTTAATATATATTTCATTTTTTATATATTTTTTTACTTTTCTTTTAGTTTATAATTCTCCTTTTAAAGATTTTTACATTTAAATTTAAAGGTGAAATCAGTCATTATATTTTAGCACAGATGACCTATTTTTAGCACAAATGACCCATCTATCCTATTTTCGCTATGCTCACAAAATGGGTATACTTTTGCAAACTGAACACCGATTTGGTGTATTTCTGCAAATCGGCCACCCATAATAATAATAATAATAATAATAGTAATAATAATAATAATAATAATAATAATAATAATAATAATAATAATAATAATAATAATAATAATAATAATAATAATAATAATAATAATAATAATAATAATAATAATAATAATAATAATAATAATAATAATAGTCCGCCAACTGAACACCGATTTGGTGTATTTCTGCAAATCGGCCACCCATAATAATTATAAGAATAGTCCGCTGTCATTGTCCGGTTCTATCCCGTTGGGTGGAGTTTTGTTACTCTAACCCTGCCCGGTTATATTATGGGGAGCATAGCTTATGGTCTTGTCGAGGAGTTTTGCCTTAGTATTGCATCCCTTGGTGTGTAAGATCAGAGACTCTTTTGACCTGAGTCTGCAGGCGTGGTACTTAGATGATGGCACTATTGTTGGAGATACTTTAGTGGTGGGGAAGGTTTTAGATCTGATTATAATGGAGGATGGTCCCCGCTTTGGCCTTCATCTTAATGTGGATAAGACCAAGGTTTTTTGGCTTATAGAAGACCCCAGGAGTCGGCTCCCTGGTGTTTTCCCTCCCTCTATTGCTCGACCTTCGCGCGGTGTCAAAGTTTTGGGTGGGCCTGTCAGCGTATGCCCTGTTTTCGGTAGCGATCTTGTGAAGAAGAGAGTGACTAAGACCATAGAGCTTAAGGATTCTGTCGCGAAGATTGATGATCCCCAGTGCGAGTTGCTTCTGCTTCGGGCTTGTATGGGTATTTCTAAACTTTACTTTGCGTTGCGTACTTGTTCCCCGCGTGTCTTTGGGCTGGCCCAACTTTCATTTGATGTGGCACCCCGTTCTAGCTTAGAGCGTATTGTCACTGCATCTGGGCCTGGGTTTGGGGATCGGCAGTGGCGACTGGCCACCTTGCCTTTTCAGTTTGGTGGACTCGAAGTGTATGCTACTGGGGATGTCCTACATTATGCTTTTTTGGCATCTCGTTTGCAGTCTGCTGAGTTGCAGGCTAAGCTTTTACATCCTTCTGGCCGGTATCACTGATGTTGGCCCTGCTTTTGTTGACGCTTCGCGTGCTTTTAATGAGACCACGGGTTCTAACATTCTACGCGATCCTAGTGAAATCGCTGCCCCTAAACTTATGAAGAAATTGGCAGATATATATTTCGCAAATGTTGCTGCTACATCGGAATTTGTTTTCTCTTTGACTCTGCGACTGGTGGCATTATGGAAGTCTCAGCAGGGTGCTCACTCCTCCGATTGGCTGCGTGTAGGCGTGGTCACGGGTCAGACCCGGTGGGTCGACGGGTTCGACCCGCCAGGTCAAGGGTCGGGGAAGGGCGACCCGAACCCTAACCCGGGAATTCCACGAGTTGACGGGTTCGGGTCACCCAGCGGGTCAAAGGGTCGACGGGTCGACCCGACGAGTTTGACCCGGGTTGGACGGGTTTGCACTAGTTCGGAATCAGGATTGTCAGATTTGTCGAGAACGGGAACGGGAATTGAACGCCTATATGTTTGACAAATATCCTTTCGTGTTCACAAATCATAACTTTAGTCTTTAGGTACAAAATACAATACGTAATATTACATCTTATAATTTTCAAAACTACAAAGTATACATCTATAACTCTATAAGTTTTACAAATTACAATACAGTTGTACAATTTTTGTATTAGGGAGTGTTGGGGGGGGGGGGGGGGGGGAGGAAGAAGGGCTTGAATCGGTTTCCCGATTGCCTACGTATCCTCCCGGGGGTGAGGAATCAAAGCCCACGTAGTTCTTTTACCTGTGTATGTCTGAACCCCGGCCAGGTTACCTACTCTTCTAGTCTTCTTGATCGTCAGAACCTCCACCTCCTGAGCCATCTGTGACCGCGCCATCAATGGAGCTCCCAACGGACTCTGTCTCTTTTCCGTCATCATCCTCGGAATCAGTCCCCAAGATGTTCTTCTGCATCCGCATCTTCGCCTTCTTCTAATCTGCAAGGCAAACTTGGGCTTCGAGGTTCTCGGGAAGCAACCTTGATCTCTTCTCCGAAAGAATCTGACCTCCGCGACTGAAAAGCTGCTCGACGGCTACGGTGGAGCAAGGTGCCCCAAGTATTTGTCGGGCGATTACCTGCAACGTCGGGAATCTTTGTCTTTCAGGATGGCTCCACCACTCAAGGATATCGAAATCTTCCTCTTCATCACTGAGAAAATCAAAGTTAGTGGACAAATATCCGTCGAGCTCCGAGTGGGGGCTCGACGAAGATCTCGGCCTCTTTGACCCAAAGATATCTCGGGCAAGTGCCTTAGTTCTAGCGGTGATGCTGGTTCGTGACCCGCTTGAACAGGAAGGCACGGGAGGACGACCGGAGGGCGCTCTATCGCCCGTCGAATATTCAATATATAATTGTTCTAACAATCCTCTAACTCTAGCAACAATAATTGGAACATTGCAATCAGGATCATCCACAATTCCTAAAGTCGGAAAATAGTTTTTTAAAAACAATTGAACTCCGTTTAATTTATATCTAGGGTCGAAACAACACGCTACGAGGAAAATGTCGGGTATAACTTTGTAATATGCGATCCATTTCTGCCGCATCTCCATAGTGGCTTGGGAAATGGATGGCGTGTTAATCCCGTCTTGAAGGGCTATTGCTACGTTCATTGCAATAAAACAAAAAAGGTTTGATGTAGGCATGTAAACGTGGGAAAACGTCCGAGTTGCATCGTTAAAAACTTTGAAAACCTCCACAACATCCCGGGCCTGAGTCCAAACCTCCGCAAAGATGTTTGATTTCGGGATGTTTTGTGTTGCAAAACCGGAAAGAAGTTCCTTGTAAGCGATGGAATCAACTAGCCGTTACAACGACTACATTTAAAAAAAAAAATCCTCCGACCTGTGGGCCCGACGGCAACGGATCTATTTTTCAAAATAGGTCGACCCGCCGAGTCACGGGTTGAGGATTCCCCGACCCTAACCCTAACCCGCTAACCGTCCCCACTCGCCTACCCGTCAACCCGGTCCCGTACGACCCGCCGGGTCACGGGTTGACCCATGACCCGTGGCCACGCCTAGCTGCGTGCAGTACCTATTTCTGGGCTGGGGCAGGTTATGAATGGAAGGACCTATCGTAGTGTGCTTAGTTGTCGACTAGGTGTTCCGTTGTTCACAGTGTCTAGGCCCTGCCCAACTTGCTCTCGGGTCTTTGATGGTGATGTTTATGGCGATCATGCCGTGTCATGTGCTGGTACTGTGGGCATTAAACATTGACATAACGCCGTTCATGACACCTTATTGGATATCTGCTATAGAGCTTGGATTTCTGCCAGTAAGGAGGTTGATATCGGTTTGATTGATGGGCATAATAAGCCTCTCCGTCCGGCGGATTTGCTCCTTTATTCCTGGGATAGGGGGCGGGATGTATGTGTTGATCTGACTGGATCCTCCCCCTTAACCCAGTCTGCAGTGTCTGACTTTGTGCCCGGTCGTGTTGTTGCTGATGCTGCTCGGCGAAAGTGTGTCAAGTATCGTGAGTTGTGTACAATGACTAGTTATGGTTTCTTACCCTTCTCCTTCTCTTCGTTGGGGGAGTTAGATACGGATGTTGTAGCTTTGTTGAAGCGGATTCAGAAATTTCGGTATCTCAAGATGCTGGGGCTTGTGTTGCCACTTATATTTTTTCTAGAATTAGCTTTGTTATCGCTAAGGGAGTGGGTGCCCAGATAGTATCTCGGTTACCCACTAATTTCGTGGGGGGATCACGCCCTTGCTTGTGTTGCTGACATTGGTGTTAAACACCGTCATAATATGGTGCGTGATGCTTTGTATGATGAGTGCTTAAAGGCTGGGATTTTTGTGCGTAGAGAGGCGTCTACAGGTATGACTGATGACAGGGGAGGTGAGCTTCGTCCGGCTGATATTTTGTTCTACAACTGGTTCCAGGGCAAAGACACTTGTGTTGACATTACGGGTACTTCTATCTTTAGCAATTCTGGGCTTTCAGGTTTCGTCCCGGGTAAGGCGGCCAGGGTGGCTGCTGAAAACAAAAAGAAAAAGTATGAGAAGGTTTGTGGAGACAAGGGATATCACTTTCTGCCGTTTTCCTTTTCTACTATTGGTGACTTAGGGGATGAGGCCGTGGGACTTCTCAAGCGGATATGTGGGGTTGCTAGAGGGCTACCTGGGTATGGTAGAGACGCTTGTCATGTTTTGACTAGAGTTGCCTTTAGCATTCAGAAGGGGTGCGGAGCTCAATCGATGTATTTCTGCAAATCGGACACCCATAATAATAATAATAATAATAATAATAATAATAATAATAATAATAATAATAATAATAATAATAATAATAATAATAATAATAATAATAATAATAATAATAATAATAATAATAATAATAATAATAATAATAATAATAATAATAATAACAACGACAACAACAATAATAATAATAAAATAATAATAAAAACAACAACAACAGTAATAATAATAATAAAACAACAACATCAACAACAACAACAACAACAACAACAACAACAACAACAACAACAACAACAACAACTTAGTAGATAAAAAGGTAAATAGTAAAAAGTAAGTTAAGGGCCAACACTCTAGCTCACGAATGTAGGTACAAATAATAAAAAGTTGAAATAAGGCCCTTAAGTTAATGTAGCAGAGTAAAAGTAAGTTGAGGATCCAGGATAGGTCTCACCGTTGAGGCGTTGAGCATGCTCTTACATAGGTCAATTTCTTGTCAAATGATTGGTTCATTCCCCAATTTCTTATATTGGCAAGTGTTTTTAGCTGAAAATAGCTTGTCGATATGGAAAATCAGTGTCAACAATCTGTTTTAAAGCAAAAATACTTGTCGACACTAAAAGCTAGTAAACTGACCGTACGTATAACGATAAATTGATCGTAAATATAGCAAGCACTGTTGGTAGGAGGAAATCGAGTATGCAAATAAAATATAAATAAATCACAGCAAACCAGATTCTGTCCCTTGCAAATAATTACAAGACCTCCTCCTGATGTAGCAGCGGGAAGTCAGGATCGATCCACGAGGAAGCGTGTCAGCGGATCCTAGGCAGCGGATTGATCTCACGATCAGAAGTCGACAACAGGGTCCTCGATCTCGACTAGGGTAGTCGACAGAAGATCGGATAGTCGAACACAGCGCAGCAGCAAGCACAGGGTGTGGTCGATATCGACCAGGTGGTACTCGATATCGAGTAGCCTTCGTCTGGGTCGAGTGGGTCTGGTCGAGTTCCTGCACACAGTAAGCTACGGCGACTCTGGGTCGAGGATCAGTAGTCGAGATCGACCAGGCTTGGTCGAGGTCGACGAGGGCAGAAACTTAAAACGAAAACGAAAGAAAGTAAAAACAAATGCTTTGGGGGATTCGACTAAACTTAATGTAAAAGGACTTCCAAGATTGGGGTTTGCAACGACAATAACCAAGCATGCATAAGGCAGAGATAAACAGATAATCATGTGAATCACATTAAAGGATTAAGCTTTCGCCTTTTCCAACAATTAGACAATTCTCTCAAGAAACCCTAATTGTCTCTACCGATTTTATGTTTATAATCCAAGTTGTTAGCATGGATCTCCATTAGATGGGCAATAAACACATAAACAAGTAGGAAAATGCTCAAAACATGATAAAGGTCGGATCTTTACCTCAAATATGCATGGCTATCGTCGGGCTCGCCCCAACCCTAGAAGTGGGTTGACTACTCGCGCTTCATCATAATTAAAGACATCAATAATAAAAGGAAATAAACTTGCATTAATAAAATAAAATAGAGCTTACAACCAAAGGAAGTCAATTCCGCTCTCGCTTCACAAAACTCCTCTTGGCCACTCACTCTCTCTCTCTCCTACTCTCTCTCTCTCTCCTACTACTTCTCTCCGAAATTGAATGAATGAAAAACCAGCCCCTAGGGCTTTATTTATAGGCTTCTAATCCTCGCAAATCAAGGATAGAATATCCATATCTATATCTAAAATTATATCTAAAAGCTTTAAAGATAAATAAAAACAATAAAGGAATTAAATCTAAAATAAGGAATTATATCTAAAATGTCTTCAATGGATAAATCTTCTCCTTCATGATGTATCTTGATGATTTTGGATAGAATCGGCAATCTTCCAGCCCAAGCAACCCTATACCGAGTAGGATTCGTCAAAACCGAGTAACGCGTCTTCTGGAAGTCTACTCGATCTCGACAAGGGTCTTGTCGATCTCGAGTAGGGTTGACTAGCTCGGCTTCGTCGTCTCGGCTAGCTGGCGCTCGACAGACTCGGACTTGATTCATGGTGCTCGTCGATGTCGACAAGGGCTCGTCGAGGTCGAGTAGACTGGCTATGTCGACTGGGTCTTCTTGGGTGGCTCTACTCGACAGGCTCGGATCTGGACTCGGGGCTCGTCGATCTCGACTAGGGCTCGTCGAGGTCGAGTAGAGGTGGTCTGCGTCTTCGTCCTCGGCTTCTCGGCTCGGCACAGCTCGTTGACTCCGGACATGGCTCGTCGATCTCGACTAGAGCTAGTCGATCTCGAGTAGGGTTCCGGGAGTCGGGTTGTCTCTGACTCGGTGTCCTCTATCAGCTCTGCTCGACCAAGTCTGCTCGACCATGGCTCGTCGAGATCGAGTAGAGTCTAGTCGATCTCGAGTAGCGTTTTCTCAGTTTTCTGCTCTGTTCTTGAAACGCACTTTCCCGAGTCCTCGTTCGTTGGATTGACGCATATGACCATGCGTTGGAAAGCTCTTTCTGAGGGCTACAACTCTCATGAAGACATCAAAGCTTGATTCAGAATGAAGAATGGTGAAAAATGGCGTTTTCTCCAGCTGCAACATCCTTAGCTTCTCCATGAGTTTCCTTTAAACTCCAAAGTGCGTCCGATTTCTGCGAAATATAACAAAAACTTGTGTAGACCTCCATATATTGCAAATAAGTGTAAACTACACAGATTCTGTATTATTCTAACCCACATGCATGCAATGTATGCAGAAATCGATATAGAAATAAGTGTAAAACATGGCGAATTAGGCTCACATCAAACACCCCATACATAAGCTTGCTTGTCCTCAAGCAATACTTTTAATTGTCATTCAGGGGAAGAATTCAAACTCTCAACATATTAGATTCATTGCCATATAACCCTGCAATCAATTACCATCCTCGAAACGGTACTAGTGTCACAAATTCATGCATGTGCAATTATACAAAAGCAACATCTACTCACAAAAGGAGGGTTATGCAAAAACATTTATGTGACAAAGCAACAATAATCAAGAGGACTTTAATTTAAGCTCATGAAGGAGTAGATTGGTAAAAGGCTAAAAGGTGGGCAATTTTTGGCAATGTGGTGCTAATGATCCGGGGAAATGGAGTATTTCCAAACTTTGAACTTCCACATTCCTTCTCCATAACATTCATCGCCTTTCATAATGCTTTTTCTCAATAATAATGCTTTTACCTCTCTAACCTCAGCACTGCCTTCTCGCGAGTCGCAAACATGGGTGTCATGAATGGCCACGGATACTTAGTGCGTCGGACTCCTCACCTGGTGTCCCATCTCGCCAAACTATTATCTCAACGAGCAGGGTCGATCTTTGATCGGATTTTCTTTCACTCATTAAATTTTCCATATATTTCAAACAATTCCGCCAAACTCCAATAATGATAATAATCACAACAACCATATAACAATCTCCATAATGTAACATCATTCTCAACATAATCCCCGGATAAGGTAAAGAATGGCAATATTTTAGAACATGTGGAGCAATATATGAAATAAGGCATATTATGGCTTTTGTGATGCATAAGCATAGGTAAGGCTAGGTTTATAAACATATGAGCATTATATGAAAATATAAAGTCCTCCATCATCTTATCATGCAACATGTCAAAAGCAACTTCAAATTTTACCTCCTTTCATGGTTTTCAAGTAATAATGCACTTCATTGTGACTTCCCTTTACTAGGCAATTTCATGCTATATCTCTAATGGATCCAATTTTGCATCGTCGAGTTCAATTAAAACTTCCATGACATTATTCAAAAATTTAAATGGGGGTCATTTTTCTCAAATTTTGGAAAACATGCATATAAGCACACAAATCAATAATGCATTCCAAAATAGCCATGTAGCAATTCAAAGTAATAACTTCTAAATATGCACATTTATGTCAAATATGATCAAATATAGCAAATATGCATAAAGTAAGCCCTTCCCCCACCCCATACTTAAAACTCACAGTGTCCTCACTGTATAAAAATAAAAACAAGAGTAAAGGAAGGAACTCACAGGATAATGCATCGAGGAAGACCAAATTGGGCAAGTCGAGTAGGGGGCGCTCGTCGAGCTCGAGTACGGTGTACTCGATCTCGAGTAGCTTCGTCTGCGTCTAGTGGTTTTCCGAAGTCGAGGAGTGTCTTGGCTCGTCGATGTCGAGTACGTCTACTCGAGGTCGAGTACTTCTGGGCTTCTCCTCCTTGTCGTAATCGACTTGGCCTTTGTTGATTCTGACTGTTTTCAGGGACTTCTTTATTCCACTTTTCGCGATTCTTATATGCTTGCCGACCTAAAAGTGTTAGATTGCACAAGAAACAAGACTATCCACATGAACTATTCTAAAAGACATAAAACCAAAACCAAAAAGAAAATCCAAAAACTAAAAAGTTCAAAAGTCCCAAAAATTCATAAAGTTTATATACATGCTCTAGATTTTAGAGTCGCTAGGCCGACTTCTCCGTTTGCGCTCAAGGAGGACCATTATTGTGGGGCCCACTCATGCTTGGCCCTTCTCCTGGATCATCTAGGTCCTGATGGTTGTATGCAAGCTCAGCTGACAGGTGGTTGCTTGCATCATCTCCTTTCCCTTTCTTCTTTTTCTTTGTAGCCTTTAATTTCTGCAAATTCTCTCGCCATGGTGTCTTAGCTCCCTTTAAATCATTGAAAATTTTACTTATGGACTGAGGGGGAGTAGAATTCATACCTGCACTTACCTGTTCGGACCCAAAACAGAAATCTTTGGGCTTGGGTCTACTCGATGTCGAGTACTGCTGGTCGAGATCGAGTACAGGGACCCCATACTTAGGCTCCTGGCAAGTTTCTGGCTCAGTGATGGTGGTCGAGATCGACAAAGGCTTGTCGAGCTCGAGGAGGGCGCTTGTCGAGGTCGAGTAGGGCTTGTCGACCTCGAGTAAAGTTTTGGCTCCTTCCTCCGCTGTTTGCTTGGTCCTGTCGATGCTGATGCTTTTCACCTCCAGCCATGAAACTTCCTCCTTTGCAGGGCCAAAAGAGAAATCCAAAACCTCATCGCCTATGGTGAAGGTGAGCGACCTATTCTTGACACTAATTTGGGCATCTGCAGTAGCTAAGAATGGTCTACCAAGAATAATAGGGCTAGTAGGATCTTCAGCACAGTCAATGATAAGGAAATCAGCTGGAACAAAGAATTTACCAACCTGGACTGGAACGTTTTCAACTATACCTGTAGGGATGACCACAGTATTGTTCGCCATGTATAATTTGGCATCCACAGGTTCTATGCATCCTATTTTTACTTTTCGCCAGATTGATAGAGGCATGATGCTCACACTTGCTCCTAAATCGCATAGGGAATCATATTTATATTGTCCAAAGCCCACAGTAACAGAAAACTTACCAGGGTCAGGCCTCTTTTCAGGGAAGTGGAGTACTTTGCATTCGCCTGCGATTTCTGAGATGGATCGCTTCTTGCTCAGGATTTCCTTCAGAAACTTGACATTTCCAGGCATCTCTTGCAGAGCTTCTGTAAAAGGAATAGAAAAGTTTAGCTCTTGCAACATATTAACAAATCTATTGAATCTGCCCGCAGTGGGGTCTTTAAGAGTTTTAGAAGGGAAAGAAAGTGGCTTTTTCTGTTTCGAAGCCAGATCAATTGTCGGAGATGCTGCAAAGTTATCAACGTCGGTCAGATGCTCCTCGACCTCGACCACAGGCTTGTCGAGATCGACAAGGGTCTTGTCGACCTTGAGTTGGGTTGTCGACCTCGGGTTGCTGGTCTGCGCATCGGAGTCCAAGCTCAGCTTCTGGTCTTGGTCGAGTAGAGGCTCGTCGAGGTCGACCACGGTCTTGTCGACATCGAGTACAGGCTTCTCGAGATCGAGTTGTTGTTCTGCTTGGCTCTGCTGTTTTCCGACCTCTGGCTCGTGTAATTGATGCCCACTCCTGAGTTTGATGGCTGCGACATGTCCGGTTTTCCCTTTAGGATTTGGTTCTGTTTGCCCAGGAAGTTGTTCGGATGGTCGTGGGATCTGTGCAGCGATTTGTCCCATCTGAGTCTCAATTCCCTTCTTCCAAATATCAAGTTCCCCGAATTTGGTGGTGATGTTCTGGAATTGGTTGTTGATGGTGCCCTGATTTCGGCGCATCTCCTCAAGGATCAGCTGTAGATCATCCTTCTTTTGATCCCTTTCTGGATGCCCTGGAGCTCTGTAGGGTGGGGGGTTCCTAGGAGGACCTTGGTTCCACTGTGGTTGATAGAACCTTTGATCTCCCATATAGCGATTGGGACCCCCTGCATAGGCTGCTTCCTCATGTGTTTCCGCCATTCTGACTTGCTCAGTGTGTGGGCACTCAGTAGTGGTGTGCCTCTGTGATCCGCATTCGATGCAAGGCTGGTTGACAGATAGGTATTTGACTTGCTTGAGGAGCTTGCGATTCTGGTCCCTTTAGAACTGCTCCCTGACATCTGGGTCAATCTCCTTTGCAGGCTCATAGAGTGGCATAGATGGTGCTGGCCTGGCGTAGGAGTTCTCCTCATAGTTTGCAGTAGACCCATATTTGTTGTCGTAGTTGGTGAGCTTGTCTAGCACACCCCAGGCGTCGATCGGTGGCATCGTCAGATACTCATAGCGAGTATACTGGTTGATCCTGTCCTTAGTCACTTGATCAAGAGAATTGAAGAAGATCTCCTGAATGACGTAGGGTGGCTGTCCATGAGTAGGGCAAGATCGCAGCAGTTCTTTGTAGCGTTCCCATGCCCTTGCCAGCGGTTCCCCTTTCTGCTGTTTGAAGGCGGTGATTTTCTGGCGGAGAAGTGCTGTCTTGGCAGGTGGGAAGAATTTGTTGAGAAACTCTTGCTCTACTTGGGCCCATGTGGTAAGTGATCTTGGTTTCAGCCCTTCTAGCCACTTCAGTGCAGGTCCAGCGAGCGACCAGCGGAAAGCCTTCATCTTGACATATTCCAGAGTTGTACCTTCAGCAAGAGTACGACACATGTCATGAAAATTAGTAATATGTTCAAGAGGACACTCATTAAATCTGCCATAAAAGGCATTATTTTTAAGCTCTATAAGAAATTGAGTGCGAATTTCAAAAGAGTTTTCAGGGATTAGAATCGCCGATTCAGGCACGACGAGAGTTGGATGCATATAATCCTCTGCTGTAGTTGGATATTGGGCAAGTTCAGCTTCTGCTTGCTCCCTTGCAGCTTTCTCTTGTTCCTTTGCTGCTCTTTCATTGGCGATAGCGGTGTCCTTTTCAGCTAGCTCCCTGGTAAGCCTGGCAATCAGCTGTTCTTGTGTTTTAGCGGCCGCCATGGCTCTTTGTAGTCTAGCTCGGATGTGTAGGAGGCGCTCTGGTTCGTCTAAGCCGTCAAACTCAGGTTGTTGACCAGAACGGCGCATACACCTGTAAAGTAACTCAAAGTAGACGTGAGATTTAACTACCTAAGGCGCGAATGAAAGCTTCCCCGGCAACGGCGCCAATTTGTTGGTAGGAGGAAATCGAGTATGCAAATAAAATATAAATAAATCACAGCAAACCAGATTCCGTCCCTTGCAAATAATTACAAGACCTCCTCCTGATGTAGCAGCGGGAAGTCAGGATCGATCCACGAGGAAGCGTGTCAGCGGATCCTAGGCAGCGGATTGATCTCACGATCAGAAGTCGACAACAGGGTCCTCGATCTCGACTAGGGTAGTCGACAGAAGATCGGATAGTCGAACACAGCGCAGCAGCAAGCACAGGGTGTGGTCGATATCGACCAGGTGGTACTCGATATCGAGTAGCCTTCGTCTGGGTCGAGTGGGTCTGGTCGAGTTCCTGCACACAGTAAGCTACGGCGACTCTGGGTCGAGGATCAGTAGTCGAGATCGACCAGGCTTGGTCGAGGTCGACGAGGGCAGAAACTTAAAACGAAAACGAAAGAAAGTAAAAACAAATGCTTTGGGGGATTCGACTAAACTTAATGTAAAAGGACTTCCAAGATTGGGGTTTGCAACGACAATAACCAAGCATGCATAAGGCAGAGATAAACAGATAATCATGTGAATCACATTAAAGGATTAAGCTTTCGCCTTTTCCAACAATTAGACAATTCTCTCAAGAAACCCTAATTGTCTCTACCGATTTTATGTTTATAATCCAAGTTGTTAGCATGGATCTCCATTAGATGGGCAATAAACACATAAACAAGTAGGAAAATGCTCAAAACATGATAAAGGTCGGATCTTTACCTCAAATATGCATGGCTATCGTCGGGCTCGCCCCAACCCTAGAAGTGGGTTGACTACTCGCGCTTCATCATAATTAAAGACATCAATAATAAAAGGAAATAAACTTGCATTAATAAAATAAAATAGAGCTTACAACCAAAGGAAGTCAATTCCGCTCTCGCTTCACAAAACTCCTCTTGGCCACTCACTCTCTCTCTCTCCTACTCTCTCTCTCTCTCCTACTACTTCTCTCCGAAATTGAATGAATGAAAAACCAGCCCCTAGGGCTTTATTTATAGGCTTCTAATCCTCGCAAATCAAGGATAGAATATCCATATCTATATCTAAAATTATATCTAAAAGCTTTAAAGATAAATAAAAACAATAAAGGAATTAAATCTAAAATAAGGAATTATATCTAAAATGTCTTCAATGGATAAATCTTCTCCTTCATGATGTATCTTGATGATTTTGGATAGAATCGGCAATCTTCCAGCCCAAGCAACCCTATACCGAGTAGGATTCGTCAAAACCGAGTAACGCGTCTTCTGGAAGTCTACTCGATCTCGACAAGGGTCTTGTCGATCTCGAGTAGGGTTGACTAGCTCGGCTTCGTCGTCTCGGCTAGCTGGCGCTCGACAGACTCGGACTTGATTCATGGTGCTCGTCGATGTCGACAAGGGCTCGTCGAGGTCGAGTAGACTGGCTATGTCGACTGGGTCTTCTTGGGTGGCTCTACTCGACAGGCTCGGATCTGGACTCGGGGCTCGTCGATCTCGACTAGGGCTCGTCGAGGTCGAGTAGAGGTGGTCTGCGTCTTCGTCCTCGGCTTCTCGGCTCGGCACAGCTCGTCGACTCCGGACATGGCTCGTCGATCTCGACTAGAGCTAGTCGATCTCGAGTAGGGTTCCGGGAGTCGGGTTGTCTCTGACTCGGTGTCCTCTATCAGCTCTGCTCGACCAAGTCTGCTCGACCATGGCTCGTCGAGATCGAGTAGAGTCTAGTCGATCTCGAGTAGCGTTTTCTCAGTTTTCTGCTCTGTTCTTGAAACGCACTTTCCTGAGTCCTCGTTCGTTGGATTGACGCATATGACCATGCGTTGGAAAGCTCTTTCTGAGGGCTACAACTCTCATGAAGACATCAAAGCTTGATTCAGAATGAAGAATGGTGAAAAATGGCGTTTTCTCCAGCTGCAACATCCTTAGCTTCTCCATGAGTTTCCTTTAAACTCCAAAGTGCGTCCGATTTCTGCGAAATATAACAAAAACTTGTGTAGACCTCCATATATTGCAAATAAGTGTAAACTACACAGATTCTGTATTATTCTAACCCACATGCATGCAATGTATGCAGAAATCGATATAGAAATAAGTGTAAAACATGGCGAATTAGGCTCACATCAAGCACATATTTCTTTTGCTAAGTTAAATGTATGGTAGTATCATTTTAACTTTTGCTCTTAAATCTCTACTTGTCATGCACTTTTTAGATGCCTCACTGATTCGATTGACGCGTATGAATATGCAATGGAAAGACCTTTCTGAGTCCTACAACTTTCATGAAGAATTTGGGATCAAATTCAAAGTGTTAGAGGGTGAAAAGAGGAAGTTACGACCTAGAATCCTTAAGTTCCGAGTCGGAAGGTTGCCGCGCCCGCGGCAGCAGATCCCGACCCACTTCCAATCCACAGCAGCAAGTCCCAATCCATGGCAGCGAACCCTCCATGCCAATGAGCCCAGTCAGTAAAAATCCAATAGAGCTTTGGACACGTTGGATCTACTGCAGCGTATTCTGTTCGCTAGCAGCGAGGACATTGTATCTTTTTATTAAGAAAGTCTATCTGATTCTTGTATGGAAATTTCTATCAAGCTAATAGGTCTTTTCCTTAGTCATGTTGAACTTGTTTAGTAAATAAACGAGCTCGAGTTTAGTTTTCTTCAAGCATTACTTGCTCATGACATACAATACTAACTTAAATGAATTTTTATAAATTTCTCAAAATTCAAGCTTAAATAAACCTGAGCCGATTTGTGAATCGAGCTTCAAATTTAAATTTTCACATACTCAACTCAGTTAGTAAATGAAGCTCGAACCGAGAGCTTTTATTGAGCAGAATCTGAGCCAAGCTCGAGCAACTCGTCTCATATAACAACTTAAATATTGACTTGATGTTTATTATATTGTATTTCCTATCTTTATTTAGTTAATTTTTTTTCTAGTTATTTGATTTATTTATTTATATTTATTTTTTAAACGAGAAAAAAAACGATAGCATTTTATCATAAACTAATGATATTTTATCTTAAAATAATATCATTATTTTATAAAATTCTTAATGTCGATTGAATCCAAAGCGATATCATGAACATATATAATTGAAGCCCATTTTAAAATTTTCTGATTTCGCCACTAATCCTACCCAAGTGCAACTCTAAGCGACTACATTCCGTCACCATCGGCTCTTCGAGATTCGCCCTTGATGCCTGGATTTACCGCTCAATGGCCTACACCGACCCATTCTTTCCTTTTTCCCTTTTTCTCTCATCCTCTGTGAGGTCAGAGGATTTCATTTTTAGGGTTTCATTTTGCTTAATTAATTAGGTATCTACTTGATTGGAATTGATATGTAGTAATTGAAGTTTGATTGAATTAATTTTTGTTCATTAAAACTGATTGCATCTTGATTTGGGATGGATGTTACCAAATTATCGGGTATCCAAATGTCCCCAAATGGTGGTTATATAGTGAGTATTGTGGAATGAAGCTTGGGTGGCTTGGATATGTTGGGACAATGGTGAAATTAACTTAGAAGGTTATGGTAATTATGTCTTTTTGAGCTTTTAACGACAGATTGAACGGAATAGAGGGGGAGGTGACGGGAGCTAGGTGTATTGATTAACGGAATTGCTATTTACACAGTGATTTTCTCACATTTTGCACGAAAAGCATTTGCAATCGCGTAATACGGGTTCGCGGTAGAAAAAAATGGATTTGGCGTTCGCGGAGTACAGGTGCGCAACCCTCTCTCTCCAACCCAACAATGGCAGCATATCTTCCACCAACGGCCTCCGCTTCCTCCAATGCCGCTCATCGTCATCGACGCCGCCATCATTGTCGTCTCCCTCGCCTTTATCATCCACCGCCTCTCCCGCCGCGCTTCTCCGAAGAAATATCCGACCATGTCGCCACCGACCTCAATCTCCGGCCTCATCTCCTCCCTCTTCTCCTCTCCTTCCGTGTCCTCCTGTCGGTAGCCCCAAAGTCGTGGCTCCTAGATCTGGAGATGATAACGCCCAAGGCCCGGCTTCCGAATCCGCTGGTAGCCCCGTCTCTGGTCGCTTCTCCCTCCTCCTCTAAGAACAAGGGCTTCCGGATGCAAATTGATCCAAATCGAAGCCCTGGGCATGGCAAATTGCAGCGATTCTTGAAATCGAACCTAGAAATCGAAGCCTGTGCATGGAAAATTGTAGCAATTATTCAATTCGAACCTCAAAATCGAAGCCCTTCTTCAAATCGAACCTCAAAATCATTCTCCAAATCGAAGCCCATTTCTTCTTTCGGGTCTGGAGATGGATAATTGCAGAAAATCGCTGGGAACGGAGGACGTACTTCACGCGTCTCTCAGAAGGAGAAAATAAAGAGAAAGAGAAAAAAAAACCCGCAACCGCCTACTGTGAATCCGCAATTGCAAGCGTGTAAATGGCAAAAAAATCACCGTGTAAATAGTAAGGCCTATGATTAAATATAGATGTATAGGTTGTTTACTATAATTATTTATTTAAGGGGTGGTTAAATGAAAATACTCATATATAAGGGGTGGTTTTATGTAAAATTGCCTACTATATATAGGGTTTGCTCTTTATTTCTTTCTTACGATAAATTTTTATTAAAGAAAAAGATGGGATCATCAAAGGCATTCGCTCTCCTTCGCTTTGGCCTGGCCCTTGCAGTCTATCCTCTCATCTTCTCCAATGTCTCAGCACGTGAGCTTCTTCCCAAAACACGTGAGCTAAATATTCGATGGTCAGACAGGCCTGACTCATCGAGAGGCCGACAACGTTGGCAGACGGCGAACCGTCAAACGAACAACCAGAAAATATAGAAATACAAACAACAAGCGAAAGAAACAAACAACAATAAACTCTACAACACAGAATCGAAAAGACCAACCCCGAGAAAGCTGAGGAAGCCACCGAAGAACGAAGGCAAGCGCCACCGAAGAGTTTCACTGCGGGCCAGCGATACAGCAGGACTCTAACTCCTGTGGGTAGTGCAGACGAACTCCAAGGAAACATAATCCCGGATACGACGTCGCCCTGAGCGCACCACCACTACCCCTGGGTAGTGTAGACGAACTCCAAGGAAACATAATTCCGGATACGGAGTCACCCTGAGCGCACCACCACTACCCCAGCTAGACCCGACTCCAAACTCCACGCCCCCAAACCAAGTAGAAAACCTCCTCAAAACATCGAAAGCAGCAAAGCTGCAAGCTGTTCGAACCAAACGCTAACAAGATATCACTTACAAGAATATTGTCGATCCCTTATGGGATATGCTCAAACCCTTTCGGGTGGGTGTACTCAAACCCTTTCGGGTGGGTTTAAAAAGATATTGCACACTATTTATAAAAAATATATTGACTTTTTAATTTGGCACAAACTCAACCTTGGGTCCAAAGGACCTGAAGCTTGGGCCCGAAGGACCCGAAGCTTGGGCCCGAAGGACCCGAAGGTGAGAAGCACATCCGATAGAGAGCCCCAACCAGCACCGGCAACCACAGGACCAGGCCGGCGCAACCAAGGGTAGTCCGGTGAAATTGAAAGGAAACGCCACGATTCACCAAGGATTCATGGAAAGTCTGATGACCGGCGAACTGCGAAGACCGGGAAATCGCAAGTCCGACAACCAGAAACGGAGGATGTGGAGACATGGGTAGACTGAGAACGCTAGATCGACGTCGGAGACGACCGATGAGGAAAAGGATGGGCGGAACCGGGAGAAGGACCACCGAGACCGCCGAGAACCCAACAAAAAATCCACCCAGAAGAAAGACGGACAAAGAAAGGAAAGGAGTGCTCCGACAGATCGCCCGACAGAAGATCGACCGACCAAGCCACACAACAGCGAGGAAGGAGATCCAACAAGAAGAAACGATCCCGAACATCAGACTGGACAAGAGGAGAAACGATAGACCCTAACGATCGCACAAAACGCCCAATTCCCGGGGGAATCTCACGGGGGGGGGGGGGGGGTTGTGAATAAGAAGAAGCCCCAAATCAATTGATGCAAAGGAAGAAGATTTCACAGAGACAATCGATGGATAGAGAGCGCTGAGGCCCTTGTTTCATAAAGAGGATTTTCCCTAATCTAGAGAGAGAGGCTCTTGGAGAGTGATTTAATAATGTGCCTGATGTGTATTGAGCTTCGATCTTGTTACGATCTATTAATTTTTATGACATTATTTCCGATCATATAACTAAATTTTTGTTTTGTTAAAAGTTTATTTGTTGCAAATAATTAGGGTCTGTTTGGATTCCCATTGCATTATGTTTATAAGCAACTTATATGTATTATATTGAAAAGTTAATTAAAAGGATAACTTATTATTTATTTATTAAAGCATAACAAGTGTTTGTATATGTAAAAATTAATATAATTATAATACATTCTTTCTCCTTCTCAGATCCACATCCATCCATTGAGAGGGGTTGGTGTTGCTCTGCACATTAAAAGGCACAACAATGGTGGTTGAAGAGTGAAGCAATTGCAGCGCCGTTAATGTTGGTGTCCGCCGACAACCTCTCTTCCTCCAAGTATTGTTCTTTGTCATATCCCCTTACATCCCTCTTTCTTACTCTACTCCTACCTTTCACATTTGGTTCGCGACTTTCGCTTGATTCAAGCAGTGGTTGAGGCAGCGGATCAAGGCTTGCGTACTTGGGATTGTATGCGATTTCCCTTTTAGGTCTCCGCCACTGTAGAAGATGACTCTGTTTGCTCAACTCCAACGAACATTATATTTTTTTCTTTCTCCATTCCAACCGATTGGATTTGTTGTTTCTGAAATTGGTTGTTACTTTCGTTCCATTATTGATCTATTAGGGCATCTTTATGTTCAATTTGGCATTCTTCCTGTTTTGATTCCATGTTCTGGCCTTCTTCCTGTTTTGATTTCATGTTATATTTCTTAATCGATTGTTTGCCTAAAACATTCCGATGATGTTGTTGTTGATCGAAATTGTTATTTGATTTGTTGTTGTTCCAAATCAAAATGGGGGTGGAGTTAGAGATGGAAAGGTAGACAGCTCGGCTTCGACGACGGCGTAGGGGTGGAGGTGCTAGGCTCCGATTGAAGTTTGCAACCCTAAAAGGAGATCTGCTAAAGGGGAAAAACTCATCTAAATAAACGCTTTTAATTTAAACGCTTTTCTGCCTTCGTCATCCAAACACCGTTTAAAATTTAATTAAATTATAATTAAAATAAAGTGCTTATAAACATAAACGGATGGAATCCAAACGGACCCTTAACCCAACATGTTTCTTTCTTTTTTATGGATCTGACTAATAGGCGCATAAATTTGTGCACTCAAAAAAAGAAACAATTGTCGCAACGACCGTGTTTTAGATTTTGATAGTAATAAATTTGCAGTACATTAATTATTGAACATTTGATTGGATGTGTATATTCTCAATGATGGACAGATGGAGTGGAGGAGTCGTCCTTGGCCGGCAGCTCCGCAAAACAAGCTTACTACTCCTACGGACCGCCGGCTTACTACGGGCCACCTTATCCTTACTACCCGCCTAGAGGCACAACCTACAACCCACCCGCAGTTCACTGTTCCCCATACACCTATGGCTGCACTTCACCCAAGAGTAAGACTCCCACCACCGAGAAGAGCAGCGGTGGTCACAACTGACACTTTGGCCACCACCTATGCTATTGCTAGAGGATGGGAACGTACGTACGGTCACGGTGGGACTGCCCACTCCAGGGTACCGGTTTACTAGTCTATATATAGTTTAGAGCTTCGTTAATAAAGGATGCAACTTAAGCTTGAAGGTAGTTTTTGTCGACTGAATTATAATCTCATTTTGTATTTTCGTGCATTATATTAAAAAAAATGTATTTTATATCGCATTGTCACGTAATGGGGTTGATACTTCTATATATATAAAAGGCAGACTTTGCCACAAACTTGAGTTACCAATTTACCCCTAAATTTACAACTGTTCTTTGAAAATTACAAATTTTCCATTTTCTTTTGGGCTTCAGCGTCCCTCCCTGATAGCTCTGGAACGCTTCACCGCCGCTCGTCAGTCGTCTCCCTCTCCCTATCTGCTACCACCCTTAATTTTGCCCTCCTCCGTTCACGCCTCCGCTTCCTCTTCTCCATATTCCAAAGTCCTTTGTCGGCGTTTTTTCCGCTTTCATCTTCCTCCTAGCGACAAAGATAAGGGCATCAACATCTTGGAAAGAGAAGCCGCCTCAATCAAATTAGAAGTAGGGAGTTTCGACTCACAAAGGTCGGAGGAGTCTCAGATCGAACCTGAAAGCCGCCCGCACAAACGATCAGTGCTCACTATAAGCCTTGTGAGTTTTAACCCTCTTTTGTTTGATTCCCCTAGATTTGCCATTTCAATTAGGATTTAAACAATCCGTGCCCCAAATCTCAGAATTTCGCTCCCATCCCCTTCTAATGGAGCATTCAATTGCTTGAATGATTTTTGTTTAAAATTTTCAATTTTTAGGTTTGCGATTTGAGCAATTTTGGAGCCTACGGTTCGAGTAAGCCTAACCTTCAGTTTGGGTAAGCAGAATCTGGGCTCGGGGAAGTCCGAATGGGGACTGGAGGGGGCATTTCATGTCCGCTGGAGTCGCCAAAATTCCAGGACTGCTAGCACCTCAGCCCCTCTACACAGGTATATTTGACTCCTCCCTCCCTTTTCATTTTTTAAAACCTGTTTGTTCAATTAATTCCAAATTTAGCAAATCCTTGTCATTAGAAGAGCTTTCATCCAAAACCCACAAGCTGTGAATCAAACAGCCTACTATCAAGATTAATCTTAGCAAGTGCAGGTGCATATATATGAGTGCAGTTCAGTCCAATCTTGGAAATCAGCAACCCCCTAAAATCACCTCGCACACCTTCACAATGCAATATTAGTAATTGACATATAAATTAATTCAATTGTTGAACCTTTTCGGAGTTGTCGTAGGAGACACATTGCAGCATCCATTAGCATGACTGATGTCATGATGCGTAATTTGGTTGATTCAGAGCTTTCACTTGCTTGCTTTCTTGAAATCGAAGAGCT
This sequence comes from Persicaria maculosa, assembly GCA_963922045.1. NCBI lineage: Eukaryota > Viridiplantae > Streptophyta > Magnoliopsida > Caryophyllales > Polygonaceae > Persicaria > Persicaria maculosa. The sequence goes on from OY998254.1 coordinate 52,964,546, forward strand.
GTCGTTTTCATCAATTGCTAAAGCAAATTCAGTAACTTCTTCCAACAACTCTAATTTTCAACTTTGTTATCTATAATATATAACTTCCGCCCTTAATTATGATTGAATGTTGATCAGAATTCAATTCGGAGATTCTGTTATTGAATTAGAGCGCCTTCTCATCCGTTTAAGTTTTAATTTTTTTCCCAATGCGTTTACAATCTCTATCGTTATCATCTTCACCAAATTCAGGGTTGAAGGCATTTACTTTCCTTACATGCTCTAATTTGATTTTATTTTTCCTCACAATCTGCCCTTTGTTGTACTTAAAAAATCCGATCTTTAATCTTTTGAGAGGGTTTCTTCTCTTCTTTCACAGATTTTTGCGCTGATCTTAATTTAGGGTTTTTACTTGTAAGCTTGCAATGTCCAAAATAGACAATAGTGGGTTTGGTCATTGTGAGTACTTGACCATTTTATGCAGAACACTTGACCAATTCACTTGAAAAGTACTCACCTTTGACCTGGTGGGGAAAAATCACAACTTATTTTTGGTGAAATGGATGATTTGTTAAATGATGCTAACCTTGGAAAATATTGATTTGACTTTGTCACTTTCATTCTTGTGAGTTCCTTAGTAAATGATGGTGTAATTGAGTGCTTATTGCTCTCTTTTGAGTTGAAAATAACTGTTGAGAAAGTAAATTCAAATGGAAAATAACTCATTGATGAAGGATCGTAGAAGATGATTGGTTTCGATTTATAAATTACTATTATTTATTATACAAGGACCATAGAACATGGTTGGATCTGATTTGTATATTATAGTTATCATAGAGAACTCATGTTTAGGTACATATTTTGACAATTATTCTAAAAATAGTGATTTTTTTAGGAATATGATACAAAGCTTGGAAGGTTTGAGCATGACATTCACCTTTGTAAGTATCTTATTCTTAGGAATTTTTTTTTTTTGCTTATTGTTCATGAGAAGACTTTAATACTTAATAGGGGAAAACATTAATCTTGACTTTCTATTTGTTGTATTTCTTCCTGCAATTGTGTTTGATTGCTCATTTTCAACGTGCAAGTTATTCTCTATGGGTTTTTTTTACTTATTAATTGAGATTTTCAATAAGCATATCTCTAAACAGGGAGAGAGAGCTAAAACTTATTTTTAAGCTACTGAGATTTTGATATCATTGAACATAGAGCTCTGATGATATACTTGTTTGTACTTTCTTCAAATATATTTCTCATTATTATAACTTGGTTTATTTGGCCAAACAAGGTCAAGAACAAAGGATTCTTGCTTTTAAATCCTAAGAAATACATGTTCAGAGGCATCAACATGTCTTTTTTTGTTACTTATATGCAAGGCACCCAATTCAAAGTCCGAGGTCCCATTTCATCCAAATGCAAGAAACATTGTGGTCTGTTTGAAAATGAATTATAAACTGAAACCATGAACGTCATGAACACTGGTCTTTTAAGTAGGGGTACTTTGCCTACTTTATATATTTGTAGTGTGGATAATAAGTTTCAAGTTAATTGAACATTAACAGATTTTTGGTTTTCTTAATGGTGTAAATTGTGTACATATTTAGGGTTTTCTTAATGGTGTAAATTGTGTGGCAAAGCAAGTGCATTGGCTTTTGCATGTCATATACCCCAATTATTTATAAGAAGGAAACATGGAATGATCCAAGCTAATTTTAGCTCTATAGATCCTTCTGCATTGAGTGTGATTTTGCAATGTCTAAACTGTTTATAGTTTCCAAGATGTTAGCCATATATAGAAAATTAGGTGTTAACACGCGGGCTATAACTTCGCACGCGGGCTATAACTAGTGATATAATACAATCGATCTAAAGACAATTATTTCCTGAAAAACACTTAACTCGATGGTTCATCTAAACATCCCTATTTTTTTAAATGTTATTTCAGTACGTAAAATACAACTAGTATAATCCCTGCGGCATGACGCAATTTTTAATAAATATAAAAATTAATATTATAAAATATTAATAAAAGTTATGATAAAATAATGAAGGTAGACTTGAAATCTTTAAGAACATACTAAAAATGTTTACCATAAAGCTAGTTAGGCTTCATCAAAAAGGTTTTTAAATTAAGATATTATATTGATATTGATATAGATTATTATTATTATAATATATAAAGATTTAAATATAGATTAATAGTAGACATTAGATTTAATTCAATGTTTTGAATTAAACCCATTGGTTAGTAAATGGCATGGGTAGAAAATAAAAGGAAAAAAATATAAATGTATAAAAGAAATGAAGCGAACACGAAAAATAAATAATAAGAGAAAATTGTGATTAGATGAAAAAATTTAAATTAAGGAGGTGTTGTTTAATGGAAAGATCAACTCAGAACACTTTTTGGCAATTTGGTAGACTCCTTCAGTTACGAGACAAGTTTGCACAAGGGCTACTATGGATAGTAGGAAACGGAGAGTCAATCAATGTTTGGAATGATCCATGGGTCCCCAACCATAGTCTTACGAACTTTCAAGACTATTTTGATCCTGAATTTAAAGTGAATTAGCTTTTCAACTCCAATAAACAGTGGGATACTTCACTTCTCCATGAGACCTTTCCTAACAACATTGTACAAGAAATCCTCAAAATCAAAATCCCTCATTAGGATACTCCCGATAAACTAATCTTGAAGCTTAGCTCTGACGGACAGTTTACTACGAAATCTGTCAGACAAATGACTAACAATAACAATAGCCCCTCAAGGGACTACAAATGGGTTTGGAAACTAACTCTCCCTCCTAGGATTAAAAACCTTCTTTGGAAGATCACCACTGATAGCCTAGCTACTATAGAAAGATTAAATAAATACTTTAATAGAGTACCGTCTAGCTGTTGTTTTTGCGGTAATAATAAAGAAGACAACAAACACCTTTTTCTCCTTTGCCCATTCGCTAGAACTGTTATTTCTGCCTACGAGCAATTGTCCGGGAAAAACACCCCATTAATACTCATCAATTGTAACATCATCAATGTCCTTCTAGAATTTGATCGAAACGAGAAAGCCATCGAAGAACTCTGCTTTATTTGGCAAAAGATCTGGGAAGCCAGGAATGAGGTAATTTTTAGGAACAAGATACTGGATCAATTTCACGAGATAGCTATCAGAACAATAGTAGATCTCCAAGACTGGAATACTGCAATTGCATCCAAAAACCAACCCTTGACGCAAATTTTGAAGAGGAAACGTAACTCTAAATGGATCAAACCACGTATGGGCTATCTACAAAATCAATGTAGATGGCTCACTTAAACCCACGGGCGAATGCCAAGTGAGGGGGCTTATTAGGAATCATTATGGCTCTGTGATTGATATCTTTCAATTTGAAACAAAAGCAACCTCTCCATTGCAAACAGAAACTTAGATCAAGCTTTGACAGCATCGAATTCAAACACTGCTACAGGGAAGCAAACAAGACAACTGATTTCGTATCTAAGTCTAGGAATACTTGTACGTATTTGAACCTTCCTACTCATAAGCATCTCTGTAACATCATCCGTCTGGATGATCATGGTGGTACCTTACCTCGGTAAGGACTACCTAATTTTTGCCTACTGTAAAAAAAAATTAAGGAGGTGTTGACACATCATAAAAAGTATTCTAAAATAAGATATTATATAGAATATAGATGATTAGTAAATGGCATGGGTAGAAAATGAAAGGAAAAAAATGTAAATGTATGAAAGAGATGAAGAGAAAAAGAAAAGGAAATAATAAGAGAAAACTATGATTAGTTGAAAATTTTTAAATTAAGGAGGTGTTGACGCATCATAAAAAGTATTCTAAATTAAGATATTATATAGATATATAGATATATAGATTCAAATGCATTGTCATCGACACTCACTGTACATTAGAGCACTTGCTTAAGTCAATTTCGACTCGGACCGATGATTGGGTCGTCTTCACGGACACACATACGCTAGTGGTCTAGGTCGACACAATTCGTGTGAGGTTCAATTCTATAACCAATTGGCAATAGAAGGCGTAGCCCACCAACTGCATATACAATTTCAGCACTTTGTGACGTCAAAGGTAAAGGGTTGGTTGTAACGGCCCGGAATTATGATTCCCGGGTTACGTTTCAAGGGATGAAACCCCTTGTTCGGATCTTGCACTCCATGTACGGGTCGAGGTTTCAAACCTCTTTTAAGATTAGTAAGAAAGAGGGATTTCGAACCCTAAAATCATCGTAGGGCCGTTGGGTACCCTTAATCTGTCCTAAAGGCTAATTCGCAAGAAAACAAGCAAAAACGAAATTAAGATACAACGTGCCACGGCAAATCATAAGTGTGTAAGTTGCCGTTTTGCCAAGTTAGGGAATTAGCCAGATTCTTCGGATTCGCCAAGAGAATTCCCGTCACAGAAGCAAGGAGGAAGCAAGGAACGGTACCTAACACTATCCACGAAGTCAAGCCCGGTAATCGCCTGCGGGTCCTCTGACTGCGCTGAGGCCATATAACATGCCTATACCTAAATAAAGGATGATCTAATGCAGTACAGGATTTAAATCACATAAGCATGCTTGACAGATATAATAATATGCAGAAAGCTGTAAAGGGCCCAAGACAATGCCAAGTGGCATATCCCTCTCCTACTCCGCCCCCTTTTTCATGAGCGGACCTGGCCAGTACGGTACCCATTTCATCGTGGTGGTGCACGGACGACGGAATCATAGCATGCTCAACATCACGACTCATCACATCATCATAACATCTCTTGCCCGATGGTGCTGGGCTATCAATCATACTCATATCGACTCAATTGACTCAGGGCACCCGATGAGGCTGGGCTACCCTATGACCCTAGCAAAGACTCTAGGACTATCACAGATAACGACCGTTCTATTTCAAACACACATAGTAACCACATGCTCAGTTCAATGCAACCCTAGCATGATACTACATGGCATGCTTTTTATGCAACAACTACACATCATATGACACATCAGGCAGGAGGTCCAGGTTACTGAGTAAGTCCCGTAGGATACTTACCTGGAGGTGCGCAGAATCCAAAGTAATCACAGTAGGAGCAAGCAATCAAATCAAGTCACAAATCACCTAGAGATTAATATATAAAACACATAAGTCCAAGTTCTAAGCATACAAGGGCCATGATTCATATAGACAGACAGGATCCAAGCTCATAACATTGTCATCATCTCAACATCTCATATCTCATCGCATTATTTCATCATCTCAATATCTCAACATCTCTTCAATATCAATATCTCATGACAATATCTCATATATAGAACATGTTCATATCTCACATCATCATATCATAGCATACTTCCATTCTCAAGAACATATCAGTTGTCATACTTCTTAATCATATAGTATAACATGCGTCAATTCACACCTATGCAACAAGCAAGCAACTTCTCGGTTTCTTTCAAATTCTAACTTCCATTGAAAAATCAACATTAAATTCATGCAAACTCCAATGCATACATGTCCCATTTTTATTACATTTTACATAAGAAGAGCTACAATTTAGCTTCTGGAATCTCATTAGTAGCTTTTGTAATAATCCCCCAAAAGTTTCACAAAGATGTATCTCAGATTTCCTCTTTCAGCAATCAATCTTTACCTTTGACTTAGATTTCTTATCATTCTTAAGATTATTGCAAAAACTCTCAACATCAATATTGTAGATCCAGAAGTCAGCTTTACAGATTGATATTGTACAAAATTTTATCATAACAACTCAAGTAGTTATCTTTCAAATACCGAACCTAGGTCAAACAGTGAAAGAAATTCCAGCAGCACAACCTGAGTTTAGAAATTCATCGCGTCCCTTAAAACATCTTTAAAAATTACACAAAAATTACTGAAGCTCCCAAACATGGCAAAATATGACATACTAAAAGATGAGAATTTTATATGATGATTAAATATTTTGAAAAAAATGTAACAAGAACCCAGCAGCACATATACTACATTCCTAGTGTTAGGATTGTCCAAATCTATCCTTCTACCACCCATATTTGGCAAACACAATACAAGCATAATCAAAATAAAAATTTCAAGCATTCAAACTAAGCACACATAACACATGGTAGAGAACTCACCAAGTTTAGAAAACACTTTGAATAAAATGGGTTCTTGACTCCAAGTCACCTCCTTCTCTTCAAATCCCTAACATTTTGTGAAAACTTAACTCAAAATCTTAACTTCCTTTCGAAAATACATAAGGAGGAGTAGATCTAAAGGAGAGGCTCACAATGGGGTAACTTTGTACCGAAGAGGAATGTGTCATGTATGAGCTAAGGCAAAAGTGTATAAATAGGGATGTAATACCATGGAATTGATCAAGCAATGAGAAACCAATTACTCCCTACTCTCTTCTATCTCTCTACTGTCTCTTATCTCTCTCTATCTTCAACCTCTTTTCCCTCCCTTTCTATTCTGTTACAACCAATCCACCGTCACCTTCTATCCTCACCATCACCGACTACCACATTGGTATCAGAGCCAACATCCGAGGCACGCAACCGCCATGGCTGAAGGCACAAGATCGAAGAATTTGGAAGCGCAATTCATGGAGCTTAGAGAAGAGATGAGAGCCTTCATGAATTCGACACAACAGTCACTTTCAGATTCACAATCAAGACGAGAGGAGCAAGCAAGAATGATCGAGCATCAGGCCAAGCAATTGGAAGAGTTCAAGAAATTTACAGAAAATCAGCTAGCTCAGTTGACGGAACTGATAAGAAATCCGCCCGTCAGAGATCGATTTCAAGAACCTGTAGAAGAAGGTGCTAACCGGGATCAGAGAGATCAAAGCAATCACGCCGGGAAGGATCACTCAGATCAGGACCTCCGGGAATGGAAATTCATGGTCGTCGGGGCCATAATTCGAGTTAGAGTTCCAATGGATCAGGTTCAAGTTCGAATTGGTCTAGTGATAGTATGAGAGGGAATCGGTTGCCAACATTGGACTTTCCAAGTTTTGAAGGCAAGAATCCGTGCAGTTGGATTTGAAAGGCAGAGAAATTTTTCTCCATTTTCGTAATCCCTGAGCATCAGAAAGTCGAGATCGCTGCGATGCACCTGTCCGAGAGAGCAGACATCTGGCTACAGGGTTACATGATTCACAAATCAAGAGCGAGATGGGGCGAATTCTGTGATGATCTATGTGCAAGATTCGGAGAGCGCAGGGAACCAGAGATAGTCGCCGAATTCAACAAATTGGTTCAAGGCGATGATCTGGAAGCCTACATTGAAAAATTCGAGGATCTGAGGGCATGTATGCTGGCCTTCAATCCACACTTGACGGAATCTTACTTCGTGTCAAGCTTTATTAGTGGATTATGCGATGAAATCAGATCCTTAGTACAATTGGGAGCACCATCGTCGATGTTGAAGGTATTTGAGCAATCGAGGTTGCACTACAGATCAGTTCAAGCACTCCTACGACTATTGAAGTTTCCAAGCAGGAATTTAGCAAGTAATGGAGCTACTTTCAGGCCTTCTTGGCAATGTGAAGGGCCGAGTAAAGGAGATGTTAAAGATCTGACGCCTTCCTTGAAGAATGTTGCCAATTAACTGTCTGATCTCAACATCAAGAAGGCTCAAGATCTTAAGAAGGGGTTATGCTTCCGTTGTGGAGATAAATACTTCTACGGCCACAAATGTAAACCCAATACCTTGCATAGTTTAATGGCTCAAGAAAGCTATGATGGACAACCTGATGAGTTGCTGCCTCAAGAATGTAATGAAGAAAATGAAGAGATGCCTGAAGTCTTTGTTCATGCACTGTCTGGGGGTGAATCAGGTACTACTATAAGAGTGAAAGGTTCAATTAAGGGTAAGGAGATTACGATCTTAATTGACAGTGGGGCTACACATAGCTTCATGGATGTTGAAATTGCTCGAGAAGCTGGATTTGAAATAGGCAGCAGTGGATTAATGGTGGTCAACACCTTGGCTGGCAAGATGATGAGTAATCAGGTGTGCAAGAACTGTGAATGGGAAATGCAGGGTAGCAAATACATCTTTGACATTAGATTGCTCAAAATGTCTGATAGTGAGATGATATTAGGGGCTGATTGGTTGGCTGGATTCAACCCAGTCTTGTTTGATTTCTTGGCTGTTCAGATTTCTTTTCTAAGAAATGGAAAGAAAGTTGTGATAAAGGGGATTAAGGACTCTCAAGAAGCTGTTGTAGCCAGTATCCGGATGCTTTCAGGAAAGGAATTGGTTACTATGGTACACAATAAGGAGATATTTTGGTTGGCTGAGGTTGCACAAGTCTGTCACTTGGACCACACTAGCACTACTGTCCATAATTGCATTGAAAAGATATTAAGTGAGTTTCTTGATGTGTTTACAGAGCCATCTGGCTTACCTCCCATAAGAGTGCATGAGCATGCTATTTGCCTCAAGGAGGACACCTCCCCCATAGCTACCAGGCCTTATAGGTATGCCCATTTTCAGAAAGTGGAAATTGGAAAGCAAGTCAGTGATATGCTGAAGAGTGGGGTTGTCCAGCTTAGCCACAGTCCTTTCGCTGCTCCAGTATTGCTTGTAAAGAAAAAGGAAGGTACTTGGAGGATGTGCATTGACTATAGGCGCCTAAATGAGGCAACAGTCAAAGATAAATTCCCTATTCCTCACATTGAGGACTTGTTGGATGAGCTTAAAGGTGCTGTTATCTTCTCCAAGCAAGACCTAAGATCTGGTTATCATCAGGTAAGGATGACTGCTAGAGATGTGGAAAAGATTGCATTTAGAACACATCAAGGGCATTATGAGTTTAAGGTAATGCCCTTTGGCCTCACTAATGCTCCTGCAACATTTCAGTCTCTTATGAATGATGTTTTCAGTGAGGTTTTGAGAAAGTATGTGCTAGTGTTCTTTGATGATATATTAGTCTATAGCAGCTCTTTGGAACAACACTTGGAGCATTTATCCTATGTTTTACGTATGCTAAGGAATCATAAGTTGTTTGCTAAGAAATCTAAGTGTGAATTTGGGCAAGCTCAAGTGGAGTATCTAGGACATATCATTTCAGCACAGGGTGTTGCCACTGATCCTAAAAAAATATAAGCTATAATCAATAGGCCTGTGCCTAGATCCTTGAAAGCTCTGAGAGGATTTCTGGGATTATCAGGCTATTATAGGAGATTCATCAAAGGTTATGGAGGCATTGCTAAACCCTTAACTGATCTCCTTAAGAAAGATGCTTTTGTTTGGTCACTAGATGCTCAGACTGCCTTCTTACAGTTGAAATCTCTCCTCACTAAACCTCCTGTGTTGTGCATGCCTGACTTCTCCAAATAATTCACAGTGGAGACTGATGCTTGTGATACAGGCATTGGTGTTGTCCTTCTATAGGAAGGGAGGCCAGTAGCTTACATCAGCCAAGCACTACATGGCAGGTCTCATTTGTTGTCTACCTATGAGAGAGAACTGCTGGCTATTCTGTTAGCAGTGGACAAATGGAGACATTATTTGGAGCACCAGGTGTTTGTAATCAAGACTGATCATCAACCCCTCAAACACTTGCTAGATCAGAAGCTCACAACTCAGCTACAAAGAAAGGCAATGAGGAAGATGCTGGGATTAAGCTATAGCATTGCATACAAAAAAGGGTGTGAGAGCAAGGTAGCTGATGCTTTATCAAGGAAGTTTGAGGAGCATCATGGGGACTGCTACACCACCACTGTGATCCAACCCACATGGATGACGGATATTGCTGCCAGTTACTAAAATGACAGTCATGCACAACAGCTGTTGGGAGAAGCTGTTTCTGACACTTCAGGGAAGTTCTCAGTTTGCAAGGGCATACTAAGGGTGGATCACTGTCTGTATATTGGAGCATCAACTGACCTTAGACTTAGGTTGCTCAAAGCTTTACATGAGGAGCCTGTAGGTGGTCACTCAGGCACACAAGGCACCTACCAAAAGCTTAAGCAACCGTTCTATTGGCCAGGTTTGAAGATGGAAGTCACAGACTTTGTGTTGACATGTGAGGTTTGTCAAAGGAGTAAGGCCGAGAATGTAGCCTCACCTGGTCTACTGCAACCATTGCCTATTCCTAGCACACCATGGTCACATATCTCTATGGATTTCATTGAAGGTCTTCCCCACAGCCAAGGAAAGAATTGTATCTTTGTGGTAGTTGACAGACTCACAAAGTATGCTCATTTTCTGGCATTGAAACACCCCTTCACAGCAGCTTCTGTAGCCTCTATTTTCATGGAACATGTATACAAGCTTCATGGCCTGCCTGAGAGCATAGTGTCCGACCGTGACAAGATCTTTCTTAGCTCCTTCTGGCAACAATTGTTTAAGGGTTTGGGCACAGGATTACACATGAGCACTGCATACCACCCTCAATCCGATGGTCAGACTGAGAGGGTTAATAGGTGCCTTGAAACCTATCTCCGTTGTATGTGTTCAGATCATCCACAACACTGGTACAGATGGCTCTTTCTAGCTGAATTTTGGTACAATACCAATTTCCACAAATCCTTGCAGACTACACCTTATCAGGCCTTGTGTGGGCACCCTCCACCATTGCTGGGGTTCAATGCATTCATTGGCAGATATTCAGATGCTTCAGAGTGGCTTCAACAGAGGCAGCATATGCTATCCCAAATCAAGTTCCACCTGCTCCAAGCTCAAGTGCGGATGAAGCAATTTGCGGATCGCCACCGCTCTGACAGAGAATTTCAAGTGGGTGACATGGTTTTTCTGAAACTACAACCTTACAGACAGTCGTCCATGGCCATCAGAAGGAACCTCAAGCTCTGTTCCAATTTTTTTGGTCCTTTCAAGATCCTTCCAAAGGTAGGAGCAGTGGCATACAAACTCGAGCTACCTCCAGGGGCTGCCATCCACCCTGTATTCCATGTGTCCCAGCTTAAACGCAAGCTTGCCAGACATCAGACGCCTTCACAGTCTCCCCCATTAGCTGATGATGAAGGTGACTTAGTAGCTGCACCAGAGGCCATCCTCGACACCAGAGTCACTTACTTGAGCAATGGAGATCCAGTGTCGGAACGACTGATCAAATGGACGAATTTGAGCACAGATGAGGCATCTTGGGAGCCTGTTGGCCACATCATTCATCTCTTTCCAAATTTTCAGATTAAGCCTTGAGGCAAGGCTCTTTTGAGGGGGGGATGTAATGTCATGTATGAGCTAAGGCAAAAGTGTATAAATAGGGATGTAATACCATGGAATTGATCAAGCAATGAGAAACCAATTACTCCCTACTCTCTTCTATCTCTCTACTGTCTCTTATCTCTCTCTATCTTCAACCTCTTTTCCCTCCCTTTCTATTCTGTTACAACCAATCCACCGTCACCTTCTATCCTCACCATCACCGACTACCACAGAATGGAAGTTGTAGCCATGATGCTTGCTACGGTTGGATCTTGGAGGGCTGGAGTTGTCTACGCCATTTGAGGTGGTCAAAAGGTCAACAATGGTGGCTAGATGCTCCTTTGTTTCGACAAAGCACAAGAGTGCAGATGGGCTTATGGAAATAGAAAGGTAAGCTAGCTGCTGAACTTTTATGGAGGCAAGTAGCTGAATCTTGAAATGTAAACTAAAAACGTGGGGTTTGAATCATGTGTGAAAGATGCGGTAGGTGCTCAGCTGGGGGTAGAGAGGGGCTGGTGTGTGAAAATGAAGGAGATGCTGTATGTGGCTCACGGTAATGAAGGAGAAAAAGAGGGAAGGAGGTCTTGTGGGGAGTGAATTAATGAGATAAGATTTAACATCAAAAGTATGAGGAGGAGGGCTGATTTCGAATGCTTTCACGAAGGGACCAGAGATTGTTTGCTTTCCAAATAAAGGGGCACAAGAAAATGCAAGGAGATGGGCCATGGTGGGTGTTTAGCTTGAATGGGTAATGAGGAAAGTGATGGGAAACTTCCCTTCCAAATTTCAAATTCAATCTCAACTAAAGTGGGACCATGGGCTGATTTTTTTGATAAGGATGGGAGAAAAGACGAGAACTTGTGGTCTCGGAGTTGGAAATTTAAATTTCTGAAAGTCGGTTCCCGAAACCCGCTTCGAAAGAGTTAAAATAAAGTGCGCAAGGACGAAATTTCCCGAATTCTGAAAATCATTTCAATTATAATTATATATTTTAGTTATAATAATATTTTAAAGTTTTTCGGTCTTTACATTGGTGTACTGTAATTTGAATGGAAACTAAGAAAATTCAATGGTGAATGCCTGTGAGCAATTAACATTAGATATTCTCATCCGCATTTCAGCAAAATTCGTTATGCTGAAATGCAGACGGTTGGAGAGCCTATTAGCTTCTTGTGTTTCGTGTGATATAAAAATGTTGAAAGTAATTCTTATAAAATTGTACGAGTTAATATATCTTACACACAAGCATGTATGTCAATATTTCAGCATTTTTTGAAAAAAAAAATCTGGGTTCAGCAACTCTGATCTCGAAGTGGTGATGCGAAAGAAAAAACAACCACATCGGTTTCAGCAAATTTGGTTTCAGCAACGCGCGAAAAAAAAAACTACTGAAACAGAAAGGGGGTATAAGGGGCACAGTTGGGGGGGGGGGGGGGGGCAGGGGCAAGAGAAGGGAGGTAGATATTTAAAAAGTTATTATTTTATATAGTTTTTAACACCTAAAAAACGTGTGTAAATAGTAAAACGTCATGTTTTAATTAACGGAGCGAGTAATAATTTAAAAAATTATTGAAAAGGATTAGAGTTAGCTAGGATATTTTTTCTCCCCGAAAAAAATCTTTTCTAATTGGATCGGCCATTTTGGTTTGATGTTCAGATTTGGAGTATTGATGGAGCAAGGACGAATGATGAGGAATCTTCCAAAAGTGAAGACTTGAAGTAGACCTCGGCCGCCCACCTAGAAAACGAGTAACGATTAACGATAATTGGACAACAAAGAATTTTTTTTCTTCAAATTCTAAGGTAATTTGTGTGGTAAACATTGTTTTTCCATATTTTTCCCCATAGCTAGCCCTGTATTTTTATTTAATAGGAATGTGGTTTCTGACATGTATTAAACTAAAGTGGTGCGGGATTTTTAATTCTTACTGCATCAATAGCTAGCTAGCATGTCTAAAAGTCGTATCTCTTCACACTGGTTACAATCTGCTTATCGCCAAGGGCACCATCTTCACATGTGAAGGATCTTCCAAGTCCAACAACATCTTAGCCAACATCATGAGTGGTGCTGTGGTGATTCCGTGCTTGCTTTCCTATGAATCATCCATGCGTTGCTAACAACCAAAGCAACACTGCCATCCAACACATGCTTTTTGTGAGCATTCAATTGTAAATATTAAGGGTATTGAGAAACCATACGTAGGTTAGAATTTAGAAAATAGAGAGAATAGTAAATAGTTTTCATCTGGCCAAGACCCTCCCATTAAAATTGTGCACCGTGATCGAGGAGTACTTGTAATGTTAGAATGATGCTTAAATTCAAAACTTAAATGAAGCATAAGAAGAAATAGGACCAATATATTATACAACAGAAGCAGTAGACCTGCTGTGTTACCAAATACTCTTTGCCAAACACAACTACCATAAAATATATAGTAAATCCATATATGCTTGAATGAGAGCTGGTGCAAATAAGAGCAACATTCCTAGTCGAATAAGGGATGTTGTGCAAATAAGTCCATCTACCAAAGAAGAAGAAATTGTTAAGCTATGGAGAAAAATGAATAAAAGAAGCCAAAAGAAAGTAGGTCAAGCAACAATCAATCCAAAGCAACATTAGATCAATGGAAAAAGTTGCCGTTATTAGACTTAATGACCCATCTCTGGAAAATTAAGGCAAGTGTACGTATAAATGGAGTTGGATGCAAGGAGAAGACATCTTGTTAAGATTAAAAAAACCAAACATAATAATAGGGGAATGACCCTGATCCTCATCACAAGGGCCAGGCCAACATTTGTAATTTGGTGACAGTCTAGACTTAGTGATCTTAGACAAGTCAGCCTAGACAACGTCTTCAAGTCACCATTGGTAACCAGGGTAAATGATAGATTCAAATATTTGATGTTCATCAAACCTAACATAAATAATAAAAGAAAAGAAGCATCTTCGATATTTCCGTACAAGTCAAAGCCTTAAATCAGCAAAATATCTTTCTAAAAGATGCTAACAACATAATAAATATCCAGTATTGGAGAAGAAAGATGCCCAACCTGAGATAGGGCGCAACCTATTACTAAAACGCCTTGAATATAAATCTTTTGTCATATATGAAAGCCACCAGGAAAATTGTTCATCTTCTTACGTTAAATATATGGTTAGATAATATATCTACAAAATATCTGGCCTTGTGTAACGCCTCACATCGGTCACCTTATGCTTCAAAAATGTTACTATCGACCTATGGTAATACTTTTTACTCTGCTACAGTAGAGGCTGTTACCATAGATCTATGGTAACGCCAACACACCCTATTGTAACAGTTTGATAACTCCAAGCTATATCTGTTACCTTAGGTCCACAACTGTTGCCATAGATACAAACCATTACAAAAGGTGCACAACCGTTACCAAAGACTTATTTTAAAAAATAAATAATAATAATGCTATTTGACTATAGTGGAAAGTGGTGCACCTCACAGCCACGATGATTCTTTTCACCCAAATATTACAAATCCACACATCTCTATATATATAAAAGCGGCAATAGCCACAAAGTTGACTTACGATAGTCCTGTGTTACAAATCCACACATCTCTTTTGCGTTTAATTCTTGCTTTAAAAGTGTTGGCATTTGGATGTTTTCTGGTGTTCGAATCTGAATCTAATAGTTATTCGGTTTAGGGCTTCGGGATCGTAAACTATGACAAAGGCGATGTTTGAGGCTCTGCCGATGGGTGGCTTGAGTTTCGATGTGTGCAAGAGAAACGAAATGCTCTCAAGAAAAGGCCTTAAGCCTCCAACTTTCCTGAAACCGGTGCAACTATCATTGTTCTGGTTTTTAAGGTACTAAAAAAATGCTTATCTTCCTTTCACTTCCTGTAAACTATTGCAAAATTTTATTTTTTTATACAATCTTTGTTGTGGTGAAATTTAAATTCATTGAATCTTAGAAGTATTGTATACTCTGCGTCTTAATTTCTTGCCATTGCCTGAAATTTTGGATGAATTTTTAGAGCAAGTCTACTGACATTCATCACTCACTTTTTCCCTTGTCAACTCCTGGTTGGGGATTGTGATTTAGCTCTATGATACATAAAATTCTTTTCCATTTCCTGATGTCCATATTCATAATTTCATATACTATTCTGTATCCTTTAATCATCAAAGAAGTAAGGTGTACCTAAAGGAAAGATGTTGATTCTTGAAATCCATATATGTGGGAGTATGAGATCAGTGACAACTATCATAAAAATGGGTATACTATTACTGGCAGGTTGAGGCAATTTCTGCTAGGTGAGTAGAGTTAAGTTCTGGAAATTTAAACTACTTACATGGATACATCTGAAAGTGCTTGAAAATATTCTTATTGTTATCTTCCCAACCAATATGTAGCTTAATATTAATTTAGGTTGTTCACGTTAGAGTCTGTGACAAGATCAAAATTCGATCAACATGTCTCTCTAATAGAATGATGATCCAAAAAGCTTTAGTTTAATTTTCAAACGCCATAAATCTGCACCTGCTTCTACATAAAGTGCTGATACCTCTTTTATTTTATTTTGAAGGCAAATGAACAATAACTAATTAACTGGGCACATTCCTAAGGAGCTTACTAATCTTGGTAGCTTGAAAGTCTTGTAAGTTGTTGTAGCCCAATTATAGTATTTTAATTTCTTACTTCGAGTGATCCTCTATTGACCTTGCTTTCCCCTTTCAATGCAGGATGTCTTTGACAACAATTTGTGGAACCATACCTACCGACCTACGTTCCTTTGAGCACATCCCATTGAAGAAGTAGGCGTTTCACTTCACTTTTTTTTATTTGCTTTCACTTGTTGCCTTTGGTATATCTGTATTTGGTATCAGTTGCTCTATTTCTCTTTAGTTTTACCTTGAAATGGTCATACCAAAGGATTTGTTGTTGTTGGAAACTCAAGAAAACATACTCAAAAAATTGTGCGAATATACCCGTGTGCGAAGCACACGGGAATACAACTAGTATAAACATAAATGTATATATATACAGCTATAACACACCATTGAAGTATATAAAAACCTTCTAATAATAAATTGTTCTTGACAAGTCCAATCCTGTAGCATCACAAACTTCATGAATCTCATCAGTCTCACACAAGTGATCTACAACAACAGAAAAGCACAAAACCTCACATTATTATTAACTCAAGTTCTCAAACATTCTACATTATAGAGATTATGGTCCATCCATAAGTAATGACAAAATAATTTCAACGTAAAAATCAACACAAGCGCAGTCATTAGTAAAAAGTATAAGCACAAATAAAACAAGTAATAAATACTTCATCAAATCAGATTTTTAGTTGGCCTCTATCAACATGTATGGTTGTCTATCAAGAAAGCTCTACTGTTGTTAAAAAAAATCCATCTCACTCGTATTATCAAACTATAATCTCAACCACTTGATATCTATAATTTAATCATCCTAAGCAATCAATTAACAAGATTAATACACCAAAAGAAAAGGACAAAGAAGAAAGTAGAAACACATGTAAATAGACTAATGTGATCAAGAATTAAGGAATGAGAATGGCATGGATATCATCACATGGATCAGATAAAGGAAGAGTAGAAACATAAGCATATGGATAAAACCAAAATCCATTTGAAATAACATAAATTTTTCAGTAAAAATAAAATAAAATGAACTCATGAGTACAAGGAAGGATAACTAATCAATTAACCACTCATCCATGATAGCATTATTTATAAAGGCATATTAGCTTGGAAGATCTTCATCTATGAAGATGCTAAAATGAAAAAAGGTGTTTACTATGCTTTGTTCATGTTTTTAAGTTGATTAATGTAAATATCAATGAGCATCAATGATAGCATTCATCATACAAGTAATCGATAATATCTTAGTTATCCACTCATTCTCAAAGGCTCTT
Organism: Persicaria maculosa; assembly: GCA_963922045.1. NCBI lineage: Eukaryota > Viridiplantae > Streptophyta > Magnoliopsida > Caryophyllales > Polygonaceae > Persicaria > Persicaria maculosa. Next base: position 52,981,636 of record OY998254.1, read on the forward strand.
TGACAGTGATGATTTTTTATAGTTGTCCATGTATAACCATTAATAAAGGCATATTAGCTTAGAAGATCTTCATCTATCAAGATGCTAAAATGCAAAAGGTGTTTGCTATCCTTTGTTCAACAAGGCCAAATTTAACTTCAACAACAGATGTAAGTCATGCAAGGACAAAGAAAAAAGTAAAAACACATATGAATAGACCAAAGTGATCGAGAATTAAGGAATTAAGGAATAAGCTAGAATGGCATGGATATCATCACATGATTCAGACCAAAGAAGAGTAGAAACATGAACATGTTGATAAAACCAAAACCCATTTGGAATAACCAAAAGTTTAAAGTAAAAATAAAATAAAATGAACTCATAGGAGTACAAAGAAGGGATAGCTAATCAACCACTCACCTTGATAGGTAAACCAATTATGTTAGTCTCTCTTCCAACTCTAGATGCTTTAAAGGGAATTTACAATATAACCCCAAATGACACACACACACATACATATATATAATAAGTGAGCATCAATGATAGCATTCATCATATAAGTGATCAATAATGTAAATAAGACGAGGTAGATGCATAAGGTATAGCACCATCTAAAGTTAAGAAATTTCCTAGTTTAAGACAAGTATATTTGCACAAGAATTTGTTAAACGGTTGTGCTTGGGGTAATTTTAATCTATCAAAAGAAAGCTGGCTCCATTTTCTAAACGGTGTATATATGATTGCCTATAACTTCTTATTCGAATTTAAAAAGAAAACTGAACAAAATGATCACAACAAGCCCTAACATTCCATTAAGTAATTTTTTACAATGTCAAGTTCAATTTCAATAGCAGCTGTAAGTCATGCAAGGAACTTAAAATATTCCAAACAGAATGCCAAAATTTGTTCAAAGATGTAACAATTCCTAAAAGAATAAGGCCTTGCTTGTTATAAGAATCATCTTTGTCAAGATCATCAAAAGTCTAATACTTAAAAGATCTTAAAAACAGAGTATGGGCATCAAACAAACATAATAAAAAAAAACATATAGATGAGTCTAATATTTGAAAAGATAACACAAATAATGAAAATTTTCAAGCGATGTAAGCAAAATTATGCCAAAATATATATACCATATAAAAAAATCTAACTCCAAGCACAATTCCATCTTCATCTGTCCTTGTATGTAAATACTATGGAGTTGAAATAATACCTTTCTTGTTACAACATATGAATCCAAATTATTCCATAATACTATATATACAAAAAAATGTTAGAATTTAAACCCCAAAGTAGAATGAGAAAACCCCAACATTATCTCTGCTTTCCATTTTAATCAAACATCCACTAAGTATATGGCCAGAATTTTATCAAGATATAATTGAAATAGCAAGACATTAACAAAGGAAGAAGATCCTCGTACCCCTTTGTTGTTCGCGGGTCCGATGCCGGTGCACGAAACTTCTGCGCTCGCAGCCTCGATGTCCTTCGGGATACACGAGCACCCAATTCGGGAATAGAACCAAACCGAAACCCTAGGAGAGGGAAAAGACAAATCGCCCAAATTCAGAAATTGAGGGATTCCGAACACCTCCCCCGGGGAGAGGGAGCCACCGTCTAAGAATTGGGGCTAAGGTGGGCGTGCTGGCGAGAGGGAACATCGAGAACCCTATCGGGGCTTCCTCCCGGACAGCGACAACAACGAGAGGGAGGACAAGAACGCAAGGAGTAAGGGTTTCAGCGAGGGATGAGCAAGGTAAGGGCCTCAGGGGTGCGAAGGCCGCCAAGAAATCGAACCGGTGACGAAGGGCCAAAGAAACAGGCGGTGAGGTAGAGGAAAAGAGGGCTTCTTTGAAGATAGGGTTTGTGTTATTTTGGGGGTTTTGTTTTTTTTTTTTTTTTTTTTTTTTTTTTGGATAAGGTAAGAATTCAGGTGGTGCGAACCTACCTGATAGCATCCTTGCGGATGAGGTCTAGCAGACCAGGTTGGTTAAGGAGGTCGCAACCCCTGGTAACGCGGCTAAGGTGTGCAACCTTATCAGCCACTGAGTTACCAGAACGGGGTATATGGGAGAAGAAGACTTCTCCCATACGCGACACACTAGTTTTGATGTCGGCCACAATAATTTCAATTTCCCATGGGCATGGGCCTTTAGCTTGTAAATGTTTTATTAGGATAAGGGTATCACCTTCCACAATAAGCTTCTGAATGTTCAGAGAGCGGGCCTTTAACAGGCCCAATCTGAGTGCTAGTGTTTCTGCTTTCAATGGGGTTTGTTTTCCAATATTCTCACAGCCAATTGCAACTACATTGCCGAACCAGTCACGTATAATAAACCCTACGGAGCTGTCCCCATTGCTAAGCGTTGAACCATCAAAGTTGAGTTTGAATGTGCCGAGGGGTGGTCTTTTCCAGGATACATCTCTATAGCTCTTCTTTGCAATTGCGTTGCTCCTGTCACATTTCTGATTCGGTTGAACATGATCGAGCGACTCTAAGGTAGACGCTTTTTGCCAGCTTTCCATATGGTGTTTTACCAGTCTAGTAATGGTAATGTGGTCGGGGATTGGTTTGTTATTAAAGATAGCTTGGTTTCTCACATACCAGATTGTCCACCATGTGAAACCCAATTTTTCTTTTTCCTGTTTAGAGAGGGTGGCTCCGAGATAAGATAGTACTGGCAGGAATTCCCTCGAAGAGGCAATCATGTTTGTAATCTGTCTTAGTGTGGGGCCCTGCCAATGCATGATTGCCGACGAGACTGGGCATTCAATAAGGAGGTGTGTTTCATCCTCAGCAGCACCGTTGCATAGAACGCATGTGCTCGGGACAGCAACTCCTTTTTGTGCTAGTCTACAAGCGGTGGGGAGTCCGTTCTGGCTGATTTTCCATAGGAAGTTTTTAACCCTTGGCGGTGCGTTGACCTTCCATGTCCACGCGTTGCAGTCATCTATCAACTCCTTATTATTAGTAACTAACTTGTACGCACTGGCAGTGGTGAACCAGCCTTCCCTATCCGGCCACCAATATAGCCGATCTTCCAGACCATTCTCCGGAAGCGGTATGTCTAAAATTTCCTGGACGAGGTCTGGAGGCATGGAGTTAGATAACTTCTCAATCCACCATTTTCCTCCCAGCAGGTAGTCACTGACAGTCTCATCGATATTACAATTAGTTGGGCAGTTGTGGCGTTCGATAATGGGTTGGGTGGAGATCCAGTTATCCGTCCAAAATTTTATCGATTTGCCGTTACCCACCGACCAAATAAGGCCCGTCTTAAACCTCCCTATCAGAGAGGATAGCTTGGCCCATTGCCACGAGATGTTGCCTTGTTTTGTGTAGTTCAGGATATGGATTGACTTCAGATATTTATGTCTGATGATCTGTACCCATATGTTATGTGGTTCAGCAAGTATTTTCCAAAGGAGTTTGAGTTGGAGAGCCTCATTCATATCTTTGGTCTTTCTAAGACCGTGCCCCCCTTTGTTTTTTGGTCTACAGACTCTGTCCCAACCGATGAGGGGACGATGTTGTAAATCTTTATTCCAGAAGAAGGTTCTGTTAATTTGGTCCAGTTCTTTATGAATAGAAGTAGGCAGTAAGAAGCTCTGCATTGCATAAAGAGGTTTTGCCGCTAGGTTAGATCCAATTAGAACGGCTCTGCCCTGCTGAGACAGGGAGCTAGCTCTCCATTTCGTCAGTTGCTCCTTAGATTTGCATATAATTTCCTCAAAGGTTTGCTTACTCACTCTACCGTTGATGATAGGGCAACCCAGATATTTTTCCAACATAGTTTCATTGGTGATCCCAAGGCAGGATTCTAGTTCTCCTATTCTCTGACGTGTCAGCCCTTTTGTAGTTTGGAAGGCGGATTTATGGTAGTTTACTCGCTGGCCCGAGATGCAACAATATTCGTCAATGATTGCTTTTGCTTTTGAACATGAGGAGGAATTTGCCTTCGTAAAAATTATTATATCATCTGCAAATGCTAGGAAGGGGACTTTAAGTCCCGTGTTCCCAAAAGTAAATCCGAGTTGACTGTTCCTACCTTGTGACTCCAGGGAGAGGGTTCTAGCCAGGACTTCCGCACCTAGGATGAATAGGAAAGGTGATAGAGGATCACCCTGGTGGAGTCCTCTAGTTGGTTTGAAGAGCTCAGTAGGTCCATTGTTTACCAAGACCGAGAAAGATACCGATTTGACACACTCCATTACCCAGTCCACAAATCGCCGGTGGAACCCAAACTTTTCCATTACGGCCTTGGTAAATTTCCAGTCCACTCTATCGTAAGCTTTTTCCATATCAAGTTTTATGGCCATCCATCTATCCAGACCCTTCCGACTACGAAAGGAATGAAATATCTCGTGTGCAATTAGAACGTTGTCTTTAATAGCCCTATCCGAAACGAACGCTCCTTGAAGTGGGTGGATAAGTCGACCAATGACTGATTTTAATCTAGACGTGAGGATTTTAGAAATAATTTTGTAGATAGTATTGCATAGACTGATCGGTCTGTAGTGGGAAGTCGTTGAGGGGTTGTCCCGCTTAGGAAGCAGAGATATGAACGTGTGGTTTATCTGTCTAAGTATCTTACCGGATATGAAGAAACCTTTGACCGCTCTAATGATTGATCCTTTAATTATATCCCAGTACTCTTGGTAGAATTCAGCAGTCATCCCATCCGGACCTGGGGATTTATTGTGGCCTAGATCAAAGACAGCTTTTTTAATTTCTCCATTGCTCGGTATCTGGGTTAGGAACGTGTTCTCCTCATCTGTGATCTCGGCATTGATGACTTGTAGCCGATCTAACAAGAGATTCTCATTTATATTTTCCTGTTTGAATCTTTTTTCAAAGTCCAACCTAATCTCTTGACGAATATTTTCTTCTCCCTGGACAAGGGTTCCATCAGCAGATGTGATCTGGCGAATGATTTTCCTATTCCTTCTGCCCGTAGCTACCCTATGGAAGTATGAAGTGTTTGAATCTGCTAGCTTAAGATGCTTTGTTTTTGCCCTTTGGTTCCAGAACTTTTTCTGGAAGGTAAGAAGTCTTTCTTTTTTAAGGATAAGATTTCTTTCCTTGGTTCTCAAGGAGTGCCAATTGAGTTGTGTCATTCTTTGTTGTAACTCTACTAGTTTCCCCTCAACATCCTGAAGTTGTCTAAAAATGTTTCCAAAGGTTTTGTTGTTCCACTCTTTTGCTTTTCGCTTCAAGAGTTTTGTTTTATGGGTGATTTGGAACATGGGGGAACCAGTACATGTGGCCCGCCAAGCCTGTTTAACCAATAGTTGGAAGTCTTTTCGTTGCAACCAGACGTTCTCAAATCTGAACGGAGGGGGTTTGTGGGTGGTACCATTTGACAAAGTAATCGTGATGGGGCAATGATCTGAAGATGAGAAGGCTCCATTGGAGGTGATTAATTCAGGGTAGTATTGCAGAATTTGGTGTTGAGCTAGAACTCTGTCAAGTTTCTCAATGATATTATCTTCACCTTCTGCTTTCTTACGCCACGTGAATTTATTACCGGTAGAAGGGATGTTTACCATGGAGCATTCATTCATGAAAGTTGTTAGTCTCAGAAATCTGGATGGGTTGATAATTGCACCCCCAAGCTTGTCATCACTACAGCATATGTCGTTTAGATCTCCGATTACCACGCACGGGAGGGACGCGCTGGTAATAAGGTTTGATAGACAGCCCCAGAATTCCTCTTTCTCTCTATAGCCAGGAGGAGCATACACCATGAAGAGGAGCATTGAAATGTTTTTTTGAAGGCAATTATATCTAACCCCAATGATTCTCGGAAGGTGGTATTCAATAGAAATGGTTTCGTTATGGAAGTGATTCTCCTTCCAAAGAAGACCCAGTCCACCAGATTTACCCTGGGCAGGAGACCAGAGGGCATGGTCGAAGCCCGCACTTCTCCACACCTTTTCCTCTGGGATATTCTCAGTTTTAGTTTCTGCCAATGCAAGCATCTGTATATGGTTACTTTTGCACAAGGAGCTTATGTCCAACCAGAAGGTCGTTTTACCAATTCCCCTGCAGTTCCAGTACGTAAGTTTCATATATAACCGCTAATCTGTATGGAAAAGCTAGGTTGAGCTCCCCACACAAGGAATTCGTTGCACAACATTATTGCTTGGCTTTGGCCGCTATGTTTAACTAAGGGAAGGTAAAATCGCCGCCAATTGCGCCGCGAGCATGGTTGTAGCAGCTCTGATGGAATTTGTGAGCGATATGTTGTTTGTGTTATTAAGGAAAAATATATATTAATTTTTTGGATTGATTCCCCAGCACAAGGAATCATTGTGTAGAAGGAGGGTATTAGCATTCTAACCGTATGCACTAAGGTAGCTGCACTCCTAGTACCCCAACCACAAGGAGGGGATAAGGGGAGATCACGCAACAAGCAAGCAAATTGCTGGGCAATGGCCACTATTCGTGATGGCGGTGTGCCGACAGTCCAAATCATACACCAACATAAGAAGTTGGATGGGTTCATTAGAGTGGGGCTTTCACCCAGTATAAGTGTGTTTGTCCATATATTGTTCCTGTTGAAGCTGTTGTTTTTAATGCACCAAGATGATCCAGTCAATTTAGTCGTAACACATAAATGTACCAAACAGGAATACTTAACATAAGCCATCACGGCAATATCATACAAATAGTATAGGACCTCAACACACACAAACACTACAGTACTGCAGAGATTTTGCCAACCAGAAGCTAACCATACAGACAGGATAACAAGCCTAAACTTAAACCACCAGACAGATTCAGACATACTTAAATTAATTCGACACAAAAGGGAGATACTAAAGTTCATGAACGAACTACCTCCAAACAAGCAGTAGCCAACCTGGGCAGTGCAAAGGTGGGAGAAGTGCCCAAACAAGCCGCAAAAAGGTAGTGAATTCATCAACTCCCAGAAGCTTGACACCCGACTATCAGCGGGGCAAACAGGAGGGGTAGAATGGGGCTTACTTGACATTGCGACCACGCTTGCTGCAGCCACCCAACAGTTTGGAGGATACAGAGTCGCCTTCTTCCTCTCCGAGCTTTCTTTTGCCTGACTCAGATTTGGATGAGCCCTCCATCCGGAGCTGCTCAAACTTCTGCTCCACCCTTGGGGAAGCAGAAGGAGCAACAGCCAGCGGGAGAGCAGCAGGGGGGACCATGGCCGGGTTGCCAAGAGTAGAGAGCACCACTTCAGTCGAAGATGGAATATTAGCAAGCATTACCTCAAACTCTTCCTGCGTCATGTCAGCTGGGAATCCACCATGGCCATCCTCGGGTCCAGAGTCCACTTCGAGCTCCATTAATTCCTCATCGTCAGTCATGTACAGCTCGGATCCAAAGGTATCCACATCCACGGCCTGGCTAACATCATCTGGGTGGCCAGCAGTAGTGTTGTTGGGAGGTGGTGAGCTCACAAGAGGCTCGGGAATAGTCTCCTCCACCAGCACAGGGGCAACCAAGTTGGTGGTAGAGTCCTCAATAGAAGTAGAAGAGGGATCATAGGAGGATGAGTCAGAGGATAAGCACACATTCTTACCAAAACAGCTCCAGAGATCCGCTTTTGAGTGTCCGAAAGCAGGAGGGGCCGGAGGCGGGGCACGCCTCGACGCCACACGAACCCACTCCCCACCGTCAGTGGGAAGAGACTCGGCGGCAGCCTCTGCGTGACCAACCGGGGCACCTCCCAGCACACCATTCAGAGGGGTGTTACACTGCTTCCTCAAGGGGCACTCCTCAAAGAGATGGTCAGACTTGCCACAGCTCCCGCACCCCTCCGGGAAGTCCTCGAACCAGAGGGGGTATGTTTCCAGCTCTCCGAGCTCATTGAGCAAGGAAATTTTCCTCTCTCTGATGAGAGTAATATCAGTGGAGATGCAGATGCGTGGGTACCGGAGGCGGGCCCCCTTCGCACTGAAGGCAGCAACCCGGATCACGTCCCCAATCTTGTTCTTCACAATGAGGGATGTCAAGATGGAGTCACTTACATACTTGGTGGGTAGACCCGGGATCCGAACCCAGAGATCAAGCCTGGAGAGCGACTCCGACCATGGGTCAAAGGAGATGGACCAGGGGCGGAGCAAGAGGAGTTGTCCAGCCACATGGAACGGGCGACGTTCCCAGGAGCGGCCCTTGTCTTCGGCAAGATCAAAGCGGAGCTCAAACCACTTATTCGCTAACGGAACAAGCTGGAATCCACCGGCGAGAAATCTCCACTCAGCTCTGATGCGCTTCCGCACCTCCTTGGCCTCAACAGGGTCTCCGATGATGGTTGCGAACAGCGAGGTGTTGTTGAGGGCCGAAATGTTCTCCTGAATGCTACACTGAATCGCTTTGAGCCCCTCCAGGTCCATCTTGGTGGAACTCTTCTTTTTATCCTTCCTCTGCCTACTACCCTCAGCCATCTCCACCACAGGAATGTCCGCCGTCGGCAGGGCCTTCTCCGGGAGAGTGGTGGTGGGTCCCTTTCGGGAGGAGTTTTCAGGGAGGGCGAAAGAGTCGCCCCCCAGGGGTTTTTTCCCTTTGGTGTTGGATGATGAAGCCATGAGACCAAAAAACACACGAAAGCAATTAGTGCCAAGCCACAGTGGGAAATTAGAAGGATAGAATGAGTTGTGATCTCCCCAGAGTGTGGGGAGGTTGTTTTTATAGATGTAAAAAGGGGGGAAGAGGCGGAAGGAAGAGAGCAACATACCCACAAAGCTCCGACCAGAAGCGATGGGGAGACAGCCACTAGTCGCGGCCGACCACTGTTGCACCGTACGAGATCCATCGCTCAGGATAGGAGGGTCACAGATTCTTCTAGCTTGCTCTCGCACAGGCCATGGGGAGGTCGAACAATCCATCCACAACATTGGTACCATATTCCAGAGATCAGAGAGGTACCGCCCCGACAGAAGCGTCGCCAGACAGCAATTCGAAAAAGCTCACCTTTCTTCAGGCAGAGGATTAGAGAAAAGCTCTCCTCAATTAGGGAATTATGTGTGTCCCAAGGACGATAAGCAACAATCGGAACTTTAGACAGAAAGGATCGAGTTTCTTTATCTGAGAGGAAAACAGATTCAGATCTGAAGGGACACAAAGGAAGGTGATGAGGGGCGGCGCTGTCGGGATTAGGGTTTCTATGGGAGAGGATTTGTGGGAGCGAAGATACACTACGGTCGGCCGGGGGTTTCCGCGCGTGAGGCGCGTACTCACTCAGGAAAAGGGTTCCCATTGGGGGTTTTGTTTGATATCGGACATGTCTTTTCCTTTTTATTTTTTCTTTTTGATAACCTCCTCCTTTTTTTTTTTATTTTGTTTTCTTTATACACACCATTACTAGAATATATAAGGCATTATCAAAGCCTATTTTCGTTAACCACATAGCCTTGTGTTACAATAGAATCTTGGACCGTTACTATAGCTTATCTCTTGTAACGCATGAAAAAACCATTACCATAGATTATCTATAGTAACACATTGAAAAAATCGTTAGAAAATTAATGTTACAGTAGGTCAAATATTTAGTAAAATATATGCTTCTTTTATACAGAGTATTGTTTAAGCTTCGAGGACAAAGCTTTTGTAAGGGGGGAGTAATGTAATGATCCTATATTCTAAAGGGTACCCTTGTAGTTTAAGTATTGTACTAAATTAGATTAGGGTATAAATAACCTTATACCTTGTAATTGAGGATTATCCAATTGAATAATGAAAATATCATTTCTCTAATCTCTCTCTCTCTTGATATGGTTTCCTCTCAATCTCTTTGTTTGTAACCTCATCTCCCTCGTGTCTAAACTCTCATACTCTCATCCTCTTCCTTTCCTTTCTCAAATTTCTTAATCAATCTCCAATTGGAGTTGATCTATCATCAGTTATAACAAATAGTAGTACACTTTCAAACAAAATCACTGTAACGGCCCGAATATAATATGCGGATTATGTTTCAAAGGTCGGATACCTTCGTTCGGATCTTGCAATCTAAGTACGGGTCGAGGTTTCAAAACCAAAGTGTTAGACCTTGAAAGAGGTGATTTCGAACCCCAAAATAAGTGATAGGGCCGTTGGGTACCCTGAACCTAGGCGTGGCCACGGGTTGGACCCGGCGGGTCGACGGGTTCGACCCACCGGGTCAAGGGTCGGGGAAGGGCGACCCGAACCCTAACCCGGGAATTCCACGGGTTGGCGAGTTCGGTTCGACCCGTTGACCTGTTGACCCATCGGGTCGACCCATTGACCCGACGGATTCCCAAATTAAAAAAAAAAATTATTTTTTTATAATATTTTTTACTAATAAAAATTTAAAAAAAATGATATGTAAAGACTTTTTCTACATATCACTTTTTATATCCATTTCATTTTAATATGAAGTGGAAAAAAACATGAGAAATTTTATATCTCTATAAAACTTCCTTCATCCACTACGATATAAATGTATGGATATAAAACTTCTCAAACTTTACTTCATTTCATTATAAGAAATAAAGCTTAAAGTGAAGAGTGAGGGTTAAGAGAGGATGGGGTACACATATATATATACCTCCATCCCTTCTCATTCTAACTCTCAATGAAAGTTGAGAGAATAGGGGAAGTCATCCAAAGCTAAAAAAAGGGAAGGGTGATAGTGCTTTTGACCCACATTGCACATTGCAAACTAGTTTATGTTTATCTATTATGAATTATTCTAAGAATAATATACATAATAATTATTATAAACATAAAAAAAATATTTTTTTCAAAAAAAAAATTGGGATGGCGGGTTGACCCGCCGGGTAATCGGGTTGAAAACCCCTGACCCTAACCCTAACCCGCAACCCGCCCCTACCCGTTGACCCGGACCCGTACGACCCGTCGGGTCACGGGTCGACCCGTAACCCATGGCCACCCCTACCTAAACCTATTCTACTGTCTAACTCCCTCAAAACATTTGAAGTTCGAGATGCATAACGAAAGGAAATCCCAAAATACAACTTGCCACGATAGGGTCAGGTCAAAAGTGTTTGGGAATAAAATTTCGTGTTTAACCAAGTCTTCGTACATGCTCATAAAATTATTTTCGTAGAGGGTTTTCATGTCAGACTTTATATATCGAGCACGGATACAAGTGATGGACAATTGTATACAAACAAAGTATGTGAGGTGTATTACATATCCAATACATCTTTTAACATATTACAAATTCGTAAACTGGAGTATACAAATTAACTACAGTAGTCGGATTTGTGAAGTACAACCATAGTTCATCAGGTAAATCACCCAACAAGATCGATTGTAGAGCCAACAACCTTGCCGAGCTCGAGAGTCCATAGATGAATCAACCCTCTTGTTTGAACTCGCGTAAGCTGTTGAGCTGCAAAAATAAACAAATCCAGGTTACGTAAAAATAAAAAAAAATAACACACACAAATGGGTAAATGAGGCAGCTTATACGTGTTAATTTGTTTCAAAGATATGGGCCTTAAAAAAAAGGCCAGTCCAAATTGAATTGATCCCCTTCGTACAAATTGGATTGGCTGCCATACTCTTCAGTAACCGGGATTTAAAAGAAGGAATAAGTCAACGTGTTAAATAAATAAATAGATGGGGAAAAAAGATCTTCCTGTATCCATACAAAGAAATAAATAAACTAGGAAAGGATAAAAAGATCATATTCTGTTACAGAAAAAAGGATAGAATATTAAAAGATATGATCTATTCTCCTATGCCTCCACCCTATAAAAGATAGCCAAGTCTAGGGTTAAGAAAAAAAGAGGAACTCACGTCTGAACAGAAAAGCCACAAACGCAAGAAAAAAAAAAGGGCAGCACGCACAGAGCAGAAAAGTTGCTGCGGAGAAAAAGAAACAAAGCCATCACCACAAAGAAGAGCAACAAGGTAGTTCTATCAGCATTGGTTCCTACTGACTCTCGGAACCCCGCCCTTGAAAAGTCACTGGCTTTCACTTGTGGCCTGGGTTTCGGAGTCGACAAATACCTCCAAATGAAGACGAAGCTCTGTCAAAATGGACTCTCGAAAACCCTGCCCTTGCAAAGTCACTGGCTTTCGCTTGCGGCCTGGGTTTCGGAGTCAGCAAATTGCCCTAAACGACGTCGGATTGCTGCCGAAATCAATTCACGAAACCCCGCCCTTGCAAAGTCACTGGCTTTCGCTTGCGGCCTGGGTTTCGGAATTAGCAAATCGCCCTAAAAGAGGGTGAAATGCTGTTGGATTTTGCCTAGCCAAGTCAACTAATTCACACGTAAACCGCAAGCAAACAAGGCAAAAAGAGCAAAAAAATTCACTGCAGCCATGAAGTTAGAAAAAAAGAAAGAAAGCAAACAAATTTCTGATCTAAACAAATTCCCAAGTTAAAGAAGTTCAAGCATCCGGATTTCGGAGTCACAATTGGCCTACAAGCATGGCGAAACTCTACTGGAATTTCTACTAAGTCTCAAAGGGCTTAATACCAAATTCAATACAAAAGCCCTAAACCGCCAATGGCACAAAGATTGACTTAAGATATTCTGTCACATTGGCATCACAAACATATTCGGATTGCTACAAAATTGCAATCATTGCAGGAAGTTAAAAGACAAAAAAAAAGGGAACGCTACTAAAGTTTACTAAACAAGCTCAAACAATGCAAAAGTAAACAAATTCATTGCAACCGAGACATGGGAATGATAAAATTGAAATAAAAGGGAGAGAATATACAAATTTTCTGGACGAACTAACTCAGTTCAGAGAAACCAAGTTCCTGTAAAAACAAGCAAAAGCAAGCAGGACATTCTCTCTCTGCAGCCTCAAAATTTATCAAGAGAGACAAACCGATTATCCTAAACGGGAACAAGATCCAAATCCTCACTGGTTGCTACCTAAAGTGAGACTAACTCCAAACTGAAAACCCTGGACTGTTGCAGTGATTTTTGACGATCCAAATCGTTAAGACCAAATCAAATCAAAGACAAATTGCAAGGAAAGGAGGAGAACAAACCTGAACCTATAGCAAGACGGGAATTAAAACTCAGGGGAGCTCTTTCTTCTAATGGGCTTCTTTAATCTCGCCATGGACCTCCCTAAATCGAGGATACCCCAAATTATATCAGCCCTAATTTTGTTTTCCCAAACAAATTGGAGCAAAGTAAGGGCAAATCAAAGAGGAACGAGAAAGAAAAAAGCACAAACCTCATTGTTCTTCAAGCTGTGGAGGTTCCCGGATGTCCGAGAGCCCCGTCTCATTCCTCTTTCGGCCTCTTCTCAGCCTTGTCTTCCCTCTCGATTGCCCAACACCGAAGCTAAAAGAAAATCCCCAATCACAACTCTAAAAAAAAATGCAAACAAAAAAAAAATCAATTGAACCTGAGAATTGGGTACTCGATTAGAAATTGGTGGGGGAGGAGATTCAAACTTCTACCCAAGCTTCAAATGAAATTGTGAATTTGGGAGTTGGGGAATTTCGAACAAAAACCCCAGAACATACCAAAATTAAGGGAGCTCGGGTTGATATCAGCCAAGTCGGAGTTGCGTGCCTCTTCTCGGTCGACACAGGTGTCCGGATCGAAGCTCTTGAAACCTGGGCGCCGACAAGGCCAGAGGCGCCGATGAAAGCAAGCGCTGGCTTCTTCTCCTCTCTAGCTGATTGAAGAGGGATCGACTGGTGTGATATAAGTGTTCAGCAACAATACACTAAATTGCTACCAAACCAAAAGAAAAGAAGTGGGCTGGATCCCTATGAAAAAATATATAGGCTCGGTTCATCATCGGACCCAATTGAACGATGTGGGCCGTTGACCTTTATATTCATTCCGATGTTAAGCTACTGCTTAAAATGAAACAAAGGGGAGAAAGCAAATAATGCACATCCATGCATACAGTCGGCATTTGGCTTTGTATTTAATTACGAAATTATGAAATTAGCCCACTCAAATATAATAATTATAATTGGCACAAATTAGAAATTGAGTTTAACAAAATCATATTGTTAAACTCGTAAAATTTCATTGTCGGTTTATTCTAGTGGGTCGATCTCAAAATTGACTTCTAAAAAAAGAAAAACGGAGTCAAAACCCTAAATCAAATTTCCCCCAAATTCAAACGATTCTTAAAAAGAACTACGTAAAGACTTGACGCCTTATATCGGCTACGTAGGTAACCCGATATTAAATCCTAAAAATATAGCGGGTACAGTCGTCAACCTCTAAATTCACTTTTAAAAGAATAAGAGGTTAAAGTTCAACCAAATCAAATCATTAGTCCTTAAAAGAACTACGGGTGGTTTGATCCCGTTCTAAACGGGTACGTAGGACACCCGAAATAAAGCTCAAGCTCGTCGGGTTCAATCACCAAAAACCCAAAAATAAAATCAATTTAAATACTCTGAACTACGTAAGGCTTGATTCTCTTCCATGAGATACGTAGGCAACCCGTTAAAATTCGGGTGCAGCCTAAATCACCAAAACCACTCAAGTCTTGGTGATACAACTTTGAATCAAGAGGATAACCAAAAGGGGTCGAACTCAAATTCTAAAAAAATTAAATAAAATATGTTTTACAATTATTCGCGCATTTTTGTTCAACATATTTTTGGCACGCCCAGTGGGACCCTTTTTGCCTTTTCATCTCTTAGTTGTGTTGAAACTAATATTTGCCTATTTCTTATTTGTAGGAGAAAAATGGCACCAAGAGCTATTGTCAACTTCAACGAATTACCTGCTACCTTTCTCGTGGAAGGTGGCCGCTGGTTGAAGAAGAGATCGTTTAAGGTCCAGTTCGACGTGACTAGGGAGTCGATCATCGCTGAGATCCCTACCAACAACAGCTTTGAAGCTATCAGGGAATAAGTAAACGGCGGAGAAGAGCTCACTCCTAGGCCCGCTCGTGGGCCAATCCTTCGAGTTATCAAGGGAAATGGTAACTCGGCCAAGGTCTCAAAGCCAGCTGTGAATGAGGCGAAGAAGGAAAACAAGCATCGCAGGAAGAGGGGACGCAAATGTGGTTCCCAACGCGGAAAGACAGGAGCGCTTCGCAAATTGGCTCGTTCCCCTGCTCTAGAACAGGCCAATGCAACATTGTGGAGAGCTGCCAAGGATCTTCTCGATAGCCCAAGGAAAATCTTCTTTGGGTCTATCCCTATCGACATGGACAATGTAGTCCAGGTTTTGGTTACCTCCTATTCTAATGAGGAGTCGGAGGCAATATCCTCAACTGTGAAGGCTCAAAGGGCCAAGGTTTCAGAGGTTGGGGTACCAAATCCGACCAGGCCTCAAATGGAGACATCTAAGGCTTCTCAAGACAGAGGAAAGGAAAGGGTCTAGCTGTAGCCGAGAAATCAACGTCGCTTTCTACCCAGTTAGAAAAATGTGAGCGGCGAGTGACAAGGTCTATGTCTAAGGCCGAGTCATATACTAGAGTGACCAACCAATCTTCGAATCCAGAGACGGTTCAAGATGAAAAGAAAAATTCCCCATTATATGGGGACTCTACTTCTCTATTTCAAGGGGAGGATTTTCCGCTTGTTGTAAGCGATGGTGGGTCATCCAATGACTCTGAAGAAGAAGTTGAAAGCATGCCAGTTCTAGTGACTGGGGCAACAAGCACTGAAGAGCAGCTCCAGGAATTACAAAAGAAGCTAGAGGAGAGGGATGCTCAAATTAAATTGCTCATGGACTAGCTCCAACAGAAAAATTCGGAGAGCAGGCAAGAGCAAAATTCGGGGAATAGGCAAGAGACTCCCAACACGGGAGAAAGCAGTGCTTCTATCTCTCCTCAGGAAAAAAAAGAATGGATCGCACAAGGGATCCGAGAGTTCAAGATTTCTCAAAGCCCGCCGGTGATCGGTTACAGAAAACCCTATCCTGCAGAGTTTGACGCGATCCCATTCCCTCCAAACTACCAAAGGCCGAATTTTGATAAATTTGACGGCCTCAATGGGTCCCCACGTGAACATTTAGCTCACTTTTACTTGGCATGTGGAGAAACCGCCTTGAGTGATCAACTACTGATAAGACAATTTGTCCAATCACTACGGGGATCCGCGTTCACATGGTATACTCAGCTTCAACCTGAGTCTATCCATACATGGGACGAGCTGCAAAGGGAGTTCCTAGCTCCGTTCGTGAGCTCGAAAGCCAAGGTGTCCATCATGGATCTGGCTAATACACAGGAAAGACCGAACGAGTCCGCAAATGACTTTATCGCAAGGTGGAGAAGTTTGAGACTTCAATGCTCAGAAAAATTGAGCGAAGAGGCATGTGTGCAGATGTGTGTCAACAATCTACTCCCAGAGCTCGCTATACATGTCGGAAGTGCAGAACCCCGTGCTTTTGATACCTTGGTTTCAAAGGCTTGCAATGTTGAACGGCAGCTGGCTCGACGCAAACCCGTAGCAAGCCGACCTCAGATCAATGAGACGAGGAAGGATGACAACAAAAAGTCTCCCAAAAGGGGAGAATCCATGGCTACGTTCATCAAGCCTCATGGGAAATCCGCTGGAAATAATCCTAAAGCGCAAGAAAAAGGGCAAGCTAAAGAGCCCATTAAAAGACTGTCTCTCGAGGAGAGAAAGCAGAAGAAGTATCCCTTTGACGATGAAGATGTGAGAGGGATATTCAATGAGCTCATGACGGAGAACATGTTGTCACTCCCCGAGCCAAAGAGGCCAAACGAGGCTAACAAAATGGGTGATCCAAAATATTGCCCTTATCATCGAATTGTTAGTCATCCTCTCGAAGACTGCTATGTGTTCAAGGACCTTGTGGAAAGGATGATCAACAAGGGGTAAATCGAAATCGAATGTGCAAGCTCAAAAGGCCAAGCAGCCTCGTCAAACCCCGTCTCTATAGTAGAGGAGGTTGAGTCTATTCCTTCACCAAATGACATCCCTACGGTGTCACTACCCCCGAAGGCAGTCCCGGTGCAATTTCAGTTGCGTGACAAGGTGCGCACTGTATGGGCATATCCTGATATGCCAAGGGACGAACCAGGCCGCCCAACCTTATACGAGGTCTTAACGCAATCAAACATCGAAGAACCAGGCCGCCCAACCTTATACGAGGTTTGTCTAAGCCGAAAGAAGTCTCATCCAAAGAGTAGCCAGCATACCGGACCTACGGGCTTCAGAATGATCTATAGAAAGCCCGAGAAGAAAAATAAGAAAAAGAAAAACAAGAGAAAAAACAAGAAGAATAAGAAATCAGAAGATGATTCTGATGAAGAGTATATCCAGCCTATACGGCAGATCATTACTCTGAAGGACTTTATTCCGAAAGAGCTCCTGGAAAATGATTTTTCTGAAGAGGAGTTATTTTGGGAAGAAGAAATTGTTCAATGTTACATGGCCATGGGCCGAAAAAGTTGAGGAAGAAGAGTTAGAGGCTGATGAAGTTACTCTTCGTTCGGGAAAAAATTTGCCACCTCCTAAGCCCAAGGAAAAAGGGAAGGGGAGGCGGTCACTTGTCAACGAGACTTCAGATGCTGCAAATTTTGAAGAGGTGGTAGAAGAGGAAACTCCCACGTTGGCTCAGTAAGACCAAGAAGCTGGGGCATCTGCCCAAAGGGTTGTGGTGCCGCGAAGGCCTATGTTGCTTCGTAAGGCTTCTCCCAAGGAGCAGGTGAAGTATGATGTGATCGGCCATTTAAAACGCATTCCAGCACGCTTAAGTGTATATGACGCATTACAAATGTCGACCGATATAAGGAAGGCCTTGATTCAAGCCCTCATGGATCCAGAAGATTATAAAGATCAAGTGGATCGGGTTGAGGTTGCTGAAGTGACGTTACCCACTTCACCTCAATGTGCTTCATGCATGGCATCCATAACGTTCTCCGACGGAGACCTCCAATTAGGAAGCACCGATCACAATAGACCTTTATATGTCACGAGTACGATTGGAGATGCAAAAATCAACAGAATCCTACTTGATTGTGGGTCTGCGGTGAATCTATTACCTTTACGGGTCTTGGAAGCAATGGGATTGACCGTCGATCATCTCTCGCCCAAATTGCTCACCATTCAAGGTTTCAACCAGGTGGGACAAAAAGCTTTGGGCGTCATTGCCTTGAAAGTGGTTCTAGATGATCTCTATAAGGATGCTCTTTTCCATGTCATCGACGCTGGAACCTCCTATAACGCTTTGCTAGGGAGGCCATGGCTCCATGCCAGCAAGTCGATTGCTTCTACACTTCATCAGTGCTTGAAGTACACCGATGAAAACGGAAATGAAAGGACTATCCGTGGCAATAGTGATCATTTTCAAGGTGAAAGCGTTAATTACGCAGACGCTAAATTCTACAAGACTGTTCACTCTAACTCCATTCCGCGTACGGAAACGAAAGAGGAGGGTAAAAGTGCCAGTCCTAAAAAAGGAGCAATGGCCCAAAAGGAGTCTTCATTACCCAAAGTCTCCTTTTTCTGTAGAAAGGAAGAACTAGAGACACGTCCGAAGGTGTTATTCAAGTACACACCCAAGGATAAGAGACAACCCGGCCAGAAGCCATTGAGTGCAGCAGAGAAGGATATGCACTCCCTAATGACAAGCTACACTTGTCCTCTCCGCAAAATCGACCAATCCGTTCCAAAGAAGAAGTTGGTCATTCAAAGACATTTCGGAGATAAAAGAAATAAAAATGTAAGGGTGGTGTTCAAGGGTGAATCTTCTAAGGCACCAGCCGAGCAAGTCTCTTCAAGGCATCAGAAGGCCATCAAAGTTAAGGCGACAAGACCTCTACTGAAAAGCAAAGCTTCGCAGAAATCCCTCAATGAGATCCCGATGGATGATCTACAAATCTCTCAAGAGGGAGAGTTATTGTCTGCTAAAGTCTTAGAGCCTATGACTCTAACAAGTCAAGAGCAAAATATGTTCTCACAAGACGCAACAAATGCACCTCGACTCACGGTTTTCAAAAGACTTGGGACAGGTCCTCCAAGAGTTTCTTTGTTCGAGAGGCTTGGAAGAGTTAACATGCCTAAAAATAAGAGGGCTAACACCAAGAAGACTAGAAAGTGGAAGCTGAAGAATAAGAAGCCAGAAACCTCCACTTACGAAGACGAGGATCCCATGGATGCTCAAACAGAAGAAGTAAATATGGTGTTGACCTATACAAGGAGTGAACCAAGTGAAGATCCTCAGGATTTTCTTAATGTGGTCCAACTTGCTCCGCCAGAAATGGAAGATGGAGGTCAAGCTATGGTTGACAAACTACAAGAGATCAACTTGGGGACTATAGAAGACCCTAAGCCCGTATTCGTTAGTGCTTTGCTAACGGAAGAAGAAAGAGGATCATACGAGCATCTTCTCAACGAATATATAGATATGTTTGCTTGGGGATATCAAGACATGCCTGGGTTGGATCCTAAGGTGGCTATGCACAAGCTATCTGTCTCCGAAGAGGAAAAGCCAGTAAAGCATGCTCAACGTCGTTTTTGGCCCGAGCTGACAGTGCAGATTAAAGCTGAAGTCAACAAGCTCATTGAGGCTGGATTTATTCGTGAGGTCCAATACCCAATCTGGTTGGCAAACATTGTTCCTGTCAAGAAGAAGAACGGCCAACTACGTATATGTGTAGATTTTCGGGACTTAAATGAAGCATGTCCTAAGGATGAATTCCCTCTTCCGATAACCTAGTTATTGGTTGATTCTACCACGGGTTTTCAAGCCTTATCCTTCATGGATGGATTCTCAGGGTATAATCAGATCAAAATGCATCCCGAAGACGAAGAGTTAATAGCTTTCCGGACACCTCTAGGCACGCACTGCTATACAGTAATGCCTTTGGGTCTGAAAAATGCGGGAGCGACCTATCAAAGAGCCATGACGGTGATCTTGCATGATCTGCTTCACAACACCATTGAGTGCTATGTGGATGACCTTGTGGTGAAAACAAAGAAAAGAGAGGATCATTTGGATGATCTTAAGAGAATCTTCGAAAGGTTACGAAAACACCAGTTGAAGATGAATCCCCTTAAGTGTGCCTTTGGTGTAACTTCAGGCAAGTTTCTTGGCTTCATTGTTCGAGGATGGGGCATATAAATCGACCCCGATAAAATCAAGGCAATCATGCAAATGCCAGCTCCGAGGAATCTCCGTGAGTTGCGAGGTCTACAAGGCAAACTTGCCTACATCCGGCGTTTCATTTCAAATCTGACGGGGAGGTGTCAGCCCTTTCTAAGGTTGATGAAGAAAGATGTTCCATTCATATGGGACCAAACCTGTCAAAATGCTCTCGACAGCATCAAGAAATACTTGACTGACCCGTCAGTCCTCATGGCACCGGTTCAGGGAAAACCCCTAATCTTGTACACCGCGAGTCTTGAGCGGTCGTTAGGGGCAATGTTAGCCCAAAATAATGATGAAGGAAAGGAAAATGCCTTGTACTACATTAGCCGAACGATTGTTGGGGCAGAACTAAATTATACTGCTATTGAGAAGATATGTCTGGCGTTGATCTTTGCAATCCAAAAGCTACGACATTATCTCTTGTCTCATCAAATCACATTAATCTCCAGAGCTGATCCTTTGCGATACATTTTGTCCAAGACGGTGTTGTCAGGAAGACTAGCTAAATGGGCTATGCTTCTGGCTCCCTTTGACATCAAGTTTGTGCCTCAAAAGGCGGTCAAGGGGCAAGTCATAGCTGATTTCTTAGCCGCCCATCCTACTCCCGATAACGAGGAGTTAGTGGATGATTTGGCAGATGAAGAAGTCTTCATGAAAGAAGAAAAATCTTGTCAGTTATACTTTGATGGTGCTGCAAAGAGAAGAGGGGCCGGAGTAGGCATAGTATTCATCACCCCAACCGAGGGAATAGTGCCTTATTCATTTTCTCTTTTAGAAAACTGCACAAACAACGTGGCAGAATATGAGGCACTCATCATTGGCCTAGAGATAGCTCTTGAGATGAACGCTGACCCATTAAAGGTGTTTGGTGACTCTCAGTTAGTAATCAGGCAGCTGAATGGCCAGTATGAAGTCAAAAACACAAATTTTCTTCTTTTGCATCAAAGAGCCAGGCATCTCATGCACCAGTTCCGTCAGATAGAAGTCGTGCATATATCAAGGTCCGAAAATGACCAGGCAGATGCATTGGCTAAGTTGGCCGCGTCACTGACATTGCCAAGTGAAAGAGAAATCGAGATTACAATCGGGGAGCGACATTTGCTTATGTCAGCTTTGGAGCGAGCCGAGCCTAACGAAGAGGTGGAGGTCGTTTCCGTATATGAAGTTGAGGAAGAAACAGACTAGCGACAGCCGCTCATTGAGTATCTTCGTCATGGAGTCCTTCCTGATGATGCTAAAAAGAGAGTGGATGTTAAAAGGTGAGTGTCAAGGTTCCTACTTAGGAATGACACTTTGTATCGAAGGACATTCGATGGAATGTTATTAAGATGCTTGTCAAATGAAGAAGAAAAATATATCCTCGCAGAAACCCACGCTGGGGTATGCGGAGCGCATCAATCCGGTCCAAAGTTAGCTAATCAAATCAAACGACTGGGCTATTATTGGACAACAATGGTGAAGGATGCCATGGATTTTGCTAAGGCATGTCACGCATGCCAAATTCACAGCGACTTTATACATCGGCCTCCTCAACTGTTGCACCCCACTACTTTGCCATGGCCATTTAATGCATGGGGTCTCGACGTTTTAGGGTGTATAAAGTCATCGTCCTCTCGAGGACACCAGTATATTCTGGCTGCTACAGATTACTTCTCCAAATGGGCAGAAGTTATACCATTGAAAGAAGTGGGAGCTAAGGAAGTCGCTAATTTCATAAGGACTCATTTGATTTATCGATATGGAGTTCCTTCAAAAATCATCTCTGACAACGCTCTCTACTTCAAAAATTAAATGTTGGTAAAGTTGAGCGAGAAATTTGGGTTTAAGCATAGCTTCTCATCAAGTTATAACCCTTCATCAAATGGTCAACCTGAAGCATTTAATAAAGTGCTATGCAAGATCCTAAAAAAGATGGTGTCAAAATCTAAAAGAGATTGGCATGAATGGCTACCAGAGGCACTATGGGCCTATCGGACAACAACGCGAACATCGACTGGTTGTACATTTTACAACCTGGTCTTTGGGTCTGAAGCTGTTTTACCCTTAGAAATTCAGTTGCCATCTCTCAGAGTTGCAGTCCAGCTCACCGACCCGGAAGAGAATGTCAAGATTCGTTTGGCCGAGCTCGAAGCATTGGATGAGCACCGGCTAGCAACACAACAAAAACTGGAAATCTACCAAGCCCAAGTGGCTGGGGCATTCAATAAACGGGTCAAATTTCGCTCATTTATCGTTGGTGACCTGGTCCTTACCATTAGGCGACCAATTGTGATCAACCGAAAATCCCAAGGAAAGTTTGAAGAAAAATGGGAAGGTCCTTATGTGGTGACCAAAGTTTTCCCTAAAGGGGAATATGAACTCTCAAATGCCGAAGGTGAAGTGGTATACTCTTGCGTGAATGGAAAATTCGTGAAGAAATATGTCACGTGAGGCCTCGAGAGTGAAAATGTTCAGAACTACGTCATGAATTGATCTCCAACAAGGAGTATGTAGGACGTTTGACAACCAAAATACGTCAAATCCAGTCGCAAAAAAAAAAATTAATAATAATCTGGGTTCGCAGATGATAGTCAAAGCATTTGGGAAACCCTTCCTAGAAGATGGGCCCAGATGATTTGAGTGATGCGTTAAAAAAAAAAAAGATCCCAGCTCAATGAAAGAAGAAGGATGGTCTTGAATTTAGTCCGAAACCGAAGCACCCTGTCGAATATGTGAAGAAAAGGGTGCCCAAATGAACTACGAAAGGCTTGATCCCTCATAAAGAGGGTACGTAGGCAATCTAGCGAGTCAAGAATGCTAGACGCGGCCCCGAAAACAAAAACAACACCAATTTTCCCCTTTCAATGGGAATGCAAGTGCACTGTCTTGAGGTTGGCCAATGATTATCAAAACTGCGTTGGTCATTGTGTGAAGATCACACCTGGTCATGGCAAAGTGCCCTATATGTGAGATCCCTACTGTTCCTTCTCAAATGCCTAATAAAATGAGGACACGAGTTTGAGAGCGAACTTTGAATCTGTTCAACAAGCTTCTCACAAATTCAAAGTTCAGGGGCATCTGTTTGGGAATAAAATTTCGTGTTTAACCAAGTCTTCGTACATGCTCATGAAATTATTTTCGTAGAGGGTTTTCATGTCAGACTTTATATATCGAGCACGGATATAAGTGATGGACAATTGCATACAAACAAAGTATGTGAGGTGTATTACATATCCAATACATCTTTTAACATATTACGAATTCGTAAACTGGAGTATACAAATTAACTACAGTAGTCGAATTTGTGAAGTACAGCCATAGTTCATCAGGTAAATCACCCAACAAGATCGATTGTAGAGCCAACAACCTTGCCGAGCTCGAGAGTCCATAGATGAATCAACCCTCTTGTTTGAACTCTCGTAAGCTGTTGAGCTGTAAAAATAAACAAATCCAGGTTACGTAAAGATAATAAAAAAAACACACAAATGGGTAAATGAGGCAGCTTATACGTGTTAATTTGTTTCAAAGATATTGGCCTTAAAAAAAAGGCCAGCCCAAATTGAATTGATCCCCTTCGTACAAATTGGATTGGCTGCCATACTCTTCATTAACCGGGATTTAACAGAAGGAATAAGTCAACGTGTTAAATAAATAAATAGATGAGGAAAAAAGATCTTCCTTATCCATACAAAGAAATAAATAAACTAGGAAAGGATAAAAAGATCATATTCTGTTACAGAAAAAAGGATAGAATATGAAAAGATATGATCTATTCTCCTGTGCATCCACCCTATAAAAGATAGACAAGTCTAGAGTTAAGAAAAAAAAGAGGAACTCGAGTCTGAACAGAAAAGCCACAGACGCAAGAAAAAAAAAGGGCAGCACGCACAGAGCAGAAAAGCTGCTGCGGAGAAAAAGAAACAAAGCCATCACCACAAAGAAGAGCAACAAGGTAGTTCTATCAGCATTGGTTCCTACTGACTCTCGGAACCCCGCCCTTGCAAAGTCACTGGCTTTCGCTTGTGGCCTGGGTTTCGGAGTCGACAAATACCTCCAAATGAAGACGAAGCTCTGTCAAAATGGACTCTCGAAAACCCCGCCCTTGCAAAGTCACTGGCTTTCGCTTGCGGCCTGGGTTTCGGAGTCAGCAAATTGCCCTAAACGAAGTCGGATTGCTGCCGAAATCAATTCACGAAACCCCGCCCTTGCAAAGTCACTGGCTTTCGCTTGCGGCCTGGGTTTCGGAATTAGCAAATCGCCCTAAAAGAGGGTGAAATGCTGTTGGATTTTGCCTAGCCAGGTCAACTAATTCACACGCAAACCGCAAGCAATTTCAAACAAGGCAAAAAAAGCAAAAAAATTCACTGCAGCCATGAAGTTAGAAAAAAAAAAGAAAGCAAACAAATTTCTGATCTAAACAAATTCCCAAGTTAAAGAAGTTCAAGCATCCGGATTTCGGAGTCACAATTGGCCTACAAGCATGGCGAAACTCTGCTGGAATTTCTACTAAGTCTCAAAGGGCTTAATACCAAATTCAATACAAAAGCCCTAAACCGCCAATGGCACAAAGATTGACTTAAGCTATTCTGTCACATTGGCATCACAAACATATTCGGATTGCTACAAAATTGCAGTCATTGCAGGAAGTTAAAAGACAAAAAAAAGGGAACGCTGCTAAAGTTTACTAAACAAGCTCAAACAATGCAAAAGTAAACAAATTCATTGCAGCCGAGACATGGGAATGATAAAATTGAAATAAAAGGGAGAGAATAAACAAATTTTCTGGACAAACTAACTCAGTTCAGAGAAACCAAGTTCCTGTAAAAACAAGCAAAAGCAAGCAGGACATTCTCTCTCTGCATTCTCAAAATTTATCAACAGGGACAAACCGATTATCCTAAATGGGAACAAGATCCAAATCCTTACTGGTTGCTACCTAAAGTGCGACCAACTCCAAACTGAAAACCCTGGACTGTTGCAGTGATTTTTGACGATCCAAATCGTTAAGACCAAATCAAATCAAAGACAAATTGCAAGGAAAACTGGAGAACAAACCTGAACCTATAGCAAGACGGGAATTAAAACTCAGGGGAGCTCTTTCTTCATATGGGCTTCTTTAATTTCGCCATGGACCTCCCTAAATCGAGGATACCCCAAATTATATCAGCCCTAATTTTGTTTTCCCAAACAAATTGGAGCAAAATAAGGGCAAATCAAAGAGGAACGAGAAAGAAAAAAGCACAAACCTCACTGTTCTTCAAGCTGTGGAGGTTCCCGGATGTCCGAGAGCCCCGTCTCATTCCTCTTTCGGCCTCTCCTCAGACTTGTCTTCCCTCTCGATTGCCCAACACCGAAGCTAAAAGAAAATCCCCAATGGCAACTCTAAAAAAAAATGCAAAAAAAAAAAAATCAATTGAACCTGAGAATTGGGTACTCGATTAGAAATTGGTGGAGGAGGAGATTCAAACTTCTACCCAAGCTTCAAATGAAATTGTGAATTTGGGAGTTGGGGATTTTCGAACAAAAACCCTAGAACATACCGAAATTAAGGGAGCTCGGGTTGATATCAGCCAAGTCGGAGTTGCGTGCCTCTTCTCGGTCGACACAGGTGCCCGGATCGAAGCTCTTGAAACCTGGGCGCCGACAAGGCCAGAGGCGCCGATGAAAGCAAGCGCTGGCTTCTTCTCCTCTCTAGCTGATTGAAGAGGGATTGACTGGTGTGATATAAGTGTTCAGCAACAATACACTAAATTGCTACCAAACCAAAAGAAAAGAAGTGGGCTGGATCCCTATGAAAAAATATATAGGCTCGGTTCATCATCAGACCCAATTGAACGATGTGGGTCGTTGACCTTTATATTCATTCCGATGTTAAGCTACTGCTTAAAATGAAACAAAGGGGAGAAAGCAAATAATGCACATACATGCATACAGTCGGCATTTGGCTTTGTATTTAATTACGAAATTACGAAATTAGCCCACTCAAATATAATAATTATAAGGATTTTTTTGCTAAGTGTCCATTTTCTACAAGGCCTTTTGCAAAATGTCCACTTTTATTTCCCCTTTTGCAAAATGTCCTAATATTACATTTTTGCCCCTCCTTCCCATTCCCTTCCTTCCTTCCCATTTTTATTTTGACCATTGACCGGTCAAAGTCAATGAATTGGTGACACAACTTTGGTGACAAAAAAAAAAAATTGGTGACACGTTTTTTTTTTCGTTTTTTTTTTTTACGAAATTACTGTCACAACCTTTATAAGTGGTGACACCGGTCAATGTCTTTGGTGACACATGTATGATGATAAACAAATTTTTGGGTGACAATTTTTTTTTTTTACGAGATTAGTGTCACCGCCCTATCGCTGTCACCACAACACATATCGCTGTCACCAGCCTTATTGCGGTCACCACCTCTATCGCTGTCACCTCCCTCTCGTTGTCACCACTCCTATCGTTGTCACCACCACTCCTATCGCTGTCACCACCACCTATATCACTGTCACCACCACCCATATTGTTGTCACCACCCTTATTGTTGTCACCACCTCTATCACTGTCACCGCCCTATCGCTGTCACCACCACTCCTATCGCTGTCACCACCCTTATTACTGTCACCACCTCTATCGTTGTCACCGCCCTATCGCTGTCACCACTCCTATCGCTGTCACCACCACTCCTATCGCTGTCACCACCACTCCTATCACTCTCACCACCCCCTATCGATGTCACCACCACCCCTATCACTGTCACCAACACCCATATTGCTGTCACCACCCTTATTGCTGTCATCACCTCTATCGCTGTCACCGCCTTATCGTTGTCACCTCTCATATCGCTGTCACCACCACTCCAATCGCTGTAATCACCACCCCTATCGCTGTCATCACCACTCCTATCATTGTCACCACCCTTATTGCTGTCACCACCTCTATCGTTGTCACCGCCCTATCGCTGTCACCACTCCTATCGCTGTCACCACCACTCCTATCGCTGTCACCACCACTCATGTTGCTGTCACCACCACTCCTATCACTGTCACCACCCCCTATCGATGTCACCACCACCCCTATCACTGTCACCAACACCCATATTGCTGTCACCACCCTTATTGCTGTCATCACCTCTATCGCTGTCACCGCCCTATCGTTGTGACCTCTCATATCGCTGTCATTGCCACTCCAATCGTTGTAATCACCACCCCTATCGCTGTCATCACCACTCCTATCACTATCACCACCCTTATTGCTGTCACCACCTCTATCGCTGTCACCGCCCTATCGCTGTCACCACCACCCCTATCGCTGTCACCACCACCCCTATCACTGTCACCACCACCCATATC
The DNA here is from genome assembly GCA_963922045.1 of Persicaria maculosa. Classification (NCBI taxonomy): domain Eukaryota; kingdom Viridiplantae; phylum Streptophyta; class Magnoliopsida; order Caryophyllales; family Polygonaceae; genus Persicaria; species Persicaria maculosa. The sequence continues at coordinate 53,008,980 of OY998254.1, forward strand.
GTTGTCACAACCCCTATCACTGTCACCACCACTCCTATCGCTGTCACCACCACTCATATAGCTGTCATCACTACTCATATCGCTGTCACCACTACTCATATCGTTGTCACCACCTCCCCTATCGCTGTCACCACCACCCATATCGCTGCCACCACCCTGGTGACACATGCGGTAACAACTTTTTTTGGTGACATATATTTGTTTTTAGAGTTTTTTTACGGGATCACTGTCACCATCCTTATCGATCAATGGTGAAACTATTGATGACACATGTAGTGACAACTTTTATTTGGGTGGCGATGACATCTTTATTTTAGGAGGTTTTTTTTACGAGAACACTGTCATCAACAGTGTCACACCCATTGGTGACACTGTTGTTGCTCAGCTTATTACACTGTCTAATGTCTTAATGAATTCTCCCAAAACCGTAGCCTAACTTGGACCAAATTTAAGCATTTTAATTTCATATTGACATTTGACCATTCATTCTAACATAAAAAAACCTAAAGAAAGGCAATTGATTAATTGAATAGACTAAAGAAACCCATTCCTCCACCGGTTGCTTTCCTAGTGATCTGAAACTAAGTTGCACCAACAACCATAAAACAAAAATAAATAAACTTGATTTTAAAAGCTGAATCTACAAGTTTTTCAAATCAAACTTACATAGAGAAAATTAAAAAGGAAAAGGAAATTTGCAGAAGGTCTGCCTACAGTGGTGCTGGTAATGATTCAGAGATCAAAATTGCAGACGAATTTTTTGAATGACTTTTTTGAATGAGATGTACCTGACTCTCAGAACTTGGAAAGCACCTCTCTCTCTCTCTTCATCCCCGCTATCGGCCGAAGAGCTTTAGGAACCAAATCTGAAAGCGATCAGATCCGGTTGATTACTTCGAATCGATCTTTGATTTAGCTTGGCCTCACCTTGATTTCTCCCTCGCAATAGGTCCCCGACAGGAGACAGCGACCGTGGAGGAGGGGCAGTGGCGGCCGCAGGATCCTCCGAAAGGTGGGGCGAAATTTTCTAGTGTGTACTGAGATATTGACCTTGAATAAACTCCTTTACCTAAGCTACGATTTTCAACTTAGTAGTGGATTATAGAAAAGTAGGCTTACATTTGCTTTGTTGCTATGATAGTTGTTTGTTGTCATTCATTGGAAATTCGGGCATTTGTCATATTTACGAGTGTAAACTTATCGAAATTCAATCATGTTAAATTCAAGGCTTTTGCATATTAGCTAGGATTTTAAACTCACCAACTTTATAATATCTTTTGGTTCCTAAAGACATGATATAAATTGTGATTTGATTATGTAGGTTACGAAAATACAAATATTGCATAAAGCTTCACAAATTCAATTCACAAACCCCAAATTCAATTCATAAATTTCATTCTCAAAATCACATACACAATAATTAAAACACAAAATTTTTTCTCAAAATCAAAACTCTAATAAAAATTTCACAAAATTTATTCTCATAATCAAATCATAATTTCACCAATTTTATGGGGTTTAATTAGTTTATAGCTAGATAATTTGTATATAGTAGGGAGCTCGAGAAGTGGGAACATAATTAAATAAGGGGGTAGAAACATAGAGAGTAGGTGCAAGTTAAACAAAGAATAAAAAAAAACTTTTTTGAGGGAGACGAAATTTTTTTTTAAACAAAAGAGGCTGATTCTATTTTTAGGGTGGTGAAATTTGTTAAACAAAGAATAAAAAAAACTTTTTTGAGGGAGACGAAATTTTTTTTAAAACAAAAGAGGCTGATTCTATTTTTAGGGTGGTGAAATTTGTTTTAAAAAATAAGGCTAGTGGGACTTGAACCCCCAACCTTTGGTCTATCATTAGTTTCCTTCCTTCCCACCAACCAACTAAACAAAGTAGACTAATTGATTCTATATTCATCCTAGTTTTACTTATTACAACACTTCTATATATAAAAATTATTTTTTATTATTTTTTCCCAAACCCCGAGGCACATGGGTCGAATGGTGGGGCGGCCGCGTACGCCCGCCCCACCCTGGGGCCGCCCCTAAGGAGGGGAGATCCGATTATGCAACACCTCATATATCATGCACACATAAGTAGGGAATGTGTTCTTTTCAATTTGAATAAGCTCCGAAGAAACTTACCTGGATAAGGAAAACAACATAATAGTATACTCGACACACATCAAGTCACAATCACAATGTATCACCTAGATACATATCGAGAATATAATGAGTCTACTTCTAAGGCTACTCGACACATATATCACACATACATATGCAATCAGGTAGATAAACAAGCTTGCATCATCCATACTCCCCATTCATCATGATCAATCATCTTGTAACATCATTTGCCAACTCATCAGATTATAACAACTTCCATAACGTACTTAGCCAATCCCGCATGCTTATTAGGTCATATTCATACTCAACATATATAACGCTTCGCAAGATACTACTCATACTATAACCCATTACTACAATAACATGCTATTAGTCACACATACATGCTATTAGTCACACATTCATAACATCAGACCAGTCAGTCATCAAACAAGTCGAATTCCCCCAAGTCAGTCCAAAACCGTTTCAAAATCCGATTGATATAGTTAGGAATTCAGCTCTTTGAAAATACTCGTCAAGTTCATTTTCCAAAACCCGATTTTTAGTCATCAAGCCCGTCATTTCAAATCCCCAAAACATCAAATCCGATTTTTGAAAGCGTTCGACAAAAATTTCCACGTCCTCAAGTCCAAACCCTCGGCAAGGGGGTGTTTTGCCACGAAACATGTTTCGCCACCGTGAAACACGCCTAGTGAGCACCCCGCGAGGCTGGGGATGTCGCGGCCACGAGAGGGAAAGTCGCCCCCGCGAGTTGGGCATTCACCCCGACGAAGGGGGCTCTCCATGGCGAACCCGGGGAGCTCCCAAGCTTCCCCTGGGATCACACTAGCCGTGGCGAGACAGAACCCCAAGGCCTGATTTGACTCGTGGCCATGAGTTCTAACTCGCGGCAGTGAGTCTAGGCTCCGATCTCCTGGATTAAGCTCGTTCTAGCCTTATTTGTTATTATTAGCCCTTCCCACTTTTTCCGACCTACAGGAGCATGTTAGGCTACCCTTTACTTGTGAAAACTGAGGGAAAGAATGATCGCTCAAACAACCTTCATCTTCTTCGTCGGAATGGCTCGGGAGGTGATTTACGGCTCGACCACAGCTGGATCTTCATGTTAGGGAGGCTGAGAAGTCAATAGAGGGGTTAAAGGAGAAAGATTTGAAGATTAGCAGATGAAATGAAGAGAAACCAAGCTATTTACCTTTAGAACCCGAAAATGGTCGATGGTGGCTCCGGGGCTTTGTTCTTGGACTTCGGGGGCTGCTGGGCAGCTCGGTTGGACCATCTGGATTCCGAGAAGTTATGGTGGTCCTGTTGGAGGCTCCTTGGAAGAGGAGGATGAAAGATGAAGGGGTGGGTGGTGTTTGGGGCTTGCCGCAAAGAGACAAAAGGAGGAGGAGGGAGTGACGGTGGTGGTGATTGTGTGTTGGCTGGAGGTGGCCAGAGGTTGTTGATGGTAGTGGTTGGTGGTGGCAGAAAGAGGAGGAAGAACAAGAGGGATGAGATGTGTTTTAGGGTCTGCATTCTCCAAGTTTAAGATAAGGTTTGTGTTTGGGTTCTTGTGTTTGATGTGGAGAGAATGAGGTCAAAGCTTTGATCTTATGGGGATATTTGATCTTATGTGGATATGCTTTGATGGGAGACATGTGGATGGATAATTTCAAGCTTGTCTCCATTCTGAAATGAGGGGGTGCAAGGGAGGGAGAATGATAAAGGAGGATGTGGGTGTCTCGCCCAAATAGGGAAAGGTATCCTTGACTTGATTTTGAAATGGTCTCTTGGCTCCAATTTTTGGCTCCAACATACATTCTTCTTTTCGAAAAAAACCATTTGGACTGGGTTAGGGTTTGGGGTGCGAATTTTGGCTAGGGCAAGGGGGGGTGAGGCAAGAGTCTTCAATCCTGATCGAAACGCGAATTTGAGTTCTAAAATTAGTCCCAAGAGTTAGTTTTCCCAATGTTAGTTTCCCGATCCCCGCTCTCTTGATCAATTATATTTTTGAAAAATTCGAGGAAGATGTCTCAATATAAAGTTAGTTTCTAAAATTCAATTTTAGGTCGGAAATTTGCTTCTTAGGTTTCAAAGTCAATTTGGTTAAGTTGAGGACGAGTTTTCCTTGAAATATCCGATTTAAATCCGTTTCTAAATTCCTTTATCCAAAAATTATGATTTGAAAACTGAGGCCTTTACAACCGAGATACCCAAAATGTTAACCATTTCATATAAGTTTTCAACCATTCATTATAGTTAATTCATCCAACATTCAATCAGTCCAAGGTTTCACATCAGTTTATAGATTCAGTCCATTCATCAAACAAGGTCCAAGTCCAATTAAATAGTCCAAGCAGGTCCAGTTAAATAACTCCAATGTTCGATGAGTTAGAATAGTTCGTTAAAGTAAGGTCCGATAGGTCAGATCAATCCGTCAGATAAAAGTTCGTGAAATACCGCTATCTCAAAACCACTTTCAATCGTTAAGTATAGTTAATTAGTTAAAGTTCTATCGTTATAGGTCTCCCGACATCTCGGTTTTAAAACATCAAATCTCCTTGAAAGAACCTTTCCGAAATACAAGTTTGAAGATCATCATAGAAATATCTTAACAAAAATAATAGCTAGGGTTTCAATCATCTTTTCAGAATATTTAATAGACTTCAAAACCTTTTCAAGTAAAACCATCAAACAATATCTAAGGCAAAATTACAAACATTTCATTTTCCCCAAACCATACTTTATAAATAAGCATATTAAATACACATAAAATATATTTAAATCCATATTTTAAAATCATCAAACAATCCCCAACGAAACCGAGTTTAACCAAACCAAGCTGAACCCAAAGGACAGGAAGGAACCGGCTCGGCCAAAACCTCCAGGACAGGGTTTCACCGTGACGAAATCCCTTCCTTGGTTCCTCACGGGTGGCGGTCATCGCCCCCGCGAAAGACCCCTTTCGCCCCGAAAGCTACCATTCCTGTCCTTTGAGTCAGTTCTTGTTCGCTGTGGCAAAACAAGCGACTATCAACTTGTCTTTTTTATCCAAACTCGATGTTTTTCCTCCAACCCCTCTCATCCTTTTTGACACTTTCAGATAGCAAGTTTCTCCTCAAATAAGGAACCCGTTTAACATCCTTAATAATTCTAATCACATTATCAAACATTTTTAAAGCAACAGATCCCACACCTTTAATCGTAAGGATAGAATGATCACCAACCATGACACTACCAGTATCAAAGCATTTAAGAGAAAAAAAAAACAAGACTTATGGAAGGTAGCATGCATGGTACACCCAAAATCCAAGTAGTAGAACCAGTATCACTTAATAATGCAAGAACTTCATGAGTAACATAAGGATGGGATTCACAAACAGCAGACACATGTGGCTTCTTGCCAAATTCATATCCCTTTTCTTCTTAAAACAATGCTTTTCTAAGTGACCAGGTTTATTGCAGTAAGTACAAAGCAGATGAGATTTATCAGGTTTTTCAATACTGGACTTATCAGAGGACACATAATCAGATTTATTATCTTTATTTTCTTGTTGCTTATTTTTCTTATTGCCTTTGAACTTAGACTTCACCATAAGAACCTCATCTTTATTTTCAGATTTAGGATCAACCTTATGACCATTCACAGTTTTAAACACCTTTTAAGTCTCATTTTTCTGTATGATATACTCAATAAGCTCGTTTTTAGTCAACTTAGAAGTACCATACTGAACAACATCAACAAAGGTAGTAAACTGAGCAGGCAAAGAATTAAGCAACAAAACACACAGCTGAGTCTCATCAACTTTATCACCACATCTCTCTAAATCTTGAGTAATAGACAGAAATCTATCAAGGTTATCAGCAAGAGAGCAAGTAGTAGACATCTTGAAATTGAAGAGTTTTTTGAAGAGATTTACCCTACTCGGTAAAGATTTTACCAAGTATAATGTTTCCAACATCTCCCAAAGCTTATCAGCTGTCTTGCAAGTCAGAACTTGCCTAGCCACTTCATCAGAGAGTCTCAACATAATCTCACTGTGTGTCAATCTATCAAGATGTTTAATATCTTTCTTCTTTTCGTCATCATAGTCTCAAGTGATGGCTTCATAGCAATTTTCTTTAATCAATATGGCTTTCATTTTCACCTGTCACATTGCAAAGTCAGTAGTGCCATTGAAAGGTTTAAGACGATAAGATTCACCCATGTTTGAAGTTGAGAAATTACAAAAAGCAAGAAATCTTAGCAAAATAGACAGTAAATCAGACCAAGTGATTCAAGACAACCTTGAATCTTAAGCAGAGCACATAATCAAACACACACAAGCCTAAATCTAAAAACCAAGGCGTGGTATGTCATGTAAGGGGGGTTCAGCACCAGCGATGTCTCCTTTTAGATATGTCCGAGGCGTTACGTCCGGCCTCTATCCCTAAAACTCAAGAATGAGATAGGAAATCGAGAGCAGGACACTCAAGCTCTGATACCACTTGTTGAAAACCAAGATTCGAAGGTAACAAAAACGATTTGAGCGGAAGCGAGTGATATAGAACGAGATACTCAATCAAACATGTAAAAATGAACACCAAGATTTTACGAGGTTCGGCAAAAATTGCCTACGTCCTCAGGGCCTCAAGAATTGGCCGAATCCACTAAGTAATCGTTCAATAGAGGGTACAATCAAGCAAACAATGCAAAGATAAACCCTAGATCTAGCATGTATGAGTATCAGAGATAACGAGAGAAGATAATCCCCCTGTGTGGGATAACCGGAGATCGAAGAACTCTTCGATTCTCGTAAACCCTAGATCTCCAGACGTGAGAGAAGCAGCAATTCAAGCCAGGAGCTTCGCTGCACCACCACCAAGAGATCGCCGAGACTAGCCACCAACTTCGTCTTTACAATCGCCGAGAAGAACTCCGAGATTGGTAACCTAAACCCTAGAAAACCTTTTGAGAGCGTTTGTGAGGAGACGGAGGAGAGAGAGCTAATCTGAGCATCCAGGAACAAAAGCGACCTTAAATAGCTAGGTTACCAGGTCTCAAGAGGAAGCAAGGCTTAAACGCAGCGTTCCAACTCAAACCAGGACATGGGCTACCAGGCTTACTCATCACCTAGAGATTGGGCTCGATATATATATATATATATATATATATATATATATCATACTATACATAAATAACATACTATAGGTTATACACTATACTCTACCATTGTCCATTAGACTCGTTAGAGAATCAAGTCGATTTCTCGACTCAATACGACTCAGTCGAGTCTAACTACAACCGTGCATCCATGTATACATGTATATATTATATATGTTATATGTATACTCATCATACACACATACATGATACAAGAACATAACAATATTACAAGCAACATATATGAAAGCAAGACATAGGGAAATAAACACATAGCATTACAACAGAATTTGACAGATCTCCGAAGCCATCAAGGTAGATTGCGAGCAGAGAGGGAGCGAGAATGCGAGTGCGAGCGAGGGAGCGAAGGAGAGTGCGAGCGCGAGAGCAAGCGACAGATCCTACCTTGATTTCGGAGTCACCGCCGGCCGCATCCTAGTCGTCACCCCTATTCATCATATTCCCCTTCTTTTATTGATCGAGGTGACAGAGGAGCTTCGCTCTCTCACTGGTGTCCACCTTCTTCTTCCCTTTCTGGCGGCGAGCCACTGCCTTCTTCTTCCCTTGTTGATTGCCTGATTCTATGCCTGATGCTCTGAGCGTGAGGGAGAGAGAATATGACGAAGAGAAGATAACGCGTGCAGCGGTTCGGGTTTTTTACAAACAAGTTCATATTAAAAATAAAAATAAAAAATAGGGCACGCGTGCCGGTTTACACTACAAGACAAAATTTTAAACTTTAAGATTTTACACACTACGACAATTTTATACCCTACCTCTTCCATATATATATATATATATATATATATATATATATATATATATATATATATATATATATATATATATATATATATATATATATATATATAGAGGATACATTTCAAGTGAGAACTAGCCTTTTGGGTGAGAACTAAGAACTCTCAATGTGAGCCGTCGGATGTAATTTGAACGGTCGTGATCAAATCTTACTTCTTTTAGCCCCACTAGTACACCTAAAAACCAAAAAACCTAAAATTACCCAGAATAGCCACTAGTTTTGGAATTTCAATTTGTGTGTTATTTTAAATATTCTTAATATTCCGCATTTACCTTATTATTATTAGTGATCTTGAAATTTGGTATCAGAGCCAAGTTAATTAAAAGCAAATCTGTATTTATCTATAAGATAATCTGGAGGTGTCTACTAATTGCCCCCATAAGACTTATCCTCATGCTTTACACTTAGATATTAACGATAAACATTTTGGAGCAATTTTAAATGTCATTTCAGACCAACTTATAGATCTAAAACTCGAACTTAAAAAATTAGAACAATTATATATTGAGATTAGCAGTAAAATATTTAAGACTGTAAAAGAAACAGGCGAAGTACATCACTCAACAAATCTAAAAGCCATTAACGAAATTATCCATCAGATAAGCCTAACATCAGGTGGTGAAATTAAGAAAGGAGATCCTTTTAAATATAGTTATCCATTTAAAAAGTACAAGAAGAAGTTTTCTACTAAATTAGATAATTTAAAGAACAAGGCAACGGTAGAAGCACTGTTCTTAAAAACCCTTCAAGACCCGCCTAGACCCCGCCTAAACCCTTGAACTTGCCCCACCGCCAAGGCCGTCAAGGTCGTCAAAACCCGCCTAGACAACAAAGCTCCGCCATGAAATCCGCCTAGACCCCGCCTACACCCCGCCTAGACCCTTGACCCTACCCTACCGTCAAGCACCCGCCAAGCGTTTTTTCGAACATTGGGTAGAAGAAGATCAAGACGAAAATCAAAACCCTAAAAATGAATCAACATCCATTTCGACAAATAAAGAGATTTAGCACTAAGTTGGATAGCCCAGAATGGAAGATGAAATTACAGAAACAAAAAGCCATTGAAACCAACTTTATGAACCAAGAGGTCATGAGCGACGACGAGTCTGAAAAGAATTCAGATGAAGAAGTTGTGTATCAACAAATGGGATTAATTAGCCTAAAAGATATGGAAAACATTCCCATATCTAAAGTCCAAAAAAGATTAAATGAAATTTTAAGGCAAATAAGGCTGAAGGAGAATGAACCTATAGAACAAAATGAAGCTAGAAGACATTACAGACAATATGAACATGGTTCAACCAACAATTATAGACCTAGGTTAAAGCCTAAAGAATTTATAGAAAAGAAGGAAAGATTTGGGGAGTTGTGTACGAGTCTAATATTAGTTTTGGGGAGTTGAAAAGAATAATCAATAAAATTGTACATTATTCAGTGAGATCACAAAGAGTATTCATATATAATTAGAGAAATTTTGATTCAATTATCTATAAATTAATAATCATTCATCATTTAAATTTGAGAGATTATTCGGTTAAATTATCGAGATTATTCGGTTCAATTATAGAGATTATTCATATATAAGAGGACAATTGTTTACATATTTATGAGTTTTGGGAATGTTAAAATAATAATCAATAAAATTGTAAATTATTCAGTGAAATAAAAAATACTATCCATATGTAAGATGAAGTTTGAAACAATTATATATAAAAATTATGCATTATTCGGTAACTCGATAATCAACAACCACAACAACAACAACATTTCCAGTTTTCCCGCTGGAGCAGGGTCTGGGGGGCCAAAATGTACGTACTCTTTCCCCGACAGTGTCGAGAGAGTGTTTCCTAGTGGCCTAGACACCAACAATATAATCAAGGACAAACACATGAGGACAAAAGAACAAGTATAAACATAGAAGAGATAAGGAAAAAAGAAAAGAAGGACAAATATAATCATAGAAAGACAAACTAAACTACGGAAGAGGAATAGGGGATGTCAAGGTGCGCAAACCGGGGGGGGGGGGGGGGGGGGGTAAGCTCTCTACCACCTTCGGGGGTCAGTTTAACCCTCTCTAACATGAATGATGCTCCTCCAATGTGTTCTGTCCATAACCATACTTTCGTTAAGGTTCAGAAGAGCAAAATCATGTCTAATCACCTCCCTCCAACTCTTCTTCGGTCTCCCTCTGCTCCGTCGAACTCTATCGATCTCCAAACTATCACACCTTCTTCGGTAACTCGATAATCATTATTCGTAAACAAAAACACAATTTTGTTGAGTTTGACCAAAAGAATGATGTATATAGAACCTAAAAATAGCAGAATTATGGAGTATATATAATAATTGTCAAAAAAAGGAAACACTTTTTTAAAATAAATTATATACACTCTCTGTATATCTATATGTATCGTATTTTCTTGGCAAAAAAAAGAAGAAGAAAAATGTTTTATTAGATTGTAGACTAAAGATTATTCATATTTAAACTAAAGCAAAGATTATTAGAATCATATTTTCTTGGAAAAAAAATGTTTTGTTAGCACAGATTTTTGTTGCATGCTGCATGCTTGTGTGTTTTTATTGGAGAGTGGGGTTCACATACCTCTGTGAGAGAGTTGGGTAAATAAGTAAAGTGGGACCCAATTTTTTTTAAAAAAAGAAATCCAGAAAATGGAAATAAATCTTAATCATTAATTTGATCTCAACCAACGATATAAAATTGTTCCTACATTCTCACCCTAACGGGTGTTTTCATCCGATCCACACTATATATATATATATATATGGAGAGTATAGATCCTATGTGAGAGCAAGGTTTATTGTGTAAAATGTGAGCAAAAATTGACCATTAGATGAATGAAAATAGATGGATGAGATTGAATCAAAATATAAATTAATTTTTAAATGTGTACAAAGGGGCCCACAAGGAAAACTCGATTACCTCTACAAGATATGTGCGTGAGTTTCGCGGGAGTATCTATTATAGGAAAATCATTAATTAGGATAGGGAGGAAGATATTGTTTGACCATTTAAAAGTCTCTTATTTCACCTTCTCCCACAAAGTCATTCCTCAGATCTCCACCGTCTTCATCAATCGTTCGCCGCTCGTGCTTGTTCATCGATCATATCCTCCCTCTTGCAAAACCTTTTTTTATATACTGCCAATGTTTGCTCTCATATGAATCTTTGAATTGCTGCATTTTTTTTAACCGCTACTATGTTTTGTTTTAGGATTTAGGGATTTGTAATTCTATATCTCGATTGTTTTGTTCTTTTTAGATCTAGTATGAAATCGAATGATTAATTTATGCCTGATTCTAAAAAATGCTATTTGAATCAATAATTCATGTCCTTGTGCTTTTATTTTGTGTGATATGCATGTAGATAGGTTTTGAATTAGGCTTTGGTGGTGAATTAGAGGCACTACTCCTTCTCTTCCTTCGGTCAACTGGGCTTGGACACCTTCTTTCTATAATATAGCCGCAACTTCAAAAGGTTTGCTCCTCCAACCAGGATCGGTATCACAACTTGTGGCTTCGGGCTTGATTCTTGCATATCTATCAAGCTAGATCTACGATTTTATGAGTTTGATGGTTCAACTTGATAATGGATAGTAAGTGTCCACGTTTTTGTGATAAATTTGTGTTTATTCATATGTATATTAACTAGTATTCTTATGTATATGAATTAGTATTCATATGTACATGATTAATTAGTTTTTTTATACAAAGAAAGAATTTGGGTGGTGTCAGACCCTACTGATCCACCACCTAATAGCGTCTTTTCGGACGAGAGCAAGAAGCTCTAGATGAGAAACAAACGGCCTTTGAATCTGTCGTAGACAAAGATGTGCTGCTTTGTCCGCCACCCGATTGACTTCCCGAAAAACATGGGTGATAGAAGAGGATTCATAGGAGTGGAGCAAAAGAAGAGCATCTGCGATCACCAGATCAATCTCCCAAGGACACGTCCAAATCCCTTTGATTGAGTTGATAACCGAAAGACTATCCCCTTCCACTTCAATCTTCGAGAACCCCAACTCTAAGGCAGTAGACAGTCCCAGCCGAAGAGCCAAAGCTTTTGCCTGCAAAGCTAAAACAGAACCACACAATAAGGCGTTGCAAGCTCGGACACTAGCATGGTAGATTGGTAGTCTCAAAGGGAAAACCCGCCGCAGCATCTCCTGTGGGAAGTTTTGACCCATCAAAATTGATCTTGAAATACCCCTCCGCAGGTTTCTTCCAGCGAAGATTCTTTTTCTTCCTTTGTTGGGGCATACTTACAGGTTTCATTTTTTCTATTTCTTTCCAATGGAGTGTCTTCGATTGGTTCCAATATTTTTGTAGTTGGAGTCTTATGTACCCTTCATGTTGTTGACCGTTTATGTAATTTTGATCATCGAATACTACTTTATTCCTAATTGTCCATAAACTCCACCAGATCAATGATAACGAGGTTGTTTGAGATTTAGTGAGACTGGAAAATATTTCCATTACCGCTTTTTTCATATTTTTATTGGTCGTGTACATGATTAATTAGTTTTCGTGTAAGTGAATGATGATAGCAAGTGTGAATACTTACTTTTATTTGGATTTTTATTACTGAGTATTGTATATATAGGAGAATACTCATATCACTAGTAGAAAATGAGTAATATACCCCGGGCGTTTTTTAAATATACCCCGGATCTGACAATATAGGGCTCCGGGGTAGAACTTGGGTGGGTTTAATACATGGTTTGACTTTATACCCCGGATATATTTTTAAAAAATTCGAGGTATAAAACCTAGCCAAAATTGAAAAAAAAGTGCTCTGAAAGACACGCCCGGGGTATATTATGGTAATATCCGGGGTATATTATGCGAATATCCGGGGTATTAGGTATATCCGGGTTGTAAATTTTTTTAATCTGGGGTATAAAACTAAAATAATCCGGGGTATATACATGTAACCGATTTCCCCTATAAAACAAACGTCCGGGGTATATTTATTTAAAATCCGGGGTATATATTATATCAAATCCGGATTGTAATTTTTATTTAGCCGGGGTATAAAATTGAAATAATCCGGGGTGTATAGTAGTATCATTTGATCATTTGTTTCTTTGTATATATACCGAATAAATATGATCCGAGCACTACTACATATAAAGCCCTAATGTAACATTTATTATGTAACATTTTCAAAAACTGTTACATTAGGTATCTATTGTAACATATTTTAACTTTTATTGATAAAATGTTATATTAGCACAAATTATGTTACACTGGATGTAACATTATTTATAATGATGTAACACTTTTGTATATGTAACACATTTTACATTTCATTGTAACATTATTTAAAATGTTGTAGAATTTAATTTTTTCGGATGTCTATGCCATTTTTTTACTTTATTTAATTTATTTTAAATAAATTTTAGTTGAAGATTCTAATTGTATTTATTATCTCCAAGGGTTTAGTTGATTACCTTATCTCTAAAACATTTAAAGAAGATTTGGGAAAAAACTAATTTGGGATGTTTTTTGGAAAAAATAAATTAAATATGCAGGTGACAATATTTTATTCATATATTTTGAAAAATAAATTATATTTAAATATAATATTAATTGATTTTACTACTATATTCTATGGATTTATCGTTTATATATATATATATATTACATTGTATTCATTATTTTATTTATGATTCAATTTGATATATTATTACCAATAAATTTAAAACATAAAATTAATGAATGTATTATAACTTTTTATCCATTTATTTATTTTGTATTTTAAAGATGTTTATCAAAATAAAAATTTAATAAAGTTTTTAAAAATAATTAATAATATAAAAATTAATATATTTTCACCTTAATTCATCTGTTTTTATTAGATAAAAATTATCATAATATTAAAGTAAAATATCATCTAAAAACTTAAAAGTATGAAAGTAATATATAATCTAAAAAAACTTAAAATTAATATATTTTCCATATTATGTTATATATTTTGTTAATGATATCATTAATATATTTAAATATAAAATTTAATAAAAATTTTAAAATAGATTAAACTTAAAAATAATTTTACATTGTTCTAAAAAATAAATTTGTACCTCATGTGTTAAGACAAACGTAATTATATTATTAAAACTTAAAAAAAAAAATTCATTCCTTTTTGTTTAACTTCATAGGGAAGGTTTGACGGGATTTTTTTCGGCCAAAATATAATTTGGAAATTGGGATGTTTATTTGGCGGAAGTTTTTTCCGCCCAAAATTTCAGTGAAAATTTGTAAGTCACTAACCCTAATCTATCTTTCATTCTTCACAGTTCACCCGTTTCCCCATATCTACTAAACTCCGTCTTTCCTCTCTCCACCTCTCATGGCACTTCTTTTGGTTTCTCCCTCTTGCCCAACCTCTGTCCATCTCTCTTTCATTCTTGATCCGTTTCTCCATATCTGGGCTCCCTCGCTCCCTCGATGAAGGGCTTGCTCAGCCGCTCACTCGACGAAGGGCTCGCTCAGTCGCTCGCTCGACGAATGGCTCGGTAGAAGAGACTCGAAGATGATGTTGTAGGCGAGGCAACCAATGGAACGACCGGGACCAAGAGCGACGGTAAGTACTCCTCCTTACTCTCTACTCCTACTCCCTGCTCCGATTTTGTTGTTGCAATTTCACTCTTTTGTTTGAAATTGATTTCACACAAAAGAGTGAAATCAATTTCACTCTTTCTGTTGTAAACGACGGTAAGTACTCCTCCTTACTCTCTAGATGAGACTTGAAGATGATGTTTAGGGTTCTTGATTTAGACTCGAAGATGTTGCAATTTCACTCTTTCTGATTCAATTTCGAAATTTTTGCTCTAGCTAGTTACCGTATTTCGTTTCTTCTTGTGAGCATTTCACTCTCTTGATTTTTAATCGAGTTCTGCCTATTTCTTTTGTCAAATTGATTATGAATCTTGGTGTTTGTAATGGTTCTTCTTTCGTTTTCTGATGGCAGTTGGCTTCAAGGACATAAGAGTATGGCCGACTATTCCGTCTTCTGGCTGAAGTAGTGAGTAGCTGCTTCTGATCTATTCATTCACTCTGTCATTGAATTTGATGGATATCGCAATTTAAAGATGGATCTTAGTTACTAATTGGGAAAAAATAGCTTATTGATGCTATTTGTCAGGTTTCAGTTGCTATTTTTTGAATTGGTTCTTAGCCAACTTGTGTTTCAATTCCGTTGTCTGGATAGGGTTTTCTCTTATCTGAGTGTTTCTTGCAATGTCTCTTTCACTCTGAAAATTTGATCTAGGACACATCCATTTTTTGTTTTAATTAAATTTAATGGCAGATACAATCACCTCATATAACTTTCCTTTATGATATCTTCCTTTATGATAACTTTCCTCATATAACTCAAGTTTCAGTATCCCGTCATCTATCAAACCTATCGAAGTTTTATTTCTAATTCATCTATCTCAACTCCTCTATTATTGCAGGGTCATATGTACTTGTTTGATTCCTACATGTGCTTTTACTCAAACATCTTTGGATTTGAGACTAGGTTTGCCAGTTAGATTAAGCATATCTATTTTACCAAGTAATGCATGAGTAGCTTGTCTTTTGTTGTTATATTTCGATTCCAACCCCCCACTCCCCAATCCGAGTAATGCAATAATCTTTCTAGTTTTCTGCCTTTTCCCTTGGAGATTGGAGAATGAATTTAATGCTTATTATTTTAGCAAATATAAGCAATTGATTTTACAAGTTGCATTTGAATCTAATGCTTATGATTTTGCCAGCATTTCTTCACTTCATTTTTGTCACATGTTGAAGCTTTTAATCTCATTCAAGATGGATGGACAAAGCATTCTAATGGTTCCAGAGGAATCAATGATCAGGTATTTTTTTTTACTTCAAACTTGCTATTGGTATGAATTAAGAGGATTTTGACAACATGAATTTGCCAATTTGCTATATGGCCTATGGTTTCTTTGTGGATATCCAATTAATGAAACTTATCATCAGTGGTCCCAAAGGAAGCATTGATCAGGTTTTTTTTTTCAAACTTGCCGTTATGAATTACGAGGATTTTCCTTGTTGGAGCCAAAATTAATACCAGTTGCAGATAAGCTTATGATATCTGAATGCAAGTATGCTCTTGCTGTCCCTTAATTCCATGTACACACAACATAATATGTAGGCTATTTTATTTTTAAACATTTCATGCCATTCAGACATAACCTTCCATATGCCCTATTGAGCTACTGGTATTTGCTTAATTGTACACCACTGTACACTGTCTAAAACTATTTTTTGAACCAGTTACAACTCCATGCAGCCATTCTTTCTGCTGTTCGTGTATATTTCAGCCGATGGATCAAAGTACGATTGAATTTCCTTATCTGTTCTTACTTGCATTTAATTTGTAAATGTTATTCTCACCACTGCATGAAAATTATATGTAACTAGTGTCCCTTGTGTCTGACCATTCTGTTTATGACTACACGAACATCTGTTGTAAGGTGCGGATTTATTAGGTTTTATGCTTCTTATCTTTCTTTCACTCTAATTCAATATAGTATGATTAGAGATCACTTGTTTTCCTGATTATTCATAAAGTGGATTTTCGAGTAGCTCAAAGCAACCAATGAGTTAAGGCAATCTTCTGTTTCATTCTATAGAATTAACTGCCTTCATGGTTCCATTATGGGTACATTTGTTTTCTTCCTCTGAACAATTTTCATACATAAAGGAGCAGGACCTTGTATCTTTTTTTTTTTTTTGAGGAGTTGGTTAAGAGTCTGAGTAAATGCAGGAGAGAAAACTATAGATTTAATGAATAAACCATTTGAACAACTTCCCTGCCTTTTCTTTTAATCATTCAGAGTTAGCTGAGTTTGGTGGGTACTGCTTTGTATAGAAGAGCTTGATGATATAATAAATATACCATTTGGGACTTTGGGATGGGGAAACTTGTTGAGAGAGCTTGGCTGCTATTAGCACTTCATAATCTGGACTTGGCTTCTTCTTCTTTTTTCTTTTAGCTGCGATCAGTGTCCTAAAAATACTAGGAGCTGGATATGGCTTTCTGTTCAACCTTCCATTTTCGCTTGAATATTGATATGTTGTATACCTTTTGATACTATAAATTTGCATATATTTTTATTCTTTCTTTTGGTTCCTTAAGCTTCACTCATTATTCAGGTGAGTCAACTTGGAGCTGCTACTTAGAAGTATCAAGCTTCCACTCAAAATTCCTCCTCAAACGCATCTGTTTCAGATTTACAGGCCAACTGTAACATATACCTTGTGTGCTAAACATACATAGCATGTTTTCTCTTCTATACTGCCTTGGTCATGACAACTGTGTTTGTTCTCATATTTCAATTTATTCTACAATATAGGCAGACACATGTAATGGTTTATATTTATGTTTGCTTAATTGTAGGGTCTTTATCGGTATGTATCATATGTGATGTCATCAATTTTTTCTTTATTTCTTTATATTTTTGGAGAATTTAGCTAGATTTTTTGTATTGAATGACAGGTCATGAGTGTTAAAGCAATCGGGATTGATTTGAAACTAACACTATTAGGAATGAATCAATTAGTATACCCCGAGACATGTGTGGTTACTCAGATGAATTATTTGAACAAGGTACTCAGCTCTTTACTTTTTCTCTTTGATTATCTGCCTAATGCTCCTACTCTATATGTTGGCCATTGCATGTGGGAATCCTTAGTTCTATGTATAGATACCTTTACACAGAACATGCATGTTTCTAGTCTCTCATCATTACGCAGATGATAGGAATAAGCTTTATAGACCCAACTCCTCAGCTTCATCACTGTAATCTGATTGTTTTAGTACTATATTCTTATTTCTTCATTTGTTATGCCTGTCATAGACCTAATTTTCATTAATGTTACACAAACCCCTCATAATTTTCCAATTAAAACATGATTTTCCATAAGAAAAGTAGTGAAGAGAACCTAAAAAAAAGTGTGTCAGTAATCTGAATATTTTCAGCACTGTAATTTTATTTTTATGACTTTTATTTGAATTTTTATCACATAAGTTTCAGCATTGTAATTATATTGTTTTAGCATTATAATCTAATTTTTATGAGCAATGTAATTTGAATTTTAAACACCTCAGTTTGAGCACTATAACAAGATTGTCTTAACACTAGAATCTGATTTTTTTTTTAGCAATGTCATCTGAATTATTTAGCACCAAACTTTCCTATATATATGTCTTGGTTGCATTTTCTTATGTCTTGACTTTAGTGATGAGATGCAATTGCTGGTAACATATTTGATTTTTCTTAATTCTAATTTAGTTACTTAAAAGATTTTTTTGAATGTCCCTCATCTTTTGTCTCAGAATAAAACTCTCTGCTACACCTACTAATTTTGAAATTCTTTGCATATATTTGTAGGATGATGAACAAGGAGAATCTTACAATTGAAGAAAATATATTCCTTAATTAGTAGCGCCCAGATGGTGCTGAAGCTTTATTTGATTCTTGTGAGACTTGCGTATATTTTGCAGGTTTCTTGTGGATTTTGGAAAAAATAATCATATGCCATTTTTGCGTATCATTACTTTAGACTTCATGAACTCTTTTGGATACATGTAATTACGTACACAGCTCAATGAACTCTTTGAGTTTTTTGAATGAAAATTCAATTTTGGATAACGTATGTTAGTTTTGTTATTACTTTTAACTATTTTAGATTATTCTTATATATAATATACGATATATAATATGTGATATATATATATTATATTATGAAAGTTTCATATCATAAATTGATAAATATCTATTGTAACAAAATTTTAATTGAAATGTAATACTTGAAATTAAATGTAACATTGTTCTTCAAATGTAACATTGTTATTTAGATGTAACATATTTGGTTAAAGGTAACAAAATACTAATAACGTAACATTTATTTAGAAATGTAACATTTAATTCAAATGTAACAATTTTGGTCTCAAATGTAACACTTATAGTTGTTAATGAACCAGCGTTACATTAGCAAATAGAAACTGTTACATTAGATCAAATGCAACAGCCGTAAATGTAATCCATAAAAAGTGTTACCTTTTCCCCTAATGTAATATTTTTAAGGTGTAATGTAATAATTTTGGGTGATACATTAGGGCTTGATATGTAGTAGTGGAGGTATATAACTATTTTATATAAAAAAAAAATTAATACCCATTCATATATTACCATATTCAACCTGTTATTTAACCTGCATTTTCCATCCATTCACATCAATGTATGGTAGCCACTAAATCCACAATTGAGCAACACATACATTAAACAAGGTTCCAACTACTTAAACATTTTCCATCCATTCACATCAATGTATGGTAGCCACTAAATCCACAATTGAGCAACACATGCATTAAACAAGGTTCCAACTACTTAAACATTTTCAAACTAAGGCATGTTCAACATCAACACTAAAACAACGTTTCACATCCATTAGTTATGTTTCAAATACATACACGAATCATACCCTTCCAATATGCTAGCAAAAGAGGATTCGATATGACTTGCAATGTTGCTTGAAACTCAAAAGGCGAACCGTCTAAACCTTCCTCCACATAAGGTCAAGATATCGCAATTAGCCTTGCCTACAAAAAATTCAAAAACAAAATGGATCAAGATTAGCAGAATGGAGTGCATTATCTATAATTTCGTTATCTCTAATTTCTAAATTCAACAAGTATCATAATGCTAAGAGATATTTTTAACTAGGATCAAATTTTGTAAGACGATCAAAAATCTTAAAAAGGCAAGTAATATTTACTTGAAGATAAAGGTAAATAGGTGGTTAAGCTATTCTTTTCGAACTTCATCAATCTCCTCTTGTTTGTAAGTAGTTTTTTTTATCAAACCACTACAAAAAAAATTATTATTTTTATCGTAATCGAATTTATGAAAAAACACAATAGTGAGAAAATAATAAAAGTATACCTTGGTTGGGATAACATTTTTCCCTTTGGATATTATATCTTGCATAAACTTCAAAACATAGTATCCAGAATCAGCATCCTTCGATTGATAGGGACACTGAAATACATAGTATGTGTATATTTGGAGTTACTAATGATATCATAAAGATGATTAAAATCAAGACTTTTTCTATCCAAAAGTGAAACAATGTAAACAATGATAGAAAAAAATAACCTTTGGAAAATTCCAGTAAGTATTTGTTCGAGGCTTTTTCTTACCCAACTTGGCATACTTGAACCTGATACTCCTGTTGCACATATATAAAAATCAAATATGATTAATACAACCTAACACTCGCAAACCATTTCAATTATAGGAAAATAACTTTTTTCCTCAAAAACAATACTTACAAGGAAACTATTTCATTAGCATCATGTTCTTTATCTCCGTGTAATGGATCAATCCAATATGCACGATCCAAATGAGGATTAATGACTATTAAGACCCAATGATGCCTACATATGTGTTTAGTGTGAGAATGGATGAATATTATACATAACAATAACAAGTAAAAACAATGCTAAAAGAGTTATTACCTAAAATGATAAGGTGCTAAAAACAACTTGTTTTCTAAGTTGCCCTCCATGGCATCACAAATATAAGATGCCTACATATGTGTTTAGTGTTAGATGTTCTTTTACAACATCAATGCCATATGGCCTAGAATATTTACAGTTTTGGCAAGGACAAATAAATCTATTCGGGTCAACACCATGATCTATACCAAATGCAATGAAGTCGTCTACCCCTTTCTGATATTCACCTGATGTACGTTTTGCTATCATCCATGACTTATCCATAATATTCCTCTAAAAAAAGGAATAATTTTAGTGTTTTATGTTGCAATCATCGAGTGGAAGTAGGAGTTACTTCTATTGCAATATCAAAACAAATACAACCACAACAAAGATCAATTCAACCAAAAGAGAACCAACATAGACAAGAAGAAGTCCATATTCACAATGATGAAATATGCCTAGGATTATTGTTAGTTTTTTATAAGTAAATCCAACTATTAAGCACATTTATCCATTCATATAAGAGGGACAAAAAGGCATATGATTTTTCTTTTAATCAATAAGAATTAACTAGGATGCACAAGGAAAGTCCATTCGGACAACTAATCTCCTTAAAAGCTTCTGAGACATTAACTAGCAAGCACAAGGAAAGTCTATTCGGACAAATCATCATCATAATTTAATAAGGCATCGCCGCTACAATGATTCAAACATCAAACCCCCTCTTTCAATCCGGATATTAGACAACTCAAAACTCATGCACCAACATAATATAACCCCTTAATTTTATAAAACATAGTTTTCACGACTTTCAATTGGACAATTAGCATGACAATTAGATTGGGAGCATAGCCCTGCACTAATTGAAAATAGCATCACAAATTGGGGATCATGAAAAGTGAATGAGAACCTACTATAGAGACTGGCGAACAACAATTTTTTTAAAAAAATTACCTGAACTTAGAGGAGGATTTCTTGCTCAATATATTGCTAATCCATCCCGCCTAAAGAGGAATCACACAAAAGAAGTCGACAGAACAGCCCTTGGCCGACCAGACATGATCAGAGAAAGATCGAGGACACAAATTCCTTGCAAATCCAACCCGTTCAAATTCCTTGTGCTCAATCTGAGCAAACTGATCTACATTGAAGCTTCGAAAAATGCAAAATAGGATTAAAATAAGAAGAGGGATAAATTAGGGTTTTGCAAAATCTGAAAATTAGGGGTTCTTGTTCACCTAGGAAGAGGAGGCGGTTAATGGGGTTTTCCTTCACACAGATGAGGCCGGCGACGAGGATGGAAGTGCTCTGGAGGCCGGCGACGAGGATGGCTGTTAATGGAGGTCCATATGCGACGAGGATGGAAGCGCTCTGTGCGCTGGGGCTCGGCGACGGAGGGAGCCGATGATGGAGGCTGGAGGTCGGCGGTCGAAGCACACAGGGAGGATGGAGGCTGGAGGTCGGCAGTCGGAGCACACAGGGATGATGGAGGTCGCGACGCCCTGGACACAGCCGCTCTGTTAGATTTCTCGCGTCACGCACAGGAGAAGGAGGATGCTACAGGGAATTATTTTTTTAATAAAAAGAAGCGAACATCTGATTCCAAAAAAAAATAAAATTAAGAGACTAACCTTTTACCCTGGATATTTGTCAAAAAAAACGCCCGGGGTATAAAAAATGATACAATTAATATACCAATATAATATACCCTGGATATTTTTTATATGATCCGGGGTATATTTGTTTTAATTAAAAAAATTAAAGATAACTTGTCAGTTTTGCCATTATACCCCACAATTTTCAAATCCGGAGTAATATGCTATGGGGTAAAATCCCGATTTTCTACTAGTGTATGTAAATTAAAGATTATTCATATGTATATATAGTTTGTTTTATACGAGTACGAGACTTGTATGTGACATTTCATTATTCATATATACTTGGATAATATTATGAAATTCATTTGTTAAATATTCGTACATAACTTTATATTTATTCATATGTAAAATGAAATTATTCGTCGGTAAGCTCATAAATTTTACACTATTCGTATGTAAAATGACATTATTCATACGAGGTTTTTGCTCCATATTTTTTTTCCTTTTTCATGCATTTAGTAAAATAAAACAAAAACTCGTAAAATGTAAAATGACATTATTCGTACATAACTTTATATTTATTCGTATGTAAAATGATATTATTCATAGGTAAGCTCATAAACTTTACATTATTCGTATGTAAAATGACATTATTCATATGAGGTTTTTGCTCCATATTTTTTTTTTCTTTTTCATGCATTTAGTAAAATAAAACAAAAAAACTCATAAAATGTAAAATGACATTATTCGTACATAACTTTATATTATTCCTATGTAAAATGAAATTATTCGTATGAGGTTTTTGCTCCATTTTTTTCTTCTTCTTCATGAATGTAGTAAAATAAAACAAACACTCGTAAATTGTAAAACCCAAAAAAAAAACGTCTTTTTTTAAAAAAAATAAAATCTAGCAAGTGCATTTCACTCACCAAATGAAGAGGGTGGAATTGATTTCACTGTGGGCCCATTGTTAGAAAAATAAAAAAGGACTAAAATTAGGGATTAATCATGACTATCTATTTTCCATAATCCAAAGGCTTAAAATTGCTCACAAATTACATTATAAGGCTTGCTCACATAGGAGCCAACCTCTATAGAATGTGGTTCAAATGTTAACAAGTCTTACGGTGTTAAATGTTAACAAATATAGGTCGTTGATCGTATCCAAATCGATGGCTATAATTAATCCTTGATTTATCTGAATTTTTTTAATTAAATTGGTGAGCCCCAGTCGGTTTTCAGTCCAAAGCGCATAGGGGAGGAGCGTGAAGTGCAATTGCGTGTGAGGCCTAGGTTGTTGGCAATCCACGTTCTTTTATTTTTTTTTACGTTTCCAAATTTTTTCATCTGACTTTTTTTATTCCTCCAAAATTTATCAATTGTCTTTTATAAAAAATAATATATCAACAAAAATTCTATCAAATCCACCGATCAAAATTTTATCCAGTTCCTTTTATAAAAAAATATGCTATCAAGCAAATTGACATCAAGGTTTTTGTTACGTGAGATCTTTGTATACCATCGACGGTTTTATCAAAAAGGCCGGTGAAGAAGATCGAAGAAGAAGCGTGAAATTGCTCGAAGAAGAAGAAAAACCAGTAAGAGAGTCGTAGTTAACAGGGAGAGATCGATGGATTAAAGTAAAAAATCATAAAAGATTCATCGACCTATCACAATTATTCATTAAAAAATTATAAAAGATCCATCTAGTATTCTTACAAGATTCATACACTTGCATAATAACTCCAATATTCATTAATATTCTTCACATTGGAAGTTGTTGTTTTCTGCCCAATTTCAGCTCGCACGTACTGGTTGTTCTTCAAATTAAAGTCGTCACTGCTGTCTTCGGAATACACTAATCGTTTCTATGTTGATTTGTCTAAAAATGCTTCGTTCCCTACGGTGGGGTTTGTCTTTCCACCTCTTCTAGCCATCATCTTCCTCCCTGCTTGACACATGAATGATAAGGAGAAATTTGTCATCAACTAATCATCAAATATTCATCTCATATTCATCAAGTTTTATAAAAGATTCTCACACATGCATTAAATATTCATCCCCAGTTCCAAATATATCGAACATTAATTTCATGCATGCACTCAATCACATCCATACCTTCATGATTCATCTAGTTCTAACATGTACATCAGCTTTTGTCAAATAGTCGTCCAATCTTCATCAAGATCTCACAATTATTATCAAAATTTCTTAAACGATTCACTTATATCTCAAAGATATTCAACAATTATTCATAAAAGATTCACATCATCAACGCATTCGAGTCAACTATACTTTACAACCTTCTTAAAAATCACCAATTTTTCACCAATAGACAACCCATTCGACTCAATCAAACAAATTTCAACTTCATTAATTCATCATAATCAACAATTTATTCATCTAATTTCATCACATATTCATCACGTTTTATAAAAGATTCATACAAAAGCAGTAAATATTCATCTCCAGTTCCATATATTCGTTCATAACTCATATAAATTCATCAGATTTTGTCAAATATTCGTCCATAACTTCAGGATTCATGTAGTTCTCACATATATTCATCATCATTTGTCAAATATTCGTCCATAACTAACCCTTCTTAAAAATCGCCAATTGTTCACCAATCGACAACCCATTCGACTCAATCAAACAAATTTCAACTACATTAATCAGAATAACCAATTTATTCATCTAATTTCATCTTTAATCAACCGACAGGGAGCGAGATTTAACAAAAATTCATAAAAACCCTATACGATCTTCCCGTTACTCAAAACAATCGATGTTCAATCGAAACCCATAACAAACATCGCTTTTGAACTACATATTCAGCAAGGACTACCAAAGCATCGGAACTTAGCCATGTCGATGTTGATTTTGCTTATTCGAACCCCTTTGGTTGATTCTGCAGCAAATCGCTGAACACCGGCAAAGAGGCGATGGCTCCCCTTCGCACGCCGGAAGAGATGTGGTGGCGGTGAGATCTGGTGGCGTGCCTCCTTCCACTTCAGGTGCCAGGGATTTCTGGCGTTGCTCGGAGTTGCAGTTCCACGGTTTCAGAGAGCTTTTGCAAGGTGGGTATCGTTCGTGCGGTAGGGTCCCGATGATCTCGATAATGAAGATGCTCTTTGTGTTTTATCCAAAAAAAAATAAGATCTTTTGGGTGGGATTGCACGCGCCAGGAAGGAGGAAATGGGGTGGGTTTTTAATTTTCCAAATAAAAAATTGTAATTTCAGGAATGTATCTAGGCCCTCCATTTCTAATGATCCAATGGCTTATAATTGTTAACACTTAACACCATAAGAGCTATAAACATAAGACCTAACTCCCCGCTCTCTCTCTCTCTCTCTCTCTCTCTCTCTCTCTCTCTCTCTCTCTCTCTCTCTCTCTATATATATATATATATATATATATATATATATATATATGATTGATCATTTATAACATAAAAATAATTTTTGAATTTTTTTTATCATAAATATTTAATTAGCTTAATTAATTTTGTATTGCACTAAAGGGTACATAGAAAGTTGTAGGAGATCCTATCTAGGCAAGGGTCCAACGAATTGAAGTAGGAAGTATTGTTTATGCCTAATTTTCTAAAAGATGTTTGGTGAATGCTTGACGGTAGGGTACTATCAAGTATCAAGACGGTTTGACAGTCTTATTTGCGGATTCTTGACGGATAAAACTAATTTTGGTTATTTTATTATATTTAACTCTTGACCATATCCAAAACTCTGCAAGTGACTAAGATCATTAAATATATAAAAAAAACATCATACAAATCAAATAAATATCATGATCATTTTAACCGTTGTTAGATTTAAATAGAAAATCACATAAACATGTTCAAATAAACATCATAATCCATAATTTCTACATTAACAAAATAAAACAGTAAAAATCAATATCAAATTCTAAATTAATAAACCGTAAAAGTTTGCCAAATGCTTTGACGATGTCTTGGCAGCTAGCCTACGTAAAGCGTCTTGGCGGTGTTTAATTAGGCAAAACGCCTTGTTGATTCTAACTTCTATGATGTTCTTTATATAAATATACGAAGTGATTTTGGAGTGGATTTAGTAATTTTTTTGGGCCTTTTCATTCAAATACAACTCACAAACCCCAAAAGAATCAAAATATCAAAGAAGGGTTCTTCATACTCTTATTATTAAAAACGTGATCTTCGATAAAATAGTCCTCCCACACAATCATTCATAAACACTTAGTTTAGTGGCTCGAGATTAACGAAGAACGAGGAAAATCATATGTAAAAGAACGATTTTGATGACAGCAATGGCTTCACACAAGCCAAAATAACACATAAATGCAATATGAAACACAACGAACCAAATATGAAGATGAAGGAGCAAATTTAGTAAACTTTCTCTAGGGGTTTCCCTTGGCAGCCATGCTGCATTTGATGCCTCTCTCTTGATTCAAGAAAACAGAAAATGAGGGTCTTAAATACCTCTTACAAGATGGACCACATTTGTCCTTATTCGGATGACTAAAATACAGTACAGAGGAAAAGAAACAAACTAAACATTAGCTAGCTAAAACACAATTAACTAACACTAACGGCTAGTTAACAGTGTTACATATGCTTCAATACCCCCTCCTCAAGTTGGACTTGGGGAGAGATCCACAAGTCCCAACTTGCAAGAGAAGGTCATATACCTTTCTTCACTTAGTGGCTTAGTCATTAGATCA
This sequence comes from Persicaria maculosa, assembly GCA_963922045.1. Lineage (NCBI taxonomy): Eukaryota > Viridiplantae > Streptophyta > Magnoliopsida > Caryophyllales > Polygonaceae > Persicaria > Persicaria maculosa. The sequence goes on from OY998254.1 coordinate 53,035,901, forward strand.
GCAACCTGAATTCCTGTTCGAATGTGTGGAGTGCATATGAACCCTTCTAGCACTTTCCCACGAATAAAATGACAATCAACCTCAATGTGTTTCGTCCTCTCATGAAACACAAGGTTGGCAGCAATGTAGATTGCAGCTTTGCTATCACAATGAAGAGGGATAGGTAATGTAAGATTGATGTGCAGATCCTTCAAAAGCCCTGCTATCCACACCAATTCACTGGCAGTTCTTGACATACTTCGATATTCAGATTCTGCTGAAGATTTGGATACTGTTAACTACTTCTTTGTCTTCCAAGAAATCAGAGATTTCCCAAAGAACACAAAAAATCCAGTGAGAGACCTTGCACTATATGCACATGATCCCCAGTCTGCATCACTGTAACCTGTGACACTGTAATCACCATCTCTGGATAGCAACAATCCAATACCAACTGTTCCAGCCAGATATCTAACAACATGTGAAGCAGCATTCATGTGAGCATCTCGTGGATCACTCATAAACTGACTCAAATGCTGAATTGCATAAGAGAGATCTGGTCTTGTCAAGTTCAAGAACAAAAGTGTGCCAATTAGCCTTCTATATCTTTCTGGCTCCTTCAGAGGTATCCCTGAATCCAAGGACAATTTTAACCCTTGTGGAAATGGAATACCACTTGGTTTGCAGCCACTCATCCCACAATCATCAATGATATCAATTATATACTTCCTTTGGTGCAAAGAAATCCCTGCACTTGATCTAGTAACCTCAAGGCCTAGGAAGTACCTTGTAGGACCCAAGTCCTTTATGGTGTATGCCTGATGCAGCGCATGCTTAACCTTGTCTATCTCTTCCTCATCATCTCTTGTAAGTAGAAGATCATCTACATAAACCAGAGCCAACACCTGACCTTTCTCTACTGTCTTGATAAACAAGCTGTAATCATTCTTAGATTGGATGAATCCAAGAGACAACATGAAATGAGTAAGCTCAGTATTCCACTGTCTTGAAGCTTGTTTTAAGCCATACAATGACTTATTCAGTTTGCATACAACTCCTGGCTGTATAAGATATCCTTCTGGTGGCTGCATGTAGACTTCTTCTTCTAATTCACCATGTAAGGAAGCATTGTTAATGTCTAGTTGGAACACAATCCAATCCTTCTTAGCTGCTAAGGAAAAAATCAACCTCACAGTTGGCAATTTTGCAACTGGAGAGAAAGTATGTTTATAATCTTTTCCTTCAATCTGAGTGTATCCCTTTGCCACGAGCCTTGCCTTATATCTTTCCACAGATCCATCTGGATTGTATTTAATTTTATACACCCACCTGCATCCTATTGGTTTACAACAAATAGGTAAAGGAATGAGAGTCCATGCCTGATTTTGCTCAAGTGCAGACAATTCCTTGCTCATAGCTTCTTGCCAAAGTGTACTTCTCATAGCCTCTCTATAGGAACCAGTTTCTGGTATGCTCACCATATTGGAGAAAGACTCAACAAATCTCCCATCATACTGATCTAGAGGCCCTAAAACCTTGACCAAAAAAGCATTTGATTGCCTTTGTGTCACAACATTGCACACATAATCACTAAATCTTCCAGGTCTATGGGTCTGTCTCTCAGACCTTCTTCATGGTGGAAACTCCACCTCATTAAGGCCTGGATGAGCACCATCACCTCCTTGAGGTAATGCCCTCCAAGGTGACTGATTGTCAGATTGTTCTGAGGGAGAATTCTCATGGTGTTCCCCATCTCCTTGTGTAGTAACAGCCTGTGGAGTAACAGCTGGTGTTGGCACAATAATGGGGTGTGTTGGCTGATACTCAAAGTCTGCAGCTGGGTTTACAAGAGGCAACACATTTTCCTGAAGAGCCTTACCACTTTCTAAAACATTATCCTTATAAGGAAATATCTCTTCATTAAAAACTACATCTCTACTAACAAACATTTGCTTTGTCTTTAAATCAAGTAACTTATATCCCTTCTGTCCATGAGGATAACTTAAGAAGAATAACATAAGATACTGGAGAATAACATAAACATCCCACAACTCTCAAGTCATCATAAGATACTTTCCCTTTCAACAACACTTCAATAGGGGTTTTCCATTGTAACACTGCAGATGGAAGCTTGTTTATCACATGAGTAGCAGCAAGAATAGATTCACTCCAGAGATACAAGGGCAGGTTGGCATGGATTCTCATGGCTCTTGCTGTTTCAACCAAGTGCCTATATTTCCTCTCAACTCTCCCATTCTGTTGTGGTGTGTAAGGAACACTTTTCTGATGCAGCACACCATTAGAAGCAAAGAGCTCAGTGCATTCCTTATTCACAATCTCAGTCCCATTTTCACTTCTGACACATTTAACCTTTCTCTCAAACTGTGTCTCTACATACTTCATAAAGTTTCTGATCACATTGCTCACTTCCCACTTGCCTTTCATCAAGAAGGTCCAAGTGGCTCTACTGTGGTCATCCACAATAGTTAAAAAGTAATTTGCACCTTGGATGCTTTGTGTCCTATAAGGACCCCATACATCCACATGAATCAAATCAAACACATCATTTGCTCTAGAATTACTCAATTGAAAAGGCATCCTATGATGCTTAGCAAGGTTGAAAGTGTCACAAAACATGTCATTCATACTGAAATGACTTAAATGATCCATGTGTCTCAACTTAGAAAGAGAAGTGTGACCAAGTCTAGCATGATGCAAATTTAAATCTAATTTAGCAGAAACAAAAACTGAAGGTGCAGGCAAGATGCCACTTGTTGCTTCATTTCCCTTCAACTGCAGCACCTATAGAGCCCATTCCTTCTGTATCCTCTCAGCAAAATCCCCTCACAGCCAGGGCCCTGTAAAACACACCCATTCCTATAAAAAACAGCCCTGAAATCTGAATTATCAACCAACTTGCCAACTGATAACAGATTGTGCTTGAAACTAGGAACATACAATACATTTTGCAATGTAATGTGTTGAGACAAAAAAACCTTTCCTGACTCAGTCACCAATATGATATGCCCATCTGGCATTCCAACATAAAAAGGTTGAGATAATCTCTTCCTTTATGAGATCAATCTCTCATCATTGACCATATGATCTGTGGCACCTGTATCAATGATCCATTCCACTCCTATCCTCTCTCTATTCAAGGAATCTAGAGTAGCGAAACAGTATTTACCTGCAAAATTTGCAGCTGTGGATGACTCCACTTGATTCTTCCCTTTCATCATCTTCATGACTTCTTGACAAACAGCATTGACAAGAGCCTTGTCCATCCCAGACTCACCTGCATTTCTCTGAGCCTTGTTTTCATCTAAAGGAGTATCCTGATCCTGCAATCCAACTGAATTTGCAGAAGGCTTTACATTATCCTTGGGACCTTGCCACCACTCTGGGTAGCCATGTAGCTTGAAACACTGCTCCATGAAGTGCCCATTCTGATTGAAAAAATTACATTTCCTGTTAGACTCGTCAAACCTGTCATTATAACTTCCAAACCTCTCATTCCTTGGCTGTCCCTCTCTTCTGAAGTCTCTCTTCTCCTGAGATCTAGCTCCCTGATAATTTCCAGACTGCCCTTAATAGTTGCCTGACTGCCCATAACTGCCTGATTGCCCATAGCTCCTCGTGAAGGTCTTGTTCCCTTGCCTCCCTGCAGCAAGAGCACTGGATTCTAGTGTGGATGCATTTGAAAGAGCACCATCTTTCTGGCTGCTTTCTGCCTGGCTAACAAGATAGTAAGCTCTGTTCAAATTAGGAATAGGATCAGTGGACAGTATCTGACTCCTAACACTTTCATATGAGTCATTCAAACCATCAAAAACTGCATAAGCTTATTCTTCATGTCCATATCACTCATTTTCCTCTGTATATCACACCTGCAATTAGCAATTCCACCACAAGTGCATGTTGGAATTCCTTCCAATACCTGCAACTGATCCCATATAACCTTAAACTTGTTGAAATACTCTGAAATAGACATTCCTCCCTGCACTATCAAACTCATTTTCTTCTTAAGCTTGAAAATAAGTGGTCCATTTGTCTGACCATATCTTTCTGCTATCTCATCCCAGAGTTGCTTGGCCGATTCCACATAAACAAAGCTTTCCTTAATAGAAGTCACCATGGAGTTCAATAACCAACACCTCACCATAAAATCGGGCCTCATCCATCTTTGAGAATCCATTGATCCTTCAGGAAGAGGCCTAACACATGTTCCATCTATGAAACCCAACTTATTCTTAGCACCTAAGGCCATTGTCACTCCCCTCATCCAAGGGAGAAAATTAACACCATCAAGAACGGTAGTAACGAGCTGAGCTCCCGGATGATCCGAGTTAGCTAAGAAAAGAGGGTCACCAAAGTTACCTTGAGTATTTTGGTTCACAGGAACCTGACCTTGAACTTCATGATTATCAGGAATCGGATCTGCCATCTTCCTTCAATGCTTCGTAACGAGAATCAGTACTAAACTCCCTACAGCTCTGATACCATGTAAAAGAACGATTTTGATGACAGCAATGGCTTCACACAAGCCAAAATAACACAGAAATGCAATATGAAACACAACGAACCAAATATGAAGAAGAAGGAGCAAATTTAGTAAACTTTCTCTAGGGTTTTCCCTTGGCAGCCATGCTGCATTTGATGCCTCTCTCTTGATTCAAGAAAACAGAAAATGAGAGTCTTAAATACCTCTTACAAGATGGACCACATTTGTCCTTATTCGGATGACTAAAACGCAGTGTAGAGGAAAAGAAACAAACTAAACATTAGCTAGCTAAACCACAATTAACTAACATTAACGGCTAGTTAACAGTGTTACATATGCTTCAATATCATAGGACATAACATGACTACTTGCTATAAACAGGTAAAATGGAGTTCACTTTGGGACTGTTGTTTGAAGAGGTAGAGCGCTCTCAACTTCGTTGGCCTCTGAGTTCCTCTGGGCAACTATCTTTGACATTCCGAACATCTACACCAGATTAGAGCAAGAAGAATAGATCACAACTGAAAATAATTACAACAAAAATAACCTTTTAGGAGTTTGCATCCAAATGTACCGATGTGTTTGAGACTCACCTTGTTCATGGTATTCTTGAAGCAAGTCACATGTTCATCCATGGAAGAGTGGATGAGTTCATCAATGTGATCCTTAACATTCTCAACGAATGTGGCGCCATCCTTCTTGTTCTTACGGCATGATGCAACGATAGGTGATGGCTTGGTTTCAGCTTGATCCTTTTGGGATTCCATTATGAGGTTTCCTGATCGAGATAAATATATAATGATTAAGGAAGTTCGAAATCGATCACTTTCATAGAATCGACCAGACACCATTCAAAAAACTGATTGTGGTTGATTGAGCTCATTAAAAACTAGTATTATATCATCCCATTCAAAAATATATAGATCCCCAAAATGTGCCACCCAGCGAATAAAAACTCAAAGTACACGTTGCTATTTGAAGCAATTCAAAAGGAAAGGTATGTCATTGCTTATTTATCAATGAAACAAAGCAGCAGCTAAGCTATGTGAAACAAATTAACAAACAACTGGTGTGCATCTGGTTGTAGATATATACCAAGAACAAATATACGGACACAGAAATTTCTCCGTAAACAAACCCATTAAAAGTAGAAACTGACAAGAACATTAATTAACCAGCCAAATCAACACAGAAATCATCCACCGAGTTTAGTAACGATTCAGGGAACAGATTAAACACAAGAACCACCAAAGTAATAATCAGATAAGCAGGAGAAGGGGGAATCAAAGGAGTGAAAATAAATTAGGATAAGAACCGAAACAACGAAGAGAAGACCAGGCAATTCGATTCAGCAATTAGAAAGATCTGGCGAAATTCAGGGGAGGGTTGGAAATTGAAGATTCCGGTTAGAGAGGGATCAGGTGGATGGGGTAAAGTGGGTTAAATGCTTGTAAAATCATCGTGCTGGGCAAGAAAGCGGATGGCAGGTTGCACAGCTTCTTGACGGGCAAGAATACAAGGGAACTTGGACAAGAATCCACCTTGCAAAACCATGCCCGGCCGTGTGGTTTTTGTTCGTTATTATTTATTAACAAGGGAGTATATTATTGTTACATTATCTCATCTAATTCTGTTCAACAAACATCCTTTGAATGCGATAAACTTTTAGCAAAATACTGTATTATGTTTTTTTTTTGATATAAATACTGTATTATGTTAAAATATCAACATTTGAGAAATTGATTCCAAAATTTATAAAATAAATTGTGTGAATTAACCGCTTGAAGATTTGGTCATCTTTATCATTATCGGTTATTAAAATAAAATATGTGGATAAATTGCATTAAAATAAAATATGGGGATAAGCAATTTAATTCTAGGATCATAAAGTATATGAATATATGGTCTATTCACAAGACAAATACTAAAAAGTTATTCACTAAATCTTTTCACTTTTACAAAATAATTACAAACTGATTTGAAGAAAAAAAAAACATTCAAATTGAGTTCTAGAGTTAGACGATGGCCGGAGATGTCGACTGCAAGAGTGGCTTCCACAATCTCCGCTCAAATCGATTTCTAGTGGTATTCATTTTGAGGGGTGAATATGTGAAAATCCCCAAGCGGTTTCATTTATGTCAAAACAAGGGAGGGATCGAGTACTGCTCATCGACGCCATCGACCATGGCCAAAGAAGGGAGGGAGCAAGCACGAAACCAGGATTAGAATTTTGGGTAGGCTGAATTTGCATATAATTTAAAGCTTTTCCCGATCTATTACTATATCTATTAAATTTTAATTTTTTCCCTATCTATCATTATATCTATTGAGTTGAAAATTAGAAATATTTTTTTATCTATATTTAAATTAGCAATAATAGAGTTAATTACTTATCAAATATTCTTTAATTTATATTTATATGTATATATAATACCCATTATTTGATGAAATTAATCCATGTTTTTTTAATCTATTGTCACTAATCACTAATTTAAATAAATTAGTGATAAAAAAATTAGTGATAAAAAATTAATGGTCATTTATTTTTATTTTTCTGGTGGAGATTAATGGTCATTGGGCAATTTGGGCCTTGATTCATTTTCAAAAGGCACGGCAGTGGGCCTTGATTCATCTTAGCACAAGAAGAATTAAAGTGGAAGGAATGGGGGATTCGAACCTGACTGAGCAAAAAGCTCCCCGTCTCAACTCCCAACCAAAAGGGCAACGCAAACATTGTTATACTTTCCTACCTATATTACATACATTACGAGGAAAATGGGGTGGGCTGCAGCATACACCAGCCCACCCCTAGATCCGTCCCTGGGAGGGAGCAATTGGAGGTTGGCATCGACTTCACGGTGTCCAACAATCCTTGGGTCATCGTCATAGATGGAAGGTCTATACCGAGATCCCAAATCCATAATCGAAGGCTCCTTCTGTTACCGGGGAGTGCAGGGTTGAGGTCGTTAGCTGGGTCTTCATCAATATTGTCGGTCCAGGTGCAGGCTTCCAAGGATGCTCAACTATTGTTGGCGCCTAGTGTCGTCTTGATGGCGAGGGAGACGAAGCAAGCAGGGAGGAGGCGAGGAAGATGAAGCCGGAAGGATCAAGGCAAGGGAGGGGAGGTGGAGATCCATCGGTGGAGGAGAGTTGAAGCTTTTTAACAGTGGGTTGAAGGGAGCGTTTTACGAAGGATAAAGAGATCGGGAAGATGAAAGGGAGGAGTGGCAGGCAGCGGACGAATGCACTGAGGTGGCAGGCGGAGGCGTGGTAGATTCCGATGATGGAGGCAAGGGGTGAATCGAAGGTCGAAGCTTGGATGCTTCATCTTGTTTGAAGGACTCGCGTACAATTTTTTATAAATTATCTTGTTAATAAATGATAAAACCCATGTTTTCGATAAGCTTTCTCGTTTAAAATATTGTGTTAGAATAATTCCGTGCACTGGACGAGAATTACGCTATATAATTCAATTGAATCAAATATAGAAACAATATAAATTTTAAGTCATTAAAATAAGTATTATCTTTTTTTTTTGTTGGTACTAAAAAGAAGTATCATCTTTTCAAATTTGGTTTTTCAACATTTTCTAGATTAGAAAAACAAGTATAACAATTAACAAATATATATTGGAACGAATTATTTAGTGGAATGGGTAATACCAAATTTATTTGAATTTTTTATAAAATGGAAGAATATATTTCAATTGATTCTTTTCTTCTTTTGTTGTCATTCTATGTTGATATAATGAGTTCTAAAATTTTACAAAGAATACATAGATATAATGAGTTCTAAAATTTTACAAAGAATGAGGCTATTGATAAGACAACGGAATTAATATTGACAAGACAATTTTCGCTAAATTGCAAAATAAGTCCTTTTAGTATTCATCCAATTCGACCTTTCTCCCCCAAATCTCCAAATCTCTTCTCTTTGACCTTCGCCAGATCAACTCTCCATCATTTCCAATCGATCGGTGTTACTCCATTTGAAATTCTTAATCATGATCGAGAGATGAAGGGCGGCAGACTAAAATTTTAATCACGGTTGACAGGCGGAGGGATATCAAGATGGCGTTGGTGCGACGACGGTGAAGAGACTAGAGGGGTGGGCTCTGTCATTCGTGGCGGAAGTCCGACGATCAGAGGAGAACGAAGAAGTAGACTGGTGGTGGTGAAGAGGAGTGGACGGAGGCGGCCAAGATTGAGGTTGCGTCGGACAACGAGGATTGAGATCTCCGGCGTAAGAAGGCTCCTGGTGGTGTGGTGCCGGAGAAGGGAATGAGCGGTGGGCCTGGTGGTGGTTCCACGTGAGAGAGTTCGAAGAGGCCGTGCCGAGAGGATTAATTAAGTGGGTGAAGATTTAGTCAAAATTATGACTCTCACCATCAGCGCTGACATTGCATCACATGAACTACCTTAAAACCGGCAGCCATCTCGCGGGCATCCTTGTCTTTGTCTCCAGTGACACTCATCGAGGTGGGCAATTGGCAATCGTCACCGTCCTTATAGTCATCGGTGCTACTCATCGAGTGAGTTGTTGGCAGCATTCGAAATGGTAGAGGGAGTTGTTGTGCAATTTGATAAAATATGTCTTGTCAATAGTCATTTTAACATCTTGACTATAGCTCCTATGTAAACTTTTAAAATCCAAATATTTTACTAGAAGATATTTAAAAATGGTTTAAATAATGCGAGAGTAGTGTAAATTAAAATTTGAAAAAACAAATTTAGTTAGAAACTAATATTCCCTCCAATCAACAATGTTTGAGTTTTTAGGTATAAAATTGAAAAAAAATAGAAGATTTTTAAGAATCATATTACTTTTTCCCATATAATTTTGTTATTTTGACAGTAGGCAAGAAGTAGATCGACTGAGCGATCTTGAAGCCATCAAAGATGGCTTGAAAGACCCTACGCAGAGGGTCACCAGTGAAAAGAAAAAAAAACAACTAAGGTTGCAACTACATAAATTTAAAATTAAAAATTCTAGAAAGTTAGAACCCTTGTTGTTGAGATCTGGTCCGGTAGATTGCATGCAAACTGATATCTAGCCTAGATGGATTAGGCGGATGTAGATCTGGTTCCATGTGCAGTGACGAGAAAGATCTCCAATTTATTCATTTGGTGTTGAGAGGAACTCGAGTTGCAAAACTTCAAATGAAGGCTGATTTTCGTCGATTTACATCCTAATGATTTCGGCTTGAGTTAAAGTGGGATGCGGCAGTCCAAAGGATCCTACCAACATCCAACTTTGCTCATGAATTTTGTTGCTTTAGATCTCGTGGTTGAAAATTGAGGTTTGAAAGTTGCATGTCCAAAGATTTGGAAGTTTTTGTGAATAGGATTTGTTTAGGCTTGGGGTTGTTTTTTCATATGGTTGTGGGAAGGGTGAACACAAGCTCAATAGATCTGTGGATAGGAGGTTGGGAAGGAGCTCCAAGTACAACAGATCTATGAAGATTGATCGGAGGGGAGGGGGGAGAGAGAGAGAGAGAGAGAGAGAGAGAGAGAGAGAGAGAGAGTCATCGATGGGAAGGCTCGGGAGAAAGAGCATAGAGTTCCGCTCTCCATTGTAGGTGAAGTTTGGCGGCGCAAGCCGACGGAGGGGACGCCGTGATAAACAGAAGCCCAACAGAAGCGAGTGGGTCGGTTGGTGGGAGTTGGGAGGGAGTAGCAAACATAGACGACCGCAAGGGCGCCTGCATCGGAAGACGGGGGATGAGACATAGACGACCGCAAGGGCGCCTGCATCGAAAGACGGGGGATGAGGGTCTGGTGGAAGAGTGGGAGCGGCGACGGGTCCGACACCAGCGGGATTCCGGAGATGCAAGAGGAGATTTGGGTTTGATTGTTTTTTGGAGGGCGGCTAGGGTTTTTTCAGAGAGTTTTCACAAAGAGAAAGGTGACGGAGGCAGAGAAGAACCGACGGCCAAGGTGGTCGACGGGGGACACCCTTCCGGCACCGCAAAAACCCAAGCAAGGACCCGAGAGAGAGGTCATTCCGGGAACCACCACTGGGGGAAAAGGTTGCGGCCGCCTGGGAGCCCGTCGGGGATGGCGATCGGAAGAACCCGCAGAAGGGCAGCGGCGGCGCCGAAGCTAGGATTGAATGAATTTGTTTGGGTGGCGGCTGGGTTTTTTTAGTGTTTAGGTTTTTGAGAGTGTTTAGGTTTTCGAGGGGAGGGAGTAATCTTTCTCAAACACTCTTAATTGTCACAATTATCAGTCTATTCCATCAGTAATCTCCCGGTCCGGATGGTATGACGGCGGAGTTCTATAAAAAATACTAAGACATTATAGGCCCTGATTTCATCAGGGCTATAAAAGCTTTCTTCCACTCAAACAACTTATTAAAACAAATCAATCACACCTTTATTTCCTTAATACCAAAAAATGACAACCCCTCTATGACTACATATTATAGACCGATTAGTCTATGTTCCACTTTATACAAAATTATTTCAAACACTACAAAAAAAATTCCTTTAGAAATGGCTCAAATCTGTCGTAAAAAACAAGGTTTCCGTCGCTAAAGCAAATTTGCGACGGTCATGCCGCGACAAATCCTCGATCGCTAGCCCTGGGGTAGCAAATAATCATTTGCGACGGTTTGAGCCGTCGCAAAATAAACCCCATTTTTTTGTTATTTTGGCTTCTTTTTTGCGACGACATTTTTGCCGTTGCTAAAGTTGACTTTCCAGCTTTCTTTACTGTGATGCCATTAGTGCCATGACCATTGAGCTAAATGTATTATTTCACTTGCTAGATCTATCTACCAACATTCAAAGAACTAATTGGATACCAATTCCAATAACCAAAAAGTTTCGAATCAACAACTTTTATACATCAAAAGAATATTTTCCAACATCAATCGTTTCAGAAACATACATAACCTAAAGAAGATGATAGTAAGATTTAGGTTTCGGATTAACAAAAACAAGTATCTAAGCTCCAAACTTGACCCTTTTTATCGTGTTGAATCTTCTGAGCAATCTGCTAGTAAGAGTTAAACTCCATCTCCAATAAACTCTTTCCGATGAACACTTCATGCCGGCTATAACATAAAACCTAATGCTTTAATTAAGGAAACATATAAATATAGTCACACGTCAAATATACAAGGAAATATAAGAGAATGGAAGCAAAGAATGTCATTAAGTCAAAAGAAAATGATTTAAAAGGATGAAATAACCAATAATAACTATACTAAGGCATTCATTTACAAAAATATTTTGATTAATAGTTTTATAAAATTCCAACCACTTACTAGTCTTGAAGGCTAAAGAGCTCCTAAAACTATTTAAGAAACCCGCATCACCTAGGAAGCAGAAATATAAATTTACTAGTCTTGAAGGCTAGAGTCTTGAAGGCTCAAGCTTTTAAGGCTCTTCATTAATAAACTTATTACTCTTTATACAATTTAAGGTGTACATTAAAAATTCGGGCTAAAAGAACTAATCAAATCAAGCACTATATCTATCCAAATTTTCAAGCTGATGCAAATCATATAATGGTTTACAAGCTAATAAAACATTCCTTGTAATGAATAAGGGTTTGGATATAAACAATATATAAACTGGGTGAAGTAGGTCTTGATCAAGTCAAGTAGCCTTCACCTTAGGTCATTAACAATTTTATGCATAATTATAAGCTAACTAAATATTCCTTTTAATGAATATTGATTTTCATATAAACCTACATGAATTCACAACAAAGAAGAAATTAGATTCTATCGCTTACGTTTATATCCTCGTAGAATCACAACAAACAACGTTGAAACCACTAGTTGATATACTAAAACTCTTGGCCTAATGTGCAAATACTTACGGTATGTTCTAGTTCTTGATCTTTTTTTTACGAAGCTCGACCCTCAAGTCAATATATTATACTCCTCTGGAAGAAAGTCAAAGCAATCAAGTTACTAATCTACCTAGAAATCATTATAAACAAACCATATATATAGGGGGGTCAGAAACAAGCTATTGGGTGATGCAATTAAACCCCAACCCCTTCCTTGTTCCTTAAGGGAAAATTAAATTAAAGCACATAAAAATATGAATCGGAGTTGTACAATATGATATGACATGCATATGGAAATCTGAATCCTTAATCCAAGTGTCTGGAATAAAATGAAACTATAAATAACTAAGCAGATTAGCAGATTAAGAGCAAACAAAAAGTAGATATTATCGACACAAGGTACAATATGTATCTACTAAATGATCGAATATCCTTAGATATGCACCAAGGCAATTGCTATACAAGAAACACATAAGAAAGTATGAAAATAAGGGAACTTTGAAACATGCATAGATTAGAAGGTGCTTCACCTGGAGACGAGGCAGCTTCATTGCAGCTCTCGTGCTTTCCCGAGGTATGGTAGATTAGAAGATGCTCCAAGTTCTCATGGGTTTGGAATAGTGCCTCCCCTGTAATTTTTATAGAAAAATATCAGTATAAAATTGTGATCAAATGAGCAACATCTGCACCTCCTTAATAAAGAATTCACTAAACATACTGAGCACAGCTCAACCAGGATACACCCAACACTCCACACACATCACAAGGGTAGCTCCAACCAAGCCCTGTATGTAAACAGAGGGGAAAAGAGATCATTAGGGGAATTCAACTTTTAATTCACATGGCTGAATTTTTTTATACAAGAGATTAATCACCGTATCTAGAATGACTTCTAGGGCACAATAATGACGAGTGGATACACTGGTCCGGACATTCGTAAGTGGTACTGCCAAAATCAATCACTTTAATAGCACTAGATTGTGGCACCCTATTGAAGTTCGAGGCTTCCCTTGGTGAACAAGAAGACACCTGAAATTCCAATAAACATCTATAAAACCACAAAAAAAATGCTAAAACTACAAGGAACACGTTGTAATCTGGAACCTTCACATAGTCTTCAGACACAAGGAGAATTATTTTAGGCTTCATATCAGTGTGGATAAAAAGCACAGATTACTTTGACACAATTATAAGTCAATTGCCACACAACTAACAAAAGCATCAATTTAATCCACAAATGTAACATGCATTAAAATATGAAATGAATTTTTTTATTTCAAATTAGGGTTAAGAAATTGAGAAGAGCCAATAAAACTTATAGAAGTATCCAATGAGGATGAATTGAGCAGTAAATTTAAAAGTATGTTATTTTACACACATGCTACAGATTCCAAGAGTTGTCTACCAATCTCGCGGACAAGATCAATGGTAAATGCTCCATGATTTTTTTTTTTGGTGGGCATACGAGAGCAAGCTCTCAAAATAGATTAAATGCTCCATGATTTTTTTCATTTCACACAGAGAGGATAACTTGCAGTATCCCTCTCGATTACAACCTATGGCACCATCTAACATGTAAACTCTACTTCTCACTGGATAAATCGGGTTCGATAACCAATTCACTCCCACCAACGGTAAATATACCCTAAACTGAAACCATAATCCCACACAATGTAAACCCTAACTCAGATCTATTAATCCGTAACAATAGAGGAGAAGAACAATTACCTTTAAAGGCTACGTTGGAGACGACTCTTGGATTGACTCCGACTTGGCGCTGGCATTGGCAAGGAGAAGGTTTCGGCCTTCTAGCATCGGCATCGAAAGGGAGCAAGCGATACACATCTGACTTTGGGTTGAAATGTGAAAGGGGGAGAATGAAAGAAGTGAGACAGAGATGGATATCTCGAGATGAAGGTGAGAGGCGTGAGCAAGAAAGGGAGATTTGAGAGGACGAATGAGTGAGAGAGAAAGGGGATGGAGATCTAGGTTCCATGGGAGGAGGAGACGAGGGTTTGTAATCTGTATGCAAGCACAAATCTGAGAGTTTGGAGGGGTTGGAGCCTTGGAGGGGGCTGATGAATGGGAGAGGAGGTTGCAACTTGCAAGTAAATGAGAGGTAGGGTTTATGCCGTCTTTTTTTATCACTCTTTTTCCCTTTTAAAAAAGTTGCAATTTTGCAATGGAGATGTCTTGCAGTCGCAAAAGCTACTGATGGTGTCGATGCCGTCACTCACCCGTGGTAAAAAAGATGCATTTGCTACGGCAAAATCACGCCGTTTCTAAAGTTGGGTAGCTAATGCAAATTTTTTTGTAGTGAAAGATAATAACAGAACAACCAAAAATAATAATAGGAAAACTTATTCATCCTCTTCAAGGAACCTTTGTATCCGATAGAGCCATCCAAGACAATATCTTAATAGCAGATGAAATCTTTCACTCCTTCCGCATAAGAAAAGGCTCCAAAGGATGGACTGCAATAAAACTCGATATGGAAAAAAACATATGACAAAGGTTGATACGGGGTTAGCCGTTTGGTGGTCCGATCTTCGACAACAAGCAAGAACTAAACAAGAACAAGAACGCAGCAATGTAAGACTCCAAGAACTCGATCAAGAATTGATCAAGAACTCAAGAAAGACACGAAAACAGTAAGAACAAAAGAGAAAGACTCGAAATTGAATGCAAGAATGGAAAGACACGACCTGATATGGACTGAGTCGATCTATGCAGCGCAAGATAAAGACCCCAGGCCTCCTCAGAGGGTAGGAACCAATACCAATGCCTACACAACCCGCCTCTACAATCCGACACAATCAAGCGGACAACTTGAAGCACCAGAAGGGGGCTTGTGGATACTAGATTCACCAAGTCTTGCGAAGTTGATGAACGGCAAAGCAAACCAAGCTGAGATATGTATCAATCGATTGATCAATGAGCACAGCTCTAATTGAATCAACAAACACTCGAAGGTGTAAACACTCTTAATGAGAGAATTGTAATTATCAAAGTTCCAATCTGATTCAATGAAAGGTGCGGCCATATATAGGCCTTACAAGGCTGTTCTGGCCGGTTTTAGGAGATAGAAGATAGAATAAGATAGATCTAAATACTAATGGGCCTAATTAAATAAACCTAAGAACATAAGTAAATAAGGTTTTAAAACGAATAAATAATAAAAGCCCAATTCAGCCCAATAATGTTCATAAGCTGAAAATAAGCTCAACACTTAGTGAAATTTCGACCAAGCTGATGTTAGGGTGGCTCGGCCTCCATTTGTGCTCCAATGCACATATATGTCTTCAATGTAGGCTCGGGGAGTTGAACCTTGCTCGAGAACAAAGCATGACTCACAAAGTTGAATGTGTCTCTCTGAAGCTTCTTAGCTCTAGCTCGAGTCATTGGTCCTTCTCCAAGTATGATGGGTGTGTCTGGAGTTGTAGAAGATGGTCCCGCATCAACCTCCCCTTCTTGAAAAGGATTCGACCACGAATCCAAGTCTTCATCCACAGCGAAGTAAGGGATTAGATCCGCGACGTTGAATGTAGCGCTCACGCCCATGTCTCCAGGAAGCTCCAATTGGTAGGCATTGTCGCCCACTCTCTTCTTGATCCGAAATGGCCCATCACCACGCGGCGACAGCTTGTTCTTCCGAGCTTCTGGAAACCGCTCCTTCCTCAAGTGCACCCATACAAGATCTCCAGGCTGAAATGTGACCAAGCGACGTCCCTTGTTGGCCTTGTTAGCATTGTATTCAGCCTTTAGCTTCAGCTTCTCTCGAGTTCGTTCATGCAGCTCCTTAATGAACTCGACATGCTTACCTGCCTCAAATGATTCTTTGTCTCTCATAGGATATGGAGTAAGATCAAAAGGGGTTAGTGGATTAACACCATACACACATTCAAATGGACTGATTTTAGTAGCCGAATGCATGGTTCTATTATAAGCAAATTCCACATGAGGTAAGGTTTCTTCCCAAAGTTTCAAATTCTTCCTAATAATAGCTCTTAGGACAGTAGCAAGGGTTCTATTAGTCACCTCAGTTTGGCCATCAGTTTGGGGGTGGCTAGAAGTAGAGAATAGCAATCTAGTTCCCAATTTATTCCATAAAGTGCGCCAAAAATGACTTAAGAATTTCACATCCCTATCACTAACAATGGTTTTAGGCACGCCATGCAACCTAACTACTTCTTTAAAGAATAGATTAGCAACATTGGTAGCATCATCAGTTTTGTGGCATGCAATGAAATGAGCCATTTTAGAGAACCTATCCACTACCACAAATATAGAATCTCTCCCCTTCTTAGTTCTAGGCAACCCAACTATAAAATCCATAGAAATGTCTTCCCAAGGGGCTGAGGGGGTCGGTAGTGGTGTATAAAGGCCATGAGGCATAAGCTTAGCTTTGGCTTTAATGCAATCTATGCATCTCTTAAGGCAATGTTCTACATCCCTAAGCATATGTGGCCAATAAAAGTGTGATTTCAGGGTGTTATAGGTCTTATCTCTCCCAAAATGTCCCATTAATCCACCACTATGGGCTTCACTAACAAGTAATAATCGTAGAGAACATCTAGGAATACACACTTGATCTTTTCGAAATAAGAATCCTTCATGTATATAAAAGCTGTCATTAGGACCCTTTTCTAAGCATTTTCGAAAGATATCACCAAAATCCAAATCAGATTCATACAATTCCTTTATGTAAACAAAGCCTAAGACTCTAGAATCCAAAGTGGTTAAAAGAACATGTCTTCTAGATAATGCATCAGCTACCACATTGTCTTTGCCTTTCTTATACTTAATTACATAAGGAAATGTTTCAATAAACTCCATCCATCTACCATGTCTCCTATCAAGTTTATCTTGGCTCTTAAAGTGTTTTAAAGACTCATGATCAGTCCTAAGAATAAACTCACTAGGCCATAGATAGTGAGACCATGTCTTAAGTACTCTAAACAATGCATACAATTCCTTATCATAGGTAGAGTAATTAAGACAAGCACCTTTCAATTTCTCAGAAAAGAAAGCAATAGGCTTACCTCCCTGCATAAGGACTCCACCAATTCCGACTCCGCTAGCATCACACTCTACTTCAAAAGGCTGAGTAAAGTCCGGCAACGCTAATAGGGGTGCGTGAGTGAGCTTGTCCTTAAGTGTGTTGAATGCTTCCTCCTGAGCTGCTCCCCATGTAAACTCACTTCTCTTCTTAGTAAGCTCGGTCAGTGGGGCTGAGATTGTACTAAAGTCTCGCACAAATCGTCGGTAGAAGCTAGCAAGTCCTTGGAAGCTGCGTACATGTCCTATGTTAGTGGGTGTCGGCCACTCTTGGATGGCTTTAATCTTTGATTCATCAACACGCAGTCCATTAGAGCTCACTACAAATCCAAGAAAAGACACTTGTTCATTACATAATTCACACTTCTTTAAATTAGCATACAAGTGTTCAATTCTCAGCGTTTTAAGCACTTCTCTAAGATGTGATTCATGTTCATTAAGAGATTTGCTATAAATCAGAATATCATCAAAATAAACAACAACAAATCTTCCAATGAAATCTCGAAGCACATGATTCATTAAACGCATAAAAGTGCTAGGAGCATTAGTTAAACCAAAAGGCATAACCAACCACTCATATAAACCAAGCTTAGTCTTAAAGGCTGTTTTCCATTCATCCCCCTTTTTCATTCTAATCTGATGATAACCACTTCTAAGATCAATTTTAGAAAATATAGAAGCTCCATGTAACTCATCTAACATATCATCTAATCTAGGAATAGGGTGACGATATTTAATAGTAATGTTGTTAATAGCCCTACAATCTACACACATTCTCCATGATCCATCTTTCTTAGGGACTAATAACACAGGTACAGCACTAGGACTTAAGCTTTCTCTAATATAACCCTTATCCAACAGTTCCTGGACTTGGGTTTGGACCTCTTGGGTCTCAGTGGGATTCATACGATACGCAGGCCTATTAGGTAATGCAGCCCCTGGAATAAGATCAATTTGATGCTCAATTCCACGAATAGGGGGTAGACCTGGTGGTATGTCATCGGGAAACACATCCTTAAACTCCTCAAGAAGAGCGAGAATGTTTGATGGAAGAGAAGCTTTAAGCTCTTCACTCAACATGCTCAAGCTCTTGCAAAGGCGCATAAGCATAGTTCCACCATCCGCAAATTCGTCCAGGAATGTGCTTTTGGAAACCAAGAACACACTCTTAGCTCGAGTTTGAGGATCCACTTGGCTCGATTGAGCCTCCTGATCTAACTCACCTTTACTTACCTTCCGCTTCTCAATCTCATCAGCTACTTGTGTAGGTGTCATGGGTTTGAGAATGACATTCTTTCCCTGAAAAGTAAAGGTATAGCGATTAGTAAACCCATCATGAATAACCTTACGATCAGATTGCCAAGGACGGCCTAATAGAATATGACAAGCTTGCATAGGCACAATATCACATAAAACATCATCTTCATAATGTCCTAGTTTAATATGCACTTTAACTTGTCTATGAACTTTTAATAAGCCACAATCATTCATCCAATGCAATTTGTAAGGTCTAGGGTGTTGGACAGTAGGTAAATGCAATTTGTCAACCATTTCTTGACTAGCTAAATTACAGCAACTACCTCCATCAATGATCACATTTACAACCTTTCCTTTAACAAGACAACGAGTATGAAATAAGTTTTCTCTTTGATTATCTTCACATGGTGTAGGAACAACACTTAACACTCTCCTAACAATCAAAGATTCTCCATGTTCATATTCAACCTCATCATCATCATTTTCATAACAAACAAGGTTTAAGTTCTGATCATTGTCATTATTAGCATTCTCATCATGTTCATCACAAGAGTTTTCAGATTCATATTCTCCAAATTGATTAACCATGAGAGTTTTCTTATTAGGGCAATCCTTCATATAATGTCCTCTACCTTGGCATTTAAAGCATACAATATCTCTAGAACGAATGGTAGAAGAGTTAGGATTACTCCCTTTGGGACCAGTAGATGTCCCAGACGATTCTCGTCCATTCCATGGACCTTTACCCTTGTCGAGGGGCTGTTGGGGCTGTCGGCCCTCACTCCTCCCTTGGGGCTGCTGAGCTCGCTCCCTAGAGCCCATCTCCGAGCGCCCTTGGGGCTGTTGGGGCCTGTTGGAACGCCACCCTTGTTGCTGGCCACTCGATACTCTATTAGCTTGGCTCTTGTAACGTTGTCCCTTTTCTACTTTCATAGCTAGATGTAATAATTCAGTAGGGGTAGTGTAGGGAAAATAATCAATTTCATGAGCTAAAGCGGGATGCAAGATCCTAAGGTATCTAACATTAGTTTTATCGTGAGTTTCTACCACATTAGCTCGAGCCATAGCTTCTTGCATAACATTAAATGTTTCCTCAACAGTTTTACTACCTTGTTTAAGGTTTTCTAATCTGTTTAATAGCTCTCTATCATAATGTTGAGGTACAAACCTATTTCTCATTACCACTTTTAATTGTTCCCAAGAAGCAATAGGTGCATCAAGGGATCTTCTTCTTTCCTTAACAAGATTATCCCACCAGATTAATGCAAAACCTTGAAACTCTAGGGAAGCTAGTTGTACTTTCTTAGGTTCTGAGAAATTATGACAATTCCAGATTTGCTCCATTTTAATCTCCCAATCAATATAAGCATCTGGATCAGTCTTACCATCAAAAGGAGGAATCTTTACCTTAACCTTACCTATACCGTCGTCGTCATTGAACCTAGGTGGTCGGTTCTGATTTCCCCTTTGATTCCGTCTCGGGCGTCGCTCCCAATACTCCTCTTCTTGGAAGTCGTTATCTTGCTCCGAGTAATAGAATTGCTCTTGATAGCCACGACCTCTTCCCCTTCCCTGTCCTTGACCTTGCACATTAACAAACCCATTATTCCGATCATTTCTCCCACCCCGTGGAGAGTTGTTTTCATTGAATAAAGGATTATCTAAATTAATATTGACATGAGGATTAGGATTAGGAATAGGGTTAGGATTTACGACCTCTCTTTCGTCTTGATGTATCTCCACTCGGTCTTGCTGACCTCCTATGGTGTTTGAACCACTCGGCCTAGAGTTCTCCAAAGCTGTCACCTTGGCGGCTAGTTCAGCTACGGACTCCTTGTTAGCCATGGTGTTCATGATGGTAGTGATGTTGTTCATCATGATGGCGAACTGTTCGGGGGTTACAGTAGCACTTGAATTAGTGGTATTGTTACCACCATTGTTTCCCTGGTTATTAGACATTATAACAAAAGAAAAAGAAACAAAGAACTATGTTAAGGTTAGTAAAACTTATAAACAGCTCACAGTTGTGTTTCGCTCACACTCCCTCTCTGATTGATATATCACGCTTGCTAGGGCAATCCACTTTGGGCAAATCAACTACCAAGCAAAAACAAGGCAATCAAGGTATGTAATGAATGAAACAACACAGAAGAGTACTCAACAAGGGCTGTAGAGCACTCGATGTAAGCAAACAACTCAATTCAAGCAAAACAGATGGGAATTTGCAAGAATTCAATTCGACACAACAAGGAGAGCACTTGATCAATCAAAATCAGTACTCGACACAACAAGGATCAACTCGAAATAGACTAATGAGTACTCGACAGTAGCAAGGGAGCACTCGACACCAACAAACAACACACAGCAGCACTCGATCAAGGAGTGAAAGAGCACTCGACACAAAAGAAGATAAGAAAGCAAAAGAAAATTTGGAAATTTACCTCTTTTGATTGAAAACCTTTAAGTTAGGACGTTGTAGTTGCAGGGTAGGGTTTCAATTTTTGTGGAGGTGTATGTGTTTGGGATAGGGTATGTCGACTAGGGCTGAGAAAAAGGGTTCACCAATTGTCCTTGGGAGCTTTCTTGCACTAGATCAAACAAACACTTTCCTCTTCTTTTTTTTTTTGACTTACTTTTGCCCCTAGTGAATTTTATCCTCCTAGGTCCAAGTTTTAAAATAAATTTCGAAACTGATTTTTTTTTTTTTTTTAACTTATGAAACTAATGCAAGAAAGAACTCTAATAATAATATAGGACTCGAAAATTCTGAGAATTGTGGTGAAAAGATAAAAAAGTTCAGCCCTAATGCAAATTTATAGATAGAATGGCTATTTAAGGTAATAGGATCTATCTTATGCCTTAATTAGATATTTGATAGATATAATGATTTTATCCACCAAAAATCAGAATTTAAAATAGGCAAGAGATAAAGGAAATAGATAAAAGATAGATAAAAGTTCCAAAGATAGAACAAGGGATAGAAAAGATAACAAACTAGGGTTCCTTGTGGTTTGATGGATTCGGCCAAAGCAAGGCTATGGGGACAGATTCTGCCGTCGGCTATGGGTGTTCACAATGGGATTGTGTGCACCTTTGGTCGACTCCACGGTCTCGGCTAGGCTTTGTGTTTAGGCTATGCAACCACAAACAATCACAAACTCAAGATTAGTAAAATAATCAAAAGAATGCAAGAAGTAAATAACCAAAACAAGAAAAGGACTCTTTTTTTTTGGATTTTTGTGTTTAGGAAAAGAAAAGACTCAATCTTGATGTCGGAAACCAAAGCTCTGATGCCAATTTGATACGGGGTTAGCCGTTTGGTGGTCCGATCTTCGACAACAAGCAAGAACTAAACAAGAACAAGAACGCAGCAATGTAAGACTCCAAGAACTCGATCAAGAATTGATCAAGAACTCAAGAAAGACACGAAAACAGTAAGAACAAAAGAGAAAGACTCGAAATTGAATGCAAGAATGGAAAGACACGACCTGATATGGACTGAGTCGATCTATGCAGCGCAAGATAAAGACCCCAGGCCTCCTCAGAGGGTAGGAACCAATACCAATGCCTACACAACCCGCCTCTACAATCCGACACAATCAAGCGGACAACTTGAAGCACCAGAAGGGGGCTTGTGGATACTAGATTCACCAAGTCTTGCGAAGTTGATGAACGGCAAAGCAAACCAAGCTGAGATATGTATCAATCGATTGATCAATGAGCACAGCTCTAATTGAATCAACAAACACTCGAAGGTGTAAACACTCTTAATGAGAGAATTGTAATTATCAAAGTTCCAATCTGATTCAATGAAAGGTGCGGCCATATATAGGCCTTACAAGGCTGTTCTGGCCGGTTTTAGGAGATAGAAGATAGAATAAGATAGATCTAAATACTAATGGGCCTAATTAAATAAACCTAAGAACATAAGTAAATAAGGTTTTAAAACGAATAAATAATAAAAGCCCAATTCAGCCCAATAATGTTCATAAGCTGAAAATAAGCTCAACACTTAGTGAAATTTCGACCAAGCTGATGTTAGGGTGGCTCGGCCTCCATTTGTGCTCCAATGCACATATATGTCTTCAATGTAGGCTCGGGGAGTTGAACCTTGCTCGAGAACAAAGCATGACTCACAAAGTTGAATGTGTCTCTCTGAAGCTTCTTAGCTCTAGCTCGAGTCATTGGTCCTTCTCCAAGTATGATGGGTGTGTCTGGAGTTGTAGAAGATGGTCCCGCATCAAAGGTAGACTGGCAATTTACAAAATTAGTACTCTAGAGATTTGGTTTCCACCAAAAATTTGTAGACATTATTATGGAATGTGTGACCACAGTATCCTTCTCTGTATTAGTAAACAATGGACCAACAGACCCTTTCAAACCAACGAGGGGCTTGAGGTAAGGGGACCCTCTCTCCCCTTTTCTTTTCCTCCTTGGTGCAGAAGTTCTTGCTCGAAAAATATCGGCGGAGGCTCACTCTAATCATAAAAGTGTCGAATTTAGATTTGGCCACACCGGCCCCTGCATCCCGTTCCTGGCCTTTGCGGACAATATAATAATATTTTCTAAAGGAATAAATAATTGAGGACTACTGCAAATATTCAGGTCAAAAAGTAAATTACCATAAGTTATCTTTTCAAACCACACCGAGAATTATTAGATCAAGAGCACGAGACCTAGAAGGAATTCTTAATATACCCCTAAAATGGAATTTGGAAAAGTACTTGGGTTGCCCGATCATAAATGGGAGGGTTACCAAGGAAACTTTTGGAGAAATAATATGCAAATCAAAAGATTAGCTAAGCAAATGGCATGCAAACGCCCTATCACAACAAGGCAGAGCAACCCTAATAACATCTAACCTGTCATCAAAACCTTTATACTCGATGCAAAGCTTCATGCTCTCAATGGCAGTTCATAAACAACTAGATCAAATTAACAGAACTTTCTTCTGGAACAAAGACACACAGTATAGCCCACTCATCAATTGGGATAAAATTTGTAACTCAAAAGCGAAAGGAGGATTAGGACTACGGAAAACCAGAGACATAAAAGAAGCACTCCAACTAAAACTTTTATGGAAAATCCTGGCTGAACCAGAAAATAATTGGGTCAAAATTATACAATACAAATATTTAAAAGAAAACCACATCCTTTCCTACTCTAGAAAAGGCAATGGTCAAAACTAAGCTCCCTGGTTCTAAAATTTAAATCGGGGCTTATCTGGCTGGTTGGGGATGGGAAATCAATCAAGTTTTGGAAAGATAACTTGGTAACAACGACACCTCTTATAGAAAGAATTGACACTCATCATAATGTAAATCTAAATGATTCAGTAAGCGAATTCATAATAGGAAGACAAAGGTGGAGGGAGAAGCTCCTCTCCGTTCTCCCAGTTTTTTTTAACAGAGGAAATTATGAAAATCCCTTTGCCGACTACCCCTTTTGAAGACAAATTGTATTGGTGGCCTGCCTAAAAGGGTTGGTTCACCACATCAAATGCTTACAACCTAATCACATCCACATCTCAAAGAGCATCAAACGAATTTTCCTAGATTTGGAAAATTGACGCAGCTCCAAAGGTCAAAAACTTTATATGGAAAATAAAACA
Source organism: Persicaria maculosa (assembly GCA_963922045.1). Lineage (NCBI taxonomy): Eukaryota > Viridiplantae > Streptophyta > Magnoliopsida > Caryophyllales > Polygonaceae > Persicaria > Persicaria maculosa. The sequence continues at coordinate 53,060,109 of OY998254.1, forward strand.
GAAAGACCTTGCTACGACCAACCGCTTATCACAAAAGGGGGTTGCGGTTCCAAATACATGTATCTTATGCAATTAATGTGTGAAAGATGATATCCACCTGTTCATAGGGTGCCCAGTCAACAATTTCCAACAACAATTCCCCAGAGAAATATCTTAAAAAATTGACTCTCTCCTATTGGAAAATAGAGATATGAACTAAATTTTACAAATCATAAGCTCATCCCTTCCGATTGATAGAAAACAATATATAGCAATCAGATGGTGGACTAGTTTGGGTTTTTCCTACTTTTTTTCCTACTTTTTTTAGGGGTTTTAGTACTCTTTTTAAGTTTTTTTTAATGAGAGAAGATCACCTGAAAATTTTGGTGCAACATTGTGTGCACCTTTGGTCCAAAACTTAATTATTTTGATTATAATTTTGATTTTTTTTCAAAATATTCACTCAAAAATAATTATTTATAATAATATTCACACTTTCAAAAATATTTACGAAAATATTCATTTTTTCAGGGTTGACAAATAAATACGGATTCAAACCGCATTTTCTTCAAACATTATAAATTTTCAAATTAAATAAAAGGTTGGGAAAAAACGAATAAAACACGGGTTCAACCCGCGTTTTATTCTTTTATTTTTTTAAATGACAAATTAAAAAAAGGGTGAAATGCGAGTTGAACCCGCGTTCCTCCTTCCTCCTGAATTTCCAAGGCCGGCTTAGTTTGTCTCTTTTCTCTTCCTTCAAGCGCTTCACAACCTCCTCCTCCAAGCTCCAGCCGTGTCTTTGCCCGTCTTCGTGCCTCCCCCTCGTCACCTTTGACCTACGATCTTTTATCATCCGGGAGCCCCTTGCCGCCTTCGACCTACGACCATCCGGAAACATAAATCGGCGATTTGAGATCAGTTTCGTTGCCTCGACCTTCCTGAAGCATAAATCGGTGAACTCTGGCCTGGAGGTTGACGAACTTGTCCTTGTCGATTGGTGTCCAACTCCCCTGATAACTCCACTCCCTTGATGAAAATCGGAATTAGTTTCAAAGGCTTTGACAGACAGTTTGTGTCAAAGGTCTTGAGGCTACAGCTGTGTTGATGAAACACAAAACCTGTTCTCTATGATATTATGATCGAATATTATTATATGCTATTATATGCTTCCAGATATTATTTTATATATACTAATATTTCAGGAAGCTTTTTCAAATTATATCTTCTTCCTTGTGCTTGAAATCGAGAAGTTTCAAATTGGAAGATCATGGCTTCCGAGTTTCCACAAATAGAAGATCATTGAGATCTCTTCCCAAGCCACAATCAGTTCTAGACGTTGAAGAAGATTCTTCCTTGTTGGAGGCGCCGATTTGATCTTTATAAAGGAAAGGAAGAAGAGAAGACAACAACACATTCATTGAACACGAGCTCTCATTTACACTCAAGCCTACAAGTGAAAACTGTCTTCTTCGTGTGCTCTCTGCTTGTTCTTAAGAGTCTGTTATTTTGTTTTAAAGCATTTGAGAGTTACACAGTGAGCTTATAGGATATATTTCGAGTGAGTGTTATACTCAAGAGTTTGTAACTCAGGAAGTAGACACTAGGCGATTGATTCACTAAGTGTAAGAGGATTGTACTAGATAGCTGAGAGAGGTGGGGCTCTTCTAGATTGCTCTAGGACTCCAAGGGAACGTGAGTTGACTATATTGCAATTGTATAGGAGAGAGGCTTCTCGGTGAGCTATTAGGATCCTAAGTCTTGTGAATTAATAAAAGCCGGTTGAATCCTAGGGTTGTGGAAGAACCCTAGGCGGGGACGTAGGCCAAGTTCGTGTTGAACCTCGTAAACAATTCATTGCGTCCTTTACTTACTGCTTTACCTTATTGCCGCACTTGGTTCGAATTGTTTAACTTTGTGATTCAGGTTTGCCAGAAGAAGTATTACGTCTAAACTCAAAGGGTTTTGCAATAGCTTCAAAAGTCTTGAGATTATCTGCAAAAAACCGGCATACTCTATTCAACCCCCCTTCTAGAGTAATTCTATATTACTTTGTTTTACTTTATCAAACCTTCAATTGATATCAGAGCTTTACTCACTGCTTTCGATCTAACAATCTTGTGAGTTTTTGATCATGTCTGGTGAAGCAAGAGGAGGATTTGCACAGGGAAGGTCTACCAGTAGACCACCACTATTTGTAGGAAACCCAAGATCTCACCACCCTGCCCCTTGATGACTTGCTTGGAAAGCTGATCACACATGAGATGATTCTCAATGAAGACGATGGAGAACTTCCAGCAAGCACCAAAAACTTGGCGCTCAAGTCTAAGAAAGATGAGCCTAAAGATGCATCTGATTCTGAAGATGAGGATGACGATGAGGATGATCCTTTTGCTCTTATCATAAGAGGCCTTTCTCGAATCCTCAAAATGAAGAAACAATTCAACAACAAGGATGGATCAGAGTCTTCTAAATTTCGAGGTAAGTCTCAATACAACAAACATGACAAGAAGACTAAACCTTTGTCTTATTTTGAATGTGGTGAAACAGATCATCTTGTGAAAGATTGTCCTCAAAAGGCGAAGAGCCAGTACAAGAAAGGTGATAGATGGAAAAAGAAAGCCATGGTGGCAACTTGGAGTGATTCTGACTCAGACTCTGATGATGAGAAGGCAAATGTGTGTCTTATGGCCTCATGAGATGAATCCCACGATGATAAGCTTGAGGTAACTGTAAGAGAGCTTATGGCAAGTCCAAAAGCGGTATTATCGGAATTCCTTCCTAATATGATTGCCAATGAAGAGAAACTTATTGCCTAGACTAACACTCTTATTAAGAAAACTGTGGACCAGGAAAGAACTATTGAGGATCTGTCTATGAGGGTCAAAAGTCTTGAAGCTTCTTATTCAGGTCTTGACATTAAAGTCAAGACTCTTGACTCAGAGAAATCTGAACTCAAGCAAGATCTCTCCTCTCTAAGAAGTGAACATCATGACTTAGAGAACGAGAAGATCTCCCTGAATAAGAAGATTCAAGACCAACAGACAGTCCTCATAAGTTTAACCAAATCCAAAGGCACTCTTGATAGGATGTTGGGTGAGCAACAAAGTTCTCTAAACAGAAGTGGTATTGGTTACAACCCGAGGTTTTTAAAGAAGCAGCACATTACAACTTTTGTAAAGGCAAAAGAAAGCAGAATATGTCAACATTGTGCGAGAAAGGGACATGTAAAAGAGACCTGCCCCTATAGAAGAAAGGATCCACACATCATTCGCAATACATTTCCTGTTCATTTGAGAAAAGAACGGATAACACAAGTTTGGGTCCCCCAAAGGCACTATTTTACCAAATATGGTTTATCCCAATAATGGATCCAAATTTGCTTATTGGTCTAGCCACAAAGGTTGATGTTTGTTTTGCAGGAGATCACCAAGGTGAAGGAGCAAAAATGGATTATTGATAGTGGATGCTCGAGGCATATGAGTGGGAAGAGTTCTCTCTTTCATGATCTAAAGAAGCAATCCACTGGAATAATCACTTTTGGTGACAAAGGAAAGTGTGACATCGTTGGTATTGGTAGTGTTGGGAGTGATCCTAACTATAGCATTAAAAATGTTTATCTTGTGAATGGTTTGAAGTATAATTTTCTTAGTGTTTCTCAATTATGTGATAGTGGTAATAATGTCAGATATAACAAGAAAAGGTGTCTAGTGTGCAGAGAAGATACAGGTGAAATAGTTCTAACTGCATATCGTTACAACAATATATATGCTGTAAATGCCGAGCAAGTGGCACAAGGAAGCTTAACCTGTCTAAAGGCTTTGACGGACGATCCAAAGCTCTGGCACAGGAGACTCGGTCATGTGAGTCCACATACACTACAGAAGCTTGTGTCGAAAGGGATTGTAAGAGGGCTACCTGAGATGGACTTCAAAGGTATTGAGATGTGCAAGGCATGCACACGAGGTAAACAAACACGTAGCTCTTTCAAACCCAAAAAGGTTGTAAGTTCTTCTAGACCCCTTGAACTTTTACATATGGATTTATGTGGTCCTATGCGAGTCAAATCTCCCAATGGTAAAAAGTACATTCTTGTTGTTGTTGATGATTTTTCTAGATATACTTGGGTTGCATTTTTAAAAGAAAAATCAGAGGCCTTATTTGAGTTTTCAAAACTTTGTAAGGAGTTGCAAACTTTAAGAAATGAGCCCATAGTGTCAATTCGAAGTGATCATGGTAGGGAGTTTGATCAACTTCAGTTTGATTTGTTTTGTGCTAAATATGGCATTTCCCATAATTTTTCTGCTCCTAGGACACCTGAACAAAATGGAGTTGTGGAACGAAAGAACCGCACCCTAGAGGATATGGCCAGGACTATACTTTTAGAAAATGCATTACCTAAAACCTATTGGGCTGAAGTTGTTAACACAGCTAACTATATTTTGAATCGTTGTCTTATACGTTCCATCTTAAAGAAAACTCCTTATGAACTTTTCAAAGGCCGCAAACCACTTATATCTTATTTTAAACCCTTTGGCTGTACTTGTTTTGTTCATAACAATGGAAAAGATAACCTTGGGAAATTTGATGCGCGTAGTGATGAAGGTATATTTCTTGGCTACTCCACAAGTAGCAAAGCTTATAGAATCTTCAATAAAAGGACCAAGTTAGTCGAGGAAAGTTTACATGTTATTTTTGATGAATGCAATGACGGTTCTTGGAGTGAAAATGTTGCAAATATAGATCTTAACATTCATACAGAGAACGAGGATGGTGATGATGTTGCTATCAAGGACACAGAGAAAAGGAACATGCAGGAACAGATTCTCAACACTGAAGAATTGGCCCAAGGTGTTGAAGATTCATCCAAAGCCCTTGGTGTCCAATCCAACAGTGTTGAATCGACAGAAACTGCTGCAACTGAACCTAATAGATCCATGGAGTCAAACGTGCCACAAGTCAATCCTACTGGTGTGACGAATCAAGGAGCTGAGACTAGCAAAAGAAAATTCAAATACTCCTCATCACACTCTTTAAAGGATATCATTTCTAACCCTACATCTAGTGTTCAAACTCGTTCTAAACTTAAAGATCTCTGTGCTTTTCACGCGTTTGTTTCTCTTATAGAGCCAAAGAAGGTAGATAAGCCCCTTCAAGAGCCAGACTGGATCATTGTTATGCAAAGTGAGCTCAACGAATTTGAAAGGAATAAAGTCTGGACCTTGAAGCCTAGGCCAAAGCATCAATCAGTCATTGGGACACGTTGGGTATTTCGAAACTGTTGTGAGCTGAATCTGCCATGTTTTACAGTAACTTTTATATCGTTTTCTGCATATATTTCATGCATTTGGGCTAGAATAGTATAAAATCTATGGAGTTTATGCTTATTTGCCAAATTATGGAATCTACACCAGTTTCTGTTTAAATTCGAAGAATTCGAGGCAATTTACAGCAGTTTTGAGAAAGGAAGAAAAGCTCGAAAGTCAACTACAGAAGTCCAAGGTCAAAGAACGACAGAGCTAGGACGAATCAAGCTGGAGCCAAGAGTTACTCGATATCGAGTACTTTTACTCGATATCGACCAAGGAAGCCGAGCAGTGCCTCGTCGAGTAGGAGCTGATCGAGGAACTGAAGAAGCCAACCCGACTCCAGAGACTTACTCGATATCGAGTACTTTACTCGATATCGACAAACCTGAAAGCCATGTCTTGAGTCGAGGAAGGATGCCAAGTCGAGAAGCCGAAGACTGGACATACCGAGCGCCATCTACTTGATATCCAGGAGTCTGCTCGATATCGACAAACCCAGCATCAAATGACCGAGCCAGTATCGGGGAGAGGTTGCTCGACAACACCAGGCCAGCCAAAGTCGACACCGTTACTCGATATCGAGTAAACTACTCGATATCGACAAGACCTGAGGCACCTATCTGAGCCAGATCGAGAACCAGCTACTCGAGATGCCTAGCCAGCTAAAGTCGACGCCCAAGTTACTCGATATCGAGTACTTTACTCGATATCGAGGAGCGCTATCCTGGACCGCGTTACGCGGTGAGCTGTCCGAGTCAAGTTGGGATTACTTGGAGCCGAAGGAGTCTGATTCTATCCACATCTATCAAGATCTATCAACATCATGGAGGATTTACCTACTTTAGATTTATTTCCTTCATGGATTTAATTCCTTTATTCAATTTATTTATCTTTAAGTAAGTAGATATTTAGATATAGATATAGATAGGATCTTCTTTCCTAATTAGAGAGGGAATGAAGCCTATACATAAAGTCTTAGGGACTGATTTTTAGTCATTCAATTTCAGAGAGAACAAGTGAGTAGTAGTAGAGAGAGAGAGTTTGTGGCGAGCAAGGCGGAAAGGTTAAAGCGGATTTGGCTTGTTCGGTTGTAAGCTTTCTTTTTAGTTTTATTCAATACAAGTTAGTTTCTTTTGTTATTTAATGAGTTTCTTGATAATGAAGAGTGAGTAGTACTCCCACTTCTAGGGTCGGGTGAGCCCGACGGTAGCCATGCGAGATGATGCGGTAAAGGTACAATCTTTTGATGCAATTCGTCTTCTATCCCTATGAGCATGATTCTTGTGCGAGAGTTGAAGGTGATCCTTGTTTGTGTTATTGAAGCGAAAGTGATCTTAATACAACTTGGGTTAATTATGTGAAAAGGGTTAGTAACAATTAGGGTTTATGCAAAAGCCTCTATATTCCTATTTGTTAATAACGAAAGTTATTTGATGGAAAGCATGATCTTTTATTCCTTTATGTGTTATTTTGCATGGTTATCGTTGTGGTGTTGATACCCTGGCTTTGGAAGTTTTTAGTTTATTGATTTTATTCACCAAAATCTGTGTTCTGAGTTCGAAAGTTTGCACCTTTAAAGTTTCTGTCTTTGTCGATCTCGGGGAGGTTCTTGTCGATATCGAGGAGGGTTTACTCGACGCTTGTCTTTGCTGAGTCTTCTGCCTGTTGATCGATTTCTGCTGTCTGTTGTTGACTTGCTGTAGTCGATATCGAGGACTGTTGCTCGATATCGAGTAGGTTCTGTGTCCTTGCTTTAGTTTCTGCTTTTGTTTGTTATTTCTGTCTTTTTGTATGCTTTTGTGTCTGTGAGATTTACAGCTACCTGAGATCCGCTGACACGCTTCCTCGTGGATCGATCCTGACTTCCCACTACTACATAGGGAGGGAGTCTTGTAATTATTTGCACGGAACGGAATCTGGTTTGCTTTGATTTATTTATATTTTAATTGCAAGTCTCGATTTCCTCCTACAACAAATTGGCGCCGTTGCCGGGGAAGCAATCATTGGCTCCTTAGGTAGTTAGATCTCACTTTTCTTTTGAGTTACTTCGCAGGTATATGCGCCGTTCTGGTCAAACACTTGAGTTTGACGCCTTAGACGAACCGGAGCGCCTTATACACATCCAAGCTAAACTGAAAAGAGCCATGGCGGCCGCAGAGACACAGGAACAGCTGATTGAGAGGCTTCAGAGGGAACTAGCTGCTAAAGATACTGCTCTCACCGCTGAGAAAGCACGTACTACACGGGAAGTTGAGCGTGCAAGGCAATCAGAAGATGAGCTTGCCCAGTACCCGACCACTGCAGATGATTACATGCACCCGACTCTCGTCGTGCCTGAATCGGCTATTCTAATCCCTGAAAATAACTATGAAATTCGCACTTCTTTCTTAATAGAAATTCAACATAATGCTTTTCATGCTAGATTTAATGAATGCCCTCTTCAGCATATTACAAACTTTACTGACATGTGTCGTACTCTTGCTGAAGCTACCACCTTGGAGTACATTTTGATGAAGGCTTTTCGTTGGTCCCTAGCTGGTCCAGCATTGAAGTGGCTTGAAGGGCTGAAACCAAGATCTCTCACAACATGGACTCAAGTAAAGAAGGAATTTCTCAATAAATTCTTTCCTCCTGCCAAGACAGCGCTCCTTCGCCAAAAGATTACATCTTTCAAACAGCAGCCTGGAGAGCCGCTAGCTAAGGCATGGGAACGCTATAAGGATCTACTGCGATCAGGCCCTACACATGGACAATAGCCTTGCATCGTTCAGGAGATCTTTTTCAATTTTCTTGACCTGGCTGCTAAAGATAGGATCAACACCTCGTCGACGTTCATGCCCTACACATGGACAATGCCGCCAGCTGACGCATTGGCTGCCCTCGACAAGCTGACCAACTATGACAACAAGTATGAGACTCCAGTCAACTATGAAGAGAATCCCTATACCAGGCCAGCACCATCCATGCCTCTCTATGAGCCCTCTAAAGAAATTGATCCAGATGTCAAGGAGCAATACTACAGAGATCAGAATAGGAAGCTCCTCAAACAAGCAAATTATCTTTCTGTCATCCGGCCCTGCATCGAATGCGGATCACATAGGCACACCACTACTGAGTGCCCACACACAGAGCAAGTCAGGCTGGCAGAATACCACGAAGAGGCAGCTTACGCAGGGGGTCCCAATCGCTACATAGGGGACCAAAGGTTTCAGCAACAACAATTGAACCAAGGTGCCCCTAGGAACCCCCCACCCTACAGAGCTCCAGAACATCCGAAAAGGGACCAGAAAAGGGATGATCTACAGACCGTCCTAGAGGAAATACGGAGAAATCATTCAGACACCAAGCAATCCTTCAACTCAGTTTACACTCAGATACAAGGTGTCAACTCTAGGCTTGGGGAGATCGATGTCTGGAGAAAATCAATTGATACAAAGATTGGCCAGCTAGCAGCAGGAGTCCCAAGACAATCAGGTTCACTCCCAGGATCTTCAGAACCAAATCCCAAGGGAAAGACCGGACACATCACTGCTGTCAAACTCAGAAGCGGCCACCAACTACACGAGCCAGAGGTCGGAAAGCAGCAGGACGAAGGAGCTAAACAGCAACTCGATATCGACCAGACCTTGGTCGATGTCGAGAAGAGGCATCTCGATATCGAGGAAGGACAACTCGATATCGACGACAGAGTGGACCAACCTTCGTCTGCACAACACAACAACTCGACGCCAAGAAAAATAGTCGATATCGAGGAACAGCTGATCGATATCGAGGAGAACCAAGTCGACGTCGAGAAAGCTGCAGCACCTCCGACATCTGTTCTGGCTCCGAATCAGAAAAAGAAGCTGCCCTTCCCAACAAAATCTCAAAAGGACCCAGCAGAGAAGAAATTTCAGCGCTTCATCAAGATGCTTCAGAAGCTCAATGTCACCATACCCTTCACAGAAGCTCTAAATGAAATGCCATCTTACGTCAAGTTCCTCTAGGAGATTCTAAGCAAGAAGAGATCAATGGCTGAGATTACAGAGAAGTGCAGTCATATGGACATACGTGAGAAGAGGCCAGATTCAGGTAAGTTTGCTATAACCATTGGATTTGGTCAATATAAAATTAATGCTTTATGTGATCTTGGAGCTAGTGTGAGTATAATGCCTTTAACGATATGGTCCAAGATTAAGATAGGTGCCCTAGAGCCTGTGGATGCTAAGCTTTATATGGCCAACAACACGGTGGTCATTCCAACAGGCATGGTGGACAATGTGCTAGTGCAAGTAGGTAAGTTCTTTGTCCCTGGTGATTTCTTAATTATTGATATGGCAGAGGACCCTGCTTGTCCAATTATTCTAGGAAGGCCTTTCTTGGCGACGGTGGATGCCAACATAAGCGTAAGGAAGGGAGTGCTCACTTTCAACATCAGCGATGAGGTAATTGAGTATTCTTTTAATAAAACTGAAAGACATACAGGTCCAATGGAAGAGGTAAAATCTATATCAGCTGGTTACATCACTTGTGGGGAGCCTAAGGTAAGAAATATGACTCCTGAAGAGCTGGAAAAGAGGGATATGGAAGCCTAGGTGGACAAGATCATGGCCATCCTAAACGAAGACACAGAGGATCTACTCGACATCGACCAAGGTAAGTCGACGTCGACTAACTATTTTTCGGATGCCTTGACAAGATGCAAGTGTGGGGTCGAAGTCGACCAGAACTCCTCGATATCGAGGACTTTAGTCGATATCGACCAAACTCAAAACCCACCACCAGCAGCAGCGTCATCGAGCTGCCAGCCTGAAGCACAGCATTCCTTGATATTGAGTAGACTACTCGATATCGACCAACACCCCGCTGCCTCGACTTTGCCTTCCTCGACCAGCAACCCACTGGCAGCTGACAGTAACTCGATATGGACTACCTTAGTCGATATCGACCAAACTTTACCTTCCTCGACTCCAGCATCCTCGAGCAGCAGGCCACCAGAAGCTGAAAACTTGTCGATATTGAGTACTGTTACTCGAGATCGACCAAATATAGTGGCCTCCGAATTAGGGCTGGAAATAACCCGTGGGTACCCGCTCCACCCATTTTACCCGCATTAATTTTGCGGGTAAAAACCCGCAAAAAAGTGGGTGACGGGTGGAGCGGGTGCGGGTGAAGCGGGTGATGGATGGATTATGGGTGAAGATTTTTCACCCATAACCCGCCCCATTAACCCGCCCCGCACACCCGCACCGCAAACCCGCATAAAATCCTAAAATTTATATATATGATGTGTGTGATTTTACTATTTTACCCTTTTCAAGTTTAACTTCTACAAACCGTAATCCTTGATTAGTGCTTTGCCCACCAAATTTCAATTAGAATGAATATGGTCTCGACTTGCTCTTCCACATTATAGTAAGGGATATACTGGATTAGTATAGAGATAGATACCCTTTCACTTTCAAATTTCAATTAGCTCGTGATTTCGGTGCTTTGTCGATCAAAAATATAAATACACATACCCACCCCCTTTGTAATTTTGAGTTAGAATTGTACTACTTGTGTTTATTTGATTTTTTTCTTTCACTCATTGGATACCCACTCCACCCGCATCACTCGCGCGGGTCGGGTGTGGGTGAAAAGGTTTGCGGGTGATGGATGGAGCGGGTGAAATTTTTTACCCGCGGGGCGGGTGATGGAGTGGCTTCATCCACCCATAACCCGCCCCATTTCCACCCCTACTCCGAATTTGTTTCTGCAAAGGTAAGCCAAGGTACGGATCTTTCTTCTCCTATTTCCATTAAAGATCTATCTATACATGGGAGAGGTTTGCCTTGGTATGTGCGCTTATGTAGGATTTCCAATGATGAGCCCAAGGAGTATGAAGTTGGAGACAAGCTCTATGTTTCCAAATCAAAAGATCATTGGTTTCCTAACAAATTCAACAGGAAGAGGATGGGACCTTTCGTGGTGAACAAGATCCATTCTGGAGGATTGCAGCTGATGGACAAGAATGAAGTCCTATTTGAAGCCCAAGCTACATGGGCCCTGCAGATGCCACCTTGAGCTTAATGGAGAAAGTCGGCCTAGCGACTATAAAATCTAGAGCTTGTAAATAGACATTTATTTTAGGACTTTTTTGGACATTGTTGCTTTTTGTTTGTTTTTGAACCTTTTAGTTTTTTCTATTGTGGGTATATGTCTTCTGTATTTTTCAGGTCCATGGGGATAGAAGCAAGCTAAATTCGGACTCGGCCCAGAGCATAGCACTCGATATTATGAAGTCCTTCCCACCTGTCTAGTGAGTTTCTTTCTTTACCCTTATTTTTTATACAGTGAGGACACTGTAATGTTTAAGTATGGGGTGGAGGAAAAGCATACTTTGTGCATATTTGCCATTATTTATGCATTATTTCTTGAATTGCTTATACATGGCTATTTTGGAATTCCTTATTGATTTATGTGAGTTTTCCAAAAATTTGAAAAAATGACCCCCATTGAAATTTTTTTGAATAGTGTCATGGAAGCTTTATTGAACTCGACGATGCAAAATTGGATTGATTAGAGATATAGCATGAAATTGCCTAGTAAAGGGAAGTCACAATGAAGTGCATTATTTCTTGAAAACCATGAAAGGAGGTAAAATTTGAAGTTCCTTTTGACATGTTGCATAATAAGAGGATGGAGGACTTTATATTTCCATATAATGCTCATATTGTTTATAATCCTAGCCTTACCTATGCTTATGCATCACAAAAGCCATAATATGCCTTATTTCATATATTTGCTCCACATGATCTAAATATTGCCCATTCTTTACCTTATTTCCTATCCGGGGATTATGTTGAGAATGATGTTACATTATGGAGATGTCATAAGGTGTTTGTGTTGTTGTATGTCATTATTTGGAGTTTGGCGGAATTGTTTGAACTATATGGAAAATTTAAATGAGTGAAAGAAAATCCGATCAAAGATCGACCCTGCTCGCTGAGATAATAGTTTGGCGAGATGGGACACCAGTTGAGGAGTCCAAGGCACTAAGTATCCGGGGCCATTCATGACACCCATGTTTGCGACTCGCGAGAAGGCAGTGTTGAGGTTAGAGAGGTAAAAGCGTTATTATTGAAAAAAAGCATTATGAATCGTGATGAATCTTATGGAGAAGGAATGTGGAAATTCAGTTTGGAAATACTCCATTTCCCCGGATTATTAGCACCACATTGCAAAAAATTGTCCACCTTTAGCCTTTTACCAAATCTACTCCTTCGTGAGTTAAATTAAAGTTCTCTTAATTATTAATGCTTTGTCACATGAATTGTTTTGCATAACCCTCCTTTTATGAGTAGATGTTGCTTTTTAATTGCACATGCATGGATTTGTGACACTAGTACCTTTTCGAGGATGGTAATTAATTGCATGGACATATGAGAATGAATCTAAGATGTTGAGAGTAGTGATTTCTTCCCCTGAATGACAAATAAAAGTATTGCTTGAGGACAAGCAAGCTTAAGTATGGGGTGTTTGTTATGAGCTGAATCTGCCATGTTTTACAATAACTTTTATATCGTTTTATGCATACATTTCATGCATTTGGGCTAGAATAGTACAGAATCTATGTAGTTTATGCTTATTTGCCAAATTATGGAATCTACACCAGTTTCTGTTTAAATTCGCAGAATTCGAGGCAATTTACAGCAGTTCTGAGAAAGGACGAAAAGCTCGGAAGTCAACTACAGAAGTCCAAGGTCAAAGAACGACAGAACCAGGACGAATAAAGCTGGAGCCAATGGTTACTCGATATCGAGTACTTTTACTCGATATCGACCAAGGAAGCCGAGCAGTGCCTGGTCGAGTAGGAGCTGATCGAGGAACTGAAGACGAAGCCAACCCGACTCCAGAGACTTACTCGATATTGAGTACTTTACTCGATATCGACAAACCTGAAATCCATGCCCTGGGTCGAGGAAGGATGCCAAGTCGAGAAGCCGAAGACTGGACATATCGAGCGCCATCTACTCGATATCGAGGAGTCTGCTCGATATCGACAAACCCAGCATCAGATGACCGAGCCAGTATCGGGGAGAGGTTACTCGACAACACCAGGCCAGCCAAAGTCGACACCGTTACTCGATATCGAGTAAACTACTCGATATCGACAAGACCTGAGGCACCTATCCGAGCCAGATCGAGAACCAGCTACTCGAGATGCCTAGCCAGCTAAAGTCGATACCCAAGTTACTCGATATCGAGTACTTTACTCGATATCGAGGAGTGCTATCCTGGACCGCGTTACGCGGTGAGCTGTCCGAGTCGAGTTGGGATTACTTGGAGCCGAAGGAGTCCGATTCTATCCACATCTATCAAGATCTATCAACATCATGGAGGATTTACCTACTTTAGATTTATTTCCTTTATGGATTTAATTCCTTTATTCAATTTATTTATCTTTAAGTAAGTAGATATTTAGATATAGATATAGATAGGATCTTCTTTCCTAATTAGAGAGGGAATGAAGCCTATAAATAAAGCCTTAGGGGCTGATTTTTAGTCATTCAATTTCAGAGAGAACAAGTGAGTAGTAGTAGAGAGAGAGAGAGTTTTTGGCGAGCAAGGCGGAAAGGCGAAAGCGGATTTGGCTTGTTCGGTTGTAGGCTTTCTTTTTAGTTTTATTCAATGCAAGTTAGTTTCTTTTGTTATTTAATGAGTTTCTTGATAATGAAGAGCGAGTAGTCCACCCACTTCTAGGGTCGGGGTGAGCCCGACGGTAGCCATGTGAGGTGATGCGGTAAAGGTACAATATTTTGATGCAATTCGTCTTCTATCCCTATGAGCATGATTCTTTTCCGAGAGTTGAAGGTGATCCTTGTTTGTGTTATTGAAGCGAAAGTGATCTTAATACAACTTGGGCTAATTATGTGAAAAAGGTTAGTAACAATTAGGGTTTATGCAAAAGCCTCTATATTCCTATTTGTTAATAACGAAAGTTATTTGATGGAAAGCATGATCTTTATGCCTTTATGTGTTATTTTGCATGGTTATCGTTGTGGTGTTGATACCCTGGCTTTGGAAGTTTTTAGTTTATTGATTTTATTCACAAAAATCTGTGTTCTGAGTTCGAAAGTTTGCACCTTTAAAGTTTTTGTCTTTGTCGATCTCGGGGAGGTTCTTGTCGATATCGAGTTAATCTTACTCGATATCGAGGAGGGTTTACTCGACGCTTGTCTTTGCTGAGTCTTCTGTCTGTTGATCGATTTCTGCTGTCTGTTGTCGACTTACTGTAGTCGATATCGAGGACTGTTGCTCGATATCGAGTAGCTTCTGTGTCCTTGCTTTAGTTTCTGCTTTTGTTTGTTATTTCTGTCTTTTTGTCTGCTTTTCTGTCTGTGAGATTTACAGCTACCTGAGATGCGCTGACACGCTTCCTCGTGGATCGATCCTGACTTCCCACTACTGCATAGGGAGGGAGTCTTGTAATTATTTGCACGGGACGGAATCTGGTTTGCTTTGATTTATTTATATTTTAATTGGAAGTCTCGATTTCCTCCTACAACAGAAACAAGCTAGATGAGAATGGTAAGATCGCGAGGAACAAACCAAGGTTTGTTGCTCAAGGCTACAATCAAGAGGAAGGTATTGACTACGAGGAGACTTTTGCTCCCGTAGACATGCTTGAAGCCATTCGCATATTATTAGCATTTGCATCTTTCATGGGCATAAAATTATATCAAATGGATGTGGTTCAACCCCCAGGTTTTGAAAGTTCTGAATTTCCTAATCATTTTTATAAACTAGACAAAGCGCTTTATGGTTTCAAATAAGCCCCAAGAGCTTGGTATGAGCGCTTGTCAAAATATCTTTTAGAAAATGATTTTAAAAGGGGGTTGATCGACAAGACTCTTTTTATCAAGACCAAAGGAAAGGACATTTTGGTTATTCAAATATATGTTGATGATATATTATTTGGTGCTACTAACACATCTTTGTGCAAGGAATTTTCTGACCTTATGTGCAATGAATTTGTGATGAGCTTGATGGGTGAACTCAACTTCTTCTTGGGATTACAAGTTCATCAATCCAAGAAAGGGATCTTTGTCAATCAAAGCAAATACACTAAGGATCTCTTGAAGAAGTTCAAGATGGATCAATCCAAAGCAGCCAAGACACCCATGAGCTCAACCTTATCTCTAGATCAAGACAAGACTGGGAAGAGTGTCAATCAAAAGGAGTATCGAGGGATGATTGGATCTTTACTATATCTTACAGCTAGTAGACCTGACATCATGTTTAGTGTTTGCATGTGTGTTAGGTTTCAAGCTGATCCTAAAGAATCTCACCTCGTAGCTGTGAAGAGGATCTTTCGATATCTCAATGGCACTAAGGAGCTTGGCTTGTGGTACCCAAAGCAAAAAGATTTTACATTAATCGGGTATTCTGATGCAGATTTTGTAGGCTATAAGGTGGATAGGAAGAGCACGTCAGGATGTTGCCAATTCTTCGGAGCATCCTTGATCAGTTGGCATTCAAAGAAAAAAAAACTCAGTTGCTCTATCCACTGTAGAAGTCGAATACATAGCAGCCGAAGCATGTTGCTCCCAAATCCCTTGGATAGCTCAACAAATGAGAGATCTTGGCATCAACCTCAAAGGCATTTCCATTAAATGTGACAATACAAGTGCCATCTCCATTACAAAGAATCCTGTTCAGCATTCAAGGACCAAGCATATTGATGTAAGACATCATTTCATTAGAGATCATGTCGAAAAAGGTGATGTGTCCATATCTTTTATTTCAACTGATTATCAATGGGCTGACATTTTTACTAAGCCTTTGGTAGAGGATAGGTTCACCTTCATTAGATGTGAGATTGGAATGCTTAACAAGGATGCACTTTCGTAGGGGGAGCTTTCCCTTTACGAAAGATAAATTCTACTCAGTGTCAAGACCTTTGAGAATTATGTCAAAGATTATGAGCTGAAATGGTAGAGTACATATAACGGATCATATATTTGGTTGATATCTCCTTAGATATTTGATCAAATATAATTTGAATGGATTTTAAACTTCTTTATATATGTTGCATATTTTATTCCTCTAATCCGAGTATGTGTTTTATTTATTGAAAAGATTTTCGGATTTATTCCCTCCTAAATTTATTGTGACAAGATGGTTTGAAATTTGAATTGAAATATTTTCAAATTGAAAATGTTATGATTACCCTCATTGGAACCCTAAACCCGTCCCATCACTTAACTCTCTCTCCCCTTTTAAACCCCAATTATCACCCGATTATCTCACCACTTCAGATTTACCAAAGCCTTTCCAATTCTTCTTCTTCTTCAACCTCTCGACCTGTTCTTAAACCCTAGCCGAATATCCCCATGGCTCCCAAATCAAAGAAGACCTCCACTCCCAAACGTCTTGGCGTCACCCCCAAGGGACACCAGGCCACTGCTACTTCCCCTCAACTAGAACCCACTCCACAAGCAATCGTCCCAGCTACTGTCCAGAGCACCATCGCTGAGAGCACGACTACAGTAACCAAGAGTTCTCTGAAGCGCTCAACAAAGAAACCTCTCAGTGCTAAGCAAAAACAGAAAAAGAAAATCATTGCTGAGGAGGTGGAGGAAGAGGAGGATCTAGATGCGATTTTGAAACAAGATGCTACCAAGGAAGCCGAGGAAGAAGCTTTGAGAAAGAGAAAGGCCGAGGAGGAGGCCGAGCTGGCAAGGAAACTAGTCGAGGAAGAGGCTGAGAAAGCCAGAAAGCAGGCCGAAGAAGAGGCCCTAATAGCTGAAGAGGAGGAGGTTCTCTCCGAAGAGGAACTTGATGAAGAGGAAGAGGAGGCCGAGGAAACTGGAGACGACGAGGACGCTGAAGGGTCCGCTGAGGACTCGGGGTCAGAGGATGAAGAGGATGAGGAGCCTAAACCTGTTTCCTCTTCTCCTCCTCCTCCTCCTTCCCCGTCTCCGAAGAAGCGCAAAGCCCAAACAGCAAAGCCTCCATCTCCTAAGCGCACCAGGAAGGGCACTCTCAGAAGCCTTGAGGCGCCTGCCAAGAGGACTGCTCCCACACAGGCTCGCAGGAAGAATGCTGATCCACCTGCCCTCATCCAGGTAAACCAATCCTTGCCCTCTTCTTGGTTTGAAAATGCTGAAATGGCTGGAAAGTGGGTAGATGAGTTTCAAACTCGTAAGATATGTTGTTCTGATTTCATTGATCTTGAGTTCTTAGAAGCTTTGAATCTGCCATGCATTGCTCTCCTCAAACAATCATCTGCCTGGACCCTTCTCAACCTTGAAACTGTCTATTATTCCCAACATACCCGCCTGTTCTACATAAACCTAAAAGCCAAACACAATGCTGATGGTTGGTCTTTGGAATCAGTCGTCAAGGGAGTTAGAATCACTTTCAACTCCATTGACTTCACTGATTTCCTTGGCCTACCTAGACCTTGTCCACCCTCTCTTGAAAACCCCAGAAAAGAACAGTGCATTGCTCTTGCCCGATCTAAATATCTCCTACCCGAAGCATCCAATGGCACCTCAAAACAGCTTACCCACTCATCCCTTACCCTTGAGGCAAAAATTATTTTCAACATCATTGTGCGTTGCCTCTTACCCCGTTTAAACTCTGGCTCCCTCCTAACCGATAATGCCATGATCCTTTTATACCGCATCTTGAACGGCCTTGATCTTGATCTGGCCAATACCATTTTAGGATCCATGGCTCACACTCAAAAAGCCAGAAAATGAACTCCCCTCCCCTTTGCCACTCTCTTAACCCATATCTTCAAAGCTTCTGGAATTGATTTCAAAAATGAAGAACAACAGCGTCATATGGGTAAGTTCGACTCCAAGAGCTTTGAGAAGATAGGCATCACTCGGTCCCTCCCAAGGGACTTGGAGTCTTGCCTCTCCCTCAAAAGCTCTTCCCATTGCCTCAACCATTGATGAACGCATGGACAATCTGGAGTTGGGCTTGGAGGAAGTTTGCCTGAATATCAAGGAGCTGCACAAGGAGTTTATGACGGAGATGAGCGGGGTGTCTAAGCTGTTGCAAGGTCTAAGGTCGCTGCTCACGGATGATGCTTCGGACGATGAAGCTTAACCCTACCCTACCCTACCCTAACCCTGAATCTGAAACATTGCTGGTTTTTTTTTTTGGAAACTGTTTCAAAACTTTTGGTGACTGTTTTACCTCCTCCCTTTGTTGAAAGACAAAAAGGGGGAGATGATCTGTGGTGTTAGACTTTTTTTTTTTAAAATGCTGCGATTCAAAGGTCTTGGAAGACCTTGTTTTGTTTTTGGTTGGATATTTCATGCTTTAAAATTATGATCCAACATTCGTCTATCCCATGCAGGTACATAGTCCGATTTTGCTTATGTTATATCTGCTTGACTAAGTTGCAGGGATGCACAGGTTTTGTCTTTCATCAAGTGGTAGATTGATAACTCCACTCCCTTGATGAAAATCGGTATTAGTTTCAAAGGCTTTGACAGACAGTTTGTATCAAAGGTCTTGAGGCTACAGCTGTGTTGATGAAACACAAAACCTGTTCTCTATGATATTATGATCGAATATTATTATATGCTATTATATGCTTCCAGATATTATTTTATATATACTAACATTTCAGGAAGCTTTTTCAAATTATATCTTCTTCCTTGTGCCTGAAATCGAGAAGTTTCAAATTGGAAGATCATGGCTTCCGAGTTTCCACAAATAGAAGATCATGGAGATCTCTTCCCAAGCCACAATCGGTTCTAGACGTTGAAGAAGATTCTTCCTTGTTGGAGGCGCCGATTTGATCTTTATAAATGAAAAGGAAGAAGAGAAGACAGCAACACATTCATTGAACACGAGCTCTCATTTACACTCAAGCCTACAAGTGAAAATTGTCTTCTTCGTGTGCTCTTTGCTTGTTCTTAAGAGTCTGTTATTTTGTTTCAAAGCATTTGTGAGTTACAGTGAGCTTATAGGATATATTTTGAGTGAGTGTTATACTCAAGAGTTTGTAACTCAGGAAGTAGACACTAGGCGATTGATTCACTAAGTGTAAGAGGATTGTACTAGATAGCTGAGAGAGGTGGGGCTCTTCTAGATTAGTCTAGGACTCCAAGGGAACGTGAGTTGACTAGATTGCAATTGTATAGGAGAGAGGCTTCTCGGTGAGCTATTAGGATCCTAAGTCTTGTGAATCAATAAAAGTCGGTTGAATCCTAGGGTTGTGGAAGAACCCTAGGCGGGGACGTAGGCCAAGTTCGTGTCGAACCTCGTAAAGAATTCATTGCGTCTTTTACTTACTGCTTTACCTTATTTCCGCACTTGGTTCGAATTGTTTAACTTTGTGATTCAGGTTTGCCAGAAGAAGTATTACGTCTAATCTCAAAGGGTTTTGCAATAGCTTCAAAAGTCTTGAGATTATCTGTAAAACACCGGCATACTCTATTCAACCCCCCTTCTAGAATATTTCTATATTACTTTGTTTTACTTTATTGAACCTTTATCCCCCTCTCCTTCCTTTCCTACTACTTCCCTCCCTTTGCCTGACCTCAGATCTAGCGCCCGGAGAAGACGCTTGAAAATTTAAGGGAGATATAGGCCGCCAATGGAGCCGCCGCCAAGGGACTCCTCCCACTCAACTTCATCCCCGCTGCCTCCCTCCCTTTGACATAAATTTAGCGGCCGCCCTGGAAATTCAGGGGATACACTGTGGTATTGCGATTTCACCTGATAATCTTAAATTTTTATATTAGTTGGTGGCATGCCCAATATTTTTTTATGGTTAAATGGTGTGATTTCAAAAGTGAACCCTAATTATTTAATTTAATTAGGAAACTATTTTTAAAACGTTTCGGCTATATACACCGCAAATCCACACATTGTTAAGGACGTGCAGATGAGTTTGTAGCCACCCGAGCCCGGACGTGCAATTTTGCACCACTACTAGAAACAAAGCCATTTCCAACGTAAGTATTCCAACAATTATATTTATTGGAAAATATTCCAACGATAAAAAGTATTGGAAATGAAGTTTCAACTATTATAGTTGTTGGAAATAATTTTACATAATTTTCCAACACTAAAAATTATTGGAAAAAAATTTTCGACAATTGAATATGTTGGAAACTGATTCTAATATTTTCAACTGGTTAAAAATTTATTGGAATCCATATTTTAAGAAAAAATAAGAAAAAGAAAAAAATTATATTGAGAAAATCTTTACAGTTATTGTACGGTTTTTATAAAGAGATTTTAATAATAATCATTTATTTATTCTTCAAAACCAAGAAATTATTATCTTACAGTTGAGAAATAATTTGATTAGAGGAAAAAAAAAGATATGTGATAGAGAAAATTGAATTTAAATAGAGAGATTGTATCTCACAAAGTGTATGCAAACGAGAAACTCATGCTTGAACACAAGGTGTTGGATGTAAGGCGTGATGAGAGGGTTTCTCGACCAAATAAATTTATAGTCAAGACCCCCGCTATAGTATAGGGAGTCAAGTTCGTCCTCAGGAGAGAACTTAGCGGTTCTAGGTTTAGTGTGTTTTGGGGTTCAGGGATAGCGGGAAAAGGTGGGGAGGTTGCTGTCGATGTCGACTAAGACTTGGTCGATGTCGAGGGAATGATAGAAGAAGAGGTGGTCGGTGTCGGGTAACTTTGCAGGATAAAAATAATGAAATAAAATAAATAAAGATGCAAACTTCCAAGGTTAGGGAACACCACAACAATAAAAATATGCGCAGATCATAAATCACATAAAGATCCATGCTTTATACCAAAGAATCGACGTTCGCAAATTCCAACAATTTAGGTGATAGAGGCTCTCGCATAAAAACCTAATTTGTTTCTACCTTTTCTTAATTAGGATTAGTCGGCTCTCATAAATAAACCCTAATTACTATCCAATTCATAATAAGATCACTTTCGCTTCAATATTATGAATAAGGAATTTCCTCAACTCTCGCAAAGGATTAAGCACATTGGTAGATGATGATAAAGACATATAAATTCATGGATTTATAAATCAAACACACATATCTACGTTGGGATCACCCCAACCCTAGAAGAAGGAAATTAGAAACAAAACATAATAAAAGAAATTAACTTTAACATAAAATAAACTAAAACTTACAACCGTTCGTCTCCTTCCTTCTCCTCCTTGCGCATCCTCTCTCTCTCTCTCTCTCTCTCTCTCTCTCTCTCTCTCTCTCTCTCTCTCTCTCTCCTCCTCCTCCTCCTTGCGTCCTAAGACGACTTGACTTGAATTGAATGAAAATCAGCCCCCTAATGCTTTATTTATAGCCTTCATTCCAAGCTAATCTAGGAAAGAAAACTATATCTATATCTAATTCTATCTATCTTTTATCTAAAGATTAAATAATGGAAATAAATAATTAAATCAACTAGGACTATATCTAATGTCGATAAATATCTTCTCCAACTTGATAGCTCTTGATAGATGTGGATAGAATTTGGTCTCGAAAATATCACCATTGGCTTCGGGATAGAACCTTAACAAGATACTCGGACTGCTCGGCGTCGGCTCCCGGGATTTACTCGATATCGACTAGGACTCCTCGATATCGACTAGCGCTTTCTCGTCTTCCGCTCAGCAACTCGATTCCGGCCTCCAGAATGCATGTCGACTTGGGTTTTACTCGATATCGAGTAGATTTCCTCGATATCGAGTAACATGTTCGGCTTCTCAGTGCTCAGCTTCGTCGATCTCGGCTCTGAACATGGAAATCTACTTGGGTCCTTACTCCATATCGACCAAATCTTGTCGATATCGACTAACCTGCTCCAGCTCCCCAGCTTCACTTGTCGATTTCTGGGTTCTCTACTCGATCTGGGCTTTGGTCGATATCGAGTAAAGGTTCTCGATATCGAGTAGATCTCTCAGCCTTCTGCTCTGTTCTTGAAACGCACTTTGCTGAGTCCTCGTTTGTCGGATTGACGCATATGACCATGCGTTGGAAAGCTCTTTTCGAGGGCTACAACTCTCATGAAGACATCAAAACTTGATTCAGAATGATGAATACCGAAAAATGGCATTTTCTCCAGCTGCACCATTCTTAGCTTCTCCATGAGTTTCCTTTAAGCTCCAAAGTGCGTCCAATTTCTACGAAATATAACAAAAACTTGTGTAGACCTCCATATATTGCAAATAAACATAAACTACACAAATTATGTATTATTCTAACCCAAATGCATGAAATGCATGCAGAAATCGATATAAAAGTAACTGTAAAACATGACGAATTAGGCTCACAACAAACACCCCACACTTAAGCTTGCTTGTCCTCAAGCAATACTTTTATTTGTCATTCAGGGGAAGGAATCAAAACTCTCAACATATTAAATTCATTCTCATATGTCCCTGCAATAAATTACCATCATCGAAAAGGTACTAGTGTCACAGATCTATGCATGTGCAATTAAAAACTACGTCTACTCATAAAAGGAGGGTTAAGCAAAACATTCATTCGTGACAAAGGATTAATAATCAAGAGGACTTAAATTTAAGCTCAAATAAGGAGTAGATTGGTAAAAGGCTAAAGGGTGGGCATTTTTTTTGGCAATGTGGTGCTAATAATCCGGGGAAATGGAGTATTTTCCAAACTGAATTTCCACATTCCTTCTCCATAAGATTCATCACCTTTCATAATGTTTTTTTCAATAATAATGCTTTTACCTCTCTAACCTTCTTAGCACTGCCTTCTCGCGAGTCGCAAACATGGGTGTCATGAATGACCCCGGATACTTAGTGCTTTGGACTCCTCACATATGTCCCATCTCACTGAACTATTATCTCAGCGAGGAGGGTCGATCTACCTATATCTCCTGAGGTGATCGGATTTTCTTTCACTCATTAAATTTTCCATATATTTTCAAACAATTTCCCGCCAAACTCCAATAATGATAACAACAACAACACAAACACCATATAACATCTCCATAATGTAACATCATTCTCAACATAATCCCCGGATAGGAAATAAGGTAAAGAATGGCAATATTTAGAACATGTGGAGCAATATGAAAATAAGGCATAATATGGCTTTTGTGTAATGCATATAAGCATAGGTAAGGCTTAGGATTATAACAATATGAGCATTATATGGAAATATAAAGTCCTCCATCCTCTTATCATGCAACATGTCAAAAGCAACATCAAATTTTACCTCCTTTCATGGTTTTTTTAAGAAAATATGCATTTCATTGTGACTTCCCTTTACTAGCCAATTTCATGCTATATCTCTAATGAATCTAATTTTGCATCGTCGAGTTCAATATAAAGCTTCCATGACATTAATCAAAATTTTTCAATGGGGGTCATTTTTCAAAATTTTGGAAAACATGCATATAAGCCCATAAATCAATAATGAATTACAAAATAGCCATGTATAAGCAATTCAAGAAATAAACCTTAAAAATGCACACATAATGTTAAATAAAACCAAATATGCATAAAGTAAGCCCTTCCCCCACCCCATACTTAAACATTACAGTGTCCTTACTGTATAAAAACAAGGGTAAAGAAAGAAACTCACAAGACAAGTGTGCAAGGCTTCAAAATGTCGAGTTCTAATGCCTGGACCTGGTCCAATCTGGCTTGCTTCTATCCCCATGGACCTGAAAAAATATAGAAGACATATACCCACAATAGAAAAACTAAAAGTTCAAAACCAAAAACAAACAAAAGCAACAATGTCCCAAAAGTCCCAAAATAAATGTCTATTTACAAGCTCTAGATTTTATAGTCGCTAGGCCGACTTTCTTCATTAAGCATTAGCCTGGCTCATCTTTATCCGGAGGTATAGGTGGATCTGGAGGTTCCTCTGGTGGTGGGAAGCGTGGAATGTCATCCGGGGGCATCATGTGGAGAAGCTTAAACCTCCCCGAGTGAACGCTCCATGGCTTCACCCATTCATCTTCCTGGGCTCCAGCTGGCATGCATAAAGGAAGATATAAAGAAAATATACATACCTCATCATCATACCTCTTCCGCTTTATTGGTTGATTTGTTTGCACATCTCCACCACAGCAAAACGGTGGAGTGGGAAGAGATATTTCCACCTCATCTTGTGGAGTTTCATGCCACTTTGCTAGGACCCCATACTTGAATATGAATATCGGTTGCTCAAAATCATCGGGGATAGCCTTCACTTTGTAAGGTAAAAGCGATCTTGGAATGCCCTGGGCAACAATGTCCAACTTCTTCTCTTCTAGTGCTTCTTCTTCTTGGGATCCTTCATATGATTCATCAACAATAGGTAGCAAAGTAGGAATGAAATTCGAGGAAGGACATACCTGGTTGACGACATCGAGTGGGTCAATTGGCTCGTCGAGAGGAGGGCATGGTCCTTTAGACTGAATGGAAGCCTCAAGCCTTCGGATTTCGTCTTCCAACCGAGCTATTTCCTTTAATCGTGACTCCTCCACTGCGATCCTATTTCTCCGTCTCAAATCTTGATACCATTCTTCCCATGCAGGATTCCCTTCGACAAAGTCTTCCATCTTTGTACCTAAGCTTTGAAATCACAATCAAGAACACAAATTACTGGCAAAAGCTTGGCACCCAGTTGGTACCGGTGAGGTAGGTGGTAGTAGGGTATGTGATAGGTTAAGAAAAAGGGATGGGCTTTTCTGAACCTTAAACACAATTAAACTAGGCGCGATTGATATCTCCCCGGCAACGGCGCCAATTTGACGAGAGGGTTTCTCGACCAAATAAATTTATAGTCAAGACCCCCGCTATAGTATAGGGGAGTCAGGTTCGTCCTCAGGAGAGAAGTTAGCGGTTCTAGGTTTAGTGTGTTTTGGGGTTCAGGGATAGCGGGAAAAGGTGGGGAGGTTGCTGTCGATGTCGACTAAGACTTGGTCGATGTCGAGGGAATGATAGAAGAAGAGGTGGTCGGTGTCGGGTAACTTTGCAGGATAAAAATAATGAAATAAAATAAATAAAGATGCAAACTTCCAAGGTTAGGGATCACCACAACAATAAAAATATGCGCAGATCATAAATCACATAAAGATGCATGCTTTATACCAAATAATCGACGTTCGCAAATTCCAACAATTTAGGTGATAGAGGCTCTCGCATAAAAACCTAATTTGTTTCTACCTTTTCTTAATTAGGATTAGTCGGCTCTCATAAATAAACCCTGATTACTATCCAATTCATAATAAGATCACTTTCGCTTCAATATTATGAATAAGGAATTTCCTCAACTCTCGCAAAGGATTAAGCACATTGGTAGATGATGATAAAGACATATAAATTCATGGATTTATAAATCAAACACACATATCTATGTTGGGATCACCCCAACCCTAGAAGAAGGAAATTAGATACAAAACATAATAAAAGAAATTAACTTTAACATAAAATAAACTAAAATTTACAACAGTTCGTCTCCTTCCTTCTCCTCCTTGCGCCTCCTCTCTCTCTCTCTCTCTCTCTCCTCCTCCTCCTCCTCCTCCTCCTCCTCCTCCTCCTCCTCCTCCTCCTCCTCCTCCTCCTCCTCCTCCTCCTCCTCCTCCTCCTCCTCCTCCTCCTCCTCCTCCTCCTCCTCCTCCTCCTCCTCCTCCTCCTCCTCCTCCTCCTCCTCCTCCTTGCGTCCTAAGACGACTTGACTTGAATTGAATGAAAATTGACTTGAATTGAATGAAAATCAGCCCCCTAATGCTTTATTTATAGCCTTCATTCCAAGCTAATCTAGGAAAGAAAACTATATCTATATCTAATTCTATCTATCTTTTATCTAAAGATTAAATAATGGAAATAAATAATTAAATCAACTAGGACTATATCTAATGTCGATAAATATCTTCTCCAACTTGATAGCTCTTGATAGATGTGGATAGAATTTGGTCTCGAAAATATCACCATTGGCTTCGGGATAGAACCTTAACAAGATACTCGGACTGCTCGGCGTCGGCTCCCGGAATTTACTCGATATCGACTAGGACTCCTCGATATCGACTAGCGCTTTCTCGTCTTCCGCTCAGCAACTCGATTCCGGCCTCCAGAACGCATGTCGACTTGGGTTTTACTCGATATCGAGTAGATTTCCTCGATATCGAGTAACATGTTCGGCTTCTCAGTGCTCAGCTTCGTCGATCTCGGCTCTGAACATGGAAATCGACTTGGGTCCTTACTCGATATCGACCAAATCTTGTCGATATCGACTAACCTGCTCCAGCTCCCCAGCTTCACTTGTCGATTTCTGGGTTCTCTACTCGATCTGGGCTTTGGTCGATATCGAGTAAAGGTTCTCGATATCGAGTAGATCTCTCAGCCTTCTGCTCTGTTCTTGAAACGCACTTTGCCGAGTCCTCGTTTGTCGGATTGACGCATATGACCATGCGTTGGAAAGCTCTTTTCGAGGGCTACAACTCTCATGAAGACATCAAAACTTGATTCAGAATGATGAATACCGAAAAATGGCATTTTCTCCAGCTGCACCATTCTTAGCTTCTCCATGAGTTTCCTTTAAGCTCCAAAGTGCGTCCAATTTCTGCGAAATATAACAAAAACTTGTGTAGACCTCCATATATTGCAAATAAACATAAACTACACAAATTATGTATTATTCTAACCCAAATGCATGAAATGCATGCAGAAATCGATATAAAAGTAACTGTAAAACATGACGAATTAGGCTCACAACAAGGCGGTACAAGGAAGCCATGGATATATATAGCACTCTGAATATATTATATTGTGCATTTCTTATCCATTTTATTCATTTCTTTGAGATATTTTGTAATATTTAGAACATCATAATTTTGTGATATATGAGTCGATTTTCATATGCTGGATAAATGAAGTTTATATTTATGATTTTTTTCATTATTTATTTATTTCATTATTTATTATAATTTAAGGTATGGTGAAAAATTTGAATAATCATCGTAAGTTCCAACAATAACCATGAATTCCAACGGTTTGAATATTTGGAATTTCCAACACTACATTTGTTGGAATCTCCTAATGCATCTACCGGTGCAGCAGGTTAGATAATATTTTTACTTTAAATGATTTATGTGTTCTAACAGTTTTATTTGTTGGTGATTTCCAACCCATAGACCAGGTTGGAAATTCCAACACAAACTAAACTAAAGGTTGGAATTCAAACTAAACTAAAGGTTGGAATGAATTCCAACGCCCTTTTTTCCAACCTAGTGCCTCCTTGTTGGAAATTCCAATAATTCGTAAAAATAGGTTGGAACTTCCATCCTAAATCACCGTTGATAATTCATGTGTTTCTAGTAGTATTTGCACGTCGTTAAGGACGTGCAATACTTGCACGTCGTTAAGGACGTGCAAACCCTAGTTTGCTAGTCGACGTGCATAGTGCCACACTTGCACGTTATTAACGACGTGCATGCACGTCAATAAGGACGTGTAAATCCTTAATCACAATTTGCAGTGTATCTATCAACACCCTTTTAAAAACAAGACTAAAACGAGTCAATTAACATTTGTGTTTGTATGTACCCCTCAACTGTCTCTGTCTCTGTCTCAACTCACTTGACACTCACGCGTCACGCGAGAGGAGAGAAATATGGGGGAGAGAGCTTGGACTTGGGGTTGAACAATTTAAAAATCCAAAAACAAGAGAGAACGGCAGAACGCCGAAGCAAAGCCACTCATTTCGGAGCCAAAAACAAAAACAAACTTGTTATAAATTGGCGAGACTTTCACCCCCAAAATCATCACACCTTTCCTTTGTCATTGGAAGGGATTTTTTCATTCCCTTCCGATTTCCGACTCTTCACCCCCTTCCCCTTCACCCCCCTCTCTCAATTTCTAATCTTCAAATTAAATGTGAGAGAGGTCCTTCCAATCTTTCATCTTCCCACCCATCAATTCAACCCTTTTCATCCATCAATATCCATTTTCTTTTTTCAGGGTTCACGCAGATTTGTGGAAGGACAACTTCTTCCTCTTTTTTCTTTTCTTTTTTTTCCTTTTTTTTATTCTCTCTGCCCTTTTGTTGGTAATTACCTTTTTCTTCTGGTAAAATTGTATTCATGCCTTCATTCATCTGTCATGTTTTATATCGTTGGTTTTGTTTGGCATCTTCTGTTTATTTTATTTCATTTCATTGTATATGTGGTGGAATTGGATATGGCATTTCCCACAAAATGAACGCTTTTAGTTTGAATTAGTGTCGAATTTGTCATGCCAATCTTTGAATAACCATTTCTTGTTTTCACATTTCTGCAATTGAGTTTTTTTTTTTTTTGGTAATTTTTGGATCTTTGATTATTGGAGGCTTGTTTATCTGGCCATCCAAAATTTTATTGGCATTTTACCATTTTTTATGCATAACTGGGAAAAAAAAGTGCAGTTTTAACTTTTCAGCAATGGAATTAGCTCATGAAGCACTACTTTATTTATGTTTCCTACTTAGCTCTTGCATTTCATCCCCAATTTCATAATTCTCGATTTCTGTTAAATTGTTGTTCCTTATTGAATGTAAACTAACAACTTATTGGTGAAAAAACATTACATTCGGCATGAAAATCTTTCTTGAATCGGAAGCAATGAATAAACCATATGACATGCTTACACTGATATATTATACTGTATAACTTTTCATGGTGTGTTTGCCCCACTTCCTTCACACCATGTGGTAGGGATTTATGGACCATCCCATGATTTTTCAAAATTGATGAATTAGGTAGTCTTGGACCCAACATCATGTGGACCATTATGGATTTTTGTATGACACGTTAAAGCTACTTTAGTTGATTGGTTCTAGGAGATCTTGTATCTTCATTACTGTTTTATGTATGGAGAGATTTGTATTTACGGAACCCATGCCTTCATAACTGCTCTATGGCAGTTTGGATGAATATTCCTTTGGTTTCAGTTGGATCTATTACTTCTAGTTCGGTTGTCATGATAGTTTATAATTAAGAACATCCAGAAACATGAGTTAATTTTATTTATATATATATATTGCAGGTGGTAAATAAATAAACTTCCTAGGATGAATTATAAAGAGGGGAAGCCATGTGATCAGCCAGAGAAAGGCATAAGGATCATTCCCAAATGTTTGATGGTCGTATTGTTGTGCGGCTGCTCGTTCTATTTGGGCATGGTCATATGCTCTCAAAAAACTTTATTTCAGGTTAAGGATTTGAGCAAAATAATCGAGTCAGGAGAGTCCGTTAAAATCAAAGTTGTTTCTTTCCCTGAATGTGACATTGCGTATCAAGATTACACGCCCTGCACTGACCCTAAGGTATGCATGTCGATTTATATACTTCATCTTGTTGATTATCGAGTCAGGAGAGTCAATTTGATTATTTTTGTGGCTTCTTGTTTTCCTTAGAGGTGGAGAAAGTATGGCTATCGCCGGCTTACGTTTATGGAACGACACTGCCCCCCGCCCTTTGAGAGGAAAGAGTGCTTGGTTCCTCCACCAAATGGTTACAAAGCTCCCATTAAGTGGCCTAAAAGCAAGGATGAGGTTTGGTACCGGTAAGTACGCCATTTGTTGCTGCATTGATAGATTTTTGTGATGTATCCTTTCATGAGGATTCGGTCTCAGGAATGTGCCGTATGACTGGATAAACAAAGAGAAATCGAATCAGCACTGGCTCAGAAAAGAAGGGGACAAGTTTATCTTCCCTGGTGGAGGTACCATGTTTCCAAATGGAGTTAGGGAGTATGTTGATCACATGCAAAGTTTGATTCCTCAAATGAAAAATGGCACTGTCCGAACCGCCATTGATACTGGATGTGGAGTGAGTTTACCTATTTATGGCTCTTGGTTCAAGTAATTAATGATACCATGGCATAGATGAATTGTTTTATAAGCTCCAACCTTGAATAACAGGATTAATTATCTCATAAAATGATCATAATTGTAGGTGGCAAGTTGGGGAGGTGATCTATTAGAGCGTGGAATTTTGACAGTATCTCTGGCACCAAGGGATAACCATGAAGCACAAGTTCAATTCTCTCTTGAACGCGGTATCCCTGCGATCCTTGGCATTCTTTCTACA
This sequence comes from Persicaria maculosa, assembly GCA_963922045.1. NCBI lineage: Eukaryota > Viridiplantae > Streptophyta > Magnoliopsida > Caryophyllales > Polygonaceae > Persicaria > Persicaria maculosa. The sequence goes on from OY998254.1 coordinate 53,090,414, forward strand.
CAGCGGCTTCCTTTCCCGTCCAGCTCCTTCGATCTGGCTCATTGCTCTAGATGCCTCATTCCTTGGACTGAGTTTGGTATGTATATCTTTCATTACTGACTCAGTTTCCCTTTCCATATTCAGGTATATATATAGAAAAACACCATCCCCAAACAGAACGTTGTTTTATCATTAATGTCGCTTGTTTTCGTTTGTGTTTAGATGTATTGAGAGGGAGGAACGCCTTGAAATGCTGCTTTATCATTAACCTTGAAACATTTTCCATTTTAGGTGGAATCTATCTTATGGAGATTCATCGTATTCTTCGGCCTGGAGGGTTTTGGGTTCTTTCTGGACCGCCGATCAATTATGAGAACAGATGGCAGGGCTGGAACACCACCATGGAGGAGCAGAGGGCAAACTACGATAAGCTTCAGGAGCTGCTAACTTCTTTGTGCTTCAAACTATACAGCAAGAAGAATGACATAGCCGTGTGGCAGAAGACATCGAGTACTGATAGCTGCTACAAGCAGCTTAGTAGTGCAGATGCCTACCCATCCAAATGCGACGATTCTATTGAGTCGGATTCCGCATGGTACACACCTCTTCGATCATGTGCCATAGTTCCAAGCCCCAAGTTTAAGAGTATTGGCCTCGAATCCAGGCCGAAGTGGCCCCAGCGGCTGAACATTGCACCAGAGCGTGTCTCAGATGTTGCTGGTGGTAGTGGTGGCGCTTTCAAACGTGATCAACGAGAGTGGAAGAAGCGGGTGAGGCACTATAGGAGGCTACTTCCTGCTCTTGGCAGTGACCAGATACGTAATGTTATGGACATGAACACCGGGTATGGAGGCTTCGCTGCAGCATTGACAAACAAACCTTTATGGGTCATGAATGTCGTTTCTTCCCACGCTGCCAATACATTGCCTGTGATTTATGATCGAGGACTTATTGGAACCTATCACGACTGGTGATTTGCACTTATCTAAAGCACCTTATGTTGTTGGCTTCTCTTTGTGTCTGTTGGGTTCTGGTTGATTGCTGGGTTTCATGATATGCAGGTGCGAGGCATTTTCAACGTATCCAAGAACTTATGATCTTCTTCATGTTGATGGTCTCTTCACTGCTGAAAGTCACAGGTATAAATGATTTGGCTTCATGCTTCACACATTTCTTATATTGTATCTTCTTTGCATGGTTCCTGATCCTCTTGTTCTATAGATGCGACATGAAATACATCCTCTTGGAGATGGACCGAATCCTTCGTCCAAGAGGCTATGTGGTCGTACGAGAATCCAGTTACTTTGTGGACGCGATTTCCACCATTGCGAAGGGGATGAGATGGGGCTGCAGAAAGGAGGATGCAGAATCTGCAGTTGAGAATGAAAGGATACTCATCTGTCAGAAGAAACTCTGGTATGCGCAAAAGAGTTCAGCATGATCACTACGTGGCTTCTGAGGCATATTTATGGAAGAAATTGTTGGGATTTCAAGAAAGATACGCGAAGAAAGATAGGTCTGTGGGGCACTCTGTCGAAGACGAGAGGCTTCATACAGAATATGGAAGATTCCTCAGTGACGATAAATTCAATCTGTAAACATATGGTTAATGAATGTAGTATGGTGTAGAAGTAGCTACTGCGATTCTTATGTGATAGGGTTACGTTCTATTCCATTTTTACTTGTTCTGTAATTTACTTAGAGCCATCTAGACTTTGTAGTTGATTGAGGCAATGAAGTAAAAATGTGAAATGGGCGTCGAGAGATCTTTTACGTTTTTTTTTTAATTACGAGCTATCTTGCGAATCAGGTTTGTGACTAGCTGAACATCATGATGTTCGTTTTTCGCTTAATCACTTTGATAAAACGGAAATTTCGCCAGGTACCCCTGGGGTATTGTAAATTTCGCCGGGTATACAACTTTTTTACAAAATTCGCGTGGTACCCCTGAGGTTTTAACCCATTTCGCCTCGTGCCCTTCTCGGTTAACTTTAACTTTTTTGTGTAATTTCCGTTAGTTTGCTCAAAAAAGAAAAAGAAAAAGAAAAGAAAGAAAGAAAGACGCGAGGAGAGCGAAGCCAGAAACGCGAGGACAGAGACGCGAGGAGAGAGACGCGAGGAGAGCGACGCGAACCCTCGCTCGGACCTGGTGGCTGCGCTCGGACTCGGACCTGGTGGCTGCGCTGCGCCCTCGCTCGGACCTGGTGGCTGCTGCTGCGCTAGGGCTCGGACCTGGTGGCTGCGCTCGGACTCGGACCTGGTGGCTGCGCTGCGCCCTCGCTCAGACCTGGTGGCTGCTGCTGCGCTAGGGTTCGGACCTGGTGGCCACACTTCTGCAAGGGCGGGTTCGGACCTGGTGGCTGCACCTGTTGCTGCGCCCCCGACGAGGAAGGTAAGACTTTTGCTGTCTTTTGTTGAAATCGAAATCTAAATTTGTTTCTGTTGAAATCGAAATCGAAATTGCTGTTGAAATCGATACCTGTTGCTACGCTAGGTTTGAAATTGTTTGTGTTTAAATTTGCTGCACCTGTTGCTGCGCTAGGGTTGAATCTGTTGAAATTTGTTTCTGTTGAAATCGATAGATATCGAAATCGCTAGGGTTTGCTGCACCTGTTGCTGCGCTAGGGTTTCCATGGATGGAGTTATGCTGCGCTAGGGTTGAATTTGGGGTTTTTGGTGATGTCAATTTAGGGTTTTTGTAGAGGTTCATTCATTTGAAAACAGTTGGTGGATATGTTGGTGGATCTGCTATGAAATAATGTTAAATCTGCTATGAAAATAGTAGCTGTTGGTGGATCTGTTGGTGGATTTCATATTGTTGTTAAATCTGCACAAATTTGTTCATCGATGAGTGCACAAATTTGTTGTTAAATCTGCTATGAAAACAGTAGCTATTGCTGAATTTGAGATCATTATGCAGGATGAGTGCACAATCGTCCACAACTTGGGGAAGAATTGAAAAGAAATTCATGCGGCTTCGTTGCCGCCACGAGGTGCCTGCTGTAGTTTTAACGATAACTGACACGAATAAGGAGTCATATCTAAAACGCTTTCATCGATGTCTGTTTTGGATGGTATGTTCTAGTCACTTGTGTCAATTTAGAGTTGCTCCCGTTAGATGCATATACTTTGATATTTGATTGCCAATGGGTTTGTGTGTTCACTGAATATAGGGGAAATATGATTGCGTTTTTTTTTCAATGGTGTGAGAACGACGCACCTACTATGAAATCTAATCCAACATTGCAGAATAGTACATTTGAAGATTACAAATCAAAAGTGGACTCTCTTGAAATTAGCCTTGCGGATTCAAAAGAGAAGAGAAAGTTCTTAAAATTGAAGGTGAATTCACTCGAAGTTGAGAATGCTTCTTTGAAGACAGAGAATTCAATCCTGAAGTCGGACAAATATTCGAATGTTGCAAGGGATCATTTCTCCACAAGACTTGTCCTTTATTCTTGGGGTGTTGTTGTTGTTGTGGCCTTAGCTTACGTTGTGTCGTTGATGTTCTAGCATTTGTCGAATTATGTAAAAGGGCAGGTTTATCTAACTGTCTAATTAACAAATGTCAAATTTTGGTTTTTGTTAAATGGGTTTTAGTTTATGTGAGGTTTGTTTCTGAATTGTTATCTTAAATGTAAGATTGAGTAGTTTATGTGAGGTCTTCTTCCTAATTTCCTGCTCCTTGGGTCTATGTTGTCATGAAAGTATGGCTTACAACCTATTGAATGTATGGTCTTGGTTTTCCTTGTTGGAATTGAACTTTATGGATTTAAAAGAATTGAATGAATTACTTTTATTGCCAACTTAACCTGTGAATATGATTTGTTAATGAGTCATCGGTTAAGATGCAATTGATTTCATCCCCACTTTCATCCCCATTTTCTGGTAGTATATAGTGCATATACAGAATATGTTGCATAACCAAATTAAGACTAAATTAAGGCAAAATGATAAAAATCCTGACAGCATGTCGACAAGGAATCAAAAGGTAAGCTAAAGACTTCAAAAGATTCCTAAATAACAATTCTTCAAAAGCCAAGCTAAAGGTTTTGACAGTAACATCATCCTTCAAAAGATTCCTAAATAACAATTCTTCAAAAGCAAAGCTAAAGACAATTCTTCAAAACACTTCTTCAAAAGGTAGCAATCATTCTCCTACTGAGTCCCAGCTGTCCACGGGGCCGAGGACATAACCTCGCCGAGAGACTGTACTTGTTCAACATTGTTTGTCTCCTTCGATTTTTTTGACCGTGATCGTCGTTCAACTCGGATGCCTTGTTCCGCTCTCACCTGTCGTGCAGTTGGGCCCCCTTTGCACGTCTTGACATTATGCCCATATGCCTGTGACAATCAAATGGCGTAATCGTTACAAACAAATGACAAGATGCATGTGAGGAAAACTTCTCAAACAGTACGAGGAACAAGACCTGGCATCGTCCACATCTCACTACGCGAGATCTCTTTCCTGCAGGAGCTTCTCCCTCTGCTCGCTTTCTTGCTTTCGCCGGTCGTCCGACTCCCCTTTTCATGGTTGGTGGGTCTATTCTTGGAAGATCAAATGAAGGCCATTGCTCTTCATCCGGGACCGCCCTGCAATGAAATGGATTTCAGAGGTGGCTACCAAATATTTCTTTACATTCCTATACTATTTATTGAAATTAGATTACCTATAGTTAACAGAATATGTTTTCTTATACAACCGTGTGGAATACCACTCGGACACATATTGCTCTGGATGGCCCCTACTCTCGATTATAGCCCTCACAGCATGTCGACAAGGGATTCCTCTGATTTGCCACTCCCCACATCCGCACGTGAATTCCTTTATGTTGACGACCAATGAGGACTTACCTTCCATCACCTCGTACTCAGTGGGTGAGGCCTTGAAAGCCTATGAGTGAAACATGTAGGTGCAATGAACAACCTTGAAAGCCTATGAGTGAAACATGTAGGTGCTATAAAATGTTACCAGCAAAGCCCTTGGCGCCATGACCGCCTTGTCTAGCTTGTCCTTAGCGTGTTTGGTTATGCCATCATCCGGTAAACTCTCTGCAGCTTCTTGCCTTTTGCAATGTCTGGCCATAATAGTGCGTCTAACTCCTACAATAATCCACTATAATGTTACAACCCCCATATGGCATATTAATTACGTAAAACAAATACAAATTGATGGATAGTTGTACCTTCAAGCATGGATAAGACGGGAAGGGCTCTATCAGCACCTAACGTGGAATTAAATGACTCCACGAAGTTACTCGATGTATGAGGTGCATGTAGAGTATTATCATACCTATACCGTGCCCAACACTCCATCTCACCCACATCTTTAAGCCACTTTACAGCTCCCTTCCCAGCCAAAGTTTCCACCCTCTCCATTGCTCTCCTAAATTTATGCTCGGAGAAAGCTTTGCAACACTCCCAAAACACATCCTTCACTGGCAAGCCTGAGAATGCCTTCTTGAAATTAGCTAAGAGGTGTGTGCAACAATAACGATGACCAACTGATGGCCACACTTCTGCAAGGGCGGGTTCGACACCCTGCATTGGGAAACACATGTTAGGCCTTATAGATATGTAAACCAATACAAACAAAACAAAACAAAAAGTGCTTAAGGGGGATGGAGAATCTCACCTTTTGCCTGTCAGATAAAATGCACCAATTGGTCCTCTGAGTATTCTGCAATACCTCCCTTAGTCGATAGAAAAACGAAGACCAAGTGCTCTTACACTCATTCGCATACACACCATAGCAGACAAGACGATACCACCATACTTTCCTTTCAAATGGCATCCGTCAACTCCAATCAATCCTCGACACCCATGAATGGCTCCATCAATCATTGGCTTCATCGATATAAACAAGCTCTTAAATTGCGGTGGCCTTTCGGGGTCATCTCTAGCTTGTGTCCAAACAACATGAGCTCTAGATCCAGGGTTGGAAGACCTCACCACCTCACAATATCCCGGTAAACTCCCATAAGAAGTGTCATGCTTTCCATTAATGATTGCAAGAGCAAGCGATCTGGCTTTGTACAAGGAGGTTGATTTCATATTTATTCCATATTTAGTCATCAACAACCTTTGCATAGTTTCTCTTGAGATTTCATCATCCGCTCTAACATGATCAAGGAGCTTCTTCGCAACCCACTCCGGAGTTGCCATCGAATTGAACTTCGTGAGCTTCAGACAACTATGAGTACCATCCAATGTCTTAATTGCCCATGTTACTCCATCTGTCAGTCTTGATGCGTGAATCCTCCACTTACACTCCGACTGTCCACAAACAGCAGTATACCTACTCTGATCTGCTTTTAGCACCACAACAGAGAAACCCTCCTGAACACAATAATCTTGCAGTACATTCAGCATTGCATCCTTATCCAAAAAAATCATCCAGACTTTCAGTTTAATATTTCCGAAGCTATTATCACCATACAACTCTCCGTTCTCATAAATCCTATCAAAGTAATCTTCGCCATCATCACCAGAATCACAAATGGCATCATTATCAGTCAAGACCAATGAATTATTATCAACCAAGTTCACATCATCAGAAGCCAAAGCAACGTCATGGGATGCATTAGAAACCAAATCAACATCAACCGATGCTTTAGAAGTCAAATCAACATCAAGCGATGCATTAGAAGCCAAATCAGGATCAAGCGATGCACTAGAAGGCAATTCAACACCAATCGATGCATTAGAAGGCAAATCAAAGTTAGCCAATTCAACCTCAACCGATACAAAAGCAGGAATTGCAGAAGCAGGAATTGCAGAATCAAACACATTCTCTTTCGTTCTACTAATCTCACCGGATGTGGGTTCACTACGTGTAGAGTGACTTCGACTTTTTGGTACAAAAGTCCCTCTCCTTCTTGTTGTAGTAGGAGGAACCTTCCTACTATAAGCGGATTGACTACCATGGCTTGACCTTTCCATCGTTTTTTTCGGCTCAACTAAACCCCTTGCCAATTCTAGAGTCTTAGAAGGTGAGTCACTAGATCCTATGGCTAGTTTAATCAATCCCTTCTCACCACATATATTGATCATATTCACAACATCGATGTCACTCTCTAATTGAAAACTTTGGCCATTATGAGCATACCATAATGTTGGATTCTCGGGGAGAAACATGCCTTTTTTTTCTGCCCCCTCTAATAATTCAGTAAACATATCCAATACGCTACACTTATCCGGGTCCTCCACCTCAAATTCAATGTAATTTCGATGAATATAACGCATTTGTATGACTATCTTATTTGCCATCCTACAAGAAAACCCCAATTCATTGTAAGAAATAGGCTAATAGTTGAGAAACCTAAATTACCATCATAAGAAACAAACAATTTATGTTGACAGTAGGTTAATTCCAATTGAGTCAAATGAATGAACCTCTACAAAAACCCTAAATTGAGAAACGAAATTTCGATTTCGATATCTATCGATTTCGATATCTATCGATTTCGAACCTAGCACAGCAACAGGTATCGATTTCAACAGCAATTTCGATTTCGATTTCAACAGAAACAAATTTAGATTTCGATTTCAACAAAAGACAGCAAAAGTCTTACCTTTCTCATCGGGGGCGCAGCAACAGGTGCAGCCACCAGGTCCGAACCCGCCCTTGCAGAAGTGTGGCCACCAGGTCCGAACCCTAGCGTAGCAGCAGCCACCAGGTCCGAGCGAGGGCGCAGCACAGCCACCAGGTCCGAGTCCGAGCGCAGCCACCAGGTCCGAGCCCTAGCGCAGCAGCAGCCACAAGGTCCGAGCGAGGGCGCAGCGCAGCCACCAGGTCCGAGTTCGAGCGCAGCCACCAGGTCCGAGCGAGGGTTCGCGTCGCTCTCCTCGCGTCTCTCTCCTCGCGTCTCTGTCCTCGCGTTTCTGGCTTCGCTCTCCTCGCGTCTTTCTTTCTTTCTTTTCTTTTTCTTTTTCTTTTTTGAGCAAACTAACGGAAATTACACAAAAAAGTTAAAGTTAACCGAGAAGGGCACGAGGCGAAATGGGTTAAAACCTCAGGGGTACCACGCGAATTTTGTAAAAAAGTTGTATACCCGGCGAAATTTGCAATACCCCAGGGGTACCTGGTGAAATTTCCGTTGATAAAAACACGAAAGATAAGAAAAAACAACAAGAGAACACGCGATTTGTTAACGTAATTCGGGTATACCGATTTTTTTCTCAAATTGGTCAAAAAAGCAAAATAAATTTGGAGATTAGCCAAGATCGCAAAGTATTTTGCGATTTAGTCAAAGTGGGGTAAATTCGTTGTTCCAGGGTTTTAAAAAAAATACATATAATAGGTAAGTGGTTGTTTCAAACGACTTACTAATTTTTTATTTTCTAAATGCCATTTTAAATTGAAAAGGAAGGAAAATCAAAAAAAAAATATGGGAACCTTTTTTATTTCATAAGGGCTTTAGACAAAATGTAGAAATGGCTATTGACAAGATAATTTCACCTAAATTATCACATGTCCTTTTCATTTTCCGAACAAATTGCAAAAAAGGCCAAACTCTCTTTTCCTGAATCGAAACCTAAATCTGTCGAACGGATTGTTTTGATGGAAAACAGCCTAAAATCGATGAAATTAATCAAAATATCAATCGATCGACACACGAATCGGTATATTGCTCGCTTTACATGATTATCGAATGGCGATTTTTGGTCTTCGTTCGAAAAAACCGTCGAAGGAAGGGGCTCGACAGATAGGAACGAGGTGCATACATAAGCTCGGTAGGTTTAGACGAGGTAAATAAGTAACCTCGGTGAATAAAAACGAGGTTATGACGGAGCCTTGTCTACTTTTTGTGATGTATATAATGACCCTTTTGAAGATCTTGTCTGGAGCCTCATTGACATACGCCGAGCTGGATAAATAACCTCGGCTTTTGTTGTTGAAGTTAAAGAAGGAGCTCGGCTTCTGTTGTTGAGGTTAATGAGGGAGCTCTTATTCTGTTGCTGAGGTTATAAAATAGCCTCATTGACACGTATTGCATAAATTCATTAAATTATGTAGAGATATATGTGATGGGTCTTGTTATAATGCAAACTCATATGCTTATAAGAATGAGACAGACTAAATGACTAAATTAGTTTAGAAAATGTTGTTTTCCCCACTTCTGATTGTAACTCTCAATGACTAAATCAATATCATAACTTTATCTAAAGAGCAAATTAGTTGTTCTTAATCAAACATGAAACAAATTAATGCATAATTTAATGTTTTAGTTTCTAGTAATTGTTTCAACTGACCACTTCCCACCTATCATCAAAATTAGATTTGACATGTTAAGCTAATTAATGAAGTAAAAAAAATAACATAATTAAAAAAAAATAGAGAGAGAAGAACGGAGAACAAAATCACACTATTAAGCAAGGATCTGCGAAGAACTCAAGGATAAGTTGAGAATCTCCACACTGGGCATGAAGAATTCGTTCCATTGTATGTAAATTATTTCCAATGTAGCTTTAAACTCATTCTTGAATACCTATGTAAATAAGAAAAATGTAATTACTTGGAGTTACCTGTATTGATCTAAATAACAAGCCATTGGTAGTGGCTGTTCTTATGCTATGGAAATCTAATGTATTAGCAATAGAAAAACAACTAGGAATTACATCCATGTTGCATTCACGATGGTTTCATGATCGAACAAAAAATATTGATATATGTCAGCTCGACAAGTAATATTGAAATCTTAAATTACCTCTATTGATGTTACATTCACGACAAATACATCTATTCACTAGTGTTTTGGCCCATGCTACGCACGGGTCTAATTTTTTTTTATATAAATTATATATAAAATAATATTTTTAAGTTATAATTATTAATGATTTATCGCTAGGGAAAAATATATCTGTATAAATATATTGAGATTATTTATGATGAACTTTAACCGCTAAATTGTTATCAAATGTATAGTTTTTCGTTCTTCATACTAATATTTATATTTAACACCACAAACATTATACAATTAACCTTTTTCTTACTTCAATTGATTCTGAAATTTAATTTATCGTCATTGTAATAAAGAAAGATGATGTTTATTCAAACTAATATGATATATTATGATTTCTAATATTAATTTTAAAATGATTAAATTAAATAAATGAGTAATGTTAATCTAAAAATGATATTTCTAAGTTCTAACTGATGAGAAAGCATTTAGTGAATGAATTTATTGGGCAAAAAAATCTCTTTTATAAGTTCATTCTTACAACTTAATATATTGATTTTTTAATATAAAAAATGATGTTTATGCCAATTTATATGATTATTATGATTTCTAATAAAAATAATATGATTATTATGATTTACAATATTAATTTTAAAATGGTTAATCTAAATAGATATATTGTTATTATTTTCAATCTAAAAGTTTTCCTAATTGTTAAGGATATATTTCGTTAATGCATTTAATTTATTGGGCAAAACAAAATCCTCTTTTATAAGCTATATAGATTTATTTATTTATCTATATTATTATTTATTTTTATTAGGGTAAATTCTAGACTTATCATTATGTAAAAAATAATCTTTCTAATTTTTCCTCTTAGATTTATTATTATTTATAAAAAAAACTTTAAATTTTTTTTTCGACTTGTACTAATGGTTGGAGCTTCTTTTTTTTTTTACAGTAGGCAAAAATTAGGTGGATCTTACCGACGCAAGATGCCACCATGATCATCCAAATGGATGACGTTACAAAGATCCCTACAAGTAGGGAGGTTTGAAAACGTACAAATATTCCTAGACTTAGCTATAAAATCAGCTACCTTATTTGTTTCCCTATAGCTGTGTCTGAATTCGATGCTGTCTGGTTGGAGCTTTTAATTGGCTTCTTATTAGAGGGGTATATTATTAATCTTAGATATATTTTTATTGTTGTGAATCTAAATATTTTAAGCTTACTTTATATGTTATATAGATATATAGATATAGTTGTTAAACTTACGGTTGTTTTATGAACAAATAATATTGAAATCTAATATTAGTCAATGAAAGTCGCTATCCCATTGGTTCTACCCCTGCACATATTTAACAACATCTTAGGTTCGATTTCAAATAACCCATGAATTTTTTACTTCAATTTTTTTTTCTTAGGATACAGAAGAAGCTCGACAAACTCTACTGAGCTTATGAAATAGCCTCGATTTTATTTGGTGAGGTGATGTTGTGAGCTCGGCAAAGTTTGATGAGCTTAACGTACACGTCACCTCGTGATAAGGTTGAATTTACCACAACGGCGCCTACAAAAGCCCGGGATGGTTTTAGAGGGAACACTAAATAGATTGGGAGGGAAAATTTAGGGTTTGTCCGCCAATAAATTCTATATAAGACCTCCATAGTGGTACAAAGTAGTCACAACTCCAAAATATGGCGAAAAAACACAAACAACATGTTCGCCACTTGGAACAATTACTGGAAGATAAAACATTAAAATATGCATTAATCTGTTACATGTTTGCTTAAGAACAACTAATTTGCTCTTTAGATAAATTTATAATATTGATTTAGTCATTGAGAGTTACAATCAGAAGTGGGGAAAACAACATTTTCTAAACTAATTTAGTCATTTAGTCTGTCTCATTCTTATAAGCATATGAGTTTGCATTATAACAAGACCCATCACATATACCTCTACATAATTTAATGAATTTATGCAATACGTGTCAATGAGGCTATTTTATAACCTCAACAACAGAATAAGAGCTCCCTCATTAACCTCAACAACAGAAGCCGAGCTCTTTCTTTAACCTCACCAACAGAAGCCGAGGTTATTTATCCAGCTCGACGTATGTCAATAAGGCTCCAAACAAGATCTTCAAAATGGTCATTATATACCTCACAAAAGATAGAAGAGGCTCCGTCACAACCTCATTTTTATTCACCGAGGTTACTTATTCACCTCGTCTAAACCTGCCGAGCTTATGTATGCACCTCGTTCCTATCTGCCGAGCTCCTTCCTTCGACGGTTTTTTTTTAACGAAGACCAAAAATCGCCATTCGATAATCATGTAAAGCGAGCGATATACCAATTCGTGTGTCGATCGATTGATATTTTGATTACTTTCATCGATTTTAGGCTGTTTTCAATCAAAACAATTCGTTCGACAGATTTAGATTTCGATTCGGGAAAAGAGAATTTTGGGCCTTTTTACAATGTGTTCGGAAAAAATGAAAAGCACTTGTGGTAATTTAGGGAAAATTATCTTGTCAATAGTCATTCCGACATCTTGACTCTAGCCTCACTCTTTTTATTTTTTTAACCTAGACAAACTGAGCAGAAGAGGAAGGGGCACCAACAGCCCGGGGCCCCCGGCAGCGCCGTTCTCAAGGGGAAGAGGATGAAGCGCGGCACCGTCCCTACTGACTACTCTGACACCTCTACCTTTGCCGCTGCCACCAACGAGCACAGTTAATTAGTTTTGCAGTTTCCACTACTTTGGTGGTTTTAATTAATTTGGTGGAAGATCGGTCTTTTAGATAAATCTACTCATCTACCCCATTTATTTTTTGGAACAATCATTTTGCAAATCCCCATCTTTTTCCAGTATGTTCTTGTTCATAGAACCATCCAAACATGGAGTGTTGCGGCTCCGCCAGATCCGAATTCGGCTTCCTCGACTGCAAATTAGCAAGTCATTGGCGGTGCTTGTGGTTCTGCGGTATGGCTTCCTCCTCCTATTCGATCTATTCAGTCTCTGCCTTCTCTCCGATCCGACTTCAGCTTCCTCCTACTCCTCCAAACATATCGCCGATGTCCATGGTTTTGCCTCCTACTCCTCCAAACATATCGCCGGTGTCCATGGTTTTGCCTCATACTCCTCCAAACATATCGCCGGTGTCCATGGTTGCTATTTCAACCGGTTTTGAAAAAAAAGGAAGAGTCGCTGTTTAACAGCGATTCTCCCATATATAATTTTTTTTCCCTTTCTTTTCAATTAAAAATGGCATTTAACAATTAAAAAATTAGTAAGTCGCTGTTTGATACAGTGACTTACCTATTATATGTATTTTTTTAAATCCAAAACAGCGACTTTACCCCACTTTGGCTAAATCGCAAAATACTTTGCGATCTTGGATAATCTCCAAATTTCTTTTGCTTTTTTGGCCAATTTGAAAAAAAAAAATCGGGTAAACCCTACTCTGCGGGATCTCAAGAAGGGAGATATGGTCCCAATGTCCACTAAGCTTTAGAAAATTAAGGTTACAAGTTGGCTATGAAAACTAAGCACAAGAACAAGTGTGAAACCTCAAAACGGAAACCAGAAGAGAAAGCAAGGAAGAAAAAGCCCCCTAAATAGGCAACCGTCCGAGAAGCTTCCACGAAGCTTCTCACGAGGATCTCTCAGTCACACCACCGACGACACCACCTGGATCTCCATCTTCCATCACTTAGTTCAACTACAAGCTAATCTTCCATCACTTAGCTCAACTACGAGCTATGGTGGCCTCTCTCTCTCTAGGGGTTTTACATTTGAGGCTCGGTTGCATAGTAGACCAAAGGAGGGTAAATATAGCCCTATGAGAACTAGGGTTAATACGTGAGCTCAAATGATCATAAGTTGGCCAGACTTCATAATGGGCTGGATCAGCCCAAAAGAAAATAGGTCTAGCTGCAGATTCGAAATGAGGTTATAACATAAAGTATGAAATAATGTAACCATATAACATACTTATATATGGTCACTACCTTAAGGTTAAAGGATCCAAACATTAAACATATAAAATATCTAAGGGGTCCTTGCAACCTTAAGTATGTGCCCTATATTATAAGATTCGTATGAAATAATGTAACCATACAACATACTTATTTCATCACTTAAGATAGTTACAAATTAGAGTGCTAAAGCCATACACATGCCTAGGGCTGTTCAGATTTGGTTCGAACCAAATTTTTGGGCCTAACCAAACCGAAATAACCGAAACCTAATCGAACCGATGTGTTTCGGTTTAGGTTTTCGGTTCAGGGAATTTTTATTTTCTGTTTTAGGTTCAGTTTAGGTTCGGTTCGGTTAAACCGGGAAAAAACCGATTTTTTTTTTATGTTTTAATTTACCCTTAGGTTATATAGAGATGACAAGGGTAGTGGAGTTAGTTACTTGTTTTTAATAAAAGTGTATTAAATATATCTCTTATCTACCTCTTAGCTAGTTTTTTTTTTTGAATAAACCTCTTAGCTAGTTAATTTCAACAAAACAACAAGGAAAAGGAAGAACAAATATTGATGTTACGCTACTGTTTGCACATTTGCTTATGTACAATGATTTTTTTCTTTTATTAGCATGTTGGTATTTGGTACTTTAGTAGCTCACCTCATAAAAAAAATGTTCAAATAAAATCAGTTCACTGAGGTTCATAATCAAAACGGATCGAAACCAAACCGGTTGAAAACCGAACCAAACCTATTAGTTTCGGTTCGGTTTTCGGTTTACGTTTTTGAAAATTTCGGTTTTCGGTTCGGTTCGGTTTGGCCATGTTCGGATCGGTTTTGGGCCGATGAACAGCCCTACACATGCCTAACTTAATAGAATATACAAGATTAAACAATCATAACAATTGCCCTCCTAAACTTGTATTTGTTCCTTAGTTTTTTTTTTTTGCCTCCTTAGAGTCTTGGTTAGACATGTCAAACGGGTCATTCGGGTTGGGTCATTTTGGATTTCGGGCCAAACGGGTCCCGAGTGTATCGGGTTGACTCGTACCCCAATTTGACCGGGTTTCGGGTCATTTCGAGTCGAGTTTGAGTTTATCAATTTTTTTTTTTTTAAATTAAAAAAATCATGATTTGATAATCTTGTGATAGTTTTAAAATTCTAAAATTAAAGATGTGGTTAATGAGTTTTAGTGCTTGTAATTATATACTATATCTGATCTAAAATATTTGATTTTTATTATTTCTCGTAATTTTTAATAAAATATCAAAATTCTAAATAAGTTTTTAAAATTAATTTCTTGCAGTTAGTAATATGCATAGAATTGTTTTAATATTTTAATATTTTTTAGAGTTTTTATCTTCTTAAAAAAATGTGTTGAAAAATAAAAAATCAAATACTATTGATCAGAGGGAGTATTACACAATACAATAAATATAAAATTTGATTTGAAAATGAAAGATCAAGTGATTGTAATTATAAAATATAATAAATTAGAATCTCCATAAAAAAATTTAATCATATATAATTATAAATCAATCGGGTGAATCGGGTCAAAATTACCGGGTCAATCGGGTCACCGGGTCTAAGCCCATATTACTCGAAAAATTTCCGAGTTTTCGGGTTCGGGTCGGAAAAAAATTTTGGGTGTGGACTCAAAATTTTCCGGCCGTTCGGGTTGGGTCGTGTTTTAACAAGTCTAGTCCTAGTGTATCTCTCATCCGTCCTCGATCTAATAGTGATTTTTGCTAAGGTGAATCGAGAATGTGCAAGGCATCCCTACAATAGGCAAATTTGTCAGAAGTGACAACCTTAATGCCAAAATTAGAAGGATTCAAAGAACTCTTAATCTTGCACACATTAAGCACTTTGAATTTCTCTTTCTTCGTAATATAATGAAACCTAACATCAAAATGTTTGGTTTTCTCATGATATATAGATGATATTTGCACAGATAAGTAGGACTTTGATTATCAATTAGCAGAGTAGGCAATTAACAGAGTAGGCGGATAAGTTTTCTTTTCTATTTGCTCTAGGATACCTCTGAGCCAAATAGCTTCCTTGGCAGCCTCTGTAGCATCCATGTATTCAACTTTTATAGAGGAAAGAGCTACCACATATTGCTACTGAGATTTATAGGACACACATTTACCAACCTAAGTGAAATAAAAAGTAGTAGTAGACGGCCTGGTTTGACAACAGCTACCCAATATTCGGGGGATCCTTTCCCCGAACCAATACGTGTTTCTGCAGGTCTTACTGTAACCGGTTTGTCTGGAAATATACGTACCCATAGTTTTCCACCACGACGCGCATTTCGTGTCATTGCCCGTCGCCCCGCTTCTATTTGTCTAGATGTTATCCAAGCAGGTTCAAGGGCATGCAGGGAATTTTTTGACTTCTTCACCCCTGAGATTTCTCTATAGATAGTAATGGTATCAACCCCCACGACCATGTTCTATTCGGGGGAATCAAAATAAAATAGAAATTGTCTTTTGGAGAGATGGCTGAGTGGTTGATAGCTCCGGTCTTGAAAACCGGTATAGTTCTAAAAACTATCGAGGGGTCGAATCCCTCTCTCTCCTTTTGATCGTTGAATAGATTGATTTCCTTTTTTATTATGTTATCCTTATTACTAGCATAATCTGAGACTACATAGCCTATCAGTTCATGTTTTAGAGTTGTGTTAAAAAAAAAGTAAGACATTTCTTTTCATTTCCATAAAGATATCTTAGTAGTTATTTCATAGCATTCCACTGAGGTTCTCCAAGATTAGACATAAATCTTCTCAAGACACTAATAGAAAAGGCAATATTTGGCCTAGTACACACAGGATAACATACACCATAGATCCAACAACTACATCATATGACACATTACTCATTTTCTGAATCTCATATTTATATTGAGGACATTGTTCCTTAGATAACTCAAAGTGCCCTCCTAAGGGGACAACAATAGGTTTAGAGTTAAGCATGTGAAACCTACTTAGTGAAATTGTCTACCACTACAAGAACGTATTTCAACTTCCCTGGCGCGATAGGGAAAGGTCTCAAGATATTCATTCCGCACAATGCGAAAGGGTAGGGGCCGTGTACACTCTTTAGAGGTTCCGCGGGAAGTTCCCTACGTCGCTATATCTGGGACACGCGTCACTTTTATGGATATGATGTTGTGTATATGTCTTCTTGGTTGGCCAGTAATATACTAGACGTGTGACTTTGGTTACCAAGGTCCATCACCTCTGGTGGTGGGCGCACACCCCTTCATATGTAGCTCTTCCACTATCTTTCTTTCTTCTTCTGCCGAAACACAAAGAAGGTCCGGCAGCTAATACCCCTTCTTATAAAGCTTTCTATTGCAGAAGGTGAAACAAGCCACTCAGATGACAACTCTCTTAGCTCCATTCCTATCAGCAATGCCTCATATTCAGCTTCATTATTGGTGAGAACGTACTCAAGAAAGTTCTATTGCCCTCTTATGTATCAGTTGGAACCTTGAAGCAAATAATCAGAGATTCAATAGGATCATTCAAACTCCAATACATTCAGAATGAAACCTAGTTGGTATGTAATATTATAGATCTCTTTTTAATAAGAAATTTGACTTATTGTTCTCCGTATTGAGTAGGAAACAAACAGGGAAAATGAAGTGCTTGCTCTGGGCTTGTGTGATGCTATTACAATGCTTTACCCTTGATTAGGTTCTTCACTTAAAAGTTTCTGAGCTTGTAGTTCTTACATCTATTCTTTTTTAATATAAACAAAACCTTCACAATCAATAATAAATAAATTAAGATAGTTGTTACCTCATGATGTGCATCAACAAAAGAACTCATGTCAGTCAGTATGACAAGAACATGATTCCCACATTCATATGTCAAGTATTCAATAGTTGTAAGTGCAATCCTAGGAGTAATGATACGTTCAATTATACGGTCATTGGCCTATAGTAGAGTGAAGGTAGGGAACAGGAAAAGTATCATCATACTCCGTATTTGCATTGCAAAACACAATCAAAATAGACTCTCGATTGACCCATTCTCCTCAAAGTCATGTTTGAAAAATTTGTGCAGTCTTCATATTTACTCCCACAACAACAAATACAATAGCAAAATTGTGTAGTCTTCAGGCTCCTACATGAATGGACAAAATTTTCAAGCCCAATTATACCTGTATCAGGTTGTTACACCTCTTTTCCAAATGCTTGACTGATCCTTCTTGACAACAAATCTATGCAGCTATTTAATTTTGGGGAAGACCATCAACATAAAAAAAAAACAGGGATCTTTTGCTCTCTACCAATAGAATTCATAACATCAATTGTGGAAATATCAGTGTAAATCATCTCCTTAGGATATATCCTCTCACTAGGATTGATTAAATTTCCTAACATGAATAAAAAAAATTATAGTTAAAATGTCAATATACTTCAATACATATAACCCTTGCTTTGATAAGAATGCGTAATTTCCTTAAGGTTTCAACTTACAAAGAATAAACATACCAGAATACCCAAGTATGCATCTGCAAGAATGAGAGGACGTACCATTGTCAATGGGTTTTCTAGATCCATTGAAAATTTGCTCAAGCATATCCAATTAAATTGGAGTTTTCACAACCTACAACCAAAATATATATATATATAACCTTATTCGGTAGCATGTGACAAATGTCCTCAAGCATATCTAATGAAGGGTTCGAGGCAGGGGTACCCTCTCCCCATCCCCATCTCCGTTTATGAATACTATCCCCGCCCCAGCCCCCGTTTCCGTCCCCGCTCAGGGACAATAATTCACCCCATCTCAAGTGGGTCCCCGTTCTCGCATAATTTTCCTATTTTGCATTCCACGTGGGTTTCCCCGTCGGGCTCCCCGTTTAAAACTCATGATTTCCCCCCATTTAATAGAAAATTACTACATCCGTTCAGAAGTATATGTCGTTTAACTTTTTGGATACTCTGGTTGGGACTATTCCAATGTCAGACCAGTATGTGATTGGTGGTGATTTCAATGCCCACATTGGCAAAGGTAATGATGGGTTTGAAGAGGTTCACGAAGGTTTTGGTTTCGGTATAAGAAATGAAGGTGGGACGATGTTGTTAGAGTTCTCTGGTGCGTCCGGGAGTGTCATTTGCAACTCTTGGTTTCGAAAAAGAGATGTTCACTTGGTTATGTTCGATAGCACGGTGGGGAGATCGCAGATTGACTACTTTCTGGTAAGAAAGGTTGACCAACGTCGATGTAGGGATTGTAAGGTAATCCCCTTTGGTGGTTTTTCTACGCCCCATCACCTTCTTGTTCTGGACTTTAAGGTCTGTGGTCGCGTTCGAAAAAGAAATCTTCACTTGTGAGAAAATTAGGTGGTGGCGCCTGTCGGGATCTACTGGGCCTAAGCTGAAAGATAAGGTTCGGCAAATGGCATAATAGGAAGGGTTGGGGGAGTTGCAAGGTGATGCAGATGCGATGTGGAGCTGCTTAGCTGGTTGTATTCGCAGAGTTGGCAGAGAGGTGTTGGGGGTGTCGCGAGGGGGCCATGGGCTCAAGAGAGGTGTTGCTTGGTGGAGCGAGGAGGTGAAGGAAAAGGTGAAGGCTAAACAATTAGTGTTTCAAAGATGGTTGCTTAGAGGCTTTGGTGATGATTGCGTGGAACTCTGTTGTTGCAGGAGAATGGTCAAGTATGAAATAAATATAAAGTATAGATCAGACTGACTTCCCTGTCTCAGCAAATAAATACAAGACTTCCTCCCGTTGTAGTAAGAGAAAGTCAGGATCGAATCCACGAGGAAGCACGTCAGCAGTTCTTAGGTAGCTGTAAATCTCACAGACAAAGCAGCAGAAAGACAGAAATAAAAGCAGAAAAGACAAAGCAAAACAGAAACAAAGCAAAGACAGAAAATAGCGAAAGAAAGTAAAGAACAAAGCAAATCAGAGGCTACTCGATCTCGACTAAGCCTACTCGAGATCGACTACCAACAGTGAAGACAGAAACTGCAAAATCGATGACAACAGCAGAAACTCTACTCGACCTAGACTAGACCGTACTCGAGATCGACTAAGGCCTACTCGATCTCGACGAAGCTCTCCTCTGTATCGACTAGAAAGACAGAAAGTGTAAATTGCAATTTTCGAACCCAAAACTCAGATTTCCGACGAAATAAATCAATATAATAAAAGACTTCCAAGGCTAGGGTATCAACACCACAACGATAACCATGCAAAGTGACACATAAAGGCATAAAAGATCATGCTTTCCATCAAAATAACTTTCGTTATTAACAAATAGGCATATAGAGGCTTTCGCATAAACCCTAATTGTTACTAACCCTTTTCACATAAATAATCCAAGTTGCATTAAGATCACTTTCGCTTCAATAACACAAACAAGGATCACCTTCAACTCTCGCAAAAGAATCATGCTCATAGGGATAGAAGACGAATTGCATAAAAAGATCTGACCTTTACCGCATCACCTCACATGGCCACCGTCGGGCTCACCCCAGCCCCAGAAGTGGGTGGACTACTCGCTCTTCATTATCAAGAAAGACATCAAATAACAAAAGAAACTAACTTGCATTAAATTAAATAAAGAAAGCTTACAACCCACAAGACAAATCCGCTTTCGCCTTTCCACCTTGCTTGCCACAAACTCTCTCTCTCTACTCCTACTTACCCGATGAAATTGATTGTGTTTCTGAATTGGAATTAATGAAAAACCAGCCCCTAGGGCTTTATTTATAGCCTTCTATTCCTTGCTAATCAAGGATAGAATCTCCTATCTATATCTAAAATTATATCTAAAAGCCTTAATGATAAATAAAATGCTTAAGGGAAATAAATCTAAAAGGAAAAAGATAAATCTAAACTAGGTAAGTCTTCATGTCTTGATAGATCTCCCTTCCATAGATAGACTTGATCAAATTTGGATAGAATCTTCGGCCAACTCGACTTTCTTCGTCTCCAAGTAACTCCAAGTCGACTCGGACTGCTCACGTCGACGCGTTTCTAGAATCTGGTCTACTCGATCTCGACAAGGTCTTGTTGATCTCGACTAGGATTCATCGTCGACTGGACTTCTCGGGAGACTCTGCTCGACAGGCTCGGATCTGGGCTCCCAGCACTCGTCGACCTCGACTAGGTCTCCTCGAGATCGACTAGAGTGGTGGTCGAGGATGGCTCTCTGGTGATGTCGACTGGGCTCCTCGGCATGGACTCGGGCAGGCGCTCTGGGCTACTCGACTTCGACAAGAGCTCGTCGAGATCAAGTAGAGTTGCTCGGCATCTTCGTCCTCGGCTTGGCACAACTTCGTCGACTCTGGGTGTGGTGCTGAGGTGTAGTCGATCTCGACTAGTGGTACTCGAGATCGAGTAGGCTCCCGGAGTCGGGTTGATCTGGTTCTCGGCTTTGCTCTCAGTCGACAAGGCCTGTGCTCGCACATGTTCGTCGAGATCGAGTAAGGTCCACTCGAGATCGAGTAACCTTGGCTCTCAGCCTGACTTAACCGGTTCCGCTGCTTCTTTGACCTTGGACTTCTGTAGTGGATTTCTGAGCTTTTTCGACCTTCCTTAGAATTGCTGTAAAACGCCTCGAATTCTGCGAATTTAAACAGAAACTGGTGTAGATTCCATAATTTGGCAAATAAACATAAACTACATAGATTCTGTACTATCTTAGCCCAAATGAATGAAATGTATGCAGAAATTGATATAAACTTAAGTGTAAAACATGGCAGATTCAGTTCACAACAAACACCCCATACTTAAACTTGCTTGTCCTCAAGCAATACTTTTAATTGTCATTCAGGAGAAGAATTCAAAACTCTCAACATCTTAGATTCATTCTCATATGACCCTACAATCAATTACCATCCTTGAAAAGGTACTTATGTCACAGATCCATGCATGTGCAATTATACAAAAGCAACATCTACTCACAAAAGGAGTGTTATGCAAAACAATTTTTATGTGACAAAGCAACAATAATCAAGAGGACTTTAATTTAAGCTCAAATAAGGAGTAGATTGGTAAAATGCTAAAAGGTGGGCAATTTTTGGCAATGTGGTGCTTTTGATCCGGGGAAATGGAGTACTTTCCAAACTTTCATACCACATTCTTTCTCATTAGATTCATCACCTTTCATAATGCTTTTTTCAATAAGAATGCTTTTACCTCTCTGACCTCAGCACCGCCTTCTCGCGAGTCGCAAACATGGGTGTCATGAATGGCCCCGGATACTTAGTGCGTCGGACTCCTCACCTGGTGTCCCATCTCGCCAAACTATTATCTCAGCGAGCAGGGTCGATCTTTGATCGGATTTTCTTTCACTCATTAAATTTTCCATATATTTCAAACAATTCCGCCAAACTCCAGTAATGATAACACAATCACCATATAACATCTCCATAATGTAAAATCATTCTCAACATAATCCCCGGATAAGGTAAAGAATGGCAAATATTTAGATCATGTGGAGCAATAATTGAAATAAGGCATATTATGGCTTTGTGTAATGCATAAGCATAGGTATGGCTAGGACATTTTTGTTTTATGTATGG
Organism: Persicaria maculosa; assembly: GCA_963922045.1. Taxonomy (NCBI): domain Eukaryota; kingdom Viridiplantae; phylum Streptophyta; class Magnoliopsida; order Caryophyllales; family Polygonaceae; genus Persicaria; species Persicaria maculosa. Next base: position 53,112,611 of record OY998254.1, read on the forward strand.
AGATGCTGAGCCGTATGCTTCACAGAGCCGCTGAGAATCAAGCTTTTGGCTATCACCCAAGGTGTAAGGAGCTTAAACTGGTACACTTGGCGTTCGCTGATGATCTTTTGATCTTTTGCCGAGGTAATGTACAATCGGTTAAGATCATTAAAGAATGCCTTGATGATTTCTTTGCTTTGTCTGGTATGCGGTTGAACATTGATAAGAGTACGGTTTTTCTGGCTGGGTGTGGGGAATCTGTAAGGAGGGATATTCATGAACTGCTGGGATTTGCTGCTGGGATTTTGCCAGTTAGATACTTGGGAATGCCATTACACCCGAGAAGGGTTAAGATTGTGGAGTATGGCCCTTTGTATGACCAGATCAGTAATCGGATACAAACGTGGGCGTCTCGGAAAATCTCCTATGCCGGCAGGCTCCAGCTAATTAAATCTGTCTGTGGAGGTGTACACTCTTTCTAGAGTCAGACGGTGCTTCTGCCAAATGGAGTTATTGAACGAATAGAGCGTATTCTGAAGAAATACCTGTGGAGTGGAAATCTTGAAGGTAAGAAACATCTCGTGGCTTGGGATGTAGTCACTAAGCCGTATAAAGAAGGGGGTCTGGGAGTCAGAGAACTCGGAGCTTGGAATAGAAGTATGTTCTCCAAACTTGTCGGAGATCTCATACAACAGCGGCCATCTATCTGGACGAGGTGGTGCAACCAGAATCATCTCCGGGGATGTAGTATGTGGGATTCGAGGCCAAAGTATGATGACACCTGGCTTTGGAAATGTGTATTGGAAGTTAGGGACCAGCTGGAGAGTCTGGGTAGAGACGGGCAGTTGGCTTTCCGGGATCTTCAACCTTTACTCAAGGATGATGGCACTCTCTCCTGCTCTAAAATCTACCATCAGATTCGGAGAAGGGGTCCAGAAGTAGACTGGGGAGCCTTGATTTGGGGCCGGTCTCAATGCAGACGGTGGGCGTTCATCACTTGGTTAGCAATCCACAAGAGGTTACAAACGGGGAACAAAGTGAAGCATTGGAAGGGTGATTCTGCTGCAGAATGTGTCTTGTGCCGCAATGGAATTGAAACTGAAGAGCATCTTTGGTTTTCCTGTACGGCAGTGGCGGAAGTTCAAAACATTGTGTTGAACTGGATCGGAATCGCACGCAGATTTGGGACCATTGCCGAGTAGATGACATGGTTTGCCAGCGAATCCAAGGCCACTCAGAAGAAACCGATGTTCCAAGCTAAGTTGCAGGTTATACAAGCAATCATCTACTTTACTTGGCTTGCTAGGAACAAGTATATTTTTTGTAATGAACCATTTAATGCTTCTGTGTATGCAATAATTATTATTAACAGTTGTCGGTCCCGGTTTGCCACGAAGTTGAAGTGCAATGCGCTCGTGGGACTCCGGGACCGAAGGGGTAGCTAGAGATGGGACACACATCGAGAGGTTGGGGGTAGGAAGTGAGTGTTAAGTATGTGAGTGGGAGGAGTTTTTTGGGACTTGGAGGATACAGTAGGGCTTTATGATATAGTTGTCCATATTTTGGTTTTACGTAAGACTCGGGGTATGGTCTTACCTTTTGTAATTGGGGTTACCTTTCATCTATATATTTACCGTTTCAGGGCGGGGGGTTCCTAGGAGGACCCTGGTTCCATTGTGGTTGATAGAACCTTTGATCCCCCATATTGAAATACCCCAAATTAATTTTGGGATATTTCTTTAAATAATATTATACTATGTGAATTTGGGAAACTAATAAATTCACATAAGACATATAATATAAATCAGAATAATTATATTATTCTAATTTTATCCTCTAAACATTTTTACTATTTAATTTATAAATAAAATACCCCAAATTAATTTTGGGATATTTCTTTAAATAATATTATACTATGTGAATTTGGGAAACTAATAAATTCACATAAGACATATAATATAAATCAGAATAATTATATTATTCTAATTTTATCCTCTAAACATTCTTACTATTTAGTTTATAAAGTTAAATTAAATAGTATTTTTTCCGCTAATATATCTAATATATATACATAGATCCATATATACGTATAATGTGTAGTCAAATACACATTTTAGTCTTCAAGAGGAAACCCAATAAAGAGGGCCAAATTATTACCACTTTGATGGAAACAAAATGGCCCATCTAATTTCTACATTACGGTAAAAACAAAAGGAAGAAAAGGAAGACTTTTACCTCTTCTTTTACCTTTTCCTTCTCCCCCAAGGTGTATCTCTTCCTCCAGATTTTTTTTTGATAAACATCTCTTCCTTGAGATAAATCCAAACAAGTTCACCCAATCCGTTCGAGATCTCCTCAACCCAACTGATCGATCTCTTCCTCTCTATCCTTATTCAGTTTCAACATTATAAATAGAGGCAAAGGGGTCTCGCTATTCTCCACAATTCACAAGCAACAATCACCGCCTCCTCTCTCAAAATCCACCGTGAGCAGCAGCCCCACTGCAATCGGGAGCAACCACCGCCGAATCCCAGCCACTGCAGCGCCGCTGATTGCCGGAGACGCACCCCAGCTTGCCGAGCCACGAGCCTTCACCGCCGAATCCAGCGCAATGCAGCCGAGCTTTATACTCGCGGCCCATCTCTTCGGTTGCCTCCACCCGCGAGCCATAGCTGCCCATCGCCGCCGATTGCCGACGACCGAATCCCAGTCCGAGCGCTGTCTCCGATTGCCGCCCAATCGCCGCCGAGATTCCTCAGTCGTCCTCGTTTCTGTACGTGAGCAAGGAAGAAGAAACAAACAGGGGGTTTTGATTTCTTTTGATACAATTACAAAAATCCCCCTTATTTTTATTTTATTGCCGCTTCTGGCCCTAAGTTAATTATTTATTAAGTTAAGTGGCCAATATTTCTAAACTGTTCAATTCTTGCCCGTTTCAGCGACACAGAGAAATCTCGAAGCACTCTCGTCGGATCCCGCTCCCCGAGGAATTCATATTGGTATATAATATTTAACTTTATAGAATTAATTCAATTTTAAATTGGGTTAAGTAAAGTTAATTTCCTAAAATATCAATATCAATATTTCTTTTTCCGTTGGATTCGATAGGTGCTAAAATCTCGCCTGGTTGTCATCAGCTGATCATCGAAAGTCAAGGCAAGTGATTTCGTTCATCACCCTTTGCGTGTTTCGTGATTCTTTTGACGTGCCTTTTAAATTCTTCCGTGTCGAATGCGGCCCTGTGGCCAATTTCATTGCCAATTTCGATAAATTGCATACCCGTCTGCTTGATGTAATTTATCTTTTTAAATCATAAATTGGCATGAGTTAAATTAATGGGCAATTATTAAATGAATTATAGTGATAGGCGTATTAAATATGATTGTTTGTTTATAACTCGATATAAGTAAAAGTTGCCCATTTTCATCTTCCTAAATTGCATGATACTCTGCTTGTTTCTTTCATGCAAACTAGTGGCATGTGATAGTAAGATCCTTTGAATTATCCATGCTTGTTCCTGTTTGATTTAACGTCGTTATTATGATCACCTAGTATAAACTGTTTATGTATAGGCACCATGTGATGCTTAGTTATGATATGTTAAAATGCGCACCACGTGATGCGAGTGGCTTTATGCCTTTGGCAAGTTATGCAGTAGACTGACTTGCAGGTTGTGGTTCGTTAAGCCACCGCCTTACAAGGTTTCATGAAACACCATCCCGGAATGCATTCTCTGCGGGGTGATAAAACAACGATCTAATGTAGGTCGTGGTCCTTGTCAAAGGCCCGAACGGTACCACGTAGTATTATTATTATTATCGTTATCTTTATTATCGACGGTTAAATAGGTGATCATTTCAGTTAGTATACTTATTTGTATCGAGTATAATTCCTTTTCCTATCTTATAATCGATCATTATGATCATCCGAGTCATGTGTGAATTTTTATCCTTTTCATTCAGTTTCTACTATAAATATTCGTGTCATTCCCTTAACCGGTGACATACCGTTTTATGGTCATTGTAAGGTTAAAGTCTGAACATTTGATACGGGGTTAGGCGTAGGTTGGTCTGATGCCAATTTGATACGGGGTTAGCCGTAGGTTGGTCCGATCTTCGACAACAAGCAAGAAACTTCAAGAACTGAACAAGAAATAAAAGACACGAATCAAGACTCAACAAGATCAGCAAGATTCGATTCAAGAACAACAAAGATTGATCAAGAATCTCAAAGAACGCAGCAAGAAATAACAAGAAAGACGCAAGAATGGAAGCAGACTCGACAATAAGAATAAAGACTCGATAAAGATAGAAAGACACGACCTGATATGGACTGAGTCGATCTGTATAGAACAAGATAGAGACCCCAGGCTTCCGTAGAAGGTAGGAACCAATACCAATGACTACACAACCCGCCTCTACAACCCTACACAATCAAGCGGACAACTTGAAGGCACAAGGAGGGGGCTTGTGGATACTAGATTCACCAAGTCTTGCGAAGTTGATGAACGGCAAAGCAAACCAAGCTAGATCAATACCAATAGTTGCAATTGAAGAGCACAGCTCTATTCAATCGACAAACACTCATTGTGTTTCACACAAAAAGAGAGCTTTTCTCATAAAATTCAACGTGAATGATTACAAAGAAGGCATTCGGCTTATATAGACCTAACTAGGGCCGAATGGGCTGATTTTAATAAAACTAAAAACTATAGGAATTAATTAAAATAATCTTAAAGTTTCCTAAAATAACTTAAGTAAAATAATACTAAATAGGAAATAAATATAATGTTCCAAAAGTTAACAAAATCCCGTCAAAACCAGCAGCAGCTCAAAGAATGTGGATTTCGGCCAAGCTATAGGTCGAATCTGGAAAAACCTTCAACAGCAAAGTTGTAGATCTCTTCGTCCTCGTTCCAACAAGGTATGGCACGCCTCAATCCGATTAATATTGAATCCGTACGACCCATTTTACAGAGACGTCGAAAAGCTGTCAAATGTCCTGAACGAATGTAAACGTCACGATGGTCAAGCTTGCTCCTTCTCCCATGGTAGAGCCTTCTTCTTCCTCTTGAGAAGGACATCATCCGAAGGTGTCTTGGATGGTCCCGCATCAAGAGTACTCGACGCCAACAAGTAACACACAACAGCACTCGAAACTGGACAGAAGTGCTCGACAGAATAAGGAGAGAACTCGACAGAACCTGGCACTCGAGCGGCACTCGAGCATCACTCGACCAGAACAAACGGAACTCGACCAGCAGAAAAGGCACTCGACCAGAAGAGAAAAGTGCTCGACACAGCCTCAAATAACTCGAAAAGAAGCTGTAAACAAAAGAAAAATAAAAGAAAACTAAGAAAGAATGGAAATTTACCTCTTTTGATTGAAAACCTTTAAGTTAGGACGTTGTAGTTGCAGAGTAGGGTTTCAATTTTCTGGAGGTATGTGTTTGGGGATATGGGTGTGTCGACTAGGGCTGAGAAATCACCAAAAAGTGTGGTCCTTTGGGAGCTTTCTTGCACTAGATCAAACAAACTCTTTTTTTTTTTTTGACTTTCTTTTGCCCCTAGTGAATTTTATCCTCCTAGGTCCAAGTTCAATCTTTTTTTTTTAATCTGATTTTTTTTTTTAAATATGAAACTAATGCAAGAAAAGACTCAAAATTAGATATAGGACTCGAAAATTCAGAAGGTAATGGTGAAGGAAAACAAATTCAGCCCTAAAGATAAATATATAGACACACTAGAGATAAATTTGGTAAGTATATCTATCTAAGCCTTTATGAGATGTATGATAGATAAAAGGAATTTATTCTACCACAAATCAGATTTTTAATAAGGCAATTAAATAGATAAAGCAAAATATCTCAAGATAGAATAGATAAACCAAAGATAGACAAGATAGAACAAACTAGGGTTTCTCTTGTGGTATGTGATGCAACCGGCCAAAGCAAGGCTATGGGGACAGTTGTATGCCGTCGGCTAAGGTGCTACACAAAAGGATTGCGCACCACTTTGGTCGACTCCACGGTCTCGGCTAGGCTTTGTGTTTAGGCTATGCAACCACAAACAATCACAAACTTCAACATTAGTGCAAGAATCAATAAAGAATTCAAGAAGTAAATAACCAAATAAAGGACTGACTCTATTTTTGTGTTTTTGTGTTTAGGAAAAGAAAAAAGACTCAATCTTGATGTCGGAAACCAAAGCTTTGATGCCAATTTGATACGGGGTTAGCCGTAGGTTGGTCCGATCTTCGACAACAAGCAAGAACTCAAAGAAAGACTCAAGAACTGAACAAGAAAGCAAGAACTCGATCAAGATCAATCAAGAACAGCCAAGAAACAAATAAAGACACAACAAGATTTACCAAGATCAAGATCAAGGGATCTTGATGTCGATAATAAGAAAGACTCAACGCAGCAACAATATGAAAGAAAGACTCGAAATTTATGAGCAAGAATGGAAAGACACGACCTGATATGGACTTAGTCGATCTGTATAGACCAAGATAGAGACCCCAGGCTTCCATAGAAGGTAGGATCCAATATCAATGACTACACAACCCGCCTCTACAACCCTACACAATCAAGCGGACAACTTGAAGGCACAAGGAGGGGGCTTGTGGATACTAGATTCACCAATTCTTGCGAAGTTGATGAACGGCAAAGCAAACCAAGCTAGATCAATACCAATAGTTGCAATTGAAGAGCACAGCTCTATTCAATCGACAATCACTCATTATGTTTCACACAAAAAGAGAGTTTTTCTCATAAAATTCAACGTGTTTGATTACAAAGGAGGTGTCGGCAATATATAGCCTAACTAGGGCTGATTTAGCCGAAAATATTAAATAAATAAATAACTAATTAAAACACCTAAAAACATAAGTAAATAAGGTCTCTAAAAATAACACATAAAATAAGCCCAATTTCGGCCCAATAGTAACTCTAAAGATGTTCCAACACTTAGCCATATTCATTCCCGTCAAAACAGTGACAGACTTGCAAAGATGGTGATTTTCGGCCAATCTTGATGTCGAATCTGGAAAAACCTTCAACAGCAAAGTTGTAGATCTCTTCGTCCTCGTTCCAACAAGGTATGTCACGCCTCAATCCGATCAATATTGAATCCGTACGACCCATTTTACAGAGACGTCGGAAAGCTGTCAAAAGTCTGAACGAGTGTAAAACGCCAAGCTTCCACCTTTGGACCTTCTCCCATGGTGGAGCCTTCTTCTTCCTCTTGAGAAGGACATCATCCGAAGGTGTCTTGGATGATCCCGCATCACAAGATCTATCTTATGCCTTAATAGATATTTGATAGATATAATGAATTAAATCCACCAAAAATCAGAATTTAAATAGGCAATAGATAATATGGAAATAGATATAGATAGATCAAAAATTCCAAGGATAGAACAAACAACAAACTAGGGTTTCTTGTGATATGTGGAGGACTGATTTAGGCCAAGCAATCAACTATGGGGACAAGGTATTGCCGCCGGCTTAGGTGCTGCACAAGGGGAATTGCGCACCACTTTGGTCGACTCCACGGTCTCGGCTAGGCTTTGTGTTTAGGCTATGCAACCACAAACAATCACAAACTCAAGATTAGTGCAAGAATCAATAAAGAATGCAAGAAGTAAATAACCAAATAAAGGACTGACTCAATTTTGTGTTTTTGTGTTTAGGAAAAGAAAAAGACTCAATCTTGATGTCGGAAACCAAAGTTCTGATGCCAATTTGATACGGGGTTAGCCGTAGGTTGGTCCGATCTTCGAGAACAAGCAAGAACTAAACAAGAAAGACTGACGCAGCAATGAAAGACTCAAAGAAACTCAAGAAACTCGACAAGAATTGTCTAGATTCGACCAAGAATTGCAAGAACGCAGCAAGACTCAAACAAGATGACTCCTGCAAATCAATAAAGCGTTTCTTACCTGCCTCATCGAGATCCATGTTAAGCGCCTTGAGGGCCCACATTGCCTTATGCTCTAGTTGGACAGGTAAATGGCAAGATTTGCCATAAACCAAGTTGTAAGGAGTTGTTCTCAGCGGTGTTTTGTAAGCCGTCCTATAAGCCCATAGCGCATCATCAAGCTTAGATAACCAATCCTTCCTAGAGCGAGAGACTGTCTTTTCCAAAATTGCTTTGATTTGATGATTAGAGACGTCCACTTGACCACTAGTTTGGGGATGATAAGGTGTTGCCACCCTGTGCGTCACCCCATACTTAGCCAAAAGAGCCTCAAATCCTCTCTCGATGAAATGTGAGCCACCGTCTGAAATAAGAACTCTAGTGATACGGGGTTAGCCGTAGGTTGGTCCGATCATCGACAACAAGCAAGAACTAAACAAGAAAGACTGACGCAGCAATGAAAGACTCAAAGAAACTCAAGAAACTCGACAAGAATTGTCAAGATTCGACCAAGAATTGCAAGAACGCAGCAAGACTCAAACAAGATGACTCAAGATCTGCACAAGATAACCAAGAATGATCAAGAATTCAAACAAGACTCGAAATCAGTAGCTAAAGACTCGAAATTGATATAAAAGAATGAAAAGACACGACCTGATAAGGACTGAGTCGATCTGTATAGAACAAGATAGAGACCCCAGGCTTCCGTAGAAGGTAGGAACTAATATCAATGACTACACAACCCGCCTCTACAACCCTACACAATCAAGCGGACAACTTGAAAGCACAAGGAGGGGGCTTGTGGATACTAGATTCACCAAGTCTTGCGAAGTTGATGAACGGCAAAGCAAACCAAGCTGAGATGATATCATTTCGAAGGCGAATGAGCACTGCTCTAATTCGGCCAACAGCTCTCAAGGTGTAACACACACGTTTTTTAGAAGTAAAATTCTATTCAATAATGTTCCAAGTTGTTACAAGGAGGAATCTGAAATATATAGATGACCAAGGCCTGTTGGCCGGTTTTCCTAGATAGAATAAGATAGAATAATTGCTTAATGGGCTTAATAAAGTAAACCTAAAGACATAAGTAAATAAGGTCTTTAAAAATAATAACTAGAAAAAGCCAAATTCAGCCCAATAGAAGTCTTAAGCTGAAAATGGGTTCCAACACTTAGAAAATGTGGGCCTAAGCTGATCTAAGGTGGCTCGGCCTCCATTTGTGCTCCTATGCACATGTATGTCTTCAATGTTGGCTCGGGAAGTTGAACCTTGCTCGAGAACAAAGCATGACTCACAAAGTTGAATGAGTCTCTCTGAAGCTTCTTAGCTCTAGCTCGAGTCATTGGTCCTTCTCCAAGTATGATGGGTGTATCTGGAGCTGTAGAAGATGGTCCCGCATCATCTAGGAACACCAAAGCGAGGAAATATGTTAGTTTTAACAAACTTTGAAACTACCTTCGCGTCGTTGGTCCTAGTTGCAACAGCCTCAACCCATTTAGAGACATAGTCGACCGCCACAAGGATGTATTTGTAAGGTCCTAAAGCAGGGAATGGTCCCATAAAGTCAATTCCCCACACATCAAATAGCTCAACCTCCAAAATCCCTGTGAGTGTTGTCTCATTCTTCCAAATAATGTTGCCTGATCTTTGGCACTCATCACATGAAGTGAATAAGCCTACACATCCCTGAAAAGATAAGGCCAATAAAAACCACATTGAAGTACCTTAGATGCAGTTTTGAAGCCTTTTGCATGTCCGCCTTTAGGGAGAGTATGGCAATGGCGAATGACACTTTCCACCTCCTGATGCGGGACCATTTTCTACAGCTCCAGACACACCCATCATACTTGGAGAAGGACCAATGACTCGAGCTCGTGCTAAGAAGCTTCAGAGAGACTCATTCAACTTTGTGAGTTATGCTTTGTTCTCGAGCAAGGTTCAACTCCCCAAGCCTACATTGAAGACCTATATGTGCATAGGGATTCAAGAGAGTGTCGATCCACCTTAGTTAGCTAATGCCGATTTGCCTAAGTGTGGAACATCTCTATTTGGGCCGAACTGGGCTTTATTTAAGTTGTTAGTTTTAAGACCTTATTTACTTATGTTTTAAGTTGTTATTTCATTAAATCCATTAAGCTATTTCTATCTAGTTATTTCGGCCCATGGACAGCCTTAGTAGTCTATATATTTTCGATTCATTCATTGTAATCAATTGCAACATTCAGAATATAGTTTTACTTCTCAAATAACGTGTGTTGAAACACTTGAGAGCTGTTGGCCGAATTAGAGCAGTGCTCATTCGCCTTCGAATTGATATCATCTCAGCTTGGTTTGCTTTGCCGTTCATCAACTTCGCAAGACTTGGTGAATCTAGTATCCACAAGCCCCCTCCTTGTGCCTTCAAGTTGTCCGCTTGATTGTGTAGGGTTGTAGAGGCGGGTTGTGTAGTCATTGGTATTGGTTCCTACCTTCTACGGAAGCCTGGGGTCTCTATCTTGTTCTACATAGATCGTTTCAGTCCTTATCGGTCGCGTCTTGTTATCAATTTCGAGTCTTTGCTACTGTTATTGTCGAGTCTTTGAATTCTCGTTGCTGCGTCATTGAGTCTTGATTCGTTCTTGGAGTTTTTGATCAATTCTTGATCGAGTTCTTGAAGATCTTGCAGCGTTCTTGAATTCTTGTTTGAGTCTTGGTCGATTCTTGCCTTTCTTGGTCAAGAATCTTGCTGTCTTTATTAGTTCTTGTTTAGTTTTTGCTTGTTGTCGAAGATCGGACCATCACACGGCTAACCCCGTATCACCTCCTCCTCCGGAATACAACGTCTGAAGATATGGTCCTTCTCTTGTTTGAACAAGTAAGGATCATCCCAATAATATTGCTTGACGTCGTGGAGGAACTTCTTCTTTGCCTGTGAGGATAGTCCTGACGGAATCTCATTTCCTGCAAGATAGTTAGGGAAATCCGCATACCAGGGTACCTTTGATCCTTTTATAGCATATATATCATGTATAGGACTAGTAGAAAGGGTAAAGAAGAAATCCTCACCGGAATCCATACGAAAAACCTCACCTGAAAACGTACCAGGGGTTAGTCGATATCGAGTAAAATTACTCGATATCGAGCAGACTGCAGTGTCGCCTGGTGGTGTGCTCGGCCTCTGGTGGTCAACTTTACTCGATGTCGAGGAGTTTTCCTCGATATCGATTAAAACCGTACTGTCTGTTGGTGCTGTGCTTGGCTTCAGGTGGTCTGTCGAGTTGGCTTTTCTCGATATCGATGAAATTTTGCCCGATGTTGAGTACCCCTGCAGCTCAAATCCATGCAAAGAAGAATACTCACCTGGTTTACTCGATGTCGAGGAAGCTTGCTCGTTATCGAGAAAAATCGTGTCAGTCCGCATCAGGTGCTCGTTTGGGCGAGAGTCGTCGATTGGTGTGGTGTCCTGGGCTTCCTCTAGCATGCCCTTGGGGAGCCTGGATAGGTGATCAGCGACTGAATTCTCTATGCCCTTCTTGTCCTTTAGCTTAACATCAAACTCTTGAAGTAGGAGCACCCATCGTAACAATCTTGGTTTAGCATCCTTCTTTGTCATCAAATATCTAAGAGCAGCATGGTCAGTATGGACAATAACTTTAGATCCAACAAGATAAAAACGAAATTTTTCAAAAGCAAAAACCACAGCCAAAAATTCTTTCTCTGTTGTGGTGTACTTAGGCTGAACCACATCTAGAGTCTTGGTTGCATAGTAGATGGCATGTAGCTTTTTGTCCTTCCCCTGTCCTAGAACTACTCCCACGGCATAATCGGTGGCATCACACATGATTTCAAAAGGTAGTGACCAATCCGGCGATTGAATGATTGGAGCGGAGATCAGAGCTCCTTTTAACCTGTTGAAGGCTTCAAGACATTCGCTAGAAAACACAAACTTAACATCTTTCATGAGAAGGTTAGTTATTTGGCAATTTTAGAGAAATCTTGAATAAACCTTCTATAAAAACTAGCTTGACCAAGAAAACTCCTTATCTCTTTAATGGATGATGGTGGGGGCAATTTCTCCACTAGCTCTATTTTGGCCTTGTCCACCTCAATACCCTTTCTAGACACCTTGTGGCCTAGCACGATTCCTTCCCGTACCATAAAGTGGCATTTTTTCCCAATTGAGAACCAAATTTGTCTCTTCACAACGCTTGAGTACTCTGCGCAGATTAGAGAGACAAATATCGAAAGTAGTACCATAACCTGAGAAATCATCCATGAATACCTCCACTATGTCCTCTATCATGTCAGAGAAGATGGCCATCATACACCTTTGAAAAGTAGCAGGGGCATTGCAAAGGCCAAATGGCATCCTCCTATATGCAAAAGTTCCATAGGGGCAAGTGAAGGTGGTCTTTTCTTGATCGTCGGGATGAATAGGAACCTGCCAAAAACCAGAATATCCATCCAGGTAACAAAAGTAATCATGTTCGGCTAACCTTTCGAGTACCTGATCAATGAAGGGGAGTGGAAAATGATCCTTCCTGGTGGCGGTGTTGAGCTTTCTGTAATCTATGCACATACGCCAGCTGATAGTGATTCTTTTAGGAACTAGCTCTCCCTTCTCACTCTCTTCAACGGTCATTCCACCCTTCTTAGGAACAACATGAACAGGACTTACCCACTTGCTGTCGGAGATTGGATAAATGATTCCTGCATCCAGCATAAGGTGGATCTCTTTCTTTACAACCTCCTTCATGTTGGGGTTAAGCTTCCTTTGATGCTCAATTGTTGCCCTGTGATCATCTTCCAAAAGAATTCTATGCAAACAAGTAATGGGTGAAATACCTTTTATGTCCTCTAGAGAAAAGCCTATGGCTTTCCTATGAGTGCGGAGGACTTCTACTAGCCTGTCTACCTCCTGTGTGTTTAATGAAGCACTGATAATCACAGGAAAAGTAGAGTCAGGACCAAGAAATTCATACCTAAGGGTGTCAGGTAATGGCTTCAGCACTTGAGAAGGGCCACGTGGAATCAAGATGGGCTCTACTTCCTCCGTCTTCATGATCTCCCCTAGGTAATCCATCTCAATCCTCATGGAAGAAGCATCCAAAACAGCTACAGGAGTTGGCGTCGACCAAGCATACATCGATGACAACGCTGATTTGGACATAGGACTGTACTGCTGCAAGAAGCTGCTCGACATCGAGTTAGAAAGATCATAATCGACAAACAAATCAGAACTTACCTTGGATGCAGATTTGGTCGATGTCTAGTTGTTTTCCTCGATATCGAGGAAAATGGTGCTTGTCGAGTTGGCTTCTTCGACTTCTGGTGTGCCTGCAAGGAGGAAAGTAGTCGATATCGAGGATGACTGCTCGATATCGAGTAGATTTAGAGGACTTAGCGTGTCTGGAGAACTGGTGTTGGTCGATATCGGGCAAGGTTTCTCGATATCGAGGAGGTTAGTCGATGTCGACTTGATCTGCTCGATTTCGGGTGAGTCGTTCAGCTCTGCCGATAATGCGTCGTCGAAGAACTCTTCCTCGCTTGATTCTGCTGCATCTAGTTCCGCCTCTAGCATGGGTTCTGCCTTACCCTCTTCTTGTATCAAGAGTTGTCCTGCAGACTCATTGCAAGAGATAAAATTGAATTTTGAATAAATAGCTTTAATTTCCATTACCTCTTCTGTGTATGGATTGAAAAAGTATTCAATAATCTCATCTCCAATGGTGAAAGTGAGAATTCCCCTCTTTACTCCAATGTTGGCATCAGCTGTAGCTAGGAAAGGTCGCCCTAAGATGATGGGGCAAGCTGGGTCTTCTGCCATTTCTACTACAAGAAAATCTGTAGGGACAAAGAATCTACCAACTTTAACAGGAACATTATCAACAATACCTGTAGGGATTACCACGGTGTTGTTTGCCATGTAGAGCTTGGCATCAATTGGTTCCAAGGCGCCTATCTTTACCTTCGACCAGATGGATAGGGGCATGATGCTTACACTTGCTCCTAAGTCACACAGTGCTTTAAATCTATGTCGACCAAGTCCAACAGTGATAGTAAACTTACCTGGGCCAGGTCGCTTCTCAGGGAAATCCATCTTTTTGCATTCCTTGGCAATCTTAGTCATTCAACGCCTGTTGCTAAGAATCTCCTTAAGGAACTTGACGTAGGCAGGCATCTCGTGAAGTGCTTCTGTAAAAGGAATAGTAACGTTTAAACTCTGAAGCAATTTCACAAAATGCTGAAACTTACCGTCAGTTAGATCTCTTTGGTTCTTGGAAGGAAATGGGAGCGTCTTCTTAGTTTTCTGAACTAGAATAGCTTCCAGAGGTGGCGAAGACTCCTCGACGTCGGCCTGCTTCTCCTCGATATCGACAAGGGCTTCCTCAATATCGACTAAAGTTGTCGACTTCGTGATACGGGTTTAGCCGTAGGTTGGTCCGATCTTCAACAACAAGCAAGAACTCAAAGAAAGACTCAAGAACTGAACAAGAAAGCAAGAACTCGATCAAGATCAATCAAGAACAGCCAAGAAACAAATAAAGACACAGCAAGATTTACCAAGATCAAGATCAAGGGATCTTGATGTCGATAATAAGAAAGACTCAACGCAGCAACAATATGAAAGAAAGACTCGAAATTTATGAGCAAGAATGGAAAGACACGACCTGATATGGACTTAGTCGATCTGTATAGACCAAGATAGAGACCCCAGGCTTCCGTAGAAGGTAGGAATCAATATCAATGACTACACAACCCGCCTCTACAACCCTACACAATCAAGCGGACAACTTGAAGGCACAAGGAGGGGGCTTGTGGATACTAGATTCACCAAGTCTTGCGAAGTTGATGAACGGCAAAGCAAACCAAGCTAGATCAATACCAATAGTTGCAATTGAAGAGCACAGCTCTATTCAATCGACAACCACTCATTGTGTTTCACACAAAAAGAGAGTTTTTCTCATAAAATTCAACGTGTTTGATTACAAAGGAGGTGTCGGCAATATATAGCCTAACTAGGGCTGATTTAGCCGAAAATATTAAATAAATAAATAACTAATTAAAACACCTAAAAACATAAGTAAATAAGGTCTCTAAAAATAACACATAAAATAAGCCCAATTTCGGCCCAATAGTAACTCTAAAGATGTTCCAACACTAAGCCATATTCATTCCCGTCAAAACAGTGACAGACTTGCAAAGGTGGTGATTTTCGGCCAATCTCGATGTCGAATCTGGAAAAACCTTCAACAGCAAAGTTGTAGATCTCTTCGTCCTCGTTCCAACAAGGTATGGCACGCCTCAATCCGATCAATATTGAATCCGTACGACCCATTTTACAGAGACGTCGGAAAGCTGTCAAAAGTCTGAACGAGTGTAAAACGCCAAGCTTCCACCTTTGGACCTTCTCCCATGGTGGAGCCTTCTTCTTCCTCTTGAGAAGGACATCATCCGAAGGTGTCTTGGATGATCCCGCATCATCTTGTTACCATATTTATCCAAAGGTTGTCTATTTATTTATCTTAGGGCTATAAATTTTATCTTTTATCACCATCTTCATCAGAATTTTCGAGTCCTCCCTTGTTTAGGTGTCTTTCTTGCATTAAAAAAAAAAAAGAGAAGTCAGTTTCGAAATTCATACAAAAAAAAGGATTGAACTTGGACCTAGGAGGATTAAAATTCACTAGGGGCAAAAGTAAGTCAAAAAAAAAAAGAGAGAAAGCGTTGTTCTATCTAGTGCAAGAAAGCTCCAAGGACTAACCTTTTTGGTGTTTCCCTAGCCCTAAATCGACACACCTATTCCCAAACACATTACCTCCACAAAATTCTAAATTGAAACCCTACCTTGCAACTACAACATCATAACTTAAGGTTTTCAATCAAAAAGAGGTAAATTTCCAAGCTTTCTTCTATTCTCTTTATTTTTTTCTCTATTGCAACTTCTGCCGAGTGCTATTCTCCCTAGATCAAGTACTTTGCTGCTGTGTCGAGTGGTTTTTTTTGTTTGTGTCGAGCACTGTGATACCATTGACGAGTGCTTACAGTTTGAGTCGAGTGATCTCAGCCCTTGCCGAGTTCTCTCTTGTGGGTGTCGAGTGCATTAGACCCCTGTCGAGTGCACCATTGTTTATTTTGAGTTGAATTCTTGCAAATTCCCATCTGTTTTGCTTGAATTAAGTTGTTTGCTTACATCGAGTTCTCTACAGCCTTTGTTGAGTACTCTTCTGCGTTGTTTCATTCATTCTCTTGGTTACATACTTTGATTGCTTAGTCTATTGCTTCGTAGTTGATTTGCCCAAAGCGGATTGCCCTAGCAAGCGTAATATATCAATCAGAGAGGGAGTGTGAGCGAAACACAATTGTGAGCTGTTTATATTTTACTAACCTTAACATAAGTTCTGTGTTTCTTTTCTCTTTGTGATAATGTCTAATAATCAGGTTAACGATCAGAACAACCCCAACAATGAGGGTAACTCGAGTGCTACTGTGACACCCGAGCAATTCAACACATTGGCGGCTAACATGGTCACCTTGACGGAAACATTGGCTGCGTTGCAAGCCAAGATGGCGGCTTGGGAGAGCTCTAGACCTAGTGGTTCGAACACCATAGGAGATCAGCAAGAGCGAGTGCAAATTGAGACGCCTCAAGAAGAAAGAGAGGTCGTTAATCCTAATCCTAATGATAATGTTAATTTCCAGAATCCTTTATTCAATGAAAACAACTCTCCACGAGGTGGGAGAAATGATCGGAATAATGGGTTTGTTAATGTGCAAGGTCAAGTACAAGGAAGGGGAAGAGGACGTGGCTATCAAGAGCAGTTCTATTACTCGGAGCAAGATGACGACTTCCAAGAAGAGGAGTATTGGGAGCGACGCCCGAGACGGAATCAAATGGGAAATCAGAACCGACCACCTAGGTACAATGATGACGACGGCATAGGTAAGGTTAAGGTAAAGATTCCTCCTTTTGATGGTAAGACTGATCCAGATGCTTATATTGATTGTGGGAGATTAAAATGGAGCAAATATGGAATTGTCACAATTTCTCAGAGGCTAAGAAAGTACAACTAGCTTCCCTAGAGTTTCAAGGTTTTGCATTAATCTGGTGGGATAATCTTGTTAAGGAAAGAAGAAGATCCCTTGATGCACCTATTGCTTCTTGGGAACAATTAAAAGTAGTCATGAGAAATAGGTTTGTACCTCAACATTATGATAGAGAGCTATTGAACAGATTAGAAAGCCTTAAACAAGGTAGTAAAACTGTTGAGGAAACATTTAATGTGATACGGGGTTAGCCGTAGGTTGGTCCGATCTTCGACAACAAGCAAGAATAATCAAGAACTAATAAAGAAACTCAAGAACTTAATCAAGATTGATCAAGAACTATAAAGACGCAGCAAGAACTAACAAGAAAGATGCAAGATTTATGCAAGATTCAACAAGAAAGCAAAGAAACGCAGCAAGACTCTCAAGAATCGATCAAGATAGGCCAAGATCGACCAAGAAACACCAAGAACAGGGGCTGTACTCAATGTCGACTCGAAGAAGATGAACAAGACTCGAAAAAGACTTGAAATTGCAATAAAGAATGAAAAGACGCAACCGATAAGGACTGAGTCGATCTATGCAGAACAAGATAAAGACCCCAGGCCTCCTCAGAGGGTAGGAACCAATACCAATGACTACACAACCCGCCTCTACAACCCTACACAATCAAGCGGACAACTTGAAGGCACAAGGAGGGGGCTTGTGGATACTCGGATCACCAAGTCTTGCGAAGTTGATGAACGGCAAAGCAAACCAAGCTGAGATTATCAATCGATGACCAACGAGCACTGCTCTAGTTGAATCAACAAACACTCGATGTGTTTACACTCAATATGAGAGAATTGTATTCATAAAAGTTCCAATTGAATTCAATGCAAGGGGCGGCCATATAAAGACCTTACAAGGCTGTTCTGGCCGGCCTAACTAGATAGAAAGATAAAACTAATAACTAATGGGCTTAATGAAATAAACCTAAGAACATAAGTAAATAAGGTTTTAAAAAGAATGACTAGAAAAAGCCCAATTCAGCCCAATAATGTTCTTAAGCTGAAAATAGACATTAACACTTAAAGAAATTTGACATAAGCATAGCTAAGGGGGCTCGGCCTCTAGTTGAGCTCCAATGCACATGTATGTCTTCAATGTAGGCTCGGGGAGTTGATCCTTGCTCGAGAATAATGCATGACCCACAAAGTTGAATGAGTCTCTCTGAAGCTTCTTAGCTCTAGCTCGAGTCATTGGTCCTTCTCCAAGTATAATGGGTGTGTTTGGAGTTGTAGAAGATGGTCCCGCATCAACCTCCCCTTCTTGAAAAGGATTCGACCACGAATCCAAGTCTTCATCCACAGCGAAGTAAGGGATTAGATCCGCGACGTTGAATGTAGCGCTCACGCCCATGTCTCCAGGAAGCTCCAATTGGTAGGCATTGTCGCCCACTCTCTTCTTGATCCGAAATGGTCCATCACCACGAGGCGACAGCTTGTTCTTCCGGGCTTCTGGAAACCGCTCCTTCCTCAAGTGCACCCATACAAGATCTCCAGGCTGAAATGTGACCAAGCGACGTCCCTTGTTGGCCTTGTTAGCATTGTATTCAGCCTTTAGCTTCAGCTTCTCTCGAGTTCGTTCATGAAGCTCCTTAATGAACTCGACATGCTTACCTGCCTCAAATGATTCTTTGTCTCTCATAGGATATGGAGTAAGATCAAAAGGGGTTAGTGGATTAACACCATACACACATTCAAATGGACTGATTTTAGTAGCCGAATGCATGGTTCTATTATAAGCAAATTCCACATGAGGTAAGGCTTCTTCCCAAAGTTTCAAATTCTTCCTAATAATGGCTCTTAGGACAGTAGCAAGGGTTCTATTAGTCACCTCAGTTGGGCCATCAGTTTGGGGGTGGCTAGAAGTAGAGAATAGCAATCTAGTTCCCAATTTATTCCATAAAGTTCGCCAAAAATGACTTAGGAATTTCACATCCCTATCACTAACAATGGTTTTAGGCACGCCATGCAACCTAACTACCTCTCTAAAGAATAGATTAACAACGTTGGTAGCATCATCAGTTTTATGACATGCAATGAAATGAGCCATTTTAGAGAATCTATCGACCACTACAAAGATTGAATCCCTCCCCTTCTTAGTTCTGGGCAACCCAACTATAAAATCCATAGAAATGTCTTCCCAAGGGGCTGAGGGTATTGGCAGTGGTGTATAAAGGCCATGGGGCATAAGCTTAGCTTTGGCTTTAATGCAATCTATGCATCTCTTAAGGCAATGTTCTACATCCCTAAGCATATGTGGCCAATAAAAGTGTGATTTCAGTGTGCTATATGTCTTATCCCTACCAAAATGTCCCATTAATCCACCACTATGGGCTTCACTAACAAGTAATAATCGTAGAGAACACCTAGGAATGCACACTTGATCTTTTCGAAATAAGAATCCTTGATGTATATAAAAGCTGTCGTTAGGACCCTTTTCTAAGCATTTTCGAAAAATATCACCAAAATCCAAATCAGATTCATACAATTCCTTTATGTAAACAAAGCCTAAGACTCTAGAATCCAAAGTGGTTAAAAGAACATGTCTTCTAGATAATGCATCAGCAACCACATTGTCTTTACCTTTCTTATACTTAATTACATAAGGAAATGTTTCAATGAATTCCATCGATCTACCATGCCTCCTATCAAGTTTATCTTGGCTTTTAAAGTGTTTCAATGATTCATGATCAGTCCTAAGAATAAACTCGCTAGGCCAGCATGCTAATGAAGATAATGATCAAAATCTCAACCTTATGTGCTATGATGATGATGAGGAGGTCGAATATGAGCATGGTGAATCTTTGATTGTTAGGAGAGTTTTAAGTGTTGTTCCTGCACCTTGTGATGATAATCAAAGAGAAAACTTGTTTCATACTCGTTGTCTAGTTAAAGGAAAGGTTGTAAATGTGATCATTGATGGAGGTAGTTGCTGTAATTTAGCTAGTCAAGAAATGGTTGACAAATTGCACCTATCTACTGTCCAACATCCTAGACCTTATAAATTGCATTTGATGAATGATTGTGGAAATTTGAAAGTAAACAAGCAAGTTAACTTGCATATTAAACTAGGACATTATGAAGATGATGTTTTATGTGATATTGTGCCTATGCAAGCTTGTCATATTTGGCAATTTGATCGTAAGGTCCAACATGATGGTCATTCTAACCGATATGCCTTTACATTTCAAGGAAAGAATACATTTCAGGGAAAGAACGTTGTTCTCAAGCCCATGACGCCTACACAAGTGGCTGATGAGATTGAGAAGCGCAAGGTAAGTAAGGGTGAGTTAGATAGGGAGGCTCAGTCGAGCCAAGTGGCATCCCAAACTCGGCCTAAGGGTGTACTAATGGCTTCCAAGAGTACATACTTAGACGAATTTGCGGATGGAGAAACCACCCTTATGCACCTTATCAAGAGCTTGAATATGTTGAGTGAAGAGCTTAAAGCTTCTCTTCCATCACACATACTCGCTTTACTTGAGGAGTATAAAGATGTGTTTCCCGATGACATACCACCAGGTCTACCCCCTATTCGAGGGATTGAGCATCAAATTGATCTTATTCCAGGGGCTGCCTTACCTAATAGGCCTGCGTATCGTATGAATCCCACTGAGACCCAAGAGGTCCAAACTTAGTCCAGGAACTGTTGGATAAGGGTTATATTAGAGAAAGCTTAAGTCCTAGTGATGTGCCTGTATTATTAGTCCCTAAGAAAGATGGTTCATGGAGAATGTGTGTAGATTGTAGGGCTATTAACAATGTCACTATTAAATATCGTCACCCTATCCCTTGATTAGATGATATGCTAGATGAATTGCATGGAGCTTCTATATTCTCTAAAATAGATCTTAGGAGTGGCTATCATCAAATTAGAATGAAAGAGGGTGATGAATGGAAAACAGCCTTTAAGACTAAGCTAGGATTATATGAGTGGTTGGTTATGCCTTTTGGTTTAACTAATGCTCCTAGTACTTTCATGCCTTTTGGAGAGATTCTATATTTGTAGTGGTTGATAGATTCTCTAAAATGGCTCATTTTATTGCATGCCACAAAACTGATGATGCAACCAATGTTGCTAATCTATTCTTTAGAGAGGTAGTAAGATTACATGGTGTGCCTAAAACAATAGTAAGTGATAGGGATGTTAAATTCTTAAGTCATTTTTGGCGTACTTTATGGAGTAAATTGGGAACTAGATTACTATTCTCTACTTCTAGCCACCCCCAAACTGATGGCCAAACTGAGGTGACTAATAGAACCCTTGCTACTGTCCTAAGAGCCATTATTAGAAAGAATTTGAAACTTTGTGATACGGGGTTAGCCGTAGGTTGGTCCGATCTTCGACAACAAGCAAGAAACTTAAAGAAACAAACAAGACTCGATTAAGAACTCAAGAAACGCAGCAAGAAACTATAAAGAAGACGCAAGAAATCAATCAAGATGATCAAGATCCTTCAAGACTCAACAAAGACAGCAAGATATCGACCAAGAAAGTTCAAGATCGACAAGAATGCAACAAGACTCGACAAAACAGTAGCAAGACTCGATATTTATGTAAAGACACGACCGATAAGGACTGAGTCGATCTATATAGAACAAGATAGAGACCCCAGGCTTCCGTAGAAGGTAGGAACCAATACCAATGACTATATAACCCGCCTCTACAACCCTACACAACCAAGGGGACAACTTGGAGTGATGCGGGACCATCTTCTACAGCTCCAGACACACCCATCATTCTTGGAGAAGGACCAATGACTCGAGCTAGAGCTAAGAAGCTTCAGAGAGACTCATTCAACTTTGTGAGTCATGCTTTGTTCTCGAGCAAGGTTCAACTCCCCGAGCCTACATTGAAGACGTACTTGTGCATTGGAGTTCAAGTGGAGGCCGAGCCACCTTAGAACAACCATAGGCCGAATTTCTTGAAGTGTTGGAACCATTTTCAGCTTAAGTGTTCTATTGGGCTGAATTGGGCTTTTCTAGTTATTGTTTTTAAAGACCTTAGTTATTTATGTTCTTAGGTTTATTTTAAAGCCCATTAATAATTAGATCTATCTTATTCTATCTAGGATAGCCGGCCAACAGGCCTTAGTAGTCTATATATTTCGATTTCAGCTTTGTAATTCAATCAGAACATTGATAATAGAAATCTTACTTCTCAAACGTGTGAAACACTTAGAGAGAGAGATCTGGCCGAATTGAGCAGTGCTCTTCAGGATCTCGAATTGATTGATAATCTCAGCTTGGTTTGCTTTTCCGTTCATCAACTTCGCAAGACTTGGTGATCCGAGTATCCACAAGCCCCCTCCTTGTGCCTTCAAGTTGTCCACTTGATTGTGTAGGGTTGTAGAGGCGGGTTATATAGTCATTGGTATTGGTTCCTACCTTTTACGGAAGCCTGGGGTCTCTATCTTGTTCAATATAGATCGACTCAGTCCTAATCGGTCGCGTCTTTGCATCAATTTCGAGTCTTTACAGCTTTCTTGAATCGAGTCTTTGTTTCTTGTCGAGTCTTGCATTGTTCTTGCTTATTCTTGCTGCGTTTCTTGAGTTCTTGTTCGAATCTTGATCATCTTGATTGAGTTTCTTGAGTCTTGCTGCGTTCTTGGTATTTCTTGAGTCTTTCTTGTTTAGTTCTTGCTTGTTGTCGAAGATCGGACCACCCTGCGGCTAACCCCGTATCATGGAGGCACAAGGAGGTGGCTTGTGTGATGAGTTTCCCCTTGAGGATCCTTAAATCTCAGTACAAAGTAAGTCGGAACAAGCCTCGAATCGGCCGGTGGAAGATAGATGACAGAGATGGATTTCGGTAGAATATTTTTGGTATTTTTGTGATAATGATAAAACTCAGATTTGGGGGAATACAAACTGAATTTTATAAAGGATAGGTGAACAAAAACAAGTGGATATGACTCACCACAAGTTCTTGAACAAAGATCAAGTACAAACGGATATTACGCACCGAAAATACAAGATCGGGCCTTCGATATGACTCACGAAGGAGATGAAGTTTTCAAGCTTCAAACTAAGGATAAAAACCTGGTTTTTGATGATAATTTTCGTGCCCCCTAATGACCATAAGGACTGAGTAATATAGAGGAAGTTTGTGGACAACTTGTGCATGCTTGGGAAAAGGTGGCTTGCATTAAATGCAATTTTGGAAGTTGTTCTATGCACAAAAGCACCAGCTGCATGGGGGATGTATTTCATGATGTCTTCTCTACCCAATGTGCATTTAAATGCATGAGAAGTTTGAATTTGAATCAGATTTGCCTTCATAACGAATAGCGGAAACCGAGGCATTTCCGGGCTTCTTGGGCTGCGGGTTGCGATCTTCAATTTGTTTTAAACTTGTGAATGCTTGACCTTGATCTTCATAGTTTATGGAAATGGTTAAGAGTCCTTGAAGAAGGTCGGCTTGAAGACGTCTTGCCCGAGCTCGAGTTATGGATCCGAGAGGCTGCACATTTGATGTGTCATTTGGGGCTTCGGTAGGTTTTGCTTCTTGATTGATCATAGGTGTGATCACATCATCCTCCCTTCCTTGAAAAGGATTCGACCTCGAATCAGACCCGTCATCTTGTTCATCATCACCTACAACAAAAGGAGACAAGTCAGCAACATTGAACACATCATGAGCACCATACTCACCGGGAAGCTCAATTTTGTAGGCATTGCTGTTGATCTTTTCAAGCACTTGAAATGGGCCATCTCCTCTTGGCTTCAGCTTTGAATTTCTCAATGTAGGAAATCGATCTTTTCTAAGGTGAATCCATACGAGATCACCCGGTTCAAAGATGACTTCCTTTCTTCCTTTGTTAGCTTGATGCACATATTGGGCAGTCCTCTTTTCAGGTTGCAAACGAGTGGACTGGTGTAAACTCTTGATGTGCTCAGATTGGGTTGCTCCTTCAACACTTTCTTGATCTTTCATGGAGTGGGAAACCAATTCAAGAGGAGTGATAGGATTCTTGTCATACACAACCTCAAATGGTGTCTTCTTGGTGGCCGAGTGGACTGACCTATTGTAGGCAAATTCAACAAAAGCAAGACATTCTTCCCACCTACGAAGGTTAGTTTTCAACAAGGATCGAAGCAAAGCACCAAGAGTTATATTCACAACTTTAGTTTGTCCATCCGTTTGAGGATGACAAGAAGTGGAGAAAAGTAACTTAGTTCCTAGTTTAGACCAAAGTGTTTTCCAAAAATAACTAAGAAACTTAGCATCACAATCAGAGACAATGGTCTTAGGAATACCATGCAATCTAACAACTTCTTTAAAGAACAAATCAGCCACATGTGAAGCATTGTCG
This sequence comes from Persicaria maculosa, assembly GCA_963922045.1. Lineage (NCBI taxonomy): Eukaryota > Viridiplantae > Streptophyta > Magnoliopsida > Caryophyllales > Polygonaceae > Persicaria > Persicaria maculosa. Next base: position 53,136,902 of record OY998254.1, read on the forward strand.
GTTTTATTACATGCAATAAAATGAGCCATTTTGGAAAACCGATCAACCACAACAAAAATAGAGTCTCTCCTCCCTTTTGAATGAGGAAGTCCCAACACAAAATCCATGGAAATGTCTTCCCAAGGAGTATGAGGAGCAGGCAAGGGTGCGTACAATGCATGAAGATTCATTTTGGACTTAGCACTTAAACAAGTAGTACATGCAGCACAAAACTTATCTACATCCCTATGCATGCGAGGCCAAAAGAAGTGCTCCTTCAAAGTATTCAAGGTTTTGGTAACACCAAAATAACCCATTAAACCACCTCCATTAGCATCATGAACAAGCAACCTACGAATGAAACTACTAGGGATGCAAATCTTTTCACACTTAAAGAGATAACCATCATGCATGTAAAACTGATCACTACTGCCCTTATCCACGCAAATGTGATAGATTTCACCAAAATCAGCATCATTAGCATATAATTCACGCATGAAAGCAAAGCCCAACATTTTAGCATCTAGGGTAGAGATAAGAGAATACCTCCTTGAGAGTGCATCAGCCACTACATTGTCTTCCCCCTTCTTGTACTTGATCACAAATGGGAAAGCTTCAATGAATTCAAGCAATAAAGTAGAAACACTTAGTGGATGTAGATAATTCAAATCTTGGCAAACAAACAAATTATCTTTAAAAAGCACAAGAAAACATGTTTTACTCCCCTGAATTGCATACTCAACTTCTTTTGCCTTGGCTAGGAGAATCTGGTGAGAACTAGCCATATTTGTACCAATAGCTAGTTTCTTCTTTTGCTTTCTTCTCTCCAAGTTAGCTACATGGTCAGCCACAATCTCATGAGGGGACATAGGATGAAGTGTAATCTTCTTACCTTCCATTTGGAATGTGTGCTCATTGGTGACTCCATTGTGGATGACACCACGATCATATTGCCATGGTCTCCCTAAAAGAAGGTGACACGTTGTCACGGGAAGAACATCACAAAGGATCTTATCTTTATACCCTCCAATTGCAAATGCAATCATGGTTTGCTTGTCTACTCTTAGAGGTGCCTTGGAATTCAGCCAATTCAAGGTGTATGGTTGCGGATGTGGGCTGCATTTGAGGTTGAACCTATCTACAACCTCTTGATCAATAAGATTACAACAAGATCCTCCATCAACTTTAACACTACATACCTTATCTTTGATGAGGCATCGAGTATGGAAGAGGCTCTCTCTTTGAGTGGGTAAAGAAGGAGCATCATTGGAGATCAATGCTCTCTTTACCACAAAACACTGTCCAACATCAGCCTTAGCATGAATCTCCTCTTCTTTTTCTTCTAAGGTCGGTTCTTCTTGGCTCTCCTCCTCAGATTCATACTCTCCTTGATCATTGAGTAGCACTTGCTTTCGAGTGGGCAAAGAAGGAGCATCATTGGAGATCAATGCTCTCTTTACCGCAAAACACTGTCCACCAGCAGCATTAGCATGAATCTCCTCTTTCTCATCTTCTAAGGTTGGCTTTTCTTGGCTCTCCTCCTTAGATTCATACTCTCCTTGATCGTGGGGTAGCACTTGCTTTCGAGTACGACATCCTCTAGAAAAATTACCCTTACCCCAATACTTATCAAGCTTTTCATCTAGGACTCTCACTATGCCTTCCTTAGTTTTCTCATACTCTTGTTGTCTCTCAACTGCATATTCTTCCCTATTTTGTCGAAGAATGGCTTGCAAATCAGCTAGGGTAGGGGCTTTTCCTTCCCTTGTCCTCTCATACTCTTGTTGTCTCGCAACTGCATCTTCTTCCCTAAATTGTCGAAAAATGGCTTGCAAATCAGCTAGGGTGGGGTATCTTCCTTCATTTCCTGCATTAGACATGTTTTCCTACACACAAAATGCACAAACAAAAGGAAAAACAAAGAAGAACCGAGAAAATCACAAAAACATGCAAACACGTTAGGGTTAGAAATCAAAAGATCTCTCTTTCACCTCCCGCATATTCTTTTCACTCATGAATTTTTCTTTTGGGGGTGAAACTCTCCCTTACTTTGAATGTGATCTCACTTCACTCAAACTCAGATTGTAAGAACACAACTATGCAATCGGCACTCCTTTAAGCAAGCGATGTGAGGGTGCTTCTTCCTTGCTAGAACATGGTCTATCTCCGCTGAGGCAAGGCAACTTAGTGATGCTGTCCTGGAAACTCACACAAAGTATCAAAAGCACAAGCCAAGGTAATCCCAAAGGCGAGTATTTACCAAATTCCAAAATCAAGTAAGTAATGCTCAAATGGGAAAGGGTAAACAAGGTTTAGACAAGGCAAGGAACAAGGCTTGGAGTAGCTAGTGATATGATGAGAATGTCTTGTTTTTTAGAACAACAACACAACTTGCACTTCAAATGCTCACAACTTGCACATAGAACAACTTTTGGAGCTTTTCTAACTTCTTCTCCTTTTTCTTTTCTTTTCTCTTTTTTTTTTGTTTTTTTTTTTCTATTTTCCAGAATCCAAGAACACAACAACACTTGCAAATCAGAACTTCCTTCAATATTCAAACACTTATTAAGCACATTCCATCAATAGATCATCACCATATACTATGCAAAGGATTAGGAGAATAATGGTGCAACACTTTTGAGGGTGAAGTTCAGATTATGGGTAAGAAGGATGAAGGTTCATGCAAACACACAAGAACACTAGATAGAAGCATAGAAAACCGAAATAACAATGGATAGATCTGATTTTTTTTTTTGCAGATCTTAAACACACATATAAAGGTACAAAGGATGAAAAAAATGATGGAAAAGGCTGGAGAATAATCAGAAACAAGGATGGATAGAAATGGCTGGAAATCGAGCAAAACAAACCGAAAATGGAGAGGTAATTCGTACCCCTTTGGCTTGAGAAACTTACCTTGAAGATAGCTCTGATACCACTTGATGAGTTTCCCTTGAGGATCCTTAAATCTCAGTACAAAGTAAGTCGGAACAAGCCTCAAATCAGCCGGTGGAAGATAGATGATAGAGATGGATTTCGGTATAATATTTTTGGTATTTTTGTGATAATGATAAAACTCAGATTTGGGGGAATATAAACTGAATTTTATAAAGGATAGGTGAACAAAAACAAGTGGATATGACTCACCACAAGTTCTTGAACAAAGATAAAGTACAAACGGATATTACGCACCGAAAATACAAGATCGGGCCTTCGATATGACTCACGAAGGAGATGAAGTTTTCAAGCTTCAAACTAAGGATAAAAACCTGGTTTTTGATGATAATTTTCGTGCCCCCTAATGACCATAAGGACTGAGTAATATAGAGGAAGTTTGTGGACAACTTGTGCATGCTTGGGAAAAGGTGGCTTGCATTAAATGCAATCTTGGAAGTTGTTCTATGCACAAAAGCACCAGCTGCATGGGGGATGTATTTCCTGATAAGGTAAATATATAGATGTGGTAATTACCAAAAGTACATAATGATGAAACCAAAACAAGGGTCTCATGAAAAAGAGGAATCAGTAAACAAAAGGATTCCTCGCTACCAGCAAATCCCAAAATACCATCCCACCCACGCTAAACACCACTATCTCCATAACTCTATACCACCATTACCAACTAAACTAACTATATACTCTAATTCTCCCAATCTAGTTTTCGTCCCAGTCTTGCCACTAGTGGTATGGACTTCCACTTAGCGGAAAAACGGGAACGACAACTAGCTATGATGTGTGCCGCACAAGCTTTAGGCACAAATTGTTCATTACAAAAGATTAGTTTGTTTCTATGTATCCAAATGAAATAAACTGTAGCTACAACCGCTAGGAGCTTCGCCTGATTGAGTTGTGTCTTCCGTATCTTCATTGGCTCCTTTGCAAACCACTCAAGCCACTACCCTAAACTGTCATACATGGGGGTTATGCCAATCCAGCCCCAAACCAGTGTCTGTACCTCTCGTGTGACCGGGCAATTGAACCATAGATGTTCCTCAGTTTCCTCGGCTGATCTACAAAGCATACATTGTGCCGCCTCCATGCCTTTCCAATGTTTCACTTTTCTACCGGTGCTCAGCCTTTGTTTCATAGCTAACCACACTGTGAAGGACCATTTACGACATTGCAGCCCTCTCCACAATAAATCTCCCCAGCTGGTCTCTTCATTCTTCTCATGCAGTAGATTGTACACTTTTGAGCAAGAGACGCCACCTGACGGAGCAAGCATCTGGTCAGTAGCCATGGCCGGAGCTGAAGTGGCTGCTATCAATGCTCTGATTTCATCTCTTGTTGCAAGCAAACTCTTCCATAGCCAACTATCGTTAACCTTCTTCTGGATACCCCAGATGTCTTCACCCCTAAGGTGATTCTACATACACCAACTGGTCCAGATACTCGGTCTTTGCTGCATAAGGTCACCAATCAATTTGGCTTGCAAGCTCCTATTCCATGACAATATTTCCCGGATATCTAGCCCTCCCTCCAGAAAAGGCTTGGTTACATCAGACCACTTCACCATGCATTTCCTTCCATCAGTATTGCCATTCCATAAGAACCGCTTGCACATGCTTTCTATTTTGTCCATAACCCCCTTCGGAAGAACAACAACCTGGCTCCAAAAAGTGGTGACTCCTCCACATACGACTTTGAGCAGTTGCAGCCTTCCGGCGTACGAGATCCTTCTAGTCGTCCAAGATTGCAGTAGCGAATTGAGTTTATCATAGAGAGCACCATATTCAACAACTGCCACAGTTTTAGAATGGAGAGGGATCCCCAGATAGCGCACAGGAAAGCAACCCTGAGCAAACTCCAATTTCTGCAGAAGAGATGCCGACAAATCAGGATTGACACCCGCGAGAAAGACTGTGCTTTTATCTTTGTTAGCCCGAAGTCCAGATGCTGCAAAGAACTCTTCCAAACAGGTCTTAATAATCCCCACAGATTCCATGTCAGCATGACAAAAAACAAGGAGGTCATCCGCAAATGCTAGGTGAGTCAGTTTGATCCCTTTGCATCTCGGATGGTACCTAAACTTTGGGTTCTCTGCTGCCCTTTGAAGCATTCTACTGAGGATTTCCATACATAAAACAAATAAGTACGGGGATAGGGGATCCCCTTGCCTAATCCCCCTCTTCCCCGGGAAAAACCCTTCCGTAGCTCCATTGATGAGAATCGAGAATGAAGGAGTTGTGACGCACTTCATGATCAGGTCTACAAACTTCGGAGGGTAGTTGAAGTACAAGAGAGTATTCTTGATAAATTCCCAGCTTAGAAAGTCATAAGCTTTCTGTAGATCCACTTTAATAGCACATCTGGGAGATACTCTTTTGGTACCATAGCCATTAACAACTTCTAAGGCCACTGCACAATTGTAAGAAATAGATCGCCCTGGTATAAACGCTCCCTGGTTCTCAGAAATCAGTATATTCAGGTCATTTTTCAGTCTAGCTGCTATTATCTTCGTTAGAGCCTTCATTAGCGTATTGCAACAAGAGATAGGTCTCAAATCCTTAACGAAAGTAGGATTATCGACCTTTGGAATAAGAGAGACAAAAGTTGCATTGATCTGTTTGAGGATCTTTCCATTTCTGAACATTTCACGGACAGCCTCACAAGTAAGTATCTCTCCCTACTACACTCCAGGCGTCTCTAAAAAATTTGCTTCCAAACCCGTCTGGCCCTGGCGACTTGTTCACGCCTATGCTCCACATTGCTTTTCTGATCACATCATAACTAGGTAGCTATAACAGATCAGATTCACGGTCAGAGCTAATTTTAACACCTTGCAGATTCACTGGGAAAGGCTCAATATCAGTTGTAGTTGAAAGTAAATTCGTGAAAAATTGCACAATGTGATCTCTGATCTCTTCCTCTTTATCCATCAGAATACCCTCGGAGTTTTTCATAACAAGTATTGCATTTCTAGCTTGCCGCTCTTTCACATTTCTATAAAAGAGTGACGAAGTTTCTTCTCCCATGGTTAGCCAATGAATCTTGGCTTTTTGTGATGTTAGACTCATCAGTCTTCCCACCTGAGCTCTAAGCTCCTTTTTCGTTGCTACAATCTGCTCATCTAGCGTCTCATTATCCTTCTCATCCCTGCTTCTAATCTGCAACTCACGGAGAATCCCTTTGCAAAGCTTAATCTGAGTTTGCAGCTTTGGGAATCTAGTTTTATCCCAAGGCTTTAGGGCCTCCTTTACATTTTGTAGCTTTTTCACCAATTTAAACTGCCTTGATCCAATCTCAGTGTAGTTCCACGCTGCTTTAACAATAGATTCAAACTCATCCTCCTTTCCCCAGAAATTTTTATATCTGAACGGGTATTTCTTCGTGGACAGATCATTACGAATCAGCACAACAGCAGGGGCATGATCTGAGAAACTGCGAGCCTCAAACAGTGCTCTTGTGTTGTCAAATTCTTCCATCCATAATTCATTCACCATGACTCGATCCAATTTCCTTTCAATTTTGCTCTTACCTTTTTGTCTATTTGTCCAGGTAAGATCAGCACCCGAGTATGGTAGATCAGAAATGCCACAGGACTCCATAGCAGTTCTAAGTTCCTCAAACTCATCGTACCTGGCTATAGTTTGGGGCCATTTTTCCTCCATTTTAAGTATACAGTTCAAATCTCCCAAAACAACCCATGGTGTAGTCATCTGCATAGCAATCTGTTCCAATTCTAACCACAGTTCACGCCTCTCTGCCTTTGTGTTTTCAGCATATACAAATGAAGCAACAAAGGTATATCTCAGATCCTTAGTTTTCACTAAGCAATGAATGAATTGCTCCCTGATTCTGAGAATAGTGACACCAAACATGGACGGGTTCCATGTAACCCAAATCCTCCCTTTAACTGTTAGATCCCCATTCATACAACAAGCCCAATCCCTCATTAATCCGTTCTTAATGTGCCTTTATAATGAATAGCGGAAACCGAGGCATGAGAAGTTTGAATTTGAATCAGATTTGCCTTCATAATGAATAGCGGAAACCGAGGCATTTCCGGGCTTCTTGGGCCGCGAGTTGCGATCTTCAATTTGTTTTAAACTTGTGAATGCTTTGACCTTGATCTTCATAGTTTATGGAAATGGTTAAGAGTCCTTGAAGAAGGTCGGCTTGAAGACGTCTTGCCCGAGCTCGAGTTATGGATCCGAGAGGCTGCACATTTGATGTGTCATTTGGGGCTTCGGTAGGTTTTGCTTCTTGATTGATCATAGGTGTGATCACATCATTGTGGATACTAGGATCACCAAGCCTTGCGAAGTTGATGAACACAAAGCAAACCAAGCTAAAACGATACCAATTCGCAATTGAAGAGCACAGCTCTATTCAATCGACAATCACTCATTGTGTTACACACAAAAAGAGAAGACTAATTCTATTCATAATGTTCCTCTTAAATTACAATGTAGGAATTGAAATATATAGGCCTTAGATAAGCTGATGGGCCGAGTTTAATGATAAAAAGATAAATCTAACATCTAATTAAAACACCTAAAAATATAAGTAAATAAGGTCTCTAGAAATAACACTTAAAATAGCCCAATTCGGCCCAATAGGATCCATTCCAGTCAAAACAGTGACAGACTTGCAAAGATGGTGATTTTCGGCCAAGCTCCATGTCGAATCTGGAAAAACCTTCAACAGCAAAGTTGTAGATCTCTTCGTCCTCGTTCGAACAAGATATGGCACGCCTCAATCCGATTAATATTAAATCCGTACGATCCATTTTACAGAGACATCGAAAAGCTGTCAAAATTCTGAACGAGAGTCTAAAACGTCATTTCTTCTCCCAAGGTGGATCCTTCTTCTTCCTCTTGAGAAGGACATCGTCCGAAGGTGTCTTGGATGGTCCCGCATCACTTTGGGAAGAAGCCTTACCTCATGTGGAATTCGCTTATAACAGAACCATGCATTCGGCTACTAAAATCAGTCTATTTGAATGTGTGTATGGTGTTAATCCACTAACCCCTTTTGATCTTACTCCATATCCTATGAGAGACAAAGAATCATTTGAGGCAGGTAAGCAAGTCGAGTTCATTAAGGAGCTGCATGAACGAACTCGAGAGAAGCTGAAGCTAAAGGCTGAATACATTGCTAACAAGGCCAACAAGGGACGCCGCTTGGTCACATTTCAGCCTGGAGATCTTGTATGGGTGCACTTAAGGAAGGAGCGGTTTCCAGAAGCCCGGAAGAACAAGCTGTCACCTCGTGGTGATGGACCATTCAAAGTCAAGAGAAGAGTGGGCGACAATGCCTACCAATTGGAGCTTCCTGGAGACATGGGCGTGAGCGCTACATTCAACGTCGCGGATCTAATCCCTTACTTCGCTGTGGATGAAGACTTGGATTCGTGGTCGAATCCTTTTCAAGAAGGGGAGGTTGATGCGGGACCATCTTCTACAGCTCCAGATACAACCATCATACTTGGAGAAGGACCAATGACTCGAGCTAGAGCTAAGAAGCTTCAGAGAGACTCATTCAACTTTGTGAGTCATGCTTTGTTCTCGAGCAAGGTTCAACTTCCCGAGCCAACATTGAAGACATACATGTGCATAGGAGCACAAATGGAGGCCGAGCCACCTTAGATCAGCTTAGGCCGACATTTTCTAAGTGTTGGAACCCATTTTCAGCTTAAGACTTCTATTGGGCTGAATTGGCCTTTTTCTAGTTATTATTGTTAAAGACCTTATTTACTTATGTCTTTAGATTTATTTTATTAAGCCCATTAAGCAATTATTATATCTTATTCTATCTAGGAAAACCGGCCAACAGGTGATGCGGGACCATCCAAGACACCACCTGCGGACGCACATATATTACATGAGGATGGACCAATGATTCAAGGAAGGGAGAATGATGTCTTTCTCAAGAGGAAGAAGAAGGTTCCACCATGGGAGAAGATAGCAACCCCAACAATGGGAGTCGTTCAGAACATTGACAGCTTTTCGACGTCTCAGTAAAGTGAGTCGTACGGATTCAATATTTATCGGATTGAGGCGTGCCATACCTTGTCCGAACGAGGACGAAGAGATCTACAACTTTGCTATTGAAGGTTTTTCCAGATTCGATCTAAAGCTTGGCCGAAAATCACCATCTTTGCAAGTCTGTCACTGTTTTGACGGGAATGAATATGGCTAAGTGTTGGAACATCTTTAGAGTTACTATTGGGCCGAAATTGGGCTTATTTTATGTGTTATTTTTAGAGACCTTATTTACTTATGTTTTTAGGTGTTTTAAATATTTATTTATTTATTTAATATTTTCGGCTAAATCAGCCTTAGTTAGGCTATATATTGCCGACACCTCTTTTGTAATCGAAGACATTGAAATTTATGAGGAAAGCTCACTTTTTGTGTGAAACACAATGAGTGTTTGTCGATTGAATAGAGCTGTGCTCTTCAATTGAAACTATTGGTATTGATCTAGCTTGGTTTGCTTTGCCGTTCATCAACTTCGCAAGACTTGGTGAATTTAGTATCCACAAGCCCCCTCCTTGTGCCTTCAAGTTGTCCGCTTCATTGTGTAGGGTTGTAGAGGCGGGTTGTGTAGTCATTGATATTGGTTCCTACCTTCTACGGAAGCCTGGGGTCTCTATCTTGTTCTACATAGATCGTTTCAGTCCTTATCAGGTCGTGTCTTTCAATTCTTACTATCAAATTTCGAGTCTTTATCATTCTTTATCAGTTCTTGCATCGAGTCTTGTTCTTTCTTTTAGTGTCGACATCAATTGCAGCCTGTTCTTGGTATTCTTGTTGAGTTCTTGATCGATCTTGGTTGTTCTTGATCGAATCTTGAGAGTCTTGCTTCTTTCTTGCTGCGTCAGATTTAGTTTCTTGGAGTTTCTTGAAACTTTCATTGCTACGTCTTTATTTCTTGTTTAGTTCTTGCTTGTTGTCGAAGATCGGACCAACCTACGGCTAACCCCGTATCAAATTGGCATCAGAGCTTTGGTTTTCGACATCAAGATTGAGACTCGAAAATAACAAACAAGAATTAAAAGACTCGACCTGATATAGACTGAAACGATCTATATAGAACAAGATAGAGACCCCAGGCTTCCGTAGAAGGTAGGAACCAATACCAATGACTATATAACCCGCCTCTGCAACCCTACACAACCAAGCGGACAACTTGGATGCACAAGGAGGGGGCTTGTGGATACTAGGATCACCAAGTCTTGCGAAGTTGATGAACACAAAGCAAACCAAGCTAGATCAATACCAATGTTTGCAATTGAAGAGCACAGCTCTATTCAATTGAGAACCACTCATTGTGTTTCACACAATTTGAGAAGAACTAAATTCTATTAATTGAAATCCAATTGATTACTGTAGGAGGAATCTAAATATATAGGCCACGCAGGGCTGAATTGGGCCGAAACTAGATAGAAAAGATAGAACTAACATCTTAATGGAATTAATCAAAATAATACCTAAAGTTTCCTAAAATAATTTAAGTAAAAGAAATACTAAAATAGGAAATAAATATAATGTTCCAAGACTTAATAAAATCCCGTCAAAATCAGTGACAGCTCAAAGAATATGGATTTCGGCCAAGTTCTAGATCGAATCTGGAAAAACCTTCAACAGCAAAGTTGTAGATCTCTTCGTTCTCGTTCCGACAAGGTATGGTACGCCTCAATCTGATAAATATTGAATCCGTACGACCCATTTTACAGAAACGTCAAAAAGCTGTCAATGTTCTGAACGAATCCAAAACGTCATTTAAACAAAGTATCTTCTCCCATGGTGGAGCCTTCTTCTTCCTCTTGAGAAAGACATCATCCGAAGGTGTCTTGGATGGTCCCGCATCAATCTCCCTTTCTTGAAAAGGATTCGTCCTCGAATCCAAGGTCGCATAAGATTCAGCACATGCATCCACACGAACTCCTGGATCGAAAACCTCCTGTCCATGGAAACTCTTTTCAAGGCCGAATGATGTAGGGATTGACCACTCCTCAATGGTTTTTGTCTCAGCTTCATGTACAAAATCAAGAAAAGAAACTTTATGAGTGCATAATTCAGATTTCATAGTAATGTCATGATGTCCTAATTGAAAATGTACTTGAGCTTGGTCATTAATTCCTAAGTTTCCATCCAATGCTAGCAAGGTTTCATCCTTTTCAGAGGCTGAATTTTCAATCAATTCAAGGCTAGCAATATTAGAACAATTTTCTTCATCAATGATCAGATTACTAACTATGCCTTTTTCTAAGTATGTAGTATGACATAAATCTTCTCTTTGATTATCATCACATGGTGTAGATTGAACATTTAAATCAATCAAAGAATCATCATGCTCATATTCAATGCAATCATTATCATTACAGGCAAGTAAATTAAGAACTTGATCATTTTCAATATGCTCTACATTTTCAATATGCTCTACCTATGCTAGAAGAAACATGATGTTGAATAGCATTATTAGGAGGAATAGGATGAGTTTCTTCCCTTTTAATTGGTGGAACTTCATCTCTAGGTGAGACTCCTTGTCCAAACACCGTATTAGAGCCAAAACGCTGAAGCTCCATTGCCGTCAAGCTTTTATTCGACATTGCAACAAAGAGAAAAGAAACAAGGAACTATGTTAAGGTTAGTAAAACTTATAAACAGCTCACAATTGTGTTTCGCTCACACTCCCTCTCTGATTGATATATCACGCTTGCTAGGGCAATCCGCTTTGAGCAAATCAACTACCAAGCAAAAGACTAAGCAATCAAAGTATGTAATGAATGAAACAAACAACCAAAGTACTCGACAAAAGGGAAAGAGTACTCGACAGCAGCTGTAAACACTTGATTCAAGCAAAACAGATGGGCAATTGCAAGGAATCAATTCGACACAACAATGGTGCACTCGACAGGGGTCTAATGCACTCGACACACACAAGAGAGAACTCGGCAAGGGCTGAGATCACTCGACACAACCAATTCAAGCACTCGACAGTAGCTATGAACACAACAACACTTGAATAATGGAAACAGTACTCGACACAAGAGAAAAGAAAGAGAAATAAAAGAAAACTTTGGAGATTTACCTCTTTTGATTGAAAACCTTTAAGTTAGGACGTTGTAGTTGCAGGGTAGGGTTTCAATTTTTGTGGAGGTATGTGTTTGGGACAAGAGTTGTCGACTAAGGGCTGTTGAAATCACCAATTTTGGTCCTTGGAGCTTTCTTGCACTAGTAGAACAACACTTTCTCTCTTTTTTTTGACTTACTTTTGCCCCTAGTGAATTTTAATCCTCCTAGGTCCAAGTTCAATCCTTTTTTTTTGTTTTTTTTTGTATGAATTTCGAAACAAACTGATTTTTTTTATAACTAATGCAAGAAAGACTCTATGATGGTAAAAGGACTCGAAAATCTGAATGCTATGGTGATAAAAGATAAAAATTCAGCCCTAAGATAAATAAATAGACAACCTTTAGATAAAATAGGAAAGTGGATATATCTTTAGCCTTTTTAGATAGTTGATAGACATAATGGAAATTAATATCCAACAACTTAATAAAATCTGATTTTAGGCAATTGATAAAAGATAAATCAAAATTTCCAAAGATAGAATAGCTAAACAAAAGGATAGAAAAGATAGAACAAACTAGGGTGTTCTTGTGGTATGTGATGGAACCGGCCAAAGCAAGGCTATGGGGACAGTTGTATGCCGTCGGCTAAGGTGCTACACAAGAGGATTGCGCACCACTTTGGTCGACTCCACGGTCTCGGCTAGGCTTTGTGTTTAGGCTATGCAACCACAAACAATCACAAACTCAAGATTAGTGCAAGAATCAATAAAGAATGCAAGAAGTAAATAACCAAACAACGAAAAGACACTATTTTTGTGTTTTTGTGTTTTATGAAAAGAAAAAGACTCAATCTTGATGTCGGAAACCAAAGCTCTGATGCCAATTTGATACGGGGTTAGCCGTGTGATGGTCCGAACTTCGACAACAAGCAAGAACAATCAAGAACTAATAAAGACAACAAGATTCTCGACCAAGAAGATGCAAGAATCGACCAAGACTCAACAAGAATTCCAAGAAACGCAGCAAGAATGAAAGACTTGACAAAGAACAATGCAAGACTCGAAAATAACAAACAAGAATTGAAAGACTCGACCTGATATGGACTGAAACGATCTATATAGAACAAGATAGAGACCCCAGGCTTCCTTAGAAGGTATGAACCAATACCAATGACTATATAACCCGCCTCTGCAACCCTACACAACCAAGCGGACAACTTGGAGGCACAAGGAGGGGGCTTGTGGATACTAGGATCACCAAGTCTTGCGAAGTTGATGAACACAAAGCAAACCAAGCTAGATCAATACCAATATTTGCAATTGAAGAGAACAACTCTATTCAATCGACAACCACTCATTGTGTTTCACACAATTTGAGAAGAACTAAATTCTATTAATTGAAATCCAATTGATTACAATAGGAGGAATCTAAATATATAGGCCACGCAGGGCTGAATTGGGCCGAAACTAGATAGAAAAGATAGAACTAACATCTTAATGGAATTAATCAAAATAATACCTAAAGTTTCCTAAAATAATTTAAGTAAAAGAAATACTAAAATAGGAAATAAATATAATGTTCCAAGACTTAATAAAATCCCGTCAAAATCAGTGACAGCTCAAAGAATATGGATTTCGGTCAAGTTCTAGGTCGAATCTGGAAAAACCTTCAACAGCAAAGTTGTAGATCTCTTCGTTCTCGTTCCGACAAGGTATGGCACGCCTCAATCCGATAAATATTGAATCCGTACGACCCATTTTACAGAAACGTCGAAAAGCTGTCAATGTTCTGAACGAATCCAAAACGTCATTTAAACAAAGTATCTTCTCCCATGGTGGAGCCTTCTTCTTCCTCTTGAGAAAGACATCATCCGAAGGTGTCTTGGATGGTCCCGCATCAAATCCCTACACCAATCGTTCTTGAGATGGATTTCCATGGGAATATGGTGTTCGATCCAGGAGCTCGTGTGGCTGCATGTGCGGAATCATATATGACCTTGGATTCGAGGACGAATCCTTTTCAAGAAAGGGAGATTGATGCGGGACCATCCAAGACACCACCTGCGGACGCACATATCTTACATGAGGATGGACCAATGATTCAAGGAAGGGAGAATGATGTCTTTCTCAAGAGGAAGAAGAAGGCTCCACCATGTGAGAAGATAGCAACCCCAACAATGGGAGTCGTTCAGAACATTAACAGCTTTTCGACGTCTCAGTAAAGTGAGTCGTACGGATTCAATATTTATCGGATTGAGGCGTTCCATATCTTGTCGGAACGAGGACGAAGAGATCTACAACTTTGCTGTTGAAGGTTTTTCCAGATTCGATCTAGAGCTTGACCGAAAATCACCATCTTTGCAAGTCTGTCAATGTTTTGACGGGAATGAATATGGCTAAGTGTTGGAACAGCTTTAGAGTTACTATTGGGCCGAAATTGGGCTTATTTTATGTGTTATTTTTAGAGACCTTATTTACTTATGTTTTTAGGTGTTTTAATTATTTATTTATTTATTTAATATTTTCGGCTAAATCAGCCTTAGTTAGGCTATATATTGCCGACACCTCCTTTGTAATCGAAGACATTGAAATTTATGAGGAAAGCTCTCTTTTTGTGTGAAACACAATGAGTGTTTGTCGATTGAATAGAGCTGTGCTCTTCAATTGAAACTATTGGTATTGATCTAGCTTGGTTTGCTTTGCCGTTCATCAACTTCGCAAGACTTGGTGAATCTAGTATCCACAAGCCCCCTCCTTGTGCCTTCAAGTTGTCCGCTTGATCGTGTAGGGTTGTAGAGGCGGGTTGTGTAGTCATTGATATTGGTTCCTACCTTCTACGGAAGCCTGGGGTCTCTATCTTGTTCTACATAGATCGTTTCAGTCCTTATCAGGTCGTGTCGTTCAATTCTTGTTATCAAATTTCGAGTCTTTATCATTCTTTATCAGTTCTTGCATCGAGTCTTGTTCTTTCTTTTAGTGTCGACATCAATTGCAGCCTGTTCTTGGTGTTCTTGTTGAGTTCTTGATCGATCTTGGTTGTTCTTGATCGAATCTTGAGAGTCTTGCTTCTTTCTTGCTGCGTCAGATTTAGTTTCTTGGAGTTTCTTGAAACTTTCATTGATGCGTCTTTATTTCTTGTTTAATTCTTGCTTGTAGTCAAAGATCGGACCAACCTACGGCTAACCCCGTATCAACAGGCCTTAGTAATCTATATATTTCAGATTCCTCCTTGATGAAGGGAAAACAAGTGGTACTTATCAACAAGTTTGGATTCGTTCAGCAGATTTGACAGCTTTGCGACGTCTCAGTAAAATGGGTCGTTCGGAGTCAATATTGATCGGATTGGATCGTGTCATACCTTGTTGGAACGAGAACAAAGAGATCTACAACTTTGCTGTTGAAGGTTTTTCCAGAATCCACCGGGAACATGGCCGAAAATCAACATCTTTGCAGCTGTTCATTTTTTGGACGAAAATAATTATCTTTTCCTATTTAATTTATCATTTTATCCTTATATTTATTTAGGCATAATGTAAATTAGAATAATATCTATTAGTTGACTTTTCAATTAATTGATATTATATCTAATTAGTTTTTATATTTATTTTCTAAGATAAATAAAGTTGAAAAGGAAAAATCTATCTTTAAGATATTTCCTTGGCCACCAAGTAGTTTGATTTTATCTAGGATTATGTTTTCTATTTAAGATGCTTTTATTCATTCAATAAAATCAGATATTAGAATTGAATTTTTGACAAAAGTCAAATTTGGAGAGTTCTCCTAGGGAGGAACCGAGTTTCCCTGCGTGGGATAGGTTTCGATGTGTTGTTCTTGGCTTGGTTTGTCTTGTGTGTGTTGATCCTCTTTGGTGGGTTGGTGCTACCACATGTTTGGTGTGTGTCGATTCTCGTCATAGGATTGGTGCTATCCATCATGCCTGGTGTGTGTCGATTGTCGTCATAGGATTGGTGCTATCAAGCATCCACAAGTCCCCTCCTTGTGCCTCCAAGTTGTCCGCTTGGTTGTGTAAGGTTGTAGAGCCGGGCTTTATAGTCGTTGGTATTTGGTTCCTACCCTCTTAGGAGGCCTGGGGTCTTTGCCTCGTTCTATTTTAGTTCGAATCAGTCCTTATCGGTCGTGTCTTTACTATTAATTCAAGTCTTGCATATCGAGTCTTGGTGTTCTTGAGTCTTTTGCTTCCGTTCTTGTTTGATTGTCGAAGATCAGGCCATCCTACGGCTAACCGCGTATCAAATTGGTATCAGAGATTTGGTTTCCGACATCAAAAGTTGAGTCTTTTCTTTTGTTCATCATAAAAACACAAAAAAAAAACACAAATTTTTTTTTCCCAAAGATAGAGTCCTATAGTGTCGTCAAGTTGAATCCGCCACCACCATCCGTCAGCCTGCACCACCACAAATTGCATCTCCTTGCTCAAATAACATCTCGGATTCGAGGACGAATCCTTTTCAAGAAGGGGAGAATGATGAAGGGAAAACAAGTGGTGCTTATCAACAAGTTTGGATTCGTTCAGCAGATTTGACAGCTTTACGACGTCTCAGTAAAATGGGTCGTTCAGAGTCAATATTGATCGGATTGGATCGTGCCATACCTTGTCGGAACGAGGACGAAGAGATCTACAACTTTACTGTTGAAGGTTTTTCCAGAATCTACCGAGAATATGGCCGAAAATCAACATCTTTGCAGCTGTTCACTGTTTGGACGAAAATAATTATCTTTCCCTATTTAATTTATCATTTTATCCTTATATTTATTTAGGCATAATGTAAATTAGAATAATATCTATTAGTTGACTTTTCAATTAATTGATATTATATCTAATTAGTTTTTATATTTATTTTCTAGGATAAATAAAGTAGAAAAGGAAAAATCTATCTTTAAGATATTTCCTTGGCCACCAAGTAGTTTGATTTTATCTAGGATTATGTTTTCTATTTAAGATGCTTTTATTCATTCAATAAAATCAGATATTAGAATTGAATTTTTGACAAAAGTCAGATTTGGAGAGTTCTCCTAGGGTGGAACCGAGTTCCCCTGCGTGGGACAGGTTTCGATGTGTTGTTCTTAGCTTGGTTTGTCTTGTGTGTGTTGATCCTCTTTGGTGGGTTGGTGCTACCACATGTTTGGTGTGTGTCGATTCTCGTCATAGGATTGGTGCTATCCATCATGCCTGGTGTGTGTCCATTGTCGTCATAGGATTGGTGCTATCAAGCATCCACAAGTCCCCTCCTTGTGCCTCCAAGTTGTCCGCTTGGTATTGTAAGGTTGTAGAGGCGGGCTTTATAGTCGTTGGTATTTGGTTCCTACCCTCTTAGGAGGCCTGGGGTCTTTGCCTCGTTCTATTTTAGTTCGAATCAGTTCTTATCGGTCGTGTCTTTACTATCAATTCGAGTCTTGCAAATCGAGTCTTGGTGTTCTTGAGTCTTTTGCTTCCGTTCTTGTTTGATTGTCGAAGATCGGGCCATCCTACGGCTAACCCCGTATCACTCCTTGTAACAACTTGGAATATTATTGAATAGAATTTTACTTCTCAAAAACGTGTGTGTTACACCTTGAGAGCTGTTGGCCGAATTAGAGCAGTGCTCATTCGCATTCGAATTGATATCATCTCAGCTTGGTTTTCTCTGCCGTTCATCAACTTCGCAAGACTTGGTGAATCTAGTATCCACAAGCCCCCTCCTTGTGCTTTCAAGTTGTCCGCTTGATTGTGTAGGGTTGTAGAGGCGGGTTGTGTAGTCATTGATATTGGTTCCTTCCTTCTACGGAAGCCTGGGGTCTCTATCTTGTTCTATACAGATCGACTCAGTCCTTATCTGGTCGTGTCTTTTCATTCTTTTATATCAATTTCGAGTCTTTAGCTACTGATTTCGAGTCTTGTTTGAATTCTTGATTGGTTATCTTGTGCAGATCTTGAGTCATCTTGTTTGAGTCTTGCTGCGTTCTTGCAATTCTTGGTCGAATCTTGACAATTCTTGTCGAGTTTCTTTGAGTCTTTCATTGCTGCGTCAGTCTTTCTTGTTTAGTTCTTGCTTGTTGTCGAAGATCGGACCAACCTACGGCTAACCCCGTATCACTAGAGTTCTTATTTAAGACGGTGGCTCACATTTCATCGAGAGAGGATTGTAGGCTCTTTTGGCTAAGTATGGGGTGACGCACAGGGTGGCAACACCTTATCATCCCCAAACTAGTGGTCAAGTGGACGTCTCTAATCGTCAAATCAAAGCAATTTTGGAAAAGACAGTCTCTCGCTCTAGGAAGGATTGGTTATCTAAGCTTGATGATGCGCTATGGGCTTATAGGACGGCTTACAAAACACCGCTGAGAACAACTCCTTACAACTTGGTTTATGGCAAATCTTGCCATTTACCTGTCGAACTAGAGCATAAGGCAATGTGGGCCCTCAAGGCGCTTAACATGGATCTCGATGAGGCAGGTAAGAAACGCTTTATTGATTTGCAGGAGTTAGAGGAGCTAAGGTTGAAAGCTTATGAAAATGCCAAAATCTACAAGGAGCTCACCAAGAGATGGTACGATAAGAAATTGGTTCCAAAGATATATGAGGTAGGTGACAAAGTGCTTTTATATAATTCTAGACTGCGTCTATTCCCAGGGAAGCTCATGACAAGATGGAGTGGACCTTTCGTGGTTCACCACATATACCCTCATGGAGCAGTAGAGTTAATTGCCACTGATGGAACCACCTTTAAGGTAAATAGGCACAGGGTCAAGAAATACTATGACAAAGAAGACCCGGACGAGGAGATTCGCACCACCCTGGCATTGGTCAAAGCCTAAAACAGGGAAGTAGGTCGAGCTAACGACCTAAACCTTAGCGAAACGGGAGGCAACTCGCTTTTCCTACTCCTTTTTCTTTAATTCTATTTTATTTTATTTTATTTTCTTGAAATTCGTGCATAATCTCTTCTCATGGTTAAATTCAGGCATTCAAGGGAGTTCCCTACCAGTCGAGTTCATCTAAATCGGGTAAGCTCATCAGGTAAGATTTCAGGTACGTTTCTTTCTCTAAAAAAAAAAGGTAATTTATTTCCAGTTTTATTTTATTTTATTTTCAGATTTTTTTTTTCTCATTTATAAAACCTTACCTGTTGGAGCCCTCTCTTCCTCCTGTTTCCCCGACCTCTTCCCCGACCTCGACAAAAACCTAGCCGCTCCCAAGAACTTTCAGCCGCCAACACCATCTTCTTCCTCTCGCTCCCGCCTGTCCTCGCTGCCCACTGCCAGCCATAAACGCCGAGTTCCGGCCACCATCCGAGTCCACCAAAGCGGAGTCCGAGCACCCAGCAGCCCCCGCCGGAGTCCCTCCTCCCTGTGCTCTCGCCTTCGCAGCACTTAACCGTCGGCAACCTCACCCTCGCATCACCAAATCCGACCACCTCTCCCCGTTTTCGGCCTACCCTAGCCCGGATCCACTCCCTCCAACCACCCAGCAGCACCGTCGAAAGCCTCGCCCCCTCTCCTTTCTTGCTGCTGCCCAGATCCGCTTCGCCGATCACCCTCGCACCACCAGATCCGACCACCTCTCACCGCCCCCGACCTCACCAAGCCCAGATCCACCACATCCAACCACCACCGAGGCCAGTTCTCCTTCCCCCGCGCGTCACCCAGTTCAAAACCGCCAGCCACTGTGTGTTTCTTGCACAAATCCGAGAAAACTCACCCCTTAATTTTCTCTATTTACTGATTTCTACCCACTGTTTCAACTCTAAGGTATGATTTCTCCCTCTTTTCTCTCTAAATTTCAGATTATTATTTTTATGAGAACCTAGGTAGAGATTGGATCTGTAGTTATGTTTTGAATGTCTAGGGTTTGAAATTTGCGCGGGAAATTGATATTTATTATTAAGGGTTGGGTATATATGGAAATTGCTATATTTGATGGGCTGGATTTTTATATATCTAAATGTTTTCCATACTTAGTTCATTTATGTTGTCAAACAAATTCATATGAATTTTGGGGCTTTATTTACATTCATATATATGTTGCATTATTGTTTCATTATATGAATTGTTGCATGATTTGATAATATGAGCTTCCTTATGCCTATTTAGTATATCTTATAGGATAGTTTATGAACTAAGTATGGGGTTGTTTTCTTTAGATATTATCTTATAAGGGGTATTTAATTTTCCAGAAATGGATAACTTGTTTATTGATGATGAGGAGATATATTTGCTGGCTCTGGATCTAGCAGCACGGACTGAGAATGCCCGTTGGTATCACCAGTAGACTATGGAGGAGCTGGGGATGTATTATTGGATGATCCAGGGGTTGTGCTGGATTGATGCTGACCGGTTGTTAGAGCCCTTGGACTACCACTACCCGACCCTGACAGGGGAGTTTCTAGCGAATCTCCGGATCCCACCTTCCCCTGCCTCCAACCGCCAGGTACACTTTCAGCTAGGAAACCAGTGGTTCACTTGGTCCTTTCAGCAGATCAGCGCCGCATTTGCCTTCAGCCAGACCACCGACCCTTTTCACATCCATGACACAGATGTGATGTGGCGCTATATGTCTGGCGTATTACAGCCTACCCGGGACACCACCTACACCACCAACATCGCCAGTCCTCTTTTCGCTACCATTCTTGATACGGGGTTAGCCGTAGGTTGGTCCGCTCTTCGACAACAAGCACGAACTAAACAAGAAAGACTGACGCAGCAATGAAAGACTCAAAGAAACTCAAGAAACTCGACAAGAATTGTCAAGATTCGACCAAGAACTCAAGAAACGCAGCCAGAAACTATAAAGAAGACGCAAGAAATCGATCAAGACGATCAAGATCCTTCAAGACTCGATGAACAATAAAGAAAGAAACAACGCAGCAATGGAAGGTAAAAGAAAGACTCGAAATTGAATGCAAGAATTGAAAGACACGACCGATAAGGACTGAGTCGATCTATATAGAACAAGATAAAGACCCCAGGCCTCCTCAGAGGGTAGGAACCAATACCAATGACTATATAACCCGCCTCTACAACCCTACACAACCAAGCGGACAACTTGGAGGCACAAGGAGGGGGCTCGTGGATGCTTGATAGCACCAATCCTATGACGACAATCGACACACACCAAACATGTGGTAGCACCAACCCACCAAAGAGGATCGACACACACAAGACAAACCAAGCTAAGAACAACACATCGAAACCTATCCCACGCAGGGGAACTCGGTTCCTCCCTAGGAGAACTCTCCAAATCTGACTTTTGTCAAAAATTAAATTCTAATATCTGATATTATTGAATGAATAAAAACGTCTTAAATAGAAAACATAATCCTAGATAAATTCAAACTACTTGGTGGCCAAGGAAATATCTTAAAGATAGATTTTTCCTTTTCCACTTTATTTATCCTGGAAAATAAATATAAAAACTAATTAGATATAATATCAATTAATTGAAAAGTCAACTAATAGATATTATTCTAATTTACATTATGCCTAAATAAATATAAAGATAGAATGATAAATTAAATGGGAAAAGATAATTATTTTCGTCCAAAAAATGAACAGCTGCAAAGATTTTGATTTTCGGCCATGTTCCTGGTGGATTCTGGAAAAACCTTCAACAGCAAAGTTGTAGATCTCTTTGTTCTCGTTCCAACAAGGTATGGCACGAACCAATACGATCAATATTGACTCCGAACGACCCGTTTTACAGAGACGTCGCAAAGCTGTCAAATATGATGAACGATTTAAACTTGTTAATAAGCACCACTCGTTTTCCCTTCATCAAAGTAGTTTGATTTTATCTAGGATTATGTTTTCTATTTAAGACGTTTTTATTCATTCAATAAAATCAGATATTAGAATTTAATTTTTGACAAAAGTCAGATTTGGAGAGTTCTCCTAGGGAGGAACCGAGTTCCCCTGCGTGGGATAGGTTTCGATGTGTTGTTCTTAGCTTGGTTTGTCTTGTGTGTGTCGATCCTCTTTGGTGGGTTGGTGCTACCACATGTTTGGTGTGTGTCGATTGTCGTCATAGGATTGGTGCTATCAAGCATCCACGAGCCCCCTCCTTGTGCCTCCAAGTTGTCCGCTTGGTTGTGTAGGGTTGTAGAGGCGGGTTATATAGTCATTGGTATTGGTTCCTACCCTCTGAGAAGGCTTGGGGTCTTTATCTTGTTCTATATAGATCGACTCAGTCCTTATCGGTCGTTTCTTTCAATTCTTGCATTCAATTTCGAGTCTTTCTTTTACCTTCCATTGCTGCGTTGTTTCTTTCTTTATTGTTCATCGAGTCTTGAAGGATCTTGATCATCTTGATCGATTTCTTGCGTCTTCTTTATAGTTTCTGGCTGCGTTTTCTTGAGTTCTTGGTCGAATCTTGACAATTCTTGTCGAGTTTCTTGAGTTTCTTTGAGTCTTTCATTGCTGCGTTAGTCTTTCTTGTTTAGTTCGTGCTTGTTGTCGAAGATCGGACCAACCTACGGCTAACCCCGTATCAATTCTGAGGATTCTGGGTAGCACTATTTGGGCCCGCCCAGAGCTGCGACGGCCCGTTAATCCAGAGATAGAGTGCCTCCTGCGGATGCTATTTCAGTCTGACCCCCTGCCGCTCGTCTATGCTTGGCTCGAGCATTGTGTCTCCCGCAGGAACCACCCCCAGGTAGCCATCTACGACGGTGTTATGGTGGCTATCCTGACCCTCCACCTAGGGGTCCCAATCGACAACTACACGGCGTGGAATGTGATGAGGATCAACTTCGCGTCCCTGTAGAAGGGACATATTATTACACGCCGCCACAACCAATGGGTCCACTATAGATTTCATAGAGCCATTCGGCAAGAGTTGATGGGTCTGCACAGAGTCCGCGACTGGTACACTACTTGGACAGGGGTGGATTACCACCCTACTATTAACCTAGCCGCTGACCCTACACTGCGAGACGAGCCTATCTTCAGCGACGACGACATGGCCGAGGAGGACGCAGGGGATGACGACAACAACGAGCCTGACAACCCACAAGCCTATCACCATTCTCACCAGTCCCCACAGCAGCTCCACTCCCACCACTCCTATCACTCTCCCTAGTAGATTCCCTCTCTTCACTCCCACCACACCCAACAGACTCACCATGCTGGAGGATACTCAGCTGAGATGGTCTCTGAGATGCGCCAGATGCGGGAGATACAGGCTGCCATGTTTGAACACATGCAATCCTTGACGCTCAGAGTGGACACCATCGATAGACGCCAGGAGGCAATGTATTCAGATACCCGGTCTCACCACTCCTATGTCAGAGAGACCTTTGGTGGCATGGATCAGCAGCTCTGGGGCCGCCCGTCACAGTTCCAAAGACAAGGGAGCACACACGAAGCTGGTGGATCATCTTCACAGCAGCCTGGTAGCTCTTCCCATGGAGGAGCTCCTGACTATCAGGTTCAATTCTAGTTTCCATACTACGGTCCACCACCACCAGCACCTCCTCAGTGACTAGCTCTATAAGTCTTTTTCCCTCCCTTTGGTTTTATTTCTTTGACAGTGAGGACACTGTCTGTTTTAAGTATGGGGTGGGAGTAAAAGACCATGTTCAGAACTTTATGTGTTTTTATGTGCTTTCAAGACTTTATTTGTATGTTTAAGTCTCATTCTATGGTTTGTACCAGATTTATTTAGGACATGGCATAACTTTGTATTTTGAGTGTTAGTTGCATATTATTTATCTCATTTGCATGGTTAAGTTCCATATTATTCAAAATATGCATTTTTTAAAGAAAGGTGTAAAGGACATCACCCAAGCTTGCAAAAAGTTCAAAAGAAAAGAGTCATGGAAGCTAAGGCAACACTCGACGATGCAAATGATGGATTTGTTAGAGATATTGCATAAGATTGCCTAGAAAAGAGAAGTCTAACTGACGTGCGAATTTTTATGGTAAAACCACAAAAGTGAGGTAAATTGATGTTGCTTTTGACGTTATGCACAATAAGAGGCTGGAGGATTTTAAATTTCCATATATGCTCATTTTATACTTCTAGCCATACCTTTACTCAAATGCACAACAAAAGCCATTATAAGCCTTATTTGCCTCTACATCATTATTGCTCCACATATGCCTTATATTGCTCATTTTTACCTTATACCCTATCCGGGGATTATGTTGAAAATGAAATTCATTTTATGGAGCCATTATATGGTTTGTTGTGTTGTTATGACATTGTTGGAGTTTGGCAAGAAAGATTCAGATTTATGGAAAATTTAATGAGTGAGTGAAAGAAAATCCGATCAAAGATCGACCCTGCTCGCTGAGATAATAGTTCGGCGAGATGGGACACCAAGTGAGGAGTCCAAAGCACTAAGTATCCGGGGCCATTCATGACACCCATGTTTGCGACTCGCGAGAAGGCAGTGCTGAGGTCAGAGAGGTAAAAGCATTATTATTGAAAAAAGCATTATGAAAGGTGATGAATCTTATGAAGAAGGAATGTGGTTGAGAAAATTTGGAAATAAAGCATTTCCCCCGGATTTAACACCACATGGCCAAAAATTTGCCCACCTTTAGCCTTTTACCTATCTACTCCTTTCCGAGCTGAAATAAAATCCTCTTGATTATTGTTGCTTGGTCATATAAAATTATTTTAGTATAAACCTCCTTTTGTGTGCAGAAATTGCTTTTCATTCACATGCACAGATTTGTAGGCACCAAGTACCTTTTCAAGGATGGCAATTGAGTGTTGGGTAATATTACAATGAATCCATAATGTTTAGAGTCTTTGCGGGTTTCCCCTGAATGACCATCCAAGTTATTGCTTGGGGACAAGCAAGCTTAAGTATGGGGTGACTTGATGTCCACTAAAATAGCCATGTTTTTATGCACATTTTAGCTCCATATTCTATATTTTGCATATTTCAAGCTGTGAATATGTTGAATTTATGCAATATATGCTTATTTGCAAGAAATGGAGATATACATGAGTTTTGGTTTAATATTGCAGAATTTGGAGCCATTCCGGGACAAAACCAAGAAGCAAAGACGGAAGCTGAGCTTTACTTGATATCGAGTACCTTTCATCGATATCGACTAAAGAAGTCCGAGCAAAACCAGGTCGAGGGAGCCATATCGAGAAGCTGAGAGACGGAGAAAAAGAAATGCTAAAATAGGAAATAAATATAATGTTCTGATACGGGGTTAGCCGTAGGTTGGTCCGATCTTCGACAACAAGCAAGAACTAAAGAAAGACTCAAGAAACGCAGCAAGATTAAAGCAAGAAACGCAAGAAACACCAAGAACCAAAGGGCTGTTGATGTCGACACTAGCAAGACTCGACAAGATGATTCAAGATCTGCAAGAAACAATCAAGAATGATCAAGAATTCAACAAGAACAGCAAGATTCGATCAAGAAAGGTTCAAGATCGATCAAGAAAACAAAGAACGCAACAAAGACTCTAAAGAAAGATGCAAGACTCGAAATTCAAGAACAAGAATGGAAAGACACGACCTGATATGGACTGAGTCGATCTATGCAGAACAAGATAAAGACCCCAGGCCTCCTCAGAGGGTAGGAACCAATACCAATGACTACACAACCCGCCTCTACAACCCTACACAATCAAGCGGACAACTTGAAGGCACAAGGAGGGGGCTTGTGGATACTAGGATCACCAAGTCTTGCGAAGTTGATGAACGGCAAAGCAAACCAAGCTGAGATTATCAATCGATGACCAACGAGCACTGCTCTAGTTGAATCAACAAACACTCGATGTGTTTTCACTCAATATGAGAGAATTGTATTCATAAAAGTTCCAATTGATTCTAATGAAAGGAAACGGCATATATAGCCTACAAGGCCTGTTCTGGCCGAAAATAATTAAATAAACTAATTAATTTATTGGGCCTAATAATAAAAATAACACCTAAAGACATAAATAAATAAGGTCTCTAAAAAGAATGACTAGAAAAACCCAATTCGGCCCAATAGAACACTTAAGCTGAAAATGGGTTCCAACACTTAGAATATTTCGGCCTATGGTTATTCTAAGGTGGCTCGGCCTCCATTTGTGCTCCAATGCACATGTATGTCTTCAATGTTGGCTCGGGGAGTTGAACCTTGCTCGAGAACAAAGCATGACCCACAAAGTTGAATGAGTCTCTCTGAAGCTTCTTAGCTCTAGCTCGAGTCATTGGTCCTTCTCCAAGTATGATGGGTGTGTTTGGAGTTGTAGAAGATGGTCCCGCATCAACCTCCCCTTCTTGAAAAGGATTCGACCATGAATCCAAGTCTTCATCCACAGCGAAGTAAGGGATTAGATCCGCGACGTTGAATGTAGCGCTCACGCCCATGTCTCCAGGAAGCTCCAATTGGTAGGCATTGTCGCCCACTCTCTTCTTGATCCGAAATGGTCCATCACCACGAGGCGACAACTTGTTCTTCCGGGCTTCTGGAAACCGCTCCTTCCTCAAGTGCACCCATACAAGATCTCCAGGCTGAAATGTGACCAAGCGACGTCCCTTGTTGGCCTTATTAGCATTGTATTCAGCCTTTAGCTTCAACTTCTCTCGAGTTCGTTCATGCAGCTCCTTGATGAACTCGACATGCTTACCTGCCTCAAATGATTCATTGTCTCTCATAGGATATGGAGTAAGATCAAAAGGGGTTAGTGGATTAACACCATACACACATTCAAATGGACTGATTTTAGTAGCCGAATGCATGGTTCTATTATAAGCAAATTCCACATGAGGTAAGGCTTCTTCCCAAAGTTTCAAATTCTTCCTAATAATGGCTCTTAGGACAGTAGCAAGGGTTCTATTAGTCACCTCAGTTGGGCCATCAGTTTGGGGGTGGCTAGAAGTAGAGAATAGCAATCTAGTTCCCAATTTATTCCATAAAGTTCGCCAAAAATGACTTAGGAATTTCACATCCCTATCACTAACAATGGTTTTAGGCACGCCATGCAACCTAACTACCTCTCTAAAGAATAGATTAACAACGTTGGTAGCATCATCAGTTTTATGACATGCAATGAAATGAGCCATTTTAGAGAATCTATCGACCACCACAAAGATTGAATCCCTCCCCTTCTTAGTTCTGGGCAACCCAACTATAAAATCCATAGAAATGTCTTCCCAAGGGGCTGAGGGTATTGGCAGTGGTGTATAAAGGCCATGGGGCATAAGCTTAGCTTTGGCTTTAATGCAATCTATGCATCTCTTAAGGCAATGTTCTACATCCCTAAGCATATGTGGCCAATAAAAATGTGATTTCAGTGTGCTATATGTCTTATCCCTACCAAAATGTCCCATTAATCCACCACTATGGGCTTCACTAACAAGTAATAATCGTAGAGAACACCTAGGAATGCACACTTGATCCTTTCGAAATAAGAATCCTTGATGTATATAAAAGCTGTCATTAGGACCCTTTTCTAAGCATTTTCGAAAAATATCACCAAAATCCAAATCAGATTCATACAATTCCTTTATGTAAACAAAGCCTAAGACTCTAGAATCCAAAGTGGTTAAAAGAACATGTCTTCTAGATAATGCATCAGCAACCACATTGTCTTTACCTTTCTTATACTTAATTACATAAGGAAATGTTTCAATGAATTCCATCCATCTACCATGCCTCCTATCAAGTTTATCTTGGCTTTTAAAGTGTTTCAATGATTCATGATCAGTCCTAAGAATAAACTCGCTAGGCCATAGATAATGAGACCATGTCTTAAGTACTCTAAACAAAGCATATAATTCCTTATCATAGGTAGAGTAATTAAGACAAGCACCTTTCAACTTCTCAGAAAAGAAAGCAATAGGCTTACCTCCCTGCATAAGGACTCCACCAATTCCAACTCCGCTAGCATCACACTCTACTTCAAAGGGCTGAGTAAAGTCCGGCAAAGCTAATAGAGGTGGGTGAGTGAGCTTGTCCTTAAGTGTGTTGAATGCTTCCTCCTGAGCTGCTCCCCATGTGAACTCACTTCTCTTCTTAGTTAGCTCGGTCAGTGGGGCTGAGATTGTGCTAAAGTCTCGCATAAATCGTCGGTAGAAGCTAGCAAGTCCTTGGAAGCTGCGTACATGTCCTATGTTGGTGGGGGTCGGCCACTCTTGAATAGCTTTAATCTTTGATTCATCAACACGCAGTCCATTAGAGCTCACTACAAATCCAAGAAAAGACACTTGTTCATGACATAATTCACACTTCTTTAAATTAGCATACAAGCGTTCAATTCTCAGCGTTTTAAGCACTTCTCTAAGATGTGATTCATGTTCATTAGAAGACTTGCTATAAATCAGAATATCATCAAAATAAACTACAACAAACTTTCCAATGAAATCTCAAAGCACATGATTCATTAAGCGCATAAAAGTACTAGGAGCATTAGTTAAACCAAAAGGCATAACCAACCACTCATATAAGCCTAGCTTAGTCTTAAAGGCTGTTTTCCATTCATCACCTTCTTTCATTCTAATTTGATGATAGCCACTTCTAAGATCAATTTTAGAGAATATAGAAGCTCCATGTAGCTCATCTAGCATATCATCTAATCTAGGAATAGGGTGACGATATTTAATAGTAATGTTGTTAATAGCCCTACAATCTACACACATTCTCCATGAACCATCTTTCTTAGGGACTAATAACACAGGCACAGCACTAGGACTTAAGCTAATTCGAATATAACCCTTATCTAACAGTTCCTGGACTTGGGTTTGGACCTCTTGGGTCTCAGTGGGATTCATACGATACGCAGGCCTATTAGGTAATGCCGCCTCTGGAATAAGATCGATTTGATGCTCAATTCCACGAATAGGGGGTAGACCTGGTGGTATGTCATCGGGAAACACATCTTTATACTCCTCAAGTAGAGCGAGTATGTTGGATGGAAGAGAAGCTTTAAGCTCTTCACTCAACATGTTCAAGCTCTTGATAAGGTGCATAAGGGTGGTTTCTCCATCTGCAAATTCGTCTAAGTATGTACTCTTGGAAGCCATTAGTACACCCTTAGGCCGAGTTTGAGATGCCACTTGGCTCGACTGAGCCTCCTGTTCTAACTCACCTTTACTTACCTTGCGCTTCTCAATCTCATCAGCCACTTGTGTTGGCGTCATGGGCTTGAGAACAACATTCTTTCCCTGAAATGTAAAGGCATATCGGTTAGAATGACCATCATGTTGGACCTTACGATCAAATTGCCAAGGACGACCGAATAAAATATGACAAGCTTGCATAGGCACAATATCACATAAAACATCATCTTCATAATGTCCTATTTTAATATGCACTTTAACTTGCCTGTTTACTTTCAAATTGCCACAGTCATTCATCCAATGCAATTTATAAGGTCTAGGATGTTGGATAGTAGATAGATGCAATTTGTCAACCATTTCTTGACTAGCTAAATTACAGCAACTACCTCCGTCAATGATCACATTTACAACCTTTCCCTTAACTAAACAACGAGTATGAAATAAGTTTTCTCTTTGATTATCATCACAAGGTGCAGGAACGACACTTAAAACTCTCCTAACAATCAAAGATTCACCATGTTCATATTCGACCTCATCATTATCATCATAGCACATAAGGTTGAGATTTTGATCATTATCTTCATTAGCATTCTCATCATGTTCATCACAAGAATTTTCAGATTCATATTCGCCTAAGTGATTAACCATGAGAGTTTTCTTATTAGGGCAATCCTTCATATAATGTCCTCTACCTTGGCATTTAAAGCATACAATATCTCTAGGTCTAAGGGTAGAAGAGTTAGGATTACTCCCTTTGGGACCAGTAGATGTCCCAGACGATTCACGTCCATTCCAGACGCCTTTTCCTTTGTCGAGGGGCTGTTGGGGTTGTCGGCCATCACTTCTTCCTTGGGGCTGCTGAGCTCGGTCTCTAGGGACCATTTCCGAGCGCCCTTGGGGCTGTTGAGGCCGGTTTTGACGCCATCCTTGTTGCTGGCCACTCGACATCCTATTAGCTTGGCTCTTGTAGCGTTGTCCCTTTTCTACTTTCATAGCTAGATGTAACAAATCAGTAGGAGTAGTATAGGGAAAGTAATCAATTTCATGAGCTAAAGCAGGATGCAATATCCTAAGATATCTAACATTGGTTTTCTCATGAGTTTCTACTATATTAGCTCGAGCCATAGCTTCTTGCATAACATTAAATGTTTCCTCAACAGTTTTACTACCTTGTTTAAGGTTTTCTAATCTGTTTAATAGCTCTCTATCATAATGTTGAGGTACAAACCTATTTCTCATGACCACTTTTAGTTGTTCCCAAGAAGCAATAGGTGCATCAAGGGATCTTCTTCTTTTCTTAACAAGATTATCCCACCAGATTAATGCAAAACCTTGAAACTCTAGGGAAGCTAGTTGTACTTTCTTAGGTTCTGAGAAATTATGACAATTCTAGATTTGCTCCATTTTAATCTCCCAATCAATATAAGCATCTGGATCAGTCTTACCATGAAAAGGAGGAATCTTTACCTTAACCTTACCCATTCCGTCGTCGTCATTGAACCTAGGTGGTCGGTTCTGATTTCCCCTTTGATTCCGTCTCGGGCGTTGCTCCCAATACTCCTCTTCTTGGAAGTCATCATCTTGCTCCGAGTAATAGAAACGCTCTTGATAACCACGTCCTCTTCCCCTTCCCTGTCCTTGACCTTGCACATTAACAAACCCATTATTCCGATCATTTCTCCCACCTCGTGGAGAGTTGTTTTCATTGAATAAAGGATTCTGGCAATTAACATTATCATTAGGATTAGGAATAGGATTAGGATTAACGACCTCTCTTTCGTCTTGAGGTATCTCAACTCGCTCTTGCTGACCTCCTATGGTGTTCGAACCACTAGGCCTAGAGCTCTCTAATGCAGCCACCCTTGCTGTTAGCGCAGCCAAGGATTCAGGAACACCCGTTGTGTTGTTCATGATAGTCGCCATGTTGTTCATCATGGTCTGAAATTGCTCGGGCGTCACTGTTGCACTCGAGTTACCCTCATTGTTGGGGTTGTTAACACCATTGTTTCCCTGATTGTTAGACATGATAACAAAGACAAAAGAAACACAGAACTATGTTAAGATTAGTAAAAATATAAAACACCTCACAATTGTGTTTCGCTCACACTCCCTCTCTGATTGATATATCACGCTTGCTAGGGCAATCCGCTTTGGGCAAATCAACTACCAAGAACAGAATAAAGCAATCAAAGTATGTAATTCATGATGAAGGGAAAACGAGTGGTGCTTATCAACAAGTTTAAATCGTTCAGCATATTTGACAGCTTTGCGACGTCTCTGTAAAACGGATCGTTCGAAGTCAATATTGATCATATTGGTTCGTGCCATACCTTGTTGGAACGAGAACGAAGAGATCTACAACTTTGCTGTTGAAGGTTTTTCCAGAATCCACCGGGAACATGGCCGAAAATCAACATCTTTGCAGCTTTTCATTTTTTGGACGAAAATAATTATCTTTTCCTATTTAATTTATCATTCTATCTTTATATTATTTAGGCATAATGTAAATTAGAATAATATCTATTAGTTGACTTTTCAATTAATTGATATTATATCTAATTAGTTTTTATATTTATTTTCTAGGATAAATAAAGTGGAAAAGGAAAAATCTATCTTTAAGATATTTCCTTGGCCACCAAGTAGTTTGATTTTATCTAGGATTATGTTTTCTATTTAAGACGTTTTTATTCATTCAATAAAATCAGATATTAGAATTGAATTTTTGACAAAAGTCAGATTTGGAGAGTTCTCCTAGGGAGGAACCGAGTTCCCCTGCGTGGGATAGGTTTCGATGTGTTGTTCTTAGCTTGGTTTGTCTTGTGTGTGTCGATCCTCTTTGGTGGGTTGGTACTACCACATGTTTGGTGTGTGTCGATTCTCGTCATAGGATTGGTGCTATCCATCATGCATGGTGTGTGTCGATTGTCGTCATAGGATTGGTGCTATCAAGCATCCACGAGCCCCCTCCTTGTGCCTTCAAGTTGTCCGCTTGATTGTGTAGGGTTGTAGAGGCGGGTTGTGTAGTCATTGGTATTGGTTCCTACCCTCTGAGGAGGCCTGGGGTCTTTATCTTGTTCTGCATAGATCGACTCAGTCCATATCAGGTCGTGTCTTTCCATTCTTGTTCTTTATTTTCGAGTCTTGCATCTTTCTTTAGAGTCTTTGCTGCGTTCTTTAACTTCTTGATTGATCTTGCAGATTTCTTGATCAATTCTTGAAGCATCCTTGCTGCGTCGGTTTGAGTCTTGTTATTTCTTTGAGTCTTTCCTTAGTTTCTTGCTTGGCCGAAATCGACATTCTTTGAGCTGTCGCTGGTTTTGACGGAAGCCTGGGGTCTTTATCTTGTTCTATATAGATCGACTCAGTCCTTATCGGTCGTGTCTTTTCAATTCTTGCAATTCAATTTCGAGTCTTTTATTATCTTTGTCGAGTCTTGTTGAGTTCTTGGTCTTTCTTTGCTGCGTTCTTTATGTTCTTGGTCGATCTTGCACTTTCTTGATCGATTCTTGAAGTGTTCTTGCTGCGTCCTTTGTTTCTTGCGTCATTCTTGCGTCTTTCTTTGAGTTTCTTGCTTGTTGTCGAAGATCGGACCATCTCACGGCTAACCCCGTATCAAATTGGCATCAGAGCTTTGGTTTCCGACATCAAGATTGAGTCTTTTTCTTTTATAAACACAAAAACCACAAAAAAGAGTCCTTTTCTTGTTTTGGTCTTTTACTTCTTGAATTCTTTATTTGATTCTTGCACTAATCTTGAGTTTGTGATTGTTTGTGGTTGCATAGCCTAAACACAAAGCCTAGACGAGACCAGTGGAGTCGACCAAGCCGTGTGCACAACCCTTGTGTTCACCCTAGAGCCGACGGCAATCCTTGTCCCCATAAGTCTAGCTTGGCCAAAATCAGTCCTCCACATATCACAAGAAACCCTAGTTTGTTGTTTGTTCTATCTTTGGAACTTTTGATCTATCTATATCTATTTCCATATTATCTATTGTCTATTTGAATTCTGATTTTTGGTGGATTTAATTCATTATATCTATCAAATATCTATTAAGGCATAAGATAGATCTTGTTACCATATTTATCCAAAGGGTGTCTATTTATTTATCTTTAGGGCTAAAATTTTATCTTTTATCACCATTAGCATCAGATTTTCGAGTCCTTTCTTTCTAAGTGTGTCTTTCTTGCATTAGATAAAAAAAAATCAGTTTCGAAAATTCAAAAAAAAAAAAAAAAGAGATTGAACTTGGACCTAGGAGGATAAAATTCACTAGGGGCAAACGTAAGTCAAAAAAAAATGAAAGAGTTTGTTTGATCTAGTCCAAAGATCCAAGGACCAAAATTGGTGATTTCTACAGCCCTTAGTCAGCACACCCTATCCCAAAAACACATACCTCCACAAAAATTGAAACCCTACCCTGCAACTACAACATCCTAACTTAAAGGTTTTCAATCAAAAGAGGTAAATTTCCAAACTTTCCTTGTTTCTTTCTTCTATTTTCTTTTGTTTCTTCCATTGTCGAGCACTTTTCTCTTCTGGTCGAGTGCCTTTTGTGCTAGTCGAGTGCTGTTTGTTCTAGTCGAGTGCCGCTCGAGTGCTGCTCGAGTGCAAGTTCTGTCGAGATCTCTCTTGTGTTTGTCGAGCACTTTTCTCCTATTGTCGAGTGCTTTGTGATTTGTTTCATTCATTCTCTTATATACCTTGATTGCTAAGTTCTTTGCTTGAGTGTTGATTTGCCCAAAGCGGATTGCCCCAACAAGCGTGACATACCAATTAGAGAGGGAGTGTGAGCGAAACACAATTGTGAGCTGTTTATATTTTCTAAATTTTACATAGTTCCTTGTTTCTTTTCTTTTTTTGTCATGTCTAATATTCAGGTTAACAACGAGCCCAACAATGGGAACAACTCGACCACTACTATAACTCCTGAGCAATTCAGCACCTTGATGATCACCATGAACGCCATGAATGAGATGTTGGTAAAGTTCAATAATGAAATGGCTAAGATAGATAAAAGCTTTACGACAATAGAGCCTCAGCATTTTGGTTCTAATACGGTGGTCGGACAAGGAGTCCCACTTCAAGTTGTAGTGCCACCAATTGAAAGGGAAGAAACTCATCCTATTTCTCCCAATAATGTTAAACCACACCATGTTCCTTCTATTGTAAATATTCAGTTTGTTGATAGAATTGAAGAGCATGTTGAAGATGATCAAGATGTTAATTTACTTGCCTATGATCATAATGATTGCATTAAATATGAGCATGATGATTATTTGATAGATTTAAATGTTCAACCTATGTCTTGTGATGATAATCAAAGAGAAGATTTATGTCATACTAAATGCTTAGAAAAAGGCAAAGTTTCTAATATGTTCATTGATGGTGACAATTCTTCTCCTATTACTAGCCTTGAATTGATTGAAAATTCAGCCTTGGAAAAGGATGAAACCTTACTAGCATTGGATGGAAACTTAGGGATTAATGACCAAGCTCAAGTACATTTTCAATTAGGACATCATGACATTACTATGAAATCTGAATTGTGCACTAATCAAGTTTCTTTTCTTGATTTTGTAGATGAAGCTGAGACAATAACCATCGAGGAGTGGTCAATCCCAATAACAATCGTTCTTGAGATGAGTTTACATGGGCATAAGGTTTTCGATCCAGGCTCCACCATGGGAGAGGATCCAAAAGTGACGTTTTTACATTCGTTCAGAATTTTGACAGCTTTTCGACATCTCTGTAAAATGGGTCGTACGGATTCAATATTTATCGGATTGAGGCGTGCCATACCTTGTCGGAACGACGACGAAGAGATCTACAACTTTGCTGTTGAAGGTTTTTCCTGATTCGACCTAGAGCTTGGCCGAAATCGACATTCTTTGAGTTGTCGCTGGTTTTGACGGGATTTTATTAAGTCTTGAACATTATAGTATTTCCTATTTTAGCAACTTTCTTACTTAAGTTATTTTAGGTAATTTAGAGGTTATTTTATTTAATTACTTAAGTATTCTTTTTATCTTCTAGCTTTACTAGAATCGGCCGAAATCAGCCTTTAAGGTCTATAAAAGCCGATTCCTCCTTTGTAAATCAGTAGGAACATAATGAATAGAATTAGTTCTCTCAAATTGTGTGAAACACATTGAGTGCTTGTTGATTGATTAGAGCTGTGCTCATCATTCACGAATTGGTATCTATCTCAGCTTGGTTTGCTTTGTGTTCATCAACTTCGCAAGACTTGGTGATCCTAGTATCCACGAGCCCCCTCCTTGTGCCTCCAAGTTGTCCGCTTGGTTGTGTAGGGTTGCAGAGGTGGGTTATATAGTCATTGGTATTGGTTCCTACCTTCTACGGAAGCCTGGGGTCTTTATCTTGTTCTATATAGATCGACTCAGTCCTTATCGGTCGTGTCTTTTCAATTCTTGCAATTCAATTTCGAGTCTTTTTTTATCTTTGTCGAGTCTTGTTGAGTTCTTGGTCTTTCTTTGCTGCGTTCTTTATGTTCTTGGTCGATCTTGCACTTT
Organism: Persicaria maculosa; assembly: GCA_963922045.1. NCBI lineage: Eukaryota > Viridiplantae > Streptophyta > Magnoliopsida > Caryophyllales > Polygonaceae > Persicaria > Persicaria maculosa. The sequence goes on from OY998254.1 coordinate 53,172,449, forward strand.
CTTGATCGATTCTTGAAGTGTTCTTGCTGCGTCCTTTGTTTCTTGCGTCATTCTTGAGTCTTTCTTTGAGTTTCTTGCTTGTTGTCGAAGATCGGACCATCTCACGGCTAACCCCGTATCACTATCTAACTCACCTTTACTTACCTTGCGCTTCTCAATCTCATTAGCCACTTGTGTAGGCGTCATGGGCTTGAGAACAACGTTCTTTCCCTGAAATGTAAAGGCATATCGGTTAGAATGACCATCATGTTGGACCTTACGATTAAATTGCCAAGGACGACCTAATAAAATATGACAAGCTTGCATAGGCACAATATCACATAAAACATCATCTTCATAATGTCCTAGTTTAATATGCACTTTAACTTGCTTGTTTACTTTCAAATTTCCACAATCATTCATCCAATGCAATTTATAAGGTCTAGGATGTTGGACAGTAGATAGATGCAATTTGTCAACCATTTCTTGACTAGCTAAATTACAGCAACTACCTCCATCAATGATCATATTTACAACCTTTCCTTTAACTAGACAACGAGTATGAAACAAGTTTTCTCTTTGATTATCATCACAAGGTGCAGGAACAACACTTAAAACTCTCCTAACAATCAAAGATTCACCATGCTCATATTCGACCTCATCATCATCATCATAGCACATAAGGTTGAGATTTTGATCATTATCTTCATTAGCATGCTCATCATGTTCATCACAAGAATTTTCAGATTCATATTCACCTAAGTGATTAACCATGAGAGTTTTCTTATTAGGGCAATCCTTCATATAATGACCTCTACCTTGACAAAAAGCAAATAATATCTCTAGAACGAAGGGTAGAAGGGTTAGGATTACTCCCTTTGGGACCAGTAGATGTCCCAGACGATTCTCGTCCATTCCATGGACCTTTTCCTTTGTCGAGGGGCTGCTGGGTCTGTCGGCCATCACTCCTCCCTTGGGGCTGCTGAGCTCGCTCTCTAAAGCCCATTTCCGAGCGCCCTTGGGGCTGTTGGGGCCGAGATTGGCGCCATCCTTGCTGGTTGCCATTCGACATCTTGTTTCCTTGGCTCTTGTAGCGTTGTCCCTTTTCTACTTTCATAGCTAGATGTAATAAATCAGTAGGAGTAGTATAGGGAAAATAATCAATTTCATGAGCTAATGCAGGATGTAAGATTCTAAGGTATCTAACATTAGTTTTCTCATGAGATTCTACTACATTAGCTCGAGCCATGGCTTCTTGAATAACATTAAATGTTTCCTCAACAGTTTTACTACCTTGTTTAAGGTTTTCTAATCTGTTCAATAGCTCTCTATCATAATGTTGAGGTACAAACCTTTTTCTCATGACTACTTTTAATTGTTCCCAAGAAGCAATAGGTGCATCAAGGGATCTTCTTCTTTCCTTAACAAGATTATCCCACCAGATTAATGCAAAACCTTGAAACTCTAGGGAAGCTAGTTGTACTTTCTTAGCCTCTGAGAAATTATGACAATTCCAGATTTGCTCCATTTTAATCTCCCAATCAATATAAGCATCTGGATCAGTCTTACCATGAAAAGGAGGAATCTTTACCTTAACCTTACCAATGCCGTCGTCATCATTGTACCTAGGTGGTCGGTTCTGATTTCCCCTTTGATTCCGTCTCGGGCGCCGCTCCCAATACTCCTCTTCTTGGAAGTCGTCATCTTGCTCCGAGTAATAGAACTGCTCTTGATAGCCACGTCCTCTTCCCCTTCCTTGTCCTTGACCTTGCACATTAACAAACCCATTATTCCGATCATTTCTCCCACCTCGTGGAGAGTTGTTTTCATTGAATAAAGGATTCTGGAAATTAACATTATCATTAGGATTAGGATTAGGAATAGGGTTAGGATTAACGACCTCTCTTTCATCTTGAGGCGTCTCAACTTGCACTCGTTCTTGCTGACCTCCCATGGTGTTGGAACCACTAGGCCTAGAACTTTCCCAAGCGGCCATCTTGGCTTGTAATGCAGCCAATGTATCCATCAAAGTGGCCATGTTAGCTGCCAATGTGTTGAACTGCTCGGGTGTCACAGTAGCACTCGAGTTACCCTCATTGTTGGGGTTGTTCTGATTGTTAACCTGATTATTAGACATTATCACAAAGAGAAAAGAAACAAAGAACTATGTTAAAGGTTAGTAAAAATATAAACAGCTCACAATTGTGTTTCTCTCACACTCACTCTCTGATTGATATATCACGCTTGCTAGGGCAATCCGCTTTGGGCAAATCAACTACCAAGCAAAAGACTAAGCAATCAAAGTATGTAACCAAGAGAATGAATGAAACAACGCAGAAGAGTACTCAACAAGGGCTGTAGAGAACTCGATGTAAGCAAACAACTCAATTCAAGCAAAACAGATGGGAATTTGCAATAATTTAACTCGACACAACAAGGAGATCACTCGGCAAGGGCTGAGATCACTCGACAGAGACTCAAACAAGCACTCACAAGGGCTGTAAGCACTCGACACAACCAGCTTTGCACTCGTCAATGGTAAAGAGTGCTCGACACAAACAACAAAAACTCGACACAGCAGCAAAACTAACAAAGAATGGAAATTTACCTCTTTTGATTGAAAACCTTAAGTTAGGACGTTGTAGTTGCAGGGTAGGGTTTCAATTTTGTGGAGGTATGTGTTTTTGGAATAGGGTGTGTCGACTAGGGCTGAGAAGAAGGGTTCACCAATTTGTCCTTGGGAGCTTTCTTGCACTAGATCAACAAACTCTTTGTCTTTTTTTTTTTGACTTACTTTTGCCCCTAGTGAATTTTATCCTCCTAGGTCCAAGTTCAATCTCTTTTTTTTTTTTGAATAGATTTCGAAACTGTTTTTTTTTATATAACTAATGCAAGAAAGACTCTATGATGGGTAAAGGACTCGAAAATCTAAATGCAATGGTGATAAAAGATAAAATTATATCCCTAAGATAAATAAATAGACACCATTTGGATAAATATGGTAGCAAGATCTATCTTATGCCTTAATAGATATTTGATAGATATAATGAATTAAATCCACCAAAAATCAGAATTTAAATAGGCAATAGATAATATTGAAATAGATATAGATAGATCAAAAGTTCCAAAGATAGAACAAACAACAAACTAGGGTTTCTTGTGATATGTGGAGGACTGATTTCGGCCAAGCAATCAACTATGGGGACAAGGTATTGCCGCCGGCTTAGGTGCTGCACAAGGGGAATTGCGCACCACTTTGGTCGACTCCAAGGTCTCGGCTAGGCTTGTGTTTAGGCTATGCAACCACAAACAATCACAAACTCAAGATTAGTGCAAGAATCAATAAAGAATGCAAGAAGTAAATAACCAAATAAGGACTGACTCTATTTTTGTGTTTTTGTGTTTAGGAAAAGAAAAAGACTCAATCTTGATGTCGGAAACCAAAGCTCTGATACCAATTTGATACAGGGTTAGCCGTGTGATGGTCCGATCTTCGACAACAAGCAAGAAACTAAAGAAAGACTCAAAGAAATAACAAGACTCAAACCGACGCAGCAAGGATGCTTCAAGAATTGATCAAGAAATCTGCAAGATCAATCAAGAAGTTAAAGAACGCAGCAAAGACTCTAAAGAAAGATGCAAGACTCGAAAATAAAGAACAAGAATGGAAAGACTCGACCTGATGAAGGGAAAACGAGTGGTTTAAATCGTTCAGCATATTTGACAGCTTTGCGACGTCTCTGTAAAACGGGTCGTTCGGAGTCAATATTGATTGTATTGGTTCGTGCCATACCTTGTTGGAACGAGAACAAAGAGATCTACAACTTTGCTGTTGAAGGTTTTTCTAGAATCCACCGGGAACATGGCCGAAAATCAACATCTTTGCAGCTGTTCATTTTTTGGACGAAAATAATTATCTTTTCCTATTTAATTTATCATTCTATCTTTATATTTATTTAGGCATAATGTAAATTAGAATAATATCTATTAGTTGACTTTTCAATTAATTGATATTATATCTAATTAGTTTTTATATTTATTTTCTAGGATAAATAAAGTGGAAAAGGAAAAATCTATCTTTAAGATATTTCCTTGGCCACCAAGTAGTTTGATTTTATCTAGGATTATGTTTTCTATTTAAGACGTTTTTATTCATTCAATAAAATCAGATATTAGAATTGAATTTTTGACAAAAGTCAGATTTGGAGAGTTCTCCTAGGGAGGAACCGAGTTCCCCTGCGTGGGATAGGTTTCGATGTGTTGTTCTTAGCTTGGTTTGTCTTGTGTGTGTCGATCCTCTTTGGTGGGTTGGTGCTACCACATGTTTGGTGTGTGTCGATTCTTGTCATAGAATTGGTGCTATCCATCATGCATGGTGTGTGTCGATTGTCGTCATAGGATTGGTGCTATCAAGCATCCACGAGCCCCCTCCTTGTGCCTCCAAGTTGTCCGCTTGGTTGTGTAGGGTTGTAGAGGCGGGTTATATAGTCATTGGTATTGGTTCCTACCCTCTGAGGAGGCCTGGGGTCTTTATCTTGTTCTATATAGATCGACTCAGTCCTTATCGGTCGTGTCCTTCAATTCTTGCATTCAATTTCGAGTCTTTCTTTTACCTTCCATTGCTGCGTTGTTTCTTTCTTTATTGTTCATCGAGTCTTGAAGGATCTTGATCATCTTGATCGATTTCTTGCGTCTTCTTTATAGTTTCTTGCTGCGTTTCTTGAGTTCTTGATCGAGTGTTGTTTGTTTCTTTAAGTTTCTTGCTTGTTGTTGAAGATCGGACCATCCTACGGCTAACACCGTATTAAATTGGTATCAGAGCTTTGGTTTCCGACATCAAGATTGAGTCTTTTTCTTTTCCTAAACACAAAAACACAAAAATAGACCTAAAGACAAAGCCTAGCCGAGACCAGTGGAGTCGACCACGAAGTGCACAGCCCTTGTTGTGTGCCTTAGCAGCCGACGGCAGCCTAGTTCTGTCCCCATTGATCTCTCTTGGCCGACTCTACCACCACACAAAAAACACAAATTTTTTTTCTCCCAAAGACAGTCCCATAGCGTCGTCAAGTTGCATCCCCCACCACCATCTGTTCGCCTACACCACCACAAATTGCATCTCCTTGCTCAAATAACATCCCGGATTCGAGGACGAATCCTTTTCAAGAAGGGGAGAAAGATGAAGGGAAAACGAGTGGTTTAAATCGTTCAGCATATTTGACAGCTTTGCGACGTCTCTGTAAAACGGGTCGTTCGGAGTCAATATTGATTGTATTGGTTCGTGCCATACCTTGTTGGAACGAGAACGAAGAGATCTACAACTTTGCTGTTGAAGGTTTTTCCAGAATCCACCGGGAACATGGCCGAAAATCAACATCTTTGCAGCTGTTCATTTTTTGGACGAAAATAATTATCTTTTCCTATTTAATTTATCATTCTATCTTTATATTTATTTAGGCATAATGTAAATTAGAATAATATCTATTAGTTGACTTTTCAATTAATTGATATTATATCTAATTAGTTTTTATATTTATTTTCTAGGATAAATAAAGTGGAAAAGGAAAAATCTATCTTTAAGATATTTCCTTGGCCACAAGTAGTTTGATTTTATCTAGGATTATGTTTTCTATTTAAGACGTTTTTATTCATTCAATAAAATCAGATATTAGAATTGAATTTTTGACAAAAGTCAGATTGGGAGAGTTCTCCTAGGGAGGAACCGAGTTCCCCTGCGTGGGATAGGTTTCGATGTGTTGTTCTTAGCTTGGTTTGTCTTGTGTGTGTCGATCCTCTTTGGTGGGTTGGTGCTACCACATGTTTGGTGTGTGTCGATTCTCATCATAGAATTGGTGCTATCCATCATGCATGGTGTGTGTCGATTGTCGTCATAGGATTGGTGCTATCAAGCATCCACGAGCCCCCTCCTTGTGCCTTCAAGTTGTCCGCTTGATTGTGTAGGGTTGTAGAGGCGGGTTGTGTAGTCATTGGTATTGGTTCCTACCCTCTGAGGAGGCCTGGGGTCTTTATCTTGTTCTGCATAGATCGACTCAGTCCATATCAGGTCGTGTCTTTCCATTCTTGTTCTTTATTTTCGAGTCTTGCATCTTTCTTTAGAGTCTTTGCTGCGTTCTTTAACTTCTTGATTGATCTTGCAGATTTCTTGATCAATTCTTGAAGCATCCTTGCTGCGTCGATTTGAGTCTTGTTATTTCTTTGAGTCTTTCTTTAGTTTCTTGCTTGGCCGAAATCGACATTCTTTGAGCTGTCGCTGGTTTTGACGGAAGCCTGTGTCGATTGTCGTCATAGGATTGGTGCTATCAAGCATCCACGAGCCCCCTCCTTGTGCCTCCAAGTTGTCCGCTTGGTTGTGTAGGGTTGTAGAGGCGGGTTATATAGTCATTGGTATTGGTTCCTACCCTCTGAGGAGGCCTGGGGTCTTTATCTTGTTCTATATAGATCGACTCAGTCCTTATTGGTCGTGTCTTTCAATTCTTGCATTCAATTTCGAGTCTTTCTTTTACCTTCCATTGCTGCGTTGTTTCTTTCTTTATTGTTCATCGAGTCTTGAAGGATCTTGATCATCTTGATCGATTGATAAGGACTGAAACGATCTATGTAGAACAAGATAGAGACCCCAGGCTTCCGTAGAAGGTAGGAACCAATACCAATGGCTACACAACCCGCCTCTACAACCCTACACAATCAAGCGGACAACTTGAAGGCACAAGGAGGGGGCTTGTGGATACTAGATTCACCAAGCTTTGCGAACTTGATGAACGGCAAAGCAAACCAAGCTGAGATATACCAATTCGATGACCTGAAGAGCACTGCTCAATTCGGCCAGCTCTCTCTCTCTAAGAGTTTCACACATTTGAGAAGAATAAACTTTGTTCAATGATGTTCCAACTGATTACAAAGGAAAGTAACGAAATATATAGGTCTTATGAGGTTGTTCTGGCCGATTCTAGTAGATAGAATAAGATATATCTAATTACTAATGGGCTTAATAAAAATAACACCTAAAGACATAAGTAAATAAGGTCTCTAAAAATAATAACTAGAAAAGCCCAATTCAGCCCAATAAAACACTTAAGCTGAAAATGGGAATTAACACGTAGAAATATCGACATAAGCATAGCTATGGAGGCTCGACCTCTAGTTGGACTCCAATGCACATGTATGTCTTCAATGTTGGCTCGGGGAGTTGAACCTTGCTCGAGAACAAAGCATGACTCACCTTAGCACGCTGAAGTACGAGTGAAGTATGTTCTAGTGCCCAGATCGACATGATAGAACACGAAAAATCTCGCTTGGCATGCCAAGCCTGCTTGATCTCGGCTCAAATTATCTCATGTTGCTCGAGTTCGAGTCAAGTATGTTCTAGTGCCCCGATGGGCACGATAGAGCACGAAAAAGCTCGAATGGCTTGCCAAGCCTGCTTGAGCTTAGATTAGCTCGCGTGGCTCATTCAGCACGCTTGAGATCGACTCAAAGTAACTCATGTTGCTCGCCTAAGCACGCTGGAGTTCGAGTCAAGTATGTTCTAATGCCCCGATGGGCACAATAGAACACGAAAAAGCCCGCATAGCTTGCCAAGCCCGCTTGATCTCGACTCAAAGTAACTCGCGTTGCTCGCTTTAGCAAGCATTAGTTCGAGTCAAGTATGTTCTATTGCCCCGATGGGCACAATAGAACACGAAAAAGCTCGAATGGCTTGCCAAACCTGCTTGAGCTTAGATTAGCTCGCGTGGATCGTTTAGCACGATTGAGCTCGACTCAAAGTAACTCATGTTGCTCGCCTAAGCACGCTGGAGTTCGAGTCAAGTATGTTCTAGTGCCTCTATGGGTACAATAGAACACGAAAAAGCTCGCATGGCTTGCCAAGCCTTCTTCAGCTTATATTAGCTCGCGTAGCTCGTTCAGCACGCTAGAGCTCGACTCAAAGTAACTCGCATTGCTCGCCTTAGCACGCTGGAGTTCGAGTCAAGTATGTTCTAGTGCCCCGATCTGCACGACAGAACACGAAAAAGCTCGCATGGCTTGCCAAGCCTACTTGAGCTTAGATTAGCTCGCGTGGCCCGTTCAGCACGCTTGAGCTCGACTCAAAGTAACTCGCGTTACTCGCCTTAGCACACTGGAGTTCGAGTCAAGTATGTTCTAGTGCCCCGATGGGCACGACAGAACACGAAACAGCTCGCATGGCTTGCCAAGCCTACTTGAGCTTAGAATAGCTCGCGTGGCTCGTTCAGCACGCTTGAGCTCGAATCAAAGTAACTTGCATTGCTGGCCTTTGCACGCTGGAGTTCGAGTCAAGTATGTTCTAATGCCCCGATGGGCACAACAGAACACGAAAAAGCTCGCATGGCTTGGCAAGCCTCCTTGAGCTTAGATTAGCTCGCGTGGCTTGTTCAGCACGCTTAAGCTCGACTCAAAGTAACTCATGTTGCTCACCTAAGCACGCTGGAGTTTGAGTCAAGTATGTTCTAGTGCCCCGATGGGCACAATAGAACACGAAAAAGCTCGCATGGTTTGCCAAGCCTTCTTGAGCTTATATTAGCTCGCATGGCTCGTTCAGCACGCTAAAGCTCGGCTTAAAGTAACTCGCGTTGATCACCTTAGCACGTTGGAGTTCGAGTCAAGTGTGTTCTAGTGCCCCGATGGGCACGACAGAACACGAAAAACCTCGCATGGCAAGCCTGCTTGAGCTTAGATTAGCTCTCATGGCTTGTTCAGCACGCTTGATCTCAACTCAAAGTGACTCGCGTTGCTCGCCTTAGCACCCTGAAGTACGAGTCAAGAATTTTCTAGTGTTCCGATCGACACGATAAAACATGAAAAATCTCGCATGGCTTGCCAAGACTGCTTGATCTCGACTCAAAGTAACTCATGTTGCTCGCCTTAGCAAGCTTGAGTTCGAGTCAAGTATGTTCTAGTGCCCCGATGGGCACGATAGAGCACAAAAAAGCTCGAATGACTTGCCAAGCCTGCTTGAGCTTAGATTAGCTCGCGTGGCTCGTTCAGCACGCTTGAGCTCGACTCAAAGTAACTCCTGTTGCTCGCCTAAGAATGCTGGAGTTCGAGTCAAGTACGTTCTAGTGCCCCGATGGGCACAATAGAACATGAAAAAGCCCACATGGCTTGCCAAGCCTGCTTGATCTCGACTTAAAGTAACTCGTGTTGCTCGCCTTAGCAAGCATTAGTTCGAGTCAATTATGTTCTAGTGCCCCGATGGGCACAATAGAACACGAAAAAGCTCGAATGGCTTGCCAAGCCTGCTTGAGCTTAGATTAGCTCGCGTGGCTCGTTCAGCACGCTTGAGCTCAAATCAAAGTAACTCTTGTTGCTCGCCTAAGCACGCTGGAGTTCGAGTCAAGTATGTTCTAGTGCCCCGATGGGCACAATAGAACACGAAAAAGCTCGCATGGCTTGCCAAGCCTTCTTGAGCTTATATTAGCTCGCGTAGCTCGTTCAGCACGCTAGAGCTCGACTCAAAGTAACTCGCGTTGCTTGCCTTAGCACGCTTGAGTTCGAGTCAAGTATGTTCTAGTGCCCCGATGGGCACGACAGAACACGAAAATGCTCGCATGGCTTGCCAATCATGCTTGAGCTTAGATTAGCTCGCGTTGCTCGCCTTAGCACGTTGGAGTTCGAGTCAAGTATGTTCTAGTGCCCTGTTGGGCACGACAGAACACGAAATAGCTCGCATGGCTTGCCAAGGCTGCTTGAGCTTAGATTAGCTCGCGTGGCTCGTTCAGCACGCTTAAGCTCGACTCAAAGTAACTTATGTTGCTCGCCTAAGCACGCTAGTTCGTGTCAAGTATGTTCTAGTCCCCATCGGGGCACTAGATTAGCTCGCTTGGCTCGTTCAATACGCTTGAGCTCGACTAAAACTAACTCGCGTTACTCGCCTTAGCACGCTGGAGTTCGAGTCAATTATGTTCTAGTGCCCTGATGGGCACGACAGGACAAGAAATAGCTCGGACGGCTTGCCAAGCCTGCTTGAGCTTAGATTAGCTCGCTTGGCTCGTTCAGCAGCATGCTTGAGCTCGACTAAAAGTAACTCGCGTTACTCGCCTTAGCACGCTGGAGTTCGAGTCAATTATGTTCTAGTGCCCCGATGGGCACGACAGGACACGAAATAGCTCGGACGGCTTGCCAAGCCTGCCTGAGCTTAGATTAGCTCGCATGGCTCGTTCAGCACGCTTGATCTCGACTCAATGTGACTCGCGTTGCTCACCTTAGCACGCTGAAGTACGAGTGAAGTATGTTCTAGTGCCCCGATCGGCATGATAGAACACGAAGAATCTCGCATGGCTTGCCAAGCCTGCTTGATCTCGACTCAAATTATCTCATGTTGCTCGCCTTAGCAAGCTTGAGTTCGAGTCAAGTATGTTCTAGTGCCCTGAGGGGCACGATAGAGCACGAAAAAGCTCGAAGGGCTTGCCAAGCCTGCTTGAGCTTAGATTAGCTCACGTGGCTCGTTCAGCACGCTTGAGATCGACTCAAAGTAACTCATGTTGCTCGCCTATGGACGCTAGAGTTCGAGTCAAGTATGTTCTAATGCCCCGATGGGCACAATAGAACATGAAAAAGCCCGCATGGATTGCAAAGCCTGCTTGATCTCGACTCAAAGTAACTCGCGTTGCTCGCCTTAGCAAGCATTAGTTCGAGTCAAGTATGTTCTATTGCCCCGATGGGCACAATAGAACACGAAAAAGCTCAAATGGCTCGCCAAACCTGCTTGAGCTTAGATTAGCTCGCGTGGATCGTTCAGCACGCTTGACCTCGACTCAAAGTAACTCATGTTGCTCGCCTAAGCACGCTGGAGTTCGAGTCAAGTATGTTCTAGTGCCTCGATGGGCACAATAGAACACGAAAAAGCTCGCATGGCTTGCCAAGTCTTCTTCAGCTTATATTAGCTCGCGTAGCTCGTTCAGCACGCTAGAGCTCGACTCAAAGTAACTCGCATTGCTCACCTTAGCACGCTGGAGTTCGAGTCAAGTATATTCTAGTGCCCCGATCTGCACGACAGAACACGAAAAAGCCCGCATGGCTTGCTAAGCCTGCTTGAGCTTAGATTAGCTCGCGTGGCTCGTTTAGCACGCTTGAGCTCGACTCAAAGTAACTCATGTTGCTCGCCTAAGCACGCTGGAGTTCAAGTCAAGTATGTTCTAGTGCCCCGATGGGCACGATAAAACACTAAAAAGTTCGCATGGCTTCTTACCAAGCCTTCTTGAGCTTATATTAGCTCGCGTATCTCATTCAGCACACTAAAGCTCGACTCAAAGTAACTCACGTTGCTTGCCTTAGCACGCTGGAGTTCGAGTCAAGTATGTTCTAGTGCCCCGATCTGCACGACAGAACACGAAAAAGCTCGCATGGCTTGCCAAGCCTGCTTGAGCTTAGATTAGCTCGCGTGGCTCGTTTAGCACGCATAAGCTCGACTCAAAGTAACTCATGTTGCTCGCCTAAGCATGCTGGAGTTCAAGTCAAGTATGCTCTAGTGCCCCGATGGGCACGATAAAACACTAAAAAGCTCGCATGGCTTACCAAGCCTTCTTGAGCTTATATTAGCTCGCGTGGCTCGTTCAGCACGCTAAATCTCGACTCAAAGTAACTCGCGTTGCTCGCCTTATCACGCTGGAGTTCGAGTCAAGTATGTTCTAGTGCCCCGATCTGCACGACAGAACACGAAAAAGCTCGCATGGCTTGCCAAGCCTGTTTGAGCTTAGATTAGCTCGCGTGGCTCGTTTAGCACGCATAAGCTCGACTCAAAGTAACTCATGTTGCTCGCCTAAGCACGCTGGAGTTCAAGTCAAATATGTTCTAGTGCCCCGATGGGCACGATAAAACACTAAAAAGCTCGCATGGCTTACCAAGCCATCAAGCTTAGATTAGCTCGCATGGCAACGCAACACGCTTGATCTCGACTCAAAGTGACTCGCGTTGCTCACCTTAGCACGCTGAAGCACGAGTGAAGTATGTTCTAGTGCCCCGATCGGCATGATAGAACACGAAAAATCTCGCATGGCTTGTCAAGCCTGCTTGATCTCGACTAAAATTAACTCATGTTGCTCGCCTTAGCAAGCTTGAGTTCGAGTCAAGTATGTTTTAGTGCCCCGATGGGCACGATAGAGCACGAAAAAGCTCGAATGGCTTGCCAAGCCTGCTTGAGCTTAGATTAGCTCGCGTGGCTCGTTCAGCACGCTTGAGATCGACTCAAAGTAACTCATGTTGCTCGCCTAAGCACGCTGGAGTTCGAGTCAAGTATGTTCTAATGCCCCGATGGGCAGAATAGAACATGAAAAAGCCCGCATGGCTTGGCCAAGCCTGCTTGATCTCGACTCAAGGTGATGCAGGACCATCCAAGACACCTTCCGATGATGTCCTTCTCAAGAGGAAGAAGAAGGCTCCACCTTGGGAGAAGAAATGACGTTTTAGACCCTCGTTCAGAATTTTGACAGCTTTTCGACGTCTCTGTAAAATGGGTCGTACGGATTCAATATTAATCGGATTGAGGCGTCCTATACCTTGTTGGAACGAGGACGAAAAGATCTACAACTTTGCTGTTGAAGGTTTTTCCAGATTCGACTTAGAGCTTGGCCGAAAATCAACATCTTTGCAAGTCTGTCACTGTTTTGACGGAAATGGATCCTATTGGGCCGAATTGGGTTATTTTAAGTGTTATTTCTAGAGACCTTATTTACTTATGTTTTTAGGTGTTTTAATTAGATGTTAGATTTATCTTTCTATCATTAAACTCGGCCCATCAGCTTATCTAAGGCCTATATATTTCAATTCCTACATTGTAATTCAATTGGAACTTTGATAATAGAAATCTCTCATATTGAGTGTTACACACGTGAGTGTTTGTTGATCCAACTAGAGCTGTGCTCGTTGATCATCGATTGGTATCTATCTCAGCTTGGTTTGCTTTGCCGTTCATCAACTTCGCAAGACTTGGTGATCCTAGTATCCACAAGCCCCCTCCTTGTGCCTTCAAGTTGTACGCTTGATTGTGTAGGGTTGTAGAGGCGGGTTGTGTAGTCATTGGTATTGGTTCCTACCTTCTACGGAAGCCTGGGGTCTCTATCTTGTTCTACATAGATCGTTTCAGTCCTTATCAGGTCGAGTCTTTCCATTCTTGTTCTTTATTTTCGAGTCTTGCATCTTTCTTTAGAGTCTTTGCTGCGTTCTTTAACTTCTTGATTGATCATGCAGATTTCTTGATCAATTCTTGAAGCATCCTTGCTGCGTCGGTTTGAGTCTTGTTATTTCTTTGAGTCTTTCTTTAGTTTCTTGCTTGTTGTCGAAGATCGGACCATCACACGGCTAACCCCGTATCAAATTGGCATCAGAGCTTTGGTTTCCGACATCAAGATTAAGTCTTTTTCTTTTCCTAAACACAAAAACACAAAAATAGAGTCAGTTCTTGTTTTGGTTATTTACTTCTTGAATTCTTTATTTGATTCTTGCACTAATCTTGAGTTTGTGATTGTTTGTGGTTGCATAGCCTAAACACAAAGCCTAGCCGAGACCGTGGAGTCGACCAAAGTGGTGCGCACAGCCCTTGTGAACACCCTATAGCCGACGGCATTCATTGTCCCCATAGTCCTCCTTTGGCCGATTCTATTACACCACACAAAGACAAACCCTAGTTTGTTCTATCTTTTCTATCCTTTTGTTTATCTATTCTATCTTTGGGAATTTTGATTTATCTTTTATCTATTGCCTAAAAATCAGATTTTATTAAGTTGTTAGATATTAATTTCCATTATATCTATCAACTACCTAAAAAGGCTAAAGATATATCCACTTTCCTATTTTATCTAAAAGTTGTCTATTTATTTATCTTAGGGCTGAATTTTTATCTTTCACCTTATTTCTTCAAGATTTTCGAGTCCTTTATATTTTGTTGAGTCTTTTCTTGCATTAGTTTATTAAAAAAAAATCAGATTCAAAAAAAAAAAAGATTTATCTTGGACCTAGGAGGATAAAATTCACTAGGGGTAAAAGTAAGTCAAAAAAAAATGAGATAGAGTCTGTTCTACTAGTGCAAGAAAGCTCCAAAGGACACATCTTTTTGGTGAATTCTACAGCCCTAGTCGACACACCCATATCCCCAAACACATACCTCCACAGAATTGAAACCCTACCTTGCAACTACAACATCCTAGCTTAAAGGTTTTCAATCAAAAGAGGTAAATTTCCAAGTTTTCTTCTATCTTTTCTTATTTTTCTTCTTGTGTCGAGTACTGATTTTGTTGAATCAAGTGCTCCTTATTGATCTGTCGAGTGTTCTCAGCCCATGTCGAGTTCGCTCTTTGTTGTGTCGAGTGCCTTGACCCTTGTCGAGTGCATTCTTGGTTGTGTCGAATACTGCAGCCCTTTGCCGAGTGCTCCTTGCTTTGTGTTGTTTCATTCATTCTCATATACATATACTTTGATTGTTAGGTTTTTGCTTGAGTGTTGATTTGCCCAAGGCGGATTGCCCCAACAAGCGTGACATACCAATTAGAGAGGGAGTGTGAGCGATACACTTGTGAGGTTATTTATATTTTTCTAACTTTTACATAGTTCTTTGTTTGTCTTCTTTTTGTCATGTCTAATATTCAGGTTAACAACGAGCCCAACAATGGGAACAACTCGACCACTACTATAACTCCTGAGCAATTCAACACCTTGATGATCACCATGAACGCCATGAATGAGATGTTGGTAGTTCAATAATGAAATGGCTATGATAGATAAAAGCTTTACGACAATAGAGCCTCAACATTTTGGTTCTAATACGGTGTTCGGACAAGGAGTCCCACTTCAAGTTGTAGTGCCACCAATTGAAAGGGAAGAAACTCATCCTATTTCTCCCAATAATGTTAAACCACATCATGTTGCTTCTATTGTAAATATTCAGTTTGTTGATAGAATTGAACAGCATGTTGAAGATGATCATGATGTTAATTTACTTGCCTATGATCATAATGATTGCATTAAATATGAGCATGATGATTCTTTGATAGATTTAAATGTTCAACCTATGTCTTGTGATGATAATCAAAGAGAAGATTTATGTCATGCTAAATGCTTAGAAAAAGGCAAAGTTTCTAATATGTTCATTGATGGTGATAATTCTTCTCCTATTACTAGCCTTGAATTGATTGAAAATTCAGCCTTGGAAAAGGATGAAACCTTGCTAGCATTGGATGGAAACTTAGGGATTAATGACCAAGCTCAAGTACATTTTCAATTAGGACATCATGACATTACTATGAAATCTGAATTATGCACTCATAAAGTTTCTTTTCTTGATTTTGTAGATGAAGTTGGGACAATACCCAACAAGGAGTGGTCAATCCCTACACCAATCGGTCTTGAGATGAATTTCCATGGACATGAGGTTTTCGATCCAGGAGCTCGTGTGGATGCATTTGCGGAATCAAATGCGACCTTGGATTCGAGGATGAATCCTTTTCAAGAAAGGGAGATTGATACAGGACCATCCAAGACACCTTCCGATGATGTCCTTCTCAAGAGGAAGAAGAAGGCTCCACCTTGGGAGAAGAAATGACGTTTTAGACCCTCGTTCAGAATTTTGACAGCTTTTCAACGTCTCTGTAAAATGGGTCGTACGGATTCAATATCAATCGGATTGAGGCGTGCCATACCTTGTTGGAACGAGAACGAAAAGATCTACAACTTTGCTGTTGAATGTTTTTCCAGATTCGACTTAGAGCTTGGCCGAAAATCAACATCTTTGCAAGTCTGTCACTGTTTTGACGGGAATGGATCCTATTGGGCCGAATTGGGCTATTTTAAGTGTTATTTCTAGAGACCTTATTTACTTATGTTTTTAGGTGTTTTAATTAGATGTTAGATTTATCTTTCTATCATTAAACTCGGCCCATCAGCTTATCTAAGGCCTATATATTTCAATTCCTACATTGTAATTCAATTGGAACTTTGATAATAGAAATCTCTCATATTGAGTGTTACACACGTGAGTGTTTGTTGATCCAACTAGAGCTGTGCTCGTTGATCATCGATTGGTATCTATCTCAGCTTGGTTTGCTTTGCCGTTCATCAACTTCGCAAGACTTGGTGATCCTAGTATCCACAAGCCCCCTCCTTGTGCCTTCAAGTTGTCCGCTTGATTGTGTAGGGTTGTAGAGGCGGGTTGTGTAGTCATTGGTATTGCAAGACTCGAAATTCAAGAACAAGAATTGAAAGACACGACCTGATATGGACT
Organism: Persicaria maculosa; assembly: GCA_963922045.1. Lineage (NCBI taxonomy): Eukaryota > Viridiplantae > Streptophyta > Magnoliopsida > Caryophyllales > Polygonaceae > Persicaria > Persicaria maculosa. Next base: position 53,188,674 of record OY998254.1, read on the forward strand.
GAGTCGATCTATGCAGAACAAGATAAAGACCCCAGGCCTCCTCAAAGGGTAGGAACCAATACCAATGACTACACAACCCGCCTCTACAACCCTACACAATCAAGCGGACAACTTGAAGGTACAAGGAGGGGGCTTGTGGATACTCGGATCACCAAGTCTTGCGAAGTTGATGAACGGCAAAGCAAACCAAGCTGAGATTATCAATCAATGACCAACGAGCACTGCTCCAGTTGAATCAACAAACACTCGATGTGTTTACACTCAATATGAGAGAGTTATGTTCATAAAAGTTCCGATTGAATTCAATGCAAGGGGTGGCCATATAAAGACCTTACAAGGCTGTTCTGGCCGGCCTAACTAGATAGAAGGATAAAACTAATAACTAATGGGCTTAATAAACTTAAAAACATAAATAAATAAGGTCTCTAAAAATAATAACTTAGAAAAGCCCAATTCAGCCCAATAATGTTTTTAAGCTGAAAATAAGCTTTAAGACTTAGAATAATTCGACATAGGCATAACTAAGGAGGGTCGGCCTCAATTTGTACTCCAATGCACATGTATGTCTTCAATGTTGGCTCGGGGAGTTGAACCTTGCTCGAGAACAAAGCATGACCCACAAAGTTGAATGAGTCTCTCTGAAGCTTCTTAGCTCTAGCTCGAGTCATTGGCCCTTCTCCAAGTATGATGGGTGTGTCTGGAGCTGTAGAAGATGGTCCCGCATCACCTTAATTCCATATACAAGTATCAACTCAAATATTGACATTTAATTTATATCACAAAATCTCCACCGGATACGTCATTGCAAAAATAAGGACATCAAGAGGACTTTCGCTCAATGAAAACCTTCATAGAAGATTCCATTCGTCGGGGTTGAAATGAGGCTTGGTAGAAACATAAGGGCAAGGAATTGTATTTGGTCATATGGTGCAATAAATTCCGGGAAAACAAGATTCCAAAACTCCTAACATAACACAAACCAACTCAATAAATCAAGCTCACAAATGCACAACATCTCTCAACATCATCAAAATAACTCATCATCAAATCACATCTCAAATCTCATCATCTTACATATCATGCAATCTCAACACTCAACCAATATATATCATAACCTATATAAATCCTAAATCTTCCTCATTATGCAAACATAAAATAAATAGCTTTTTTATTTTCTTTTTCTTTCTTTTTTTTTCTTTCTTTTTTGTCTTTCTTTTTTTTTCTTTTGAGCCAAAATATATAGAAATCAAATGCATAAGAACGAGGGACTAAATAAGCACATAACATTACATCTTCTCAAAATCATAAACCATAAAATCACACTTTAGCTTCATTATCCTCAATCTCCAAGATAGATTCCATAACCCACTCAAAATCTTAATTCCCCCGGAATAAGGGTAAGGCTCATCGTAGGATAGGAATAATAATTTTGTGGAGCTAACATTAAAAAGGCTAACTGCTCAAATTGGCTTCAAAGCAAGACATAACATAAGGTTGACATGGATAAATATGTGGCTAAAAGGTTGCCTTTATCATTTGAACTTATCAAGCAATGAACATGTATATAATCAACCTTCAAAATAGATAACTATGGCAATACTCAATGATAAATGCATAGGAAGAGTAAATCACACAAGAAAAGCAAAAGGAATAAAGATGTATCCCTTATAAGGCCAAAAATATCTCACTGGGAGAAATTTTTTTTGAATCTCAAGCATACTCCCAAACTTAGATCATAGATGCTCAATTATATACAATCATATTTCACATAAAAACCAATATTCAGGATAAGATCAAACCATTCCAGAATTGCATGGGCTTTATAAGATCATGCTAGGACAAACCCAAATTAGATGGAAATCTTTGATAACACAATATGCAAAACAACAAAACAAAACAAGACTCACTTTTTTTTTTCATTTTTTCAACATTTTTCAATAACATAAAAGAAATAACATAAAGGAAATAACAAAGAAACAAAAACAGAAATTCAAAAACAAACAAAAATTCAACCATGGACTAACCTAACTAATTCACTTCATTCTCCCCTCCCCCCCACCCCCCACCCCACAGTTACATGTTGCATTGTCCTCAATGTATAGAAACACAAAAAGGAACAATGAAAATATAAAAATAAAGGGTTTGAAAAAAGCAAATGACTGACCAATTACTGTGAAGGCGGGGTCTGGGGTCCAGACCGCTGATTGATTGACGAGAGGGTTTCTCGACCAAATAAATATGTAGTCAAGACCCCGCTATAGGATAGTGGAGTCAAGTTCGTCCTCACGAGAGAAGTCAGCGGTTCTAGGTTTAGTGTGTTTAAGGGTTCGGGAATAGCGGGAAAAGGTGTACGGTTGCTGTCGACGTCGACTAAGACTTGGTCGATATCGAGGGAATGGTAGGAGATAAGGTGGTCGGTGTCGGGTAACTTTGTAGGATAAAAATAATGAAATAAAATAAATAAAGACGCAAACGTCCAAGGTTAGGGATCATCACAACAATAAACATATAATAGATTATAAACACATAAAGATGCATGCTTTATATCAAAGAATCGACTTTCGCAAATTCCAACAATTTAGGTGTTAGAGGCTCTCGCATAAAAACCTAATTTGTTTCTACCTTTTCTTAATTAGGATTAGTCGGCTCTCGCAGATAAACCCTAATTACTATCCAAATTCATAATAAGATCGCTTTCGCTTCAATATCACAAATAAGGAATTTCCTCAACTCTCGCAAAGGATTAAGCACATAGGTAGATGATGATAAAGACATACAAATTCATAAATCAAACACACATATCTATGTTGGGATCACCCCAACCCTAGAAGAAAGAAATTAGAAACAAAACATAATAAAAGAAACTAACTTTAACATTCAAAATTAAACTTAAACTTACAAAACCTTCCGAACGTTCCTCCTCTCTCTCCTCTCTCCTTGCGCCCGAAGACGGCTTTGCTTGAATCTATAAACATCATCCCCTAGGGCTTTATTTATAGTGCTCCATCTAGCTAATCTAGGAAAAGAACAACTATATCTGCTATCTAATTCTATCTATCTAAATCCTAAGATAAAACTTGATAAATAAAGTAAATAAATCTAATAATTAAATAAGGAAAATATCTAATGTGGATAAATCTTCCTTCTCTTGATAGATCTTGATGTGGATGGATAGAATTCTACATATCTTCTCTTGCAAGCAATTCTATCTTCTTGGACACAACTCGATCTCGGACTCGACATGCTTCTGGATTGTCCTCGACGTCGACCAAAAGTCCTCGATGTCGAGTAGGACTTTTCTTCCGGGGTTGCACTCGAGCTCGAGCAGGTTTCGGACTCGTCGGGTGTCCTCGACGTCGACCAAAACTCCTCGACGTCGAGTAGGAATGTTTTGCTCGAGTGACTCTGCTCGACTCCGTGTAGAATTCTGGGGTCTGGAGTACTCGACTTCGACTAGGAGTGGTCGACGTCGAGTAGAACTGGTTCGCTCTCAACATTCTGCTCTGTTCTTGAAACGCACTTTCCCGAGTCCTCGTTCGTACGATTGACGCATATGAGCATGTGTTGGAAAGCTTGTTTCGAGGGATACAACTCTCATGAAGATATCAAAAGTTGATTCGGAATGATGAATGGTGAAAAGTGGCATTTTCTCCAGCTGCACCATCCTTAGCTTCTTCAAGACTTTCCTTTAAGCTCCAAAGTGCGTCCGATTTCTGCAAAATTAAACAGAAACTAGTGTAGACTCCATAATTTGGCAAATAAGTGTGCACTACATAGATTATGTACTATTCTAACCCAAAATGAAATGCATGCAGAAATCGATATAAAAGATAGTATAAAACATGGCGAATTAGGCTCACAATAAACACCCCGTACTTAAGCTTGCTTGTCTTCAAGCAATACTTTTAATGGTCATACAGGGGAAGAATTCAAAAACTCTCAACATCTTAGATTCATTCTCATATGTCACTGCAATCAATTACCATCATCGAAAAGGTACTAGTGCCAAAAATCCGTCCCTGTGAATAAAAGCAACTTCGCACACAAAAGGAGGGTTATGCAAAAACAAATCATAAGTGACAAAGTATTAATAATCAAGAGGACTTTATTAAGCTCAATAAGGAGTAGATTGATAAAAGGCTAAAGGTGGGCAATTTTTGGCCATGTGGTGCTAATGATCCGGGGAAATGGAGTAATTTCCAAATTTTCATACCACATTCCTTCTTCCTTTGATTTCTCACCTTTCGCTCATTCGCTCAATGCTTTTTTCAATATTATGCTTTTACCTCTCTAACCTCAGCACTGCCTTCTCGCGAGTCGCAAACATGGGTGTCATGAATGGTCTCGGATACTTAGTGCTTTGGACTCCTCACCTGTGTGTCCCATCTGACTGAACTATTATCTCAGCAAGCAGATTCGATCTACCTTTATCTCCTGAGGTGATCGGATTTTTTCTCACTCATTAAATTTTCCATAAATTGAAATCTTTCCTGCCATACTCCATATATGATATATAACAACAACACAAACACAATATAATAATCTCCATAATGTAGCTTTCATTCTCAACATAATCCCCGGATAGGAGATAAGGTAAAGAATGGGCAATATTTAGAACATGTGGAGCAATAATTGAAATAAGGCTCAATATGGCTTTTGTGATGCATAAGCATAGGTAAAGGCTAGGATATAACAATATGAGCATTATATGGAAATATAAAGTCGTCCATCCTCTTATCATGCAACATGTCAAAAGCAACCTCAAATTTTACCTCATTTCATGGTTTTCATAAAAATATGCAGTTCATTGTGACTTCCCTTTACTAGGCAATTTCATGCTATATCTCTAATGAATCCAATTTTGCATCGTCGAGTTCAATATTAAAATTCCATGACACTAATCAAAATTTTCAATGGGGGTGGTTTTAATAAACTTTGGAAAACATGCATATAAGAACATAAATAAAATATGAAATCTAAAGTAGCCATGTATAAGCAATTCAAGAGATACACTTTAAATATGCACACATATGGTCAAATAAAATCAAATATGCAAAAAATAAGCCCTTCCCCCACCCCATACTTAAACATTATAGTGTCCTCACTGTATAACAACAAGGGTAAAGAAAGAGACTTACTAGACAGATGTGCAGGACGTCGGAATCGAGTGCAAATGTTGCTGCAGAAGTGGTCAATTTCGATGAAGTTGGTCGACGTCGAGTACTTCTGCCACTTCTCTTTACCTGCAAGACTCGTTAGAAGACAATATCCACAATAGAAAAATCCAAAAATAATATTTAAAACAAAAACCAACAGTATCTAAAACCCTAAGAAATAAGAAATAGCGGGTTGCCTCCCGTAAACGCTAAATTTTAAGTCTTTAGCTTGACCTACTTCCCTTTATGTCTTAGCCTGGCTTATCGTTGTCCAGAGGTATAGGTGGATCCGGTGGTTCCTCCGTTGGTGGGAAGCATGAAATGTCATCCGGTGGCATCATGTGAAGAAGCTTAAACCTCCCCGAGTGAACGCTCCATGGCTTCACCCATTCATCTTCCTGGGCTCTAGCTGGCATGCTTAAAGGAAGATATAAAGAAAATATACATACCTCATCATCATACCTCTTCCATTTCATAGGTTGACTTGGTTGTGTATCTCCACCATAGCGGAACGGTGGAGTGGGAAGAGATATTTCCTCCTTATCATGCGGAGCTTCATGCCACTTTGCTAGGACCCCATACTTAAATATGAACATCGGTTGCTCAAAATTGTCGGGGATGGCCTTCACCTTGTAAGGTAAAATCGACCTTGAAACATCTTGGACAACAATGTCCGCTTTCTTCTCTTCTAGCGCTTGGGATCCTTCAAAAGATTCATCAACAATAGGTAGAAAAGTAGGAATGAAATTCGAGGAAGGACATACCTGGCTGTCGATATCGAGTGGGTCAATTGGCTCGTCAGGGGGAGGGCATGGTCCTTTAGACTGAATGAAAGCCTCAAGCCTTCAGATTTCGTCTTTCAGCCGAGCTATTTCCCTTAATCGTGCCTCCTCCACTGCGATTTTATTTCTCCGTCTCAAATCTTGGACCCATCTTCCCCATTCGGGATTCCCTTCAAAAAAGTCTTCCATCTTTGTACCTAAGATTTGAAAGCACAATCAAGAACACAAATTAGTAGCAAAAGCTCGGCACCTAGTTTGTACCGATGAGGCGGATGGTGGTAGGGTATGTGATAGTAAAGAAAGGGGATGGGCTATTCCTAAACTTTAAACACAAATAAGCTAGGCGCGATTGATATCTCTCCGACAACGGCGCCAATTTGACGAGAGGGTTTCTCGACCAAATAAATTTGTAGTCAAGACTCCGCTATAGGATAGTGGAGTCTGGTTCGTCCTCAGGAGAGAAGTCAACGGTTCTAGGTTTAGTGTGTTTAAGGGTTCGGGAATAGCGGGAAAAGGTGTACGGTTGCTGTTGACGTCGACTAAGACTTGGTCGATGTCGAGGGAATGGTAGGAGAAGAGGTGGTCGGTGTCAGGTAACTTTGCAGGATAAAAATAATTAAATAAACAGAAATTTTGTGTGGTGCCCCTCAGTGATGCGGGACCATCCAAGACACCATCCAAGTCACCTTCGGACACTTCTATACTTGGGGATGGACCTATGATTCGAGCTCATGAGAATGTTGTCATCCTCAAGAGGAAGAAGAAGGCTCCACCTTGGGAGAAGATCCAAAGTGCAAATGACGTTTTACATTCGTTCAACAGTTTGACAGCTTTTCGACGTCTCTGTAAAATGGGTCGTACGGATTCAATATTGATCGGATTGAGGCGTGCCATACCTTGTTGGAACGAGGACGAAGAGATCTACAACTTTGCTGTTGAAGGTTTTTCCAGATTTGTCCTAGAGTTTGGTCGAAACTCAACATCTTTGCAGTTGTACTGTTGGGAACGAAAATCAGCTCTTTTAAGATACTATTTTTAGTATTATTTTTACTTAAGTTATTTTAGGAAACTTTAGATGTTATTTTATTAATTCCATAAGTTGTTAGTTTATTTAGTTCTTTTATTATTTTCGGCCCAACAGGCCTATGTGATGGCTATATAAGTCGATCACCCTCATGTAGAACAATTCAGATTATAATGAATTAGAATTCTCTCTTTTTGTGTGAAACACAATGAGTGTTTGTCGATTGAATAGAGCTGTGCTCTTCAATTGAAACTATTGGTATTGATCTAGCTTGGTTTGCTTTGCCGTTCATCAACTTCGCAAGACTTGGTGAATCTAGTATCCACAAGCCCCCTCCTTGTGCCTTCAAGTTGTCCGCTTGATTGTGTAGGGTTGTAGAGGCGGGTTGTGTAGTCATTGGTATTGGTTCCTACCCTCTGAGGAGGCCTGGGGTCTTTATCTTGCGCTGCATAGATCGACTCAGTCCATATCAGGTCGTGTCTTTCCATTCTTGCATTCAATTTCGAGTCTTTCTCTTTTGTTCTTACTGTTTTCGTGTCTTTCTTGAGTTCTTGATCAATTCTTGATCGAATTCTTGGAGTCTTACATTGCTGCGTTCTTGTTCTTGTTTAGTTCTTGCTTGTTGTCGAAGATCGGACCACCAAACGGCTAACCCCGTATCAAATTGGCATCAGAGCTTTGGTTTCCGACATCAAGATTGAGTCTTTTTCTTTTCTAAACACAAAAACCACAAAAAAGAGTCCTTTTCTTGTTTTGGTTATTTACTTCTTGCATTCTTTTTGATTAAATTACTAATCTTGAGTTTGTGATTGTTTGTGGTTGCATAGTCTAAACACAAAGCCTAGCCGAGACCAGTGGAGTCGACCAAGCCGTGTGCACAGCCTTGTGTTCACCCTAGAGCCGACGGCAATCCTTGTCCCCATAAGTCTAGCTTGGCCGAAAATCAGCCTCCACACAAGGACAAACCCTAGTTTGTTATCCTTTCTATCCTTTGTTCTATCTTTGGGAATTTTGATATATCTTTTATCTAAATTCTATTTATCTATTGCTTTTATTATAAATCTGATTTTTGGTAGATATAATTCCTATTTATCTATCATTTATCTTTAAAGCTATAGATAGATCCACTTACCAAAGATAGCAAAAGCCTCACCTATAAATACATCTTTAAGGGCTGAATTTCTATCATCTATCACCAACCTATGATATTTTCGAGTCCTTTTCTCATTGTTGTTAGTTTCTTGCATTAGTTTCATATTTAAAAAAAAAAAAAAAAAAAAAAAAGAAAGAAAACAGATCCGAAAATTAAAAAAAAAAAAAAAAGAGAGAAAGTGTTTGGTTGTTGTTTGTTGATCTAGTGCAAGAAAACCTAAAGGACTCAACTTTTTGGTGATCTCCATAGCCCTTGTCGACAGCCCTAAACCTAAACACATTACCTTAACTCCACAAAATTGAAACCCTACCTTGCAACTACAACATCATAACCTAAGGTTTTCAATCAAAAGAGGTAAATTTCCATTCTTTCTTGAGTTTTTCTATTCTTTCTCTTTGTTTACAGCTTTGTCGAAGTTGTTTGCTAGCTGTGTCGAGTACTTCTATTCTCTTGAAGTGCTATTGTGTGTGTGTCGAAGAGATCTCCCCCTGGTCGAGTTCTCTTTTGTTTGAGTCGAGTGCTTGTTTTGCTGTTCGAGTACTCATTGGTCTATTTCGAGTTGATTCTTGCTGATTGTTGCTTGGATCGAATTGATTATTGCTGTTATTGAGTTGTGTTTGCTTGAGTCGAGTGATCTTGACCCCTGTCGAGTTCTCTCTTGAGTTTGTCGAGTACTACAGCCCCTTGTTGAGTACTCTTGTTTGTTGTTTCATCCATTACATACTTTGATTGCTTTGTTCTTTGCTTGGTAGTTGATTTGCCCAAAGCGGATTGTCCCAACAAGCGTGACATACCAATTAGAGAGGGAGTGTGAGCGAAACACATTGTGAGGTTGTTTATATTTTTCTAACCTTTCACATAGTTCTTTGTTTGTCTTTATTTGCGATGTCTAATAGCCAGGGCAATGACTGGTACAATACCGTCATGGAGAACATAGCTAAGATGAATGCCAGCATAGCTAAGATGGAAAACAGCCTTGCGACAATAGAGTTTCAGCGTTTTGGCTCTAATACGGTGTTTGTACAAGGAGCCTCACCTAGAGATGACGTGCCACCAATTGAAAGGGAAGAAACTCATCCTATTCCTACTCAACTTAATATTTCTTCTAGCATAGATAATTCTCTTATTGCTGAAAATGTAGAGCATGTTGATAATAGTGATCAAGATCTTAATTTAATTGCCTATGATGATAATGTTTGCATTGAATATGAGCATGATGATTCTTTGATTGATAGTAAAATTTTAAGTGTTCAACCTAGTCCTTGTGAGGATAATCAAAGAGAGTATTTGTGCTTAGAAATAGGCAAAGTGTCTAATTTGATCATTGATGGTGAAAATTCTTCTACTATTGCTAGCATCGAGTTAATTGAAAATTCAGCCTTGAAAAAGGAAGAAAACTTGCTAGCATTGGATGAAAACTTAGGGATTATTGACCAAGCTAAAGTGCATATTACGTTAGAACATAATGATGATATGCAATTTGAATTATGCACTCATAAAGTTTCTTTTATTGATTTTGTAGCTGAAGCTGAGATAATACCTAACAAGGAGTGGTCAATCCCTACACCAATCGTTCTTGAGATGGATTTCCATGGGCATATGGTGTTCGATCCAGGAGCTCGTGTGGCTGGATGTGCGGAATCATATACGACCTTGGATTCGAGGACGAATCCTTTTCAAGAAAGGGAGATTGATGCGGGACCATCCAAGACACCATCCAAGTCACCTTCGGACACTTCTATACTTGGGGATGGACCTATGATTCGAGCTCATGAGAATGTTGTCATCCTCAAGAGGAAGAAGAAGGCTCCACCTTGGGAGAAGATCCAAAGTGCAAATGACGTTTTACATTCGTTCAACAGTTTGACAGCTTTTCGACGTCTCTGTAAAATGGGTCGTACGGATTCAATATTGATCGGATTGAGGCGTGCCATACCTTGTTGGAACGAGGACGAAGAGATCTACAACTTTGCTGTTGAAGGTTTTTCCAGATTTGTCCTAGAGTTTGGTCGAAACTCAACATCTTTGCAGTTGTACTGTTGGGAACGAAAATCAGCTCTTTTAAGATACTATTTTTAGTATTATTTTTACTTAAGTTATTTTAGGAAACTTTAGATGTTATTTTATTAATTCCATAAGTTGTTAGTTTATTTAGTTCTTTTATTATTTTCGGCCCAACAGGCCTATGTGATGGCTATATAAGTCGATCACCCTCATGTAGAACAATTCAGATTATAATGAATTAGAATTCTCTCTTTTTGTGTGAAACACAATGAGTGTTTGTCGATTGAATAGAGCTGTGCTCTTCAATTGAAACTATTGGTATTGATCTAGCTTGGTTTGCTTTGCCGTTCATCAACTTCGCAAGACTTGGTGAATCTAGTATCCACAAGCCCCCTCCTTGTGCCTTCAAGTTGTCCGCTTGATTGTGTAGGGTTGTAGAGGCGGGTTGTGTAGTCATTGGTATTGGTTCCTACCCTCTGAGGAGGCCTGGGGTCTTTATCTTGCGCTGCATAGATCGACTCAGTCCATATCAGGTCGTGTCTTTCCATTCTTGCATTCAATTTCGAGTCTTTCTCTTTTGTTCTTACTGTTTTCGTGTCTTTCTTGAGTTCTTGATCAATTCTTGATCGAATTCTTGGAGTCTTACATTGCTGCGTTCTTGTTCTTGTTTAGTTCTTGCTTGTTGTCGAAGATCGGACCACCAAACGGCTAACCCCGTATCACTCAGGTAAAGCCTTTTTCGCGTGGTATCCAGAAGTTTGGCATATTTCGCCAAATGCCCCTGAGCTTTTATTTTTTCCCGCCCCGTGCCCCTCCGTTACTCCCTTCACATTTCCGTTAAAAAAATGAAAACAAATAATAAAAGCAAAAGGCCTACCAGGCTACCTCCATGGATTGAGTCTTCGTCCACATCAGGAACCCCGACCGGAGCAAGGAGAAGCCTCCATTTTTGTCAACCTAGCGTCTTCGTGAATGAGGTATGATCTCTGTCCCTCTCTCTCCTCTCGTTCTTTGGAAATCTTTGCTTCGTTCTTTGGAAATCTTTGCTTTGGGGTCGATTTTTTGTTGTCCTCATCGTTGCTGATGGATTTGGCCCCCAATCTCGCTCAATTTTGACATTTCTTTGATTTCAAAATTAGGATGCAACAAGCCGGTCTTTCTCGATTCCCCTACTGACTTCACTTCCCCTCCGACGTAGCTTTCCACACAATTTCTAGGTTTTTTTTGTACATTTTTGTGTGTGCTCTTCCCCTCTTTCAGTTTGCATTTGATTTGAGATTTGGAGTTGTTTATGTTCTTGTTGTGATGCTCGAAGTGTGATTCTGGGGCTGTAACTGAGTAAGTGTTATGACAGATTTCAATTTTTTTTGGTTTGAACAACCTCAATTTATTGCCCCTTATGACAGATTTCAATTTTTTTTTGGGTTGAACAACCTCAATTTATTGACAGATTTCATATTTCAACCAGTGTTTGACCAATTTCAGATTTCAACTATGACAGATTTTAGATTTCAATTAAACTATCATGTAATCCCAAACATTGTCCTGTCCCACTGGTTTTAAAGACCAAGTTTTTCCTGATTGAACAACCTCAATTTACTCAATAAATTGGAAGCGAAATTTTAAGGGCTGAATTTCTATCATCTATCACCACACCTCAGATTTTCGAGTCCTATACCATTATTAGTGTTCTTTCTTGCATTAGTTTCATAAGTTAAAAAAAAAAAAAAAAAAAACAGTAAATTAAAGTTCCGAAAATTCAAAAAAAAAAGAGAAGAAAGTGTTTGGTTGTTGTTTGTTGATCTAGTGCAAGAAAACCTAAAGGACTCAACTTTTTGGTGATCTCCATAGCCCTTGTCGACAGCCCTAAACCTAAACACATACACCTTCACAAAATTGAAACCCTACCTTGCAACTATAACATCATAACTTAAGGTTTTCAATCAAAAGAGGTAAATTTCCATTCTTTCTTCAGTTTTCTTTGTTATTTTCTTTTGTTACAGCCTTGTCGAGTTAATTTTTGGCTGTGTCGAACACTTCTCCCCATTGTCGAGTGCTGTTGTGTTTGTGTCGAAGAGTTCTCAGCCCTTGCCGAGTCCTCTCTTGTGTGTGTCGAGTGATCTCAGCCCTTGCCGAGTGATCTCTTTGTTGTGTCGAGTTGATTCATTGCAATTACCCATCTGCTTTGCTTGAATCTATTGCTTACAGCTGCTGTCGAGTGCTCTTACCCTTTTGTCGAGTGCTTTGTTGTTCGTTTCAATCCATTACATACTTTGATTGCTTTGTTCTTTGCTTGGTAGTTGATTTGCCCAAAGCGGATTGCCCTAGCAAGCGTGATATATCAATCAGAGAGGGAGTGTGAGCGAAACACAATTGTGAGCTGTTTATAAGTTTTACTAACCTTTAACATAGTTCTGTGTTTCTTTTGTCTTTGTTATCATGTCTAACAATCAGGGAAACAATGGTGGTAACAACCCCAACAATGAGGGCAACTCGAGTGCTACTGTGACACCCGAGCAATTCAACAATCTCACCAACACTTTGACAGCCATCTTAGATCGATTGACAGCCCTAGAAGCTAGGCCGAGTGGATCTAATACAATTGGTGGTCAAGGTAATCCAAGGCGTGAAGAGACGCCTAATGATGAAAGAGAGGTCATAAATCCTAACCCTAATCCTAATCCTCATGTCAATGTTAACTTAGATAATCCTTTATTCAATGAAAACAACTCTCCACGAGGTGGGAGAAATGATCGGAATAATGGGTTTGTTAATGTGCAAGGACAAGGACAAGGAAGGGGAAGAGGTCGAGGCTTCCAGGAGCAATTCTACTACTCGGAGCAAGATGATGACTTCCAAGAAGAGGAGTATTGGGAGCAGCGTCCGAGACGAAATCAAAGAGGAAATCAGCACCGGCCACCTAGGTACAATGACGAGGACGGCATAGGTAAGGTCAAGGTAAAGATTCCTCCTTTTGAAGGTAAAACTGATCCAGATGCATACATTGATTGGGAAACTAAAATGGATCAGATTTGGAATTGTCATAATTTCTCTAATGCTAAAAAGGTGCAATTAGCTACTCTAGAATTCACAGGCTTTGCTTTAATTTGGTGGGATAACCTAGTTAAAGAAAGAAGAAGAGCTCTTGATGCACCTATTGCTTCTTGGATTCAATTAAAAGCACTTATGAGAAGTAGGTTTGCTCCTCCACATTATGCTAGCGAGCTTAGACAACGATTAGAAAATCTTAAGCAAGGTAGCAAAACTGTTGAGGACACCTTTTATGCAATGCAAGAAACCATGGCTAGAGCTAATGTAGTTGAGTCCTATGAAGATACAAATGCTAGGTTTCTTAGAATATTGCACCCCGCCTTAGCTCGTGAAATTGATTACTTTCCATATTCTACGCCTACTGAAATTTTACATTTAGCTATGAAAGTGGAAAGGAATGCTAGATACTGGAGCCAAGGTGGTAGAATGTCGAAAATTTGAGGTGTTGGTGATAAAGATAGAAATTCAGCCCTAAAGATGTATTTATAGGTGAGGCTTTTGTTTATCTTTGGTAAGTGGATCTATCTAAAGCCTTAAAGATAAATGATAGATAAATATGATTTATATCCACCAAAAATCAGATTTTTGTAAAGGCAATAAATAAATGGAATTTAGATAGAAGATAGAACAAATATGCCAAAGATAAAAAAGATAGAAAAAGATAGACACACTAGGGTTTCTTTGTGTGTGAATGGGGCTGTCGACCAAAGCTACTCGACTATGGGGACAAGAGGCTTGCCGTCGGCTAGGAGAGTGAACACAAGGGTGTGCACACTGATCTGGTCGACTCCACGGTCTCGGGTAGGCTTGTGTTTAGGCTATGCAACCACAAACAATCACAAACTCAAGATTAGTGCAATAATCAATTCAAGAATGCAAGAAGTAAAAGACCAAAACAAGAAAAGGACTCTTTTTGTGGGTTTTTGTGTTTATGGAAAAGAAAAGACTCAATCTTGATGTCGGAAACCAAAGCTCTGATACCAATTTGATACGGGGTTAGCCGTAGGGTGGTCCGATCTTCGACAACAAGCAAGAAACTTCAAGAACTGAACAAGAAACACAAGAACTTAATCAAGAACGATCAAGAACAATAAAAGACGCAGCAAGACTCAACAAGAAAGATGAAAGACTCGACAAAGATTCCAAGAACAAAGGCTGCACTTGAAATCGACAATAACAAGAACAAGACTCGATTAAAGAAAGTTGCAAGAATTGAAAGACACGACCTGATATGGACTGAGTCGATCTATGCAGAACAAGATAAAGACCCCAGGCCTCCTCAGAGGGTAGGAACCAATACCAATGACTACACAACCCGCCTCTACAACCCTACACAATCAAGCGGACAACTTGAAGGCACAAGGAGGGGGCTTATGGATAATCGGATCACCAAGTCTTGCGAAGTTGATGAACGGCAAAGCAAACCAAGCTGAGATTATCAATCGGTTCGAGATCCTGAAGAGCACTGCTCAATTCGATCAGATCTCTCTCTCTAGTGTTTCACACGTTTGAGAAGAATAGAATTCTATAATCAATGTTCCAAGTTGTTACAAGGATGAATTGAAAATATATAGGCCTTACTCCTAGTTCTGGCCGGCCATAGTAGATAGACTAGATAGATCTAATTACTAATGTGTTTTAAAATAAGTCTAAGAACATAAATAAATAAGGTCTTAAAACGAATAACTAAGAAAAGCCCAATTCAGCCCAATAATGTTCATAAGCTGAAATTAGACATTAACACTTAGATAATTTCGACATAACTAAGGCTATGGAGGTTCGGCCTTGTCTTGGACTCCAATGCACATGTATGTCTTCAATGTTGGCTCGGGGAGTTGAACCTTGCTCGAGAACAAAGCATGAGTGACGAATAGAAATGAGTCTCTCTGCAGCTTCTTTGCTCTAGCTCGAGTCATGGGTCCTTCTCCAAGAATGATGGGTGTGTCTGGAGCTGTAGAAGATGGTCCCGCATCATATTTGCTTAGGTCTAAAGATGAAGTAGAAAGCATGTCTTATGTGTGTAAAGCTGAAGTAGAAAACCAATTGAATCGCAAAATAAAAAGGCTTACATCTGATAGAGGCGGTGAATATATCACTAGTTCTTTGAGAGAATTCTGTGAAGAAAATGGCATTATTCATGAATTTACAACTCCCTATAGCCCACAACAAAATGGTATTGCTGAAAGGAAAAACAGAACTTTAAAGGAAATGATGAACGCTATGCTTTCTAGTTCTGGTTTGCCTGACAATTTGTGGGGGGGGGGGGGGGAGCTGTCTTGTCCGCTAATCATATTTTGAATAAGGCACCTCATAAGAAGCTTGACAAAACACCTTATGAACTTTGGAAAGGGCATCCGCCTAATCTGAAATTCTTGAAAGTGTGGGAGTGTCTAGCTAAAGCGGGGTTACCTTCGCTCAAAGTTGATGTAATCGGATCTAAGACCTTTGATGCAATTCTGATTGGTTATGCTGAAAATAGTGCTGCTTATAGTTTCATGTGTTTGAGTGATCGTACCTTGTGTGAATATCGTGATGCTGTTTTCTTTGAGCATGTGTTTCCCTTAAAGAAATCGGCATTGCGTGCTAATGATTCTTCATCTCATGATGCATATTCATCCATGCCTAATACTGTTGTGCCTAATGCTCATGCTGATCATGATGAACCTATGAAGAGTAAAAGGTGTAGGAAGGAAACTAGTTTTTGTCCTGATTTTGTGACTGCTTTTCTAGTTGAACTTAATGATTTAATGAACTAGATGAGACGTTCATTAGTCTTCATATGATAGAAGATGATCCTAAGACCTATGATGAGGCTATAAGTTCATTAGATGCTAGTTTATGGAGAGATGCTATCATTAGTGAGATAGAATCCATTATGTCTAATCACACTTGGGAACTAGTTGATATGGTTAAAGGAAATAGAGCCATTAGTTGTAAATGGATCTTTAAGAAGAAGCTTAAAGTGGATGGCTCAATGGATAGATATAAGGCAAGACTAGTCATTGATTCACTCAAAGATATGGCATTGACTTTTTTGACACATATTCTCGTGTTACAAAGATTGCTACCATTTGTGCATTATTTGCTCTAGCTTCAAGCTATAAATTGCTTGTACATCAAATGGATGTTAAAACAGCTTTTTTGACTGGTGATCTCAATGAGGAAATCTACATGGAATAGCCACCAGGATGTGTGGTTCCAAGACAGGAGAACAAGGTGTGCAAACTGAAGAAGTCATTGTATGGACTGAAGCAAGCGTTGAAGCAATGGTATAAAAAGTTTCATCAAACCATACTTAGCTTTGGATTTGAGGTAAATGGATCTGACACTTGCGTTTATTCAAAATTGTTTGGTGCTAATTGTGTGATTATATGCTTATATGTGGATGATAGGTTGCTTTTTGGTTCCCACATAAATGCTATAAATTCAACCAAACAATTTTTGTTATCTCAGTTTGAAATGAAAGATATGGGTGAAGTTGATGTGATTCTAGGTGTTAAAGTGACTAGAAAGGAAAATGGCTTCATTTTATCTCAACCTCATTATGTAAAGAAAATGTTGAAAAGGTTTGATAGTTTTGATGTTGTGCTAGTAAAAACACCTCATGATGCTAACATGCAATTGCAGAAATTTTTTGGGAATAGTGTATCATAAAATGAGTATGCTAAAATAATAGGGAGTTTGATATTCTCGATGAACTACACTCAGCCTAATATTGCTTATGTTGTAAGTAGACTCAGCAGATATACCCATAACCGTAGTAGTGATCATTGGACCGCACTTCCCAGATTGTTGAGATATCTGAAACGTTCAATAGATTGAGGGTTACATTATGTAGGGTACCCTTAAGCTTTGGAAGGTTACTGTGATGCAAACTGGGTTACCGATAATGATGAGGTTAGCTGCACTAGTGGTTATGTGTTTACATTATGTGGTGGTGCTATTTCGTGGAAATCATCAAAGAAAACTTGCATAGCTAGATCACCTATGGAATCTGAGTTCGTAGCTTTAGATTTAGCTCGTCAAGAGGTTGAGTGGTTAAGAAGCTTACTGGTTGACTTATCTTTGTGGGGGCGCAAAGCTCCATCTATTTCTCTACATTGTGACTCACAATTTGATATCTGTGTAGCTAACAACAATACATACAATGGCAAGAAGAGAAACATCCGGATTCGACATGAAGCTGTGAGACAACTAATTGTGACTGGTGTGATCTGTCTAGAGAATGTGAAGTTTGAGAGAAATTTGGCTGATCCATTGACGAAATGACTGACAAGGAGGTTGGTTCTCGATTCGTCTAGGGGGATGGGACTCAAGCCCCGCCATACGATGAGAGATACACCACAACTCATCTCCCAGGACAAGTGTATCGAAGAAAGGTTGAGACATGTACTCTTAATGAGTCCATAGCCCAGTGTTGGGTGGTCCTATTGAGAAGGACTTCATGGATTCACTGAAATATGTAGAGGTTGAGCGAAATGATCTTAACGGTTCTATAGCCCTACAAGGGTGGTCTATATGAGGTAGACTTGATGGAACCATCTACGAGAGTGTGCAGGGTTGGTCTCCTTCTATGAAAGACATGGGTAGTGTTTCTAGAGCACTCTTTAGCACCCAAGGTCAGAGATGACTATAAATTTTACAGGTATTATCACGGAATCACTAAAGAACATGGAAGTGGTATGTGCTACTAATGCCAACTCTTGAATCAGAAGGTTCAAGACTCGTTCACCTATCTAATTTGATAGTTTGATCAGTTTCACTATGTATTGGTTCAATCGCAAGACACCAACATTTAAGTACTTTTTCCTAAACTTTGCTCAGAACAATGTTTTTAAGTTTTGTTATGAAAAACCTCAATTCTTCGCATTTGTGGGGGAATGTTGGAGTAAATGCTTGAATTTTGAGGGAATGTGGAAGGTTTTGTCCCACATTGATATTTCTAGGGACATTAGGGGTTGTTTTAAAAGGGTATATCATCCAACCATGGTTTGAGTGATAGAATAGGAGTCTCACAAGCTGGTGCGGGACGAACGTCGTTGGCACTTTCACCCTTTGCCAAATAGTCATAATATCCAAACTTAAACACACAACCAATAGGTTAGGCAACCAATCACTTGATAAACCAAATAACTACTAGTATAGCGATGAAGTCCGGTGTCGAACCCACAGGGAGAAGCGATTTCCTATTCAATAACTCTAAACAAACACTCTTATAGCAAATCAATGATTCTTGACAAATAGCAAATATGTAAAAGTAACCAGATTGCAAATTACAAAGCAAATAGATATCAAAGTAGAAAGAACATTTCACCTTTAATTCTCTGACAATGGTTGGAATTCATGGTCCTCAGATTGATCTATCAATTATTCATATTCCTAGGTCTACTTGACTAAAGTTGAGAGATCCGCAGAGATTCACTCATCTTATTCAATATCACTAAAGAATAGCATTAAGAAATAAAGTAATCAAAACCAATTGGCACATTGACTCTACACAATTAAGACTAATATGCGCATATCGAACTCAATCCTAATCAAATATCCTCAACATAGATCAATTGAAATTATCCACTACAAAGAGAAAGAGACATCACTATCATCAATACCTTTGTTTGTTATCGAGAAAACAACAACGAATTCATAGCTAAAGATGCAATTCCTAACATGTTGATCAGACATAGAAAGGAACACAATATAAATTAAGCACAAGATGATAACTAAGAACATGAATAATCAAATAGAATCAAATCCTCACAATCTAAATAATCATGTCTTCGAATCACATGCAAACTATGAGTTTAGCAACTCATAGGCCAATTCTCTCTCTCTCTCTCTCTCTCTCTCTCTCTCTCTCTCTCTCTCTCTCTAATTGAGTTCATAGTCTCCCTCAAAACAACTGTTCCCCCAAAAGAACTGAAAAACAACTAATAAAGCCTCCCAAAAGTCGGCCAACCCCTAGTAGGAAATAATAGAAAATAATATAAAATAGTGGTCTTCGGATCCAAAACCGCGTTTCCAGAATCTGGGGTCACGGCGGGCGCCGTGCAAGGGGCGGCGGGTGCCGTCTCTGCAGTGTCTGGCGTTCTTCAATTTCCTTCAACAGATTCCAATGTCGTGCCTCCTTGCTCTTCCTTAGCTCCTCCTTAGCCTCCATGTGCTCCAAAACATGCTTCTTAAGCTCTTCCCAAAGTCCATTTAAGGTCGGAATGTAATTCTATAGAATAAACACTAAAAATGCGTAGATTCCGAACTCAAATACATCACAAGTAATATAAGGAACTAGACTCAAAACATAACAAAACCACTACCAAATTGCAATAAGAAACACCTATAATGCCTATATGAAATATGCATTATCAAATCCCCCCACACTCAACTCTTGCTTGTCCTCAAGCAACCGTAAGGAAAAACATCATCTACGCATCCCACATGAAATCTTTCATAACTTTACTCAGCAAAAGCAACATCATCAATAGTGAAAATATAACCAAACATATAAACGTCATAACATGTATGATGCGGGACCATCTTCCACAATTCCAGACATGCCTATCATACTTGGAGAAGGAGCAACGACTCGAGCCCGAGCTAAGAAGCTTCAACGCGACTCATTGTTGTTTGTTAGTCATGCTTTATTCTCGAGCACGGTTCAACTCCCGGAGCCACAAATGAAGACCTACATGTGCATAGGACTTGCTGATGGTCTCGATACCAACCCCAGAGGCATCGATGCCGATGCCTAAAGTGCATGTTTGATCACTGAAACCCTCGGCACCTACGCCGAGCTCTCGGCGCCGAGTCCTAGCGCCTAGAATTCCACATGGGCTGAATTGGGCTTCCTTTTATTGTTAATTTTAGAGACTTTATTTACTTAAGTTATTTTAATTATTCCTTTAATTATTCTTTTATCTTCAATCAGTCATTGTTAGGGTTATAAGTAGCCGATTGCAGCCTTGTAAACATTCACGTTCAATTTCATAGAAATCTCAGATTTGTGTGAAACATATCGACTGAAAGTCAATCAATTAGAAGCATGGCTCATCGATTGCAAATTGGTATAGATCTCAGCTTGGCTTGCCTTGTGTTCATCAACTTCGCAATACTTGGTGATCCTGGTATCCACGAGCCCCCTCCTTGTGCCTCAAAGTTGTCCACTTGGTTGTGTAGGGTTGTAGAGGCAGGTTATATAGTCATTGGTGTTGGTTCCTACCCTCTACGGAGGCTTAGGGTCTTCATCTTGTTCTATATAGATCGACTCAGTCCTTATCGGCCGTGTCTTTCAATTCTTGTTCTTAAATTTTGAGTCTTTACTTGTCTTTATCGAGTCTCTTTGTTCTTTCTTTGGTCGACATCGAGCATCCTCTCAGATCTTGGTGTTCTTGCGTGAGTCTTGGTCGATCTTGACCTTTCTTGGTCGATTTCTTGTTTCTTTTGCTGCGTCTCTTGCTTTCTTTATTGTTTCTTGCTTCCGTTCTTGAGTTTCTTGTTTGATTGTCGAAGATCGGACCATCCTGCGGCTAACCCCGTATCAAATTGGCGCCAGAGCCTTGGTTTCCGACATCAAAGTTGTGTCTTTTTCTTCTTTTCATAAACACAAAAACCACAAAAATAGAGTCTTTTTGATACGGGGTTATCCGTAGGTTGGTCCGATCTTCGACAACAAGCAAGAAACTCAAAGAAATAAGCAAGAACTAAACAAGAACTCAAGAACACAAATCTGACGCAGCAAGAAAGGCTTCAAGAGACGCAAGAAAGATGCAAGATTTATGCAAGACTCAACAAGACCCAAAGAACGCAGCAAGAACAATGCAAGATTCGACCAAGATAGATCGAGATCGATCAAGAACGTAACAAGAACACCAAGAACAGGGCTGTAATTGATGTCGACACTAACAAGAAGAATAAAGACTCGACAATATAGATAAAGACTCGAAATTTGATAATAAGAATTGAAAAGACACGACCTGATAAAGACTGAGTCGATCTATATAGAACAAGATAGAGACCTCAGGCTTCCGTAGAAGGTAGGAACCAATACCAATGACTATATAACCCGCCTCTACAACCCTACACAATCAAGCGGACAACTTGAAGGCACAAGGAGGGGGCTTGTGGATACTAGATTCACCAAGTCTTGCGAAGTTGATGAACGGCAAAGCAAACCAAGCTGAGATAGATACCAATTCGTGATCAACGAGCACAGCTCTAGTTAGATCAACAAGACACTCCATGTGTTTCACACAATTTGAGAGATCTAAATTCTATTCATAATGTTCTAATTGAATTACAATAAGAGAACTCGGAATATATAGGCCACGCAGGGCTGTTGGGCCGAGTTAGATGATAAAATAAGATAAAACTAACATCTAATGGAAATAATAAAAATAACCTTAAAGTTTCCTAAAATAACTTAAGTAAAAGAAATACTAAATAGGAAATAAATATAATGTTCCAAAACTTAACAAAATCCCGTCAAAACCAGCAGCAGCTCAAAGAATGTGGATTTCGGCCAAGCTATAGGACGAATCTGGAAAAACCTTCAACAGCAAAGTTGTAGATCTCTTCGTCCTCGTTCCAACAAGGTATGACACGCCTCAATCCGATCAATATTGAATCCGTACGACCCATTTTACAGAGACGTCGAAAAGCTGTCAAACTTCTGAACGAGTGTAAAACGCCAAGCTTTCCACCTTTGTACCTTCTCCCATGGTGGAGCCTTCTTCTTCCTCTTGAGAAGGACATCATCCGAAGGTGTCTTGGATGGTCCCGCATCAATCTCCCTTTCTTGAAAAGGATTCGTCCTCGAATCCAAGGTCGCATTTGATTCCGCAAAGGCATCCACACGAACTCCTGGATCGAATACTTCATGTCCATGGAAACTCTTCTCAAGACTGATTGTTGTAGGGATTGACCACTCCTCGAAGGTTATTGTCTCAGCTTCATCTACAAAATCAAGAAAAGAAATTTTATGAGTGCATAATTCAGATTCCATATCAAAGTCATGATGTTCTAACTTAATATGCACTTGAGCTTGGTCATTAATCCCTAAGTTTCCATCCAAAGCTAGCAATTTTTCATCCTTTTTCAAAGCTGGATTTGCAATTAATTCAAGGCTAGCAATAGAAGAAGAATTTGCACCATCAATGATCATATTAGAAACTTTGCCTTTCTCTAAGCATTTAGTATGATATAATTCTTCTCTTTGATTATCATCACAAGACATAGGTTGAACATTTAAATCAATCAAAGAATCATCATGCTCATATTCAATGCAATCATCTTTAGAGGCAAGTAAACTAAGATCTTGATCATTATTAACAACATGATTTACATTTTCAGCAATAAGAGAATTATCTAGGCTAGAAGAAACATTAAGTTCAGTAGAAATAGGATGAATTTCTTCCCTTTCAATTGGTGACACTTCATCTTTAGGTGTGACTCCTTGTCCAAACACCGTATTAGAGCCAAAATGCTGAAGCTCTATTGTCGTAAAGCTTTTATCTATCTTAGCCATGTCATTATTGAACTTTACCAACATCTCATTCATGGCGTTCATGGTGATCATCAAGGTGTTGAATTGCTCAGGAGTTATAGTAGTGGTCGAGTTGTTCCCATTGTTGGGCTCATTGTTAACCTGAATATTAGACATGACAAAGAAGACAAACAAAGAACTATGTAAAAGTTAGAAAAATATAAATAACCTCACAATTGTGTTTCGCTCACACTCCCTCTCTAATTGGTATGTCACGCTTGTTGGGGCAATCCGCTTTGGGCAAATCAACACTCAAGCAAAGAACAAAGCAATCAAAGTATATTAATCAAGAGAATGATCAAAGACACAAACAAAGAGTACTCGACAGGAGGTTCAAGCACTCGACGGGACTCAAACAAGCACTCACAAGGGCTGTAAGTACTTGATAGTAGCAAAGAGAGAACTCGACAGGGGTCAAGATCACTCGACTCAAGCTAACTCAACTCGATATGGACAAGAGACTTCTCGACACTTGAAGAAAAGTACTCGACACAAGCTGTAAGCACTCGACACAGCAGCAATAATACTCGATCAATGGAGGAGAGTACTCGACAGTAGCTGCTATTAGAAACAAATAAAAGAAAACTTGAGAAAGAATGGAAATTTACCTCTTTTTGATTGAAAACCTTAAGTTATGATGTTGTAGTTGCAAGGTAGGGTTTCAATTTTTGTGGAGGTGTATGTGTTTGGGGAGTTATGTATGTCGACTAGGGCTGAGAGAAGGGTTCACCAATTGGTCCTTTGGGAGCTTTCTTGCACTAGATCAACAATAACTAACAAACACTTTCTTTTTTTTTTTTTTTTTTTGAATTTTCGGACTGATTTTCTACTGTTTTTTTTTTTTTTTTTTAAATCTGAAACTAATGCAAGAAAAGACTCAAAATAAAGTGTAGGACTCGAAAATTTGAAGAAGAATGATGAAAGGATAAAAAATTCAGCCCTAATGCAAAGATATAGATAGAATGGCTAATTAAGGTAATAAGATCTATCTTGTGCCTTTTTAGATAGTTGATAGATATAATGGAAATTAATATCCAACAACTTAATAAAATCTGATTTTAGGCAATGGATAAAAGATAAATCAAAATTCCCAAAGATAGAATAGATAAACAAAAGGATAGAAAGATAACAAACTAGGGTTTGCTCTTTGTGTGGTGGTAGAGTCGGCCAAGCAAGGACTTATGGGGACAGCTAGGGCTGTCGTCGGCGGTTAGAGTACACAACAGGGGCTGTGCACACTTGTGGTCCACTCCACTGGTCTCGGCTAGGCTTTGTGTTTAGGCTATGCAACCACAAACAATCACAAACTCAAGATTAGTGCAAGAATCAATAAAGAATTGCAAGAAGTAAATAACCAACACAAGAAAAGGACTCTTTTTTTTTTTTTGTGGTTTTTGTGTTTATAGAAAGAAAAGACTCAATCTTGATGTCGGAAACCAAAGCTCTGATGCCAATTTGATACGGGGTTATCCGTAGGTTGGTCCGATCTTCGACAACAAGCAAGAAACTCAAAGAAATAAGCAAGAACTAAACAAGAACTCAAGAACACAAATCTGACGCAGCAAGAAAGGCTTCAAGAGACGCAAGAAAGATGCAAGATTTATGCAAGACTCAACAAGACTCAAAGAACGCAGCAAGAACAATGCAAGATTCGACCAAGATAGATCGAGATCGATCAAGAACGTAACAAGAACACCAAGAACAGGGCTGTAATTGATGTCGACACTAACAAGAAGAATAAAGACTCGACAATATAGATAAAGACTCGAAATTTGATAACAAGAATTGAAAAGACACGACCTGATAAGGACTGAGTCGATCTATATAGAACAAGATAGAGACCTCAGGCTTCAGTAGAAGGTAGGAACCAATACCAATGACTATATAACCCGCCTCTACAACCCTACACAATCAAGCGGACAACTTGAAGGCACAAGGAGGGGGCTTGTGGATACTAGATTCACCAAGTCTTGCGAAGTTGATGAACAGCAAAGCAAACCAAGCTGAGATAGATACCAATTCGTGATCAACGAGCACAGCTCTAGTTAGATCAACAAGACACTCCATGTGTTTCACACAATTTGAGAGATCTAAATTCTATTCATAATGTTCTAATTGAATTACAATAAGAGAACTCGGAATATATAGGCCACGCAGGGCTGTTGGGCCGAGTTGGATGATAAAATAAGATAAAACTAACATCTAATGGAAATAATAAAAATAACCTTAAAGTTTCCTAAAATAACTTAAGTAAAAGAAATACTAAATAGGAAATAAATATAATGTTCCAAAACTTAACAAAATCCCGTCAAAACCAGCAGCAGCTCAAAGAATGTGGATTTCGGCCAAGCTATAGGACGAATCTGGAAAAACCTTCAACAACAAAGTTGTAGATCTCTTCGTCCTCGTTCCAACAAGGTATGGCACGCCTCAATCCAATCAATATTGAATCCGTACGACCCATTTTACAGAGACGTCGAAAAGCTGTCAAACTTCTGAACGAGTGTAAAACGCCAAGCTTTCCACCTTTGTACCTTCTCCCATGGTGGAGCCTTCTTCTTCCTCTTGAGAAGGACATCATCCGAAGGTGTCTTGGATGGTCCCGCATCACTTTTCTTTATTTGGTCTTTTACTTCTTGTTCTTGAATTGGATTATTGCACTACCCTTGTTTGTTTGTGATTGTTGTGGTTGCTTTAGCCCAAACACAAGCCTAGTCGAGACCCATTGGAGTCGACCACGAGGTGCGCGCATCTCTTTGTGTGTACACCCATAGCCGACGACACTTTTGTGTCCCCATAGTCAAGCTTGGCCGATTATACGTACATCACAAACCCTAGTTTGTTATTTTCTATCTTTGGATCTTTTGTTCTATCTATTTACTTGCCTTATTAAAAAGCTGATTTTTATTTGGTAGATTAATTCCATTAAATCTATCATATATCATAAAAGGCTTAGATAGATCCACTTACCAAAGATAACAAACCCTCATCTATATCTATTTAGGGCTTAAATTTTATTTCTTTCACCTTAGTGTTTAATTTTTCGAGTCCTTCATTATCATTTTTGCTTTTCTTGCATTAGGTATATAAAAATAAAAATAAAAACAGTTCGACATATTAAAAAATAAAAGAGACATACATACTTGGACCAAGGAGGAAAAAATGCACTAGGGGAAAAAGTAAGTAAAAAAAAAGAGATTGTTGATCTATCTAGTGCAAGAAAGCTTCCAAAGGACCAATTTGGTGTTTTTCTGAAGCCATAGTCGACATCCTGAAACACATACCTCCCAAAACACAAAACTTGAAACCCTACCTAGCAACTACAACATCCTAACTTAAGGTTTCAAATCAAAAGAGGTAAATTTCCAAGCTTTCTTCTATTTTCCTTCATTTTCTTTATTTTTCTCCATTGTCGAGTACTTCTCTACTCTTGTCGAGTACTCTTTGCTCATATCGAGTTGTTTTTAGTTCCTGTCGAGTGCTCTTCGCCACCGTCGAGTACCTTGTGTCTAGTGTCGAGTGTTGATCTTCTTGATCGAGTACTCTTGTGTCGTGACGAGTGCTCAAACCCTAATTGTCGAGTGCTTTTGTGTTGTGTCAAGTGCTCTTGCTACTGTCGAGTGCTTGTTTTGGCTTTGTCGAGTAGTTTGACCCATTGTCGAGTGCTCCTTGCTTTTTTTTCTCATTCATTCTCTCATATACATATCTTGATTGCTAGGTTTTAGCTTGAGTACTAACTTTCCCAAAGCGGATTGAAACAACAAGTGTGACATACCAATTAGAGAGGGAGTATGAGTGATACACTTGTGAGTTCGTTTATATTTTTACTAACCTTCACATAGTTCTTTGTTTCTTTTATTTGTGATGTCTAATAATTAGGATAACAATGCCAATAATGGAAACAATGGAAACAACTCCAACACTACCTCCACACTTCCACCCGAAGTGGTCACTATGCTCGACACCATGAAGAACAACATGGCCACCATCACGGCGACTTTGGCTGCGTTGGGGGCAACAGTGACGGCTGTGGAGTCTAGGTCGAGCGGTTCTAACACCGTAGGAGGCCGAGGTGATCAAAGACGCGACGATACACCTCGCGATGAAAGGGAAGTACCTAATCCTAACCCTAATCCTAATCCTAATGTCGATAACCCTTTATTTGATGAAAACGACTCTCCACGAAGGGAGAGGTATGGTAGAAATAATGGGTTTGCTAATACGCAGGGACAAGGAAGAGGAAGAGGGAGAGGCCGAGGCTTCCAAGAGGAGTTCTACTATTCTGAGGCCGACGACGACTTCCAAAAAAAGGAGCATTGGGAGCAACGACACAGGCGAAACGATAGAGGAGGTCGATACCAATACAGAGCGCCTAGAGATCCCGACCAAGACGGCATAGGTAAGGTAAAGGTAAGATCCCTCAATTCAAAGGTAAAACTGATCCAGATGTTTATATTGATTGGGAAACTAAAATGGATCAAATATGGAATTGTCATAACTTCTCGGACGCTAAGAAAGTGCAATTAGCTTCTTTAGAGTTTCAAGGCTTTGCTTTAATTTGGTGGGTTAACCTAGTTAAAGAAAGAAGAAGAGCCCTTGATGCGCCTATGGCTTCATGAGATCAATTAAAAGCACTGATGAGGAGAAGATTTGTTCCCTAACACTATGCTAGAGAACTTGGGCAAAGATTAGAAAATCATAAACAAGGTAGCAAAACTGTTGAGGAAACATTTAATGCAATGCAAGAAACCATGGCTAGAGCTAATGCAGTTGAACATGATGAAGATATAAATGCTAGGTTTCTTAGGATATTGCATCCCGACTTAGCTCATGAAATTGATTATTTTCCTTATTCTACGCCTACTGAACTTTTGCATTTAGCGATAAAGGTAGAAAGAGGAGCTAGATACAGGAATCAAGGTGGGAGAATGTCGAGTGGCCAGCCCCAGGGATGGCGCCAGAATCAGCCACAACAGCCCCAAGGCTGCACGGTTGGCAGCCTCTCGACAAGGGTAAAACGCCCATGTACGGACGAGATTCGTCTGTGGTATCTACTGGCCCTAAAGGGAGTAATCCTAACCCCTTTATATACTACTAGATCTAGGGACATTGTATGCTTTAAATGCCAAGGTAGAGGTCATTATATGAAGGATTGCCCTAATAAGAAAACTCTCATGGTAAATCACTTAGGCGAATATGAATTTGAAAATTCTTGTGATGAACATGATGAGGATGCTAATGATGATAATGATCAAAACCTCAAGCTTTTAGCTTATGACGATGATGATTGTGTTGAATATGAGCATGGTGAATCTTTGATTGTTAGGAGAGTTTTAAGTGTTGTTCCTACACCTTGTGATGACAATCAATGTAAGAACTTGTTTCATAATCGATGCTTAGTTAAGGGAAAGGTTGTTAATGTGATCATTGAATGTGGAAGTTGTTGTAACTTAGCTAGTCAGGAAATGATTGATAAATTACAACTTCCTACAATTCAGCACCCTAGACCTTATAAATTGCATTGGATGAATGACTGTGGAAATTTGAAAGGGAATAGGCAAGTTAAAGTGCATATTAAACTAGGACATTATGAAGATGATGTTTTATGTGATATTGTGCCTATGCAAGCCTGTCATATATTATTAGGTCGTCCTTGGCAATTTGATCGTAAGGTCTTGCATTATGGATTTACTAACCGCTACTCCTTTACTTTTCAGGGAAAGAACCTTGTTTTCAAGACTATGATGCCTACAAAAGTGGCTGATGAGATTGAGAAGCGCAAGGTAAGTAAAAGTGAGTTAGATAGGGAGGCTCAGTCGAGCCAAGTGGCTTCCAATTCTTGGCCTAAAGATGTTTTCTTGGCTACCAAGAGAACATTTGTAGACGAGTTTCTGGATGGGGGAACAACCCTTATGCTCCTATGCAAAGGGTTGAATATGTTGAGTGAGGAGCTTAGAGCTACCCTCCCTCCTCACATCCTATCTCTTCTTGAAGAGTATAAGGATGTATTTCCCGATAACATACCACAAGTTCCACCCCCTATTTGTGGCATTGAGCATCAAATTGATCTCATTCTAGGGGCTTCTTTGCCTAATAGGTCTTTGTATCGTATGAATCCCGTTGAGACCCAAGAGGTCCAATCCCAAGTCCAGGAACTATTGGATAAGGGATATATTAGAGAAAGCTTAAGTCCTTGTGTTGTGCCTGTGTTATTAGTCCCTAAGAAAGATGGATAATGGAGAAGGTGTGTAGATTGTAGGGCTATTAACAACATAACTGTCAAATATCGCTATCCTATTCCACGATTAGATGATATGCTAGATTAATTGCATGGAGCTTCCATTTTTTCGAAAATAGATTTAAAAAGAGGATATCATCAAATTAGAATGAAGGAAGACGATGAATGGAAAACAACATTTAAGACTAAATTTGGCTTGTATGAATGGTTGGTTATGCCTTTTGGTTTAGCTAACGCCCCAAGTACTTTTATGCACTTAATGAATCATGTGCTTAGAAATTTCATAGCGAAATTTGTTTGATGACATACTTATTTATAGAAAAACTCCTAAAGAACATGAAGCACATCTTAAGGAAGTACTTAATACTTTAAGATTAGAACACTTGTATGCTAATTTAAAGAAATTTGAATTATGTAATGATCAAGTGTCTTTTCTGGGATTTGTAGTAAGCTTCAATGGACTGCGTGTTGATGAGGCGAAGAACAAGGCCATACAGAGTGGCCGACTCCCACCTCGATCGGACAAGTGCGCAGCTTCCAAGGCTTGGCAAGCTTCTACAGGCGGTTCGTGCGCGACTTCAGCACAATCACAGCCCCTCTCACGGAGCTCACAAAGAAGCAGTGCGAGTTCAAGTGGGGAGCAGCTCAGGAGGAGGCGTTCTGCAAGCTCAAGGAAAAGCTCACATATGCACCACTGCTCGCCCTACCTGACTTCTCACGCCCCTTCGAGGTCGAGTGTGACGCTAGCGGAGTTGGCATCGGAGGCGTGCTTATGCAGGAAGGTAAGCCTATTGCTTTCTTTTCTAAGAAGTTGAAAGTGCATGTCTTAATTACTCTACATATGATAAAGAGTTGTATGTTTTGTATAGAGTTCTTAAGACTTGGTTCCATTACCTATGACCTAGAGAGTTTATACTTAGGACTGATCATGAATCATTGAAACATTTTAAGAGTGAAGATAAACTTGATAGGAGACATGGTAGATGGATGGAATTTATTGAGACATTTTCTTATGTGATCAAATATAAAAAAGGCAAAAACAATGTGGTTGTTGATGCTTTATCTAGAAGACATGTTCTTTTAACCACTTTGGATTCTAGAGTCTTAGGCTTTGTTTATAATAAGGAATTGTACGAAAAGATGCTGATTTTGGGGACATATTTCGAAAATGCTTAGACAAGGGTCCAACCGAAAATTTCTATATCTTTGATGGCCTTTTGTTTTGAAAGGACCAAGTGTGTATACCTAGGTGTTCTCTTCGATTGTTACTTGTTAATGAAGCTCATAGTGGCGGTTTAATGGGTCATTTTGGAAAGGATAAAACATATCATACACTCAAATCACTCTTTTATTGGCCACATGCTTAGGGATGTAGAACATTGCCTTAAAAGATGCATTGATTGTTTAAAGGCCAAATTTAAGCTTATGCCCCATGGATTGTATACACCACTACCCACGCCCTCAGCCCCTTGGGAAGATATTTCTATGGACTTTATTGTTGGGTTGCCGAGAACTAAGAAGGGGAGAGATTCTATATTTGTAGTGGTCGATATATTTTCTAAAATTGCTCAGTTTATTGCATGTCATAAAACTGATGATGCTACCAATGTTGCGAACATGTTCTTTAGAGAGGTAGTACGGTTGCATGGGGTGCCTAAAACAATTGTAAGTGATAGAGATGTTAAGTTCTTAAGTCATTTTTTGCGAACCTTATGTGGTAAATTGGGAACTAGATTGCTATTCTCTACTTCTAGCCACCCCCAAACTGATGGCCAAACTGAGGTGACCAACAGAACCTTAACCACTATCCTTAGAGCCATTATTAGGAAAATTTTGAAACTTTGGGAAGAAGTCTTTCCTCATTTGGAGTTTTCTTATAATAGGACTATACATTCCTCAACGAAAATCACTCCATTTAAATGTGTATATGATGTTAATCCACTAACCCCTTTTGATCTTACTCCATATCCTATGAGAGAGAAAGAATCATTTGAAGCAGGTAAGCATGTTGAGTTCGTTAAGGAATTACATGAACGGACGTGTCAGAAGCTTGTGCAGAAGGCTAAATACAACACCAACAAAGCTAATAAGGGGCGGCGTTTGGTGACATTTCAGCCAGGGGATCTCGTGTGGGTGCACGTAAGGAAGGAGAGGTTTCCAGAAGCACGGAAGAGCAAGCTCGTGCCTCGAGGTGACAAACCATTCAAGGTGCTGCGTCAGGTGGGCCAGAATGCATACCAGCTGGAGCTTCCCGGAGACTATGGTGTGAGCGCAACCTTCAACGCCGCGGATCTCATCACTTACTTTGTTGTGGACGAGGACTTGGATTCGTGGTCGAATCCTTTCTAAGAAGGGGAGGTTGATGCATAACCATCTTCCAGAACTCTAGACACGCCTATCATACTTGGAGAAGGACCAATGACTCTAGCCCGAGCTAAGAAGCTTCAACGCGACTCATTCATCTTTGTGAGTCATGCTTTATTCTCGAGCACGGTTCAACTCCCGGAGCCACTAATGAAGACCTACATGTGCATAAGACTTGTTGATGGTCTCGATGCCAACCCCAGAGGCATCGATGTCGATGCCTAAAGCACATGTTTGATCACTAAAGCCCTCGGCGCCAACGCCAAGCTCTCGGCACAGAGTCCTAGCGCCTAGAATTCCACATGGGCCGAATTGGGCTTCCTTTTATTGTTAATTTTAGAGACTTTATTTACTTAAGTTATTTTAATTATTCCTTTAATTATTCTTTTATCTTCAATCGATCATTGTTAGGGTTATAAGTAGCCGATTGCAGCCTTGTAAACATTCACGTTCAATTTTATAGAAATCTCAGATTTGTGTGAAACACATCGAGTGAAAGTCGATCGATCAGCTTGGTTTGCCTTGTGTTCATCAACTTCGCAAGACTTGGTGATCCTGGTATCCACGAGCCCCCTCCTTGTGCCTCCAAGTTGTCCGCTTGGTTGTGTAGGGATGTAGAGGCGGGTTATATAGTCATTGATGTTGGTTCCTACCCTCTACGGAGGCCTGGGGTCTTCATCTTGTTCTATATAAATCGACTCAGTCCTTATCGGTCGTGTCTTTCAATTGTTCTTCTTAAATTTCGAGTCTTTACTTGTCTTTATCGAGTCTTTGTGTTCTTTCTTTGGTCGGCATCGAGCATCCTTTTGGATCTTGGTGTTCTTGCGTGAGTCTTGGTCGATCTTGATCTTTCTTGGTTGATTTCTTGTTTCTTTTGCTGCGTCTCTTGATTTCTTTATTATTTCTTGCTTCCGTTCTTGAGTTTCTTGTTTGATTGTCGAAGATCGGGCCATTCTGCGGCTAACCTCGTATCAATGTATATATGGGATCAAGTTGCTTGCATGCTCAAAAATGAACCTTACCAAGGATAAAATGTGTATCTCTAACCCTTATGTGTTTAGGTTTTAAGAACACACTCACCTTATGATACGGGGTTAGCCGTAGGTTGGTCCGATCTTCGACAACAAGCAAGAAACTCAAAGAAATAAGCAAGAACTAAACAAGAACTCAAGAACACAAATCTGGCGCAACAAGAAAGGCTTCAAGATACGCAAGAAAGATGCAAGATTTATGCAAGACTCAACAAGACTCAAAGAACGCAGCAAGAACAATGCAAGGTTCGACCAAGATAGATCAAGATCGATCAAGAACGTAACAAGAACACCAAGAACAGGGCTGTAATTGATGTCGACACTAACAAGAAGAATAAAGACTCGACAATATAGATAAAGACTCGAAATTTGATAACAAGAATTGAAAGACACGACCTGATAAGGACTGAGTCGATCTATGCAGAACAAGATAAAGACCCCAGGCCTCCTCAGAGGGTAGGAACCAATACCAATGACTACACAACCCGCCTCTACAACCCTACACAATCAAGCGGACAACTTGAAGGCACAAGGAGGGGGCTTGTGGATACTCGGATCACCAAGTCTTGCGAAGTTGATGAACGGCAAAGCAAACCAAGCTGAGATTATCAATCAATGACCAACGAGCACTGCTCAAGTTGAATCAACAAACACTCGATGTGTTTACACTCAATATGAGAGAGTTATGTTCATAAAAGTTCCGATTGAATTCAATGCAAGGGGCGGCCATATAAAGACCTTACAAGGCTGTTCTGGCCGGCCTAACTAGATAGAAGGATAAAACTAATAACTAATGGGCTTAATAAACTTAAAAACATAAATAAATAAGGTCTCTAAAAATAATAACTTAGAAAAGCCCAATTCAGCCCAATAATGTTCTTAAGCTGAAAATAAGCTTTAAGACTTAGAATAATTCGACATAGGCATAACTAAGGAGGGTCGGCCTCAATTTGTACTCCAATGCACATGTATGTCTTCAATGTTGGCTCGGGGAGTTGAACCTTGCTCGAGAACAAAGCATGACCCACAAAGTTGAATGAGTCTCTCTGAAGCTTCTTAGCTCTAGCTCGAGTCATTGGCCCTTCTCCAAGTATGATGGGTGTGTCTGGAGCTGTAGAAGATGGTCCCGCATCACCTTAATTCCATATACAAGTATCAACTCAAATATTGACATTTAATTTATATCACAAAATCTCCACCGGATACGTCATTGCAAAAATAAGGACATCAAGAGGACTTTCGCTCAATGAAAACCTTCATAGAAGATTCCATTCGTCGGGGTTGAAATGAGGCTTGGTAGAAACATAAGGGCAAGGAATTGTATTTGGTCATATGGTGCAATAAATTCCGGGAAAACAAGATTCCGGGTAACTTTGTAGGATAAAAATAATGAAATAAAATAAATAAAGACGCAAACGTCCAAGGTTAGGGATCATCACAACAATAAACATATAATAGATTATAAACACATAAAGATGCATGCTTTATATCAAAGAATCGACTTTCGCAAATTCCAACAATTTAGGTGTTAGAGGCTCTCGCATAAAAACCTAATTTGTTTCTACCTTTTCTTTATTAGGATTAGTCGGCTCTCGCAGATAAACCCTAATTACTATCCAAATTCATAATAAGATCGCTTTCGCTTCAATATCACAAATAAGGAATTTCCTCAACTCTCGCAAAGGATTAAGCACATAGGTAGATGATGATAAAGACATACAAATTCATAAATCAAACACACATATCTATGTTGGGATCACCCCAACCCTAGAAGAAAGAAATTAGAAACAAAACGTAATAAAAGAAACTAACTTTAACATTCAAAATTAAACTTAAACTTACAAAACCTTCCGAACGTTCCTCCTCTCTCTCCTCTCTCCTTGCGCCCGAAGACGGCTTTGCTTGAATCTATAAACATCATCCCCTAGGGCTTTATTTATAGTGCTCCATCTAGCTAATCTAGGAAAAGAACAACTATATCTGCTATCTAATTCTATCTATCTAAATCCTAAGATAAAACTTGATAAATAAAGTAAATAAATCTAATAATTAAATAAGGAAAATATCTAATGTGGATAAATCTTCCTTCTCTTGATAGATCTTGATGTGGATGGATAGAATTCTACATATCTTCTCTTGCAAGCAATTCTATCTTCTTGGACACAACTCGATCTCGGACTCGACATGCTTCTGGATTGTCCTCGACGTCGACCAAAAGTCTTCGATGTCGAGTAGGACTTTTCTTCCGGGGTTGCACTCGAGCTCGAGCAGGTTTCGGACTCGTCGGGTGTCCTCGACGTCGACCAAAACTCCTCGACGTCGACCAAAACTCCTCGACGTCGACCAAAACTCCTCGACGTCGAGTAGGATTGTTTTGCTCGAGTGACTCTGCTCGACTCCGTGTAGAATTCTGGGGTCTGGAGTACTCGACTTCGACTAGAAGTGGTCGACGTCGAGTAGAACTGGTTCGCTCTCAACATTCTGCTCTGTTCTTGAAACGCACTTTCCCGAGTCCTTGTTCGTACGATTGACGCATATGAGCATGTGTTGGAAAGCTTGTTTCGAGGGATACAACTCTCATGAAGATATCAAAAGTTGATTCAGAATGATGAATGGTGAAAAGTGGCATTTTCTCCAGCTGCACCATCCTTAGCTTCTTCAAGACTTTCCTTTAAGCTCCAAAGTGCGTCCGATTTCTGCAAAATTAAACAGAAACTAGTGTAGACTCCATAATTTGGCAAATAAGTGTGCACTACATAGATTATGTACTATTCTAACCCAAAATGAAATGCATGCAGAAATCGATATAAAAGATAGTATAAAACATGGCGAATTAGGCTCACAATAAACACCCCGTACTTAAGCTTGCTTGTCTTCAAGCAATACTTTTAATGGTCATACAGGGGAAGAATTCAAAAACTCTCAACATCTTAGATTCATTCTCATATGTCACTGCAATCAATTACCATCATCGAAAAGGTACTAGTGCCAAAAATCCGTCCCTGTGAATAAAAGCAACTTCGCACACAAAAGGAGGGTTATGCAAAAACAAATCATAAGTGACAAAGTATTAATAATCAAGAGGACTTTATTAAGCTCAATAAGGAGTAGATTGATAAAAGGCTAAAGGTGGGCAATTTTTGGCCATGTGGTGCTAATGATCCGGGGAAATGGAGTAATTTCCAAATTTTCATACCACATTCCTTCTTCCTTTGATTTCTCACCTTTCGCTCATTCGCTCAATGCTTTTTTCAATATTATGCTTTTACCTCTCTAACCTCAGCACTGCCTTCTCGCGAGTCGCAAACATGGGTGTCATGAATGGTCTCGGATACTTAGTGCTTTGGACTCCTCACCTGTGTGTCCCATCTGACTGAACTATTATCTCAGCAAGCAGATTCGATCTACCTTTATCTCCTGAGGTGATCGGATTTTTTCTCACTCATTAAATTTTCCATAAATTGAAATCTTTCCTGCCATACTCCATATATGATATATAACAACAACACAAACACAATATAATAATCTCCATAATGTAGCTTTCATTCTCAACATAATCCCCGGATAGGAGATAAGGTAAAGAATGGGCAATATTTAGAACATGTGGAGCAATAATTGAAATAAGGCTCAATATGGCTTTTGTGATGCATAAGCATAGGTAAAGGCTAGGATATAACAATATGAGCATTATATGGAAATATAAAGTCGTCCATCCTCTTATCATGCAACATGTCAAAAGCAACCTCAAATTTTACCTCATTTCATGGTTTTCATAAAAATATGCAGTTCATTGTGACTTCCCTTTACTAGGCAATTTCATGCTATATCTCTAATGAATCCAATTTTGCATCGTCGAGTTCAATATTAAAATTCCATGACACTAATCAAAATTTTCAATGGGGGTGGTTTTAATAAACTTTGGAAAACATGCATATAAGAACATAAATAAAATATGAAATCTAAAGTAGCCATGTATAAGCAATTCAAGAGATACACTTTAAATATGCACACATATGGTCAAATAAAATCAAATATGCAAAAAATAAGCCCTTCCCCCACCCCATACTTAAACATTATAGTGTCCTCACTGTATAAAAACAAGGGTAAAGAAAGAGACTTACTAGACAGATGTGCAGGACGTCGGAATCGAGTGCAAATGTTGCTGCAGAAGTGGTCAATTTCGATGAAGTTGGTCGACGTCGAGTACTTCTGCCACTTCTCTTTACCTGCAAGACTCGTTAGAAGACAATATCCACAATAGAAAAATCCAAAAATAATATTTAAAACAAAAACCAACAGTATCTAAAACCCTAAGAAATAAGAAATAGCGGGTTGCCTCCCGTAAACGCTAAATTTTAAGTCTTTAGCTTGACCTACTTCCCTTTATGTCTTAGCCTGGCTTATCTTTGTCCAGAGGTATAGGTGGATCCGGTGGTCCTCCGTTGGTGGGAAGCATGAAATGTCATCCGGGGGCATCATGTGAAGAAGCTTAAACCTCCCCGAGTGAACGCTCCATGGCTTCACCCATTCATCTTCCTGGGCTCTAGCTGGCATGCTTAAAGGAAGATATAAAGAAAATATACATACCTCATCATCATACCTCTTCCATTTCATAGGTTGACTTGGTTGTGTATCTCCACCATAGCGGAACGGTGGAGTGGGAAGAGATATTTCCTCCTTATCATGCGGAGCTTCATGCCACTTTGCTAGGACCCCATACTTAAATATGAACATCGGTTGCTCAAAATTGTCGGGGATGGCCTTCACCTTGTAAGGTAAAATCGACCTTGAAACATCTTGGACAACAATGTCCGCTTTCTTCTCTTCTAGCGCTTGGGATCCTTCAAAAGATTCATCAACAATAGGTAGAAAAGTAGGAATGAAATTCGAGGAAGGACATACTTGGCTGTCGATATCGAGTGGGTCAATTGGCTCGTCAGGGGGAGGGCATGGTCCTTTAGACTGAATGAAAGCCTCAAGCCGTCAGATTTCGTCTTTCAGCCGAGCTATTTCCCTTAATCGTGCCTCCTCCACTGCGATTTTATTTCTCCGTCTCAAATCTTGGACCCATCTTCCCCATTCGGGATTCCCTTCACAAAAGTCTTCCATCTTTGTACCTAAGATTTGAAAGCACAATCAAGAACACAAATTAGTAGCAAAAGCTCGGCACCTAGTTGGTACCGATGAGGCGGATGGTGGTAGGGTATGTGATAGTAAAGAAAGGGGATGGGCTATTCCTAAACTTTAAACACAAATAAGCTAGGCGCGATTGATATCTCTCCGACAACGGCGCCAATTTGACGAGAGGGTTTCTCGACCAAATAAATTTGTAGTCAAGACTCCGCTATAGGATAGTGGAGTCTGGTTCGTCCTCAGGAGAGAAGTCAACGGTTCTAGGTTTAGTGTGTTTAAGGGTTCGGGAATAGCGGGAAAAGGTGTACGGTTGCTGTTGACGTCGACTAAGACTTGGTCGATGTCGAGGGAATGGTAGGAGAAGAGGTGGTCGGTGTCAAGTAACTTTGCAGGATAAAAATAATTAAATAAACGGAAATTTTGTGTGGTGCCCCTCAGGTAAAGCCTTTTTCGCGTGGTATCCAGAAGTTTGGCATATTTCGCCAAATGCCCCTGAGCTTTTATTTTTTTCCGCCCCGTGCCCCTCCGTTACTCCCTTCACATTTCCGTTAAAAAAAATGAAAACAAATAATAAAAGGAAAAGGCCTACCAGGCTACCTCCATGGATTGAGTCTTCGTCCACATCAGGAACCCCGACCGGAGCAAGGAGAAGCCTCCATTTTTGTCAACCTAGCGTCTTCGTGAATGAGGTATGATCTCTGTCCCTCTCTCTCCTCTCGTTCTTTGGAAATCTTTGCTTCGTTCTTTGGAAATCTTTGCTTTGGGGTCGATTTTTTGTTGTCCTCATCGTTGCTGATGGATTTGGCCCCCAATCTCGCTCAATTTTGACATTTCTTTGATTTCAAAATTAGGATGCAATAAGCCGGTCTTTCTCGATTCCCCTACTGACTTCACTTCCCCTCCGAAGTAGCTTTCCACACAATTTCTAGGTTTTTTTTGTACATTTTTGTGTGTGCTCTTCCCCTCTTTCAGTTCTGCTGGGTTTCTAGGGTTTTTTTAGTTTACATGATCTGAATTTGCATTTGATTTGAGATTTGGAGTTGTTTATGTTCTTGTTGTGATGCTCGAAGTGTGATTCTGGGGCTGTAACTGAGTAAGTGTTATGACAGATTTCAATTTTTTTTGGTTTGAACAACCTCAATTTA
The DNA here is from genome assembly GCA_963922045.1 of Persicaria maculosa. Taxonomy (NCBI): domain Eukaryota; kingdom Viridiplantae; phylum Streptophyta; class Magnoliopsida; order Caryophyllales; family Polygonaceae; genus Persicaria; species Persicaria maculosa. The sequence continues at coordinate 53,227,290 of OY998254.1, forward strand.
TTGCCCCTTATGACAGATTTCAATTTTTTTTTGGGTTGAACAACCTCAATTTATTGACAGATTTCATATTTCAACCAATGTTTGACCAATTTCAGATTTCAACTATGACAGATTTTAGATTTCAATTAAACTATCATGTAATCCCAAACATTGTCCTGTCCCACTGGTTTTAAAGACCAAGTTTTTCCTGATTGAACAACCTCAATTTACTCAATAAATTGGAAGCGAAATTTTTCAGTTTTAAGCACTTCAACTGAAATCTCTAAACAACCTCAATTTTCTGACAGGTTCTTTCATTTTCATTTTTGTTTGAACAACCTCATGGAATTTTCTAAAATACGATATTTCACTTTTTAGCCTGTTAGCTCAAATGGGAGAGCGATGTGTTCAATACGCATAGATGTGGGTTCAATTCCCACATGGGCTACAACCATTTCCATTGTTGAACTTTGCAAATTGTTAGTTGCATACTTGCATGTTGGCAAAAAAACAAAAACAATTATCTAATTAAAATGAATTCATCGTCCAAATCCTATATGAAATAATTCGGCTTTTGTATCTTGAATTCAATCAAGGGCTTTCGAAATTCAATGAGTTGGAGTGCTATATAGTCATAACTCATAACACGTGTGCTAACAGTAAAGACATAGCTATTCCAATTGAATTCAATATTTTCAGACTCACCATAGCAGAGGCCCGGAGCCAAGCTTTAAAAGTGACAAGTTGAGGCTTGCGCTTGAGTTGTCCCATGAGAGCAATATCTTTCTTCCAATCTGATTCAGCTTTTGATATTGCCTTTTATGTTGCCCAAGTAGCATCATCCACCTATCCATGAAAATGATTCAGAAAGGATATGTTCTCCTATATCTACAATTGTTTATTTGACAATTAATACATCCTAATCTTCACTTTTCCTAATGGCTGCCTTCTGACCTTTACACATATTTTTGCCTACATAATAAAATACATATTTATCTGCCTATACAATCAAATATATATATTCTTGCCCTTTGACTCTCTCCTTCATAGTAAAAAATTAACGTTTATTGTTGGTACTTACTAAAATCTAGCCTATGAGGGATTTGAACCCTCATCCATGTGTATAAACACACTGCTCTGCCTTTTGAGCTAATAGGCTTGCAAGTATTACAAAATCCATTTCATCCTAAATGATTAAATCACAGCACATATGACATATGATTCGTGTTTCAGATGAATAAGCCACTGCATCTAAATTTGAAAAGTCGCCTGAATAAAGCTAACTCAACTCCTAGTAAAGCTCAGTACAAATCTGTCAAGTATGACAGAAACATCCAAATGGTTTGAGATTCAGTAAAGGAATCAATAGGCCTTGAATGTGGGCTCGCCCTGTGAATCAGGATAGAGGATAAAAACACGTCGAGACATTATTCATCAGGCCATTTGAACACATCAGCTCATGAATAAATGCATTGAAATATCAAAGAAACATGTTAAAAAAAAAAAACAGACCATTTTGATTTTGTCAACAGGAATAAGCTGTGGTAATCTAGGAAACTTAGCAACTGAACAAATCCATAATGAAGATAGACCATTGTTCTAAACTAGCTAATGTAGTAGCGAGTTGTTCATGATATAAAACCCAGATTGAAACACAATATGTCAAAATCCTCAAATTCAATCCCTAAATCCCCCAAACCATTAATTCCAAGCCCTAAATAAGATGAGACCACCAGTAACTTACTGTTTATGTCATCAAATTGTTAATTTTTAATCCTAAATGCCTAAATCAAAATTCCAAATCCAACCCCTAAACCCTAAAATTTGAAAAGGAATGAAGAAAACACACGAGAGGGATATTTGTTCCAAATCGATAGGGGCCGACATTGCTGGCGTCTTTGCCCTTCCTGGACTACCATTGATATCACCGACCACCTCATGCCAGTCGCACTCATCTCCCCTCGAGTTTGTCTTCAATATGAGTCGCCTCGATCATGTCTGCATCCCTAAATCTCGAAAGCCCTAAATGCCCAAACCTGAAATTGAGATCTTACCTCTAGTACAGTCGGCGGCGGCATCCTCCTCCCTCTTCACATCTTGCCCACCGCTGGCTTCGAGATCTTATCAGCAATTGTCCTCCTAATCGGAGTAATCGCTAGTTCACTACCAGGTATCATTCTCTTCTTTATTTAACAACGTTAATGTTTTTTTTTTAAAGCTAACGGAGGGGCACGGGGCGGAAAAAATTAAAAACTCAGGGGCATCTGGCGAAATATGCCAAACTTTTGGATACCCTATGAAAAAGGCTCTACCTGAAGGGCATTATGCGAAATTTCCGTTAAATAAAATAAATAAAGATGCAAACGTCCAAGGTTAGGGATCACCACAACAATAAACATATTTGTAGATTATAATCACATAAAGATGCATGCTTTATATCAAAGAATCGACTTTCGCAAATTCCAACAATTTAGGTGATAGAGGCTCTCGCATAAAAACCTAATTTGTTTCTACCTTTTCTTAATTACGATTAGTCGGCTCTCGCAAATAAACCCTAATTACTATCCAAATTCATAATAAGATCGCTTCCGCTTCAATATCACAAATAAGGAATTTCCTCAACTCTCGCAAAGGATTAAGCACATAGGTATATGATGATAAAGACATACAAATTCATAAATTCCTAAATCAAACACACGTATCTATGTTGGGATCACCCCAACCCTAGAAAAACAAAATCAAAAACAAAACATAATAAAAGAAATTAACTTTAATATTCAAAATAAAACTTAAACTTACAAAACCTTCCAAACGTTCCTCCTCTCTCTCCTCTCTCCTTGCGCCCGAAGACGGCTTTTGATGCAGATCAAGATGGCCTTTTGTGGGTCAAACAATGATCTTGATCCAGACGAGCTCTCAAGACCGATTCGAGGGCTATTTATGGCGAAGAGTGTCATCCTCAAAAGGAGGAAGAAGGCTCCACCATGGAACAAGGTTCAAAGGAGCAAGGTGATCTTGACGAAACCGGACGAGAAAAAGTGTATTTTCCCTCCACATCTCCATGGAGGAGTATGCTTGCGACTTCCTTTTATGGAAAGTGAGTATCACGGGCTTACCTGAAGCACTCTTTACCCCGGTTAGCCGCCCCGGGGGGGGGGGGGGGGTGGCGAAACCGGGGAGAGAAGGACTCTTACCTGAGCCGCATACTCTAAAGGAACATGCAGACGGTCTTACCCTTCCATGGGGGCCCTCTGAGGTGTGGGGGTCCCATGACTGGTGCCGCCGAGTCTTTCGAGAAGACTCGCATCTTTATTTATCCGGGTTCATCAAGTGACCCAATGGCTGAGAGGATACGCCGGTTGATACAGTTAAAAGTTGAGGAGAAAACAGTTTTGCGTGTTGTCCCGCCCCCGGGATGGATGCCTTACTACCTGTTTAGCCTTGGTTACACTGCTCTTCACTCTAGAGGCGTCCACGGGCACGGGGTTTTAGGTTGAGTCAAGATGTTGACCTCGTCGTGGCTGTATCCTTTCTCGCTCTCCTTTAGAACCAGCGTTTCCTCTCTCTTATTTCCCCAAAAAGTCCCCTCTGTGTCATTCATTTCGGCTATTTATACTGCATTACTTCGTTCGTCGGGCCGAGGGGATGTTCCCCTCTTTCGGACACTTGTCGGTGCTGGGGTGCCAGGTGTTCAAAGGAAAAAGAACACTTGGATAGGCGGCATGAACGCCACCTGTCCCTTCGTACGCAACTTGTATTATTTGTGCGGGCATTCTTCGTCCGCGGACCGAAGGTCGTTATGTTTTTCTTCTGGAGCTTATCATCGTTGACCTCTCAAAGACCCTTAGCTGCTTCTTTAACCCCGTTATCTTTTGGGCGTCATCACAGCTCCTCGGGCCGTGGGGGAGCCGATTAGGCTCTACCGCGATTCGAAAACTCCCTCCGCAGGGGGTTATTTCTTTCAAGGCGAAAAGATAAGGGAGATGAAATAACTGGGCTTTTCAGGGGCCCATAGAAGTTTTGTTGGGCCGGTAATGGTTTGGCCCATTAGTTTTGATTGACGGGGCCCATGCTTTCGACACGTGTCGTGAGGAGGAAGGCGAAACGTCTTAGATTGTGGCGCCTATAAATAGGAGTTTTGAGTCCTCTCTTATTTTTACCGTTCTCCGTTTTTTACAGCCTTCCAACTGGGACCTCCTCAAGGTAAATCTTGACTTCTCTCTTCTTTTCTTTTCGCGACTTTAGATTTTGTTTTTGATCTTAGTTTTCTCTTCTTTCCCTTTTTCTTTTCTTGGACCGTGGTCGATGTGCGGGAAATTATCTGGGTTTGAATTGGCCGCGGCTCCTTAGGCATCCCTTCCCTTTACCTCTTTCTTTGTTGGCCCTGCTATTTTCATCATGTCAACCCCTTCGAGCAGTTCGGGGAGTGTCCAGGCTTTGGTTAGGCCCCCTTCCTCCCGACGCCCAGATGGAAAACTCCGGATGGGTGAAATTGAAGTTCCCGAGGATGTCACCTTCAGGCGGCCCAAAGATCTCGAAGACCCTACTTTTTACGCTTCCCCAAGCCGCGATCGTGGAGAGGATTCTTCTCCGATCGACTCAGCTTCTTCGCGGTCAGGCGTTGGGGCTTCATCATCAGAATCAGACTCGATTTTGGAGTCGCCGGAGTCCCAGCATTCCTACAAAGAGTGGGATACTCGCACTGGCCTGCCTTCTGGCCCCGTCTTTATGCCAAAGGAACGCCGTTCGTCGTCAGTGCTGGGAGATTTCCGGCCGGTTTTGTATAATGAAAACGTGTTGGCGACTTGTCCCTTTAGGGGAGACTTTCAGCCTTCTGCTGTGGGCCCAATTCCTGAAGTTTCTCCTCAGCGGGTGATCCCCATAGCTCCTCCGAATGCCCAGAACCGCGGAGGGGGAACATTCACTACGGTGGACGATCTGAAAGTAATCGCTCGCGTCTTTCCCTGGCCAGAAGGGGTTGTGTTGTGTCTGCCGGCCGAAGGGGGAGGAAGCCTGGATGCTTATCCGGGTTGTTTGGTGGTGTATATCGAGAGTCTGGTACAAGGATTTTGGACAGATTTACAATCATTGTGTGGCTAAAGGATCCTTAGATAAGTATTACTTGTTTGATGGATTTCTTTTCAAGATTGATAAGGTTTGTATTCCCCGTTGTTCACTTAGGCTCTTGTTGGTTGAGGAAGCCCATAGAGGCGGCTTGATGGGCCATTTTGGGAGGGATAAGACCTATCATATGCTACACACACATTTCTTTTGGCCTCGCATGCTTCGAGATGTAGAACATTTGGTTAAGAGATGTGTTGATTGTTTGAAGGCTAAGCCTAGGTTACAACCCCACGGCTTGTATTGTCCATTGCCCATTCCTGCAGCCCCTTGGGAGGACATATCCATGGACTTTATTGTTGGGTTACCTAGGACTAAGAAGGGGAGAGATTCGATCTTTGTGGTTGTTGATCGTTTCTCTAAGATGGCTCACTTTATCGCTTGCCATAAGACCGATGATGCCTCTAATGTGGCTAACCTTTTCTTTAGAGAGATTGTTAGGCTTCATGGAGTACCTAAGACTATAGTGAGCGATCGGGATGTGAAATTTCTTAGCCACTTTTGGAGGACTCTTTGGGGTAAAATGGGGACGAAATTGCTGTTTTCCACCTCTAGCCACCCACAAACCGATGGGCAAACGGAGGTAACCAATAGGACCCTTACTACCATCCTTAGGGCTATCATTAGGAACAATTTGAGGTTGTGGGAGGATGCTTTACCTCATGTGGAGTTTGCTTATAACCGGACTGTGCATTCATCCACTAAGCTTACACCATTTGAGTGTGTTTATGGTACTAACCCACTAACCCCTTTAGATCTTACCCCATGTCCCATGAGGGAGGAAGAAGACTTTGATGCAGGAAAACAGGTGGAATTCATTCGGGAGCTTCATGAGCGTACTCGTGTCCGGCTAATTCAAAAGGCCGAAGAGAATGCCAAACGAGCCAACAAGGGGCGTCGCAAGCTGATTTTCCAGCCCGGTGATCTAGTTTGGGTGCATTTCCGAAAGGAGCGATTTCCAAAAAAGCGCAAGTCTAAGCTCGTACCTCGAGGAGATGGTCCATTCAAGGTATTGCAACGATTCGGGGATAATGCCTACCAGATTGACCTACCGGGTGACTATGGAGTTAGTGCAACATTCAATGTCGCCGATCTCACCCCCTACCTAGATGAGGATGAAGACATGGATTCGAGGTCGAATCCTTTCCAAGAAGGGGAGAATGATGGAGGACCATCCCAAGAACCACCCAATGCACCTTGTTTCGGAGATGGACATGGACCTATCACAAGGTCACGAGCTAAGAAGATAAGAGAGGAGCTTAACGCTTTCATCATCCACCATATGAAGTTGGTGGTACCAAAGGAGCCCGAGGATGACATCATCACATTGCTTGAAACTGAACCATTCTCGGGTTCGACTAAGAGTGATTCAGCCACCACTCATACTTAGCCTTCATTTGCTTCCTTGTTTTGGACTTAGAGTTTTGGGCCTTTGTTTGGGTTTAGTAGAACTTGTGTTTTTGGGCCCTTGCTTTTGGGCTGATTTTCTCTCCTATTTAAGGCTTGTAAACTCTCATTTGAAGACACTTTTGAATCTTGTTAATGAAAACCTAGTTGGTTTCACTCTCCAAAGGTGAGAGCTTCATGCCTTGTGTGCATGTGTGTTGTATTCAGTTCGGTTGTTCTTGGTTTTGTCAATTTCCCGAAGATTGGTGATTCCGAGATGAGCACAAACCTCCTCCTTGTGCTTCCATGGCCAGCCATGGTTGTGTAAGGTTGTATAGGGTTGGTTTTGGTGTCATTCAAGTTGGTTCTTGGTGCATTGTCCCAATGGGTCTTCTTGTTGTTCATCAAGGTTGATTCCTCCTATCTTTCCCTTTCATTTTCCTCTATTTTGTTCTGTTTTCTCCTTTCACTTGATTCAGCCTTGCTCCCAAGGTTTAATCTTCCCTTTGCTGCGTTTTCTTGTCTCACTTGTGCCATTTCTTTGTGTTCTTGTGAGTCCGAGTCCACAACGTCAAGAAGGTCGGGAAAACAGCGGCTAACCCCGCATCAACATTCATCACTAATCAGGGAATTTTCCGTTACAAGGTCATGCCTTTTGGTCTAAGGAATGCCGGAGCCACGTTCCAGAGGACAGTGGATAAAATATTTCGCGATCAGCTGCCCCGGAATGTGTCCATTTACGTGGACGACATTGTAGTAAGGAGCCAGAAAGCAGAAAATCACGCCGCAGATCTGCAGGAGACTTTTGATTCGCTGAGACGAGGGGGGTTGAATCTGAATGCTGAAAAGTGCGTCTTCGGAGTTGATTCCGGGAAATTTCTAGGTTTCATGGTCAGCCAGAGAGGAATAGACGTGAACCCGGCAAAGATAGCAGCAATACAGGAGTTGCGCCCCCCACGGAAATCTGGTGGACGCCTTGAGCTCCCAGATCAACCCTTGGTCCTGTGACGCTGGAGCTTGCTCCGCGTCGGAAATCTGGTGGACGCCTCGAGCTCCCAGATCAACCCTTGGTCCTGTGACGCTGGAGCTTGCTCCGCGTCGGACATCTGATGGACGCCTTGAGCTCCCAGATCAGTTTCTAGTCCTATGACGTTGGAGCTTGCTCCGTCGGACATCTGGTGGACGCCTTGAGCTCCCAGGTCAGTTTCTAATCCTATGACGCTGGAGCTTGCTCCGCGTCGGAAATCTGGTGGACGCCTTGAGCTCCCAGGTCAGTTTCTAATCCTATGATGCCGGAGCTTGCTCCGCGTCAGAAATCTGGTGGACGCCTCGAGCTCCCAGATCAAACCCTTGGTCTCGTGACGCTGGAGCTTGCTCCGCGTCGGACATCTGGTAGATGCCTTGAGCTCCCAGATCAGTCTCTAGTCCTATGACGCCGGAGCTTGCTCCGCGTCGGACATCTGGTAGACGCCTTGAGCTCCCAGGTCAGTTTCTAGTCCTATGACGCTGGAGCTTGCTCTGCGTCGGACATCTGGTGGACGCTTTAGGTCCACGGATTGACCCCAATCCTATGACGGCGAAATTCGGTCCGCGATGGATTTCGGAACATGCATAAGGCACCCGAGTTGACCATTAGTCTAGTAAAGATTCCGGCCTAAAGCATGCCAGTGATACAATCAATAACCTGAAGTTGGGGACTCAAACTTGGGACCCAATCAAACCACACCCAAAAAGTTGGGCTGCTGACATTCAAAGAAGGGTACACCCGAGGTAATAAGAAACACACAGAAGGCCCAGAAGGGCTAAATCGAGCAAGAAAGACATGGCAGTTCACAGAAACTCAGGACCCAGAAAGGCTAAATCAAGGAGTGTCCCGGGGACGATCCGAAACCAAACGAGTTCGGTCAGCACACAGACGAGTTCCATTGGGCGGAGGGCCTTCAGGATGAGGCTCTCGCCACTCAGCGTCGACCTCTTCACCATCCGCGGACAAGATATGAACCTCGAACCGAGCGTTCCCTTTGTGTAGAAAAGTGATGGCGGACCCTATGTCGACCCCATGAGTACAGGCAAAATGGTTCCAACCCTGCCCCAAGAAGGGTACACGGTAATCACCCCGGTACACCGTTACGGGGAAATCCCGCAGGATCCTTGACGATAGCAGGACACGCCCAGGGAGATCCGGGCCGTACTCAATTTCAAAACGGGCAGGCAGCCGCTGCTCAAACACACCAGATTAAAGAAGAAAGATCAGTTAACAAGGGAAGTTAGCAAAAATATTGAAATCATGACTACGACATACCAAGCGATACATCTGTTCCGGGAAGTCCAGTGAACGGAAAAAGGTCCAAGACGTTGGGCTTGGGGATGACATCTTATGGAGGATTTTTCTTTAAAGAGGTCACATAACAACTCCGACTCTCTGGTTGCTGGCCGCACACCTCCCCCGTTTCTCCCCCGGAGACTGGAAACTTGGCTTTGAAATGGTATATGGACACAACCATTTGGAATTTATAAAGGGAAACCCTCCCCAAGAGCGCGTTGTAGGTGGTCGGAATTCGGACCACCGTGAAGGTGATGTTTTCCATCCTTCGGAGAGGGGGGGTGCCTAGGACTACTGTGAGCTCGATTGTGCCCGCCACCTGCACTTCATCTCCTGAAAAGGTAATCAAGGTGCCGTGATAAGGTCTCAAGGCTGTTGCGGACACGCCTAACTGGGAGAAAGCTTCCCACGAGAGTATGTCTACTGACAACCCTGTGTCGATGAAAACCCTCTTCACTGTTTTTGTGGCGATCTGCGCATGGATCACCAGTGGGTCCGCGTGGGGCATGCGGACCTGCTCCGCGTCGGTCGAAGTGAAGATTATTTCCGGGTGTGGTTGCAAGGCGATTCTCTGACTCGCAGTCGACGGGGGATGTCTAGCCTCTCTTTCATAGTTCTTCCTTTCTTGCCGACTAATTCCTGAAATCGACGGTCCTCCTGCAAGTGTGTCGATGAAACCCTCTGGTTCTGGGATTCGGTTGACCCGCGATCCCTCCGGGCGGTCCTCGCGGCGTGGAGCCTGGTTGACCGACACTTGCACAGGCTGACCTTGCCCTCTTCGACCTCCCCTCCACCAACGTCCCCTCCCTCGGCCCCTGTTCACCGGGGGATATCGCTGTTGCCCATCCCTCCTCTGAGGGCTCTCAAATCGAGAAGCTTGGTGGTGACTTCTTCTGTCATCTGCGTACCTCCGATCATTGTGATTCCGAGCTTGCTGGTGACGTTGAGGGTTATCGCGATGCTCAACTCTCCTGGCCGGAGGGACCGGCTCCCTGTGATTGTGCGCTTCTCGGTCATAGCCTTGATATCTCGCGTCCGGTCTCTCCCTTTCGTGGTTGTAATGGACCTCGTCCTGTCGGGACGTGAGCATTCCGCCCACGGAGTAATTTCTTCTCTGCTTTATTGCTCCTTTGTCTTTTCGGAACTTGCCCGCTATCTTCCCCAAAAGACCCCGTGAGCCCTCATTGGCCCTCGAGCTGGAGGCCGCGGCTTCTTCTGCCTCAATCTGGGCAGACACCAAGTTTCTTAAGGTATCATAGTCCTTGGGCTTTTTTCTGAAAAGCCTAGACTTGAAACTTCCATCCGCGAGGTTCCCCATTAGGATTATAACTGCGGATTCGTGATTAAAGTTGGGGATCTGAACCACCACAGAGGTGAAACGGGCGAAGAATTGTCCCAGAGTCTCATTTTGCCCCTGCCTGATCGAGTTGAGATCTAACATGGTCTTTTTTCTAGATCGCGAGCTTCCAAAATAAGACTTGAAGACCTGGGAGAGCTGGAGGAAACTTGCGATCGAGTTCTGCGGTAGGTTAGTGAACCAAGTCAACGCGATGCCAGTCAGAGTTGATGGGAAAGTTCGGCATAGCATTGCATCATTGTACTCGTTGATCCCCATGGCGGTCGTGAAGTGACACATGTGGTCATCAGGGTCAGTAGTGCCATCATACTTCATCAGATTGGTGTCTCTCCATCGCTTGGGTACGGGTGCCAGGCAGACCTCGGGGGTAAACACTGAAGGGACGAGATCTACCTTCCTCTCGTTCTCACGAGGTGAACCTGTTCGGGTGGACGTGGATATATCAGATGAATGCTCACCCCTGTGATGCTTGGATGCGCGTCTGCCTTCACCACGATAGTGTGTTCCAAAATAATCGGAGAATCTGGGCTGAAACTGATCTTGATAGGTGCCCCCATACACATTCTGGGGAACAAAATGGAAAGGGTTCCCCTGTTGGAACGGGGGATACCCGTCGTATCCATAAAAAAAACCTTGTCCCAGGTTTTGAGGGGGTACATAATGATCCTCTGGTATAAAGTAGCCTTGAGCCATTTGCGGTGGGACGTATGGCGAGACGACCGGAACCTCCGGTGCGCTGAACTGACCCGGAGAATTTACTGGCAACTCGGACCCCTGGGGTCCTCCGTGGTCCTGACTCATCATCCCGGGAGAGGCTCCTCCCATGCTTTCGCTCATTTTTTCCGCCTGTTTACACAAAAGGCATTAGCTAAAAATAACGTTGTGAATAGTATGTTAATAGTTAAATTCGGGAACCTCTCAGGGTGAGAGTATTCCCACAGACGGCGCCAGTGACGAAACCGGACGAGAAAAAGTGTATTTTCCCTCCACATCTCCATGGAGGGGTATGCTTGCGACTTCCTTTTATGGAAAGTGAGTATCACGGGCTTACCTGAAGCCCTCTTTACCCCGGTCAGCCGCCCCGGGGGGGGGGGGGGGGGTGGCGAAACCGGGGAGAGAAGGACTCTTACCTGAGCCGCATACTCTAAAGGAACATGCAGGCGGTCTTACCCTTCCATGGGGGCCCTCTGAGGTGTGGGGGTCCCATGACTGGTGCCGCCGAGTCTTTCGAGAAGACTCGCATCTTTATTTATCCGGGTTCATCAAGTGACCCAATGGCTGAGAGGATACGCCGGTTGATACAGTTAAAAGTTGAGGAGAAAACAGTTTTGCGTGTTGTCCCGCCCCCGGGATGGATGCCTTACTACCTGTTTAGCCTTGGTTACACTGCTCTTCACTCTAGAGGCGTCCGCGGGCACGGGGTTTTAGGTTGAGTCAAGATGTTGACCTCGTCGTGGCTGTATCCTTTCTCACTCTCCTTTAGAACCAGCGTTTCCTCTCTCTTATTTCCCCAAAAAGTCCCCTCTGTGTCATTCATTTCGGCTATTTATACTGCATTACTTCGTTCGTCGGGCCGAGGGGATGTTCCCCTCTTTCGGACACTTGTCGGTGCTGGGGTGCCAGGTGTTCAAAGGAAAAAGAACACTTGGATAGGCGGCATGAACGCCACCTGTCCCTTCGTACGCCACTTGTATTATTTGTGCGGGCATTCTTCGTCCGCGGACCGAAGGTCGTTATGTTTTTCTTCTGGAGCTTATCATCGTTGACCTCTCAAAGACCCTTAGTTGCTTCTTTAACCCCGTTATCTTTTGGGCGTCATCAGATCTAATGTTCAAGTTTGAGTTCGTTCTTAATGGGTTGACAGCATATCGACATCTCGGTAAAATGGGTCGTTCAGAGTCCATATTTATCGGATGAGGTCATACCATACCTTGTTGGAACGAGGACGAAAAGATCTACAACTTTGCTGTTGAAGGTTTCTCCAGAATCGACCTCGAGAATGGCCGAAATTCATCATCTTTACAGCTGTCCCTATTTGGACGAATTTCTAGATAACTATTTAATTATTTTCGAATTTATTTAATTAAATTAGATTTAATTATTTTATGAATTTATGAAAATAATGTGGAAATAATTATATCTCTTCTAGATATAATTCTTGTCCACCAAGTTGTTAATTTTCTATCCTTAGTTAGATTTACTTATCTTAGGAAAGATTTACATATCTTTAGATTATTTGATTTATCTTTAGTTACCAAAACTCTATCTTTTGCACAAGATGGAATTGGTATTTCTCTATTTAAACTCTTGTATTTCATTCAATAAAATTAGATTGGAATTATAATTGAGGAACCCTTTTAAGGATTAAAAGGTTCCCTCGATTCCCAATCCAAAAGCCTTCGCAATCAATTTATATTCTTGTTCATTCATCAATCATCCGATACCAAACCCTAATCCCAAACACAAAACCAAACACAAGAAAGAAGAGAAAAGCTGAGATTCTGTCGCCATAAGGAACCCAGAATCCGACGCTACTGCAGACCCAGCAACCGTCGCTGCGGCGGCCGCTGCAATATCTGCTGCGGGCGCAGCATCTGTCGCCGCCACAATGGTCATCGCTGCACACTTCCAGATTCCGTCGCTGTTTCCTTGATTGCCTTTTACTTAGTTTTATTTACTTGTTTTCCTTCCTTTCACAATAGTTTCAAGTCTTTAATTGTAATTGTTTGTAAACATCGAGAATAGCAAGAATATTGCAAGATCAGGCCATCAACAGTTTGGTGTTCTTGATCTTGAGCCCACAGGCGAAGGATCGGGGATTCCAAACGTATCAAGTGGCATCAGAGCCGTAGGTTTCGCAAGTTCTTGTTTATTTTCTTGATGTTATTTACGATTTGATTCAATGGTTGACGTTATCTGGGGAGATTGGGATGATGATCCCGATCCATGGGCTGCACAACCACAACGTCGCCGAGAGTTGCAGAGACGAGCTTTGCAACAACAACAAGGTTAAGAGCGACAACGAGAGGCACAAAGGCGCCGCCTTTGGCTTCAACGGCAAGCGGAAATCGAAGAGCAGAGGTGTCGACAACAACGTCGCCGTCAGATTTGGCTTCTCCAACAACGAGAGGCTGAGGAGGCATGACGACGAGAGGAAGAGGCACGACGACGAGCGGAAGAGGCACAATTCCAGGCCGACCTTTCCGCCATATGGGCTGATTTCAGGAAGGGTTTGAAGGAGGACTTATCAGATTGCCGACGTCAAGCTAACCTAGATGCCAAAATACCGGATATATGCAAAGAGGTCGTGGAGGAATTGATTTCAGGAAGGGTTTGAAGGAGGAATTGATGGCCAAGTTCAAGAAGGGCGTGAAGGAGCCTTCTGTTGAAATCGTTGCCACGGATTCAGCACAGCGCACTGATTTTGTTTCGCAGATTCCCGTTGACTCCGACCTCGGAATTGAGTCAACTCAGTCTTGTTGCGAAGCTGACTCGACGAGTTTTCCAACAGTGGGTCATACGCTGCAAGAATCCCCCGGGAAGACCTCCGAAATCGCTCTGCAAGTTGACTGCAGTGCTGCGCCAGATGATGTGGTTGCTTCTGAAGACAACGATGAGGACGTTGGGAACACTTCTCTTGAGTTAGCTATTGTACCTCTTGAGAATATTCCTAATGTTGAGACTTCTGAAATTCATAGGATTATTGAGCCTAATGATATTGTTCCTCTTGATTGCTCAATGTTCCCTATGATACGTGTGTTTTTGAGGTTCCTTTGCCTCAAATTCTGCTGGCGCCATCTCAAGTTGATGCTCAGAGAAGTTACTTTCTGAGTGCTGCTCCTTCCCCAATGCTCTTCAATGACTCGATTCGAGGACGAATCGAAGCTAAGAAGGGGAGAATGATGCAGATCAAGATGGCCTTTTGTGGGTCAAACAATGATCTTGATCCAGGCGAGCTCTCAAGATCGATTCGAGAGCTATTGATGGCGAAGAGTGTCATCCTCAAAAGGAGGAAGAAGGCTCCACCATGGAACAAGGTTCAAAGGAGCAAGGTGATCTAATGTTCCAGTTTGAGTTCGTTCTTAATGGGTTGACAGCATATCGACGTCTCGGTAAAATGGGTCGTTCGGACATATTTATCAGATGAGGTCATACCATACCTTGTTGGAATGAGGACAAAAAGATCTACAACTTTGCTGTTGAAGGTTTCTCCAGAATCGACCTCGAGAATGGCCGAAATTCATCATCTTTACAGCTGTCCCAGTTTGGAGGAATTTCTAGATAATTATTTAGTTATTTTCGAATTTATTTAATTAAATTAGATTTAATTATTTTATGAATTTAGGAAAATAATGTGGAAATAATTATATCTCTTCTAGATATAATTCTTGTCCACCAAGTTGTTAATTTTCTATCCTTAGTTAGATTTACTTATCTTAGGAAAGATTTACATATCTTTAGATTATTTGATTTATCTTTAGTTACCAAAACTCTATCTTTTGCACAAGATAGAATTGGTATTTCTCTATTTAAACTCTTGTATTTCATTCAATAAAATTATATTGGAATTATAATGGAGGAACCCTTTAAGGATTAAAAGGTTCCCTTGATTCCCAATCCAAAAGCCTTCGCAATCAATTTATGTTCTTGTTCATTCATCAATCATCCGATACCAAACCCTAATCCCAAACACAAAACCAAACACAAGAAAGAAGAGAAAAGTTGAGATTCTGTCGCCATAAGGAACCCAGAATCCGACGCTACTGCAGACCCAGCAACCGTCGCTGCAGCGGCCACTGCAATATCTGCTGCGGGCGCAGCATCCGTCGCCGCCACAATGGTCATCGCTGCACACTTCCAGATTCCGTCGCTGTTTCCTTGATTGCCTTTTACTTAGTTTTAATTACTTGTTCTTCTTTCCTGTTAGTGTAGTTCAAAACCTTTTATTGTAACTACTTGTAAACATCAATGATATCAAGAATATTGTAAGATTGGGCCATCAACAGTTTGGGGTTCTTGATCTTTAGCCCACAGGCGAAGGATCGGGGATTCCAAACGTATCAGCTTTGCTTGAATCTATAAACATCAGCCCCTAGGGCTTTATTTATAGTGCTCCATCTAACTAATCTAAGAAAGGAACAACTATATCTTCTATCTAATTCTATCTATCTAAATCCTAAGATAAAACTTGATAAATAAAGTAAATAAATCTAATAATGAAATAAGGAAAATATCTAATGTGGATAAATCTTCCTTCTCTTGATAGATCTTGATGTGGATGGATAGAATTCCACATATCTTCTCTTGCAAGAAATTCTATCTTCTTTGACACAACTCGATCTCGGACTCCACATGCTTCTGGATTGTCCTCGACGTCGACCAAAAGTCCTCGATGTCAAGTAGGATTTTTCTCCCGGGGTTGCACTCGAGCTCAAGCAGGCTTCGGACTCGTCGGGTGTCCTCGACGTCGACCAAAACTCCTCAACGTCGAGTAGGATTGTTCTGCTCGAGTGACTTTGCTCGACTCCGTGTAGAATTCTGGGGTCTGGAGTACTCGATTCGACTAGAAGTGGTCGACGTCGAGTAGAACTGGTTCGCTTTCAGCATTCTACTCTGTTCTTGAAACGCACTTTCCCGAGTCCTCGTTCGTTCGATTGACGCATATTAGCATGTGTTGGAAAGCTCGTTTCGAGGGCTACAACTCTCATGAAGATATAAAAAGTTGATTCAGAATGATGAATGGTGAAAAGTGGCGTTCTCTCCAGCTGCACCATCCTTAGCTTCTTCATGACTTGAACTTGAGGAATCAACAATTGTTATTGTGACATTTAAACGACCGTTGAGGACTCTTGAGAATTAATAAATTATCGTAGATTCTTATGTGGGAATCGGTTAGGCGAAACACGACAGCAAAAGTACGTTTAATTGATTTTCTTTTACGGTCTATAAAGAACTTAAATGGTCTAGATTTGGTTAATTTAGACACGATTGCTACAACATGCGACAACTGATTAGTGATGACTCTAGATAATTTACCTTCCATTTGGCATATTAAGAAGATGAAGTTCGAGTGAACATCGGGTTGAATTCTTTGTGGCATTGTCGTCGGAAACCTTAACCCTGGAATTACTTCTCATATATATTTACTTCCTAATCTTTTCTTGATTTTCTTAGTTTAGTTTAAAATCAGATCCCTCTTTCTTGACTTAGTTTATTAGTTCTAGATAACAATTGATACATATATAATCCCCGTGATCGATATCCGTATACTGCAATTGATCTCATATTCTTGTGAGGTTGGTTCAGGCTACACTATTCTTGTGTTGGTTTAGACCACATCAGGCAGTATAAGAAATCAATCACACCAAGATCAACAATGGTAGTGCTCTCAGAATCACATAAAGTAGAACCCCAAACTCGCAGACAAAGACGAAGAGTAGGATGGGTAACCATGTCATCAACTCTGAAATCCTTGAAGTTTGTAGGCGTCCCCGTTAGATTCCTCCAAATCTCTGCTGAATCAAGAACACGCATGGCATTATTCCACTTCTCAGAGCATTTCTTCGTAGCAACAAAGGCAACTCCCATCGCTGCATATGAAGAATTACAGGCTCTTCCCTGTAATCGAAATCTAACATCCTTGGGCGATATCGCCTCCAAAGTCGTAAGGAACTCCTTTACAAAGCAAGGGTAGGTAGGAGCCATTCTACCAATAAAATCACGTAGCCCTTCATGTGCCATCAAAGCGAGCACCTGGTCAAATAAACCCAACCATCTCAAGGTGATTTCATCAAAGAACATCGTGGATGTGTAGGTGCGCTTTCCGAGTGCATTCCAGCATAACACATCCATATTATCGAAATAAGCTGGCAAATCTTTCCAGATATGAGCAGAAGACATGATGCAATCCTGAGGAAAAACCGACGAAAAACCCCAAAACGACCAAAAGACGGGCTTGCTGTAGCAGCAGTGGGTGCCGTGGATGGGGCGACGGGTGCCATGTACGCAGAACCACGAATCCGAGTGAAAATGTTGGAAAACCAACGTCCACTCCTCCAAACTTCAAACTTTCTCGAACAACTTGGTTTCAAATGGTTCTTTTGTGATAGGTAAGGGAATGGACTGGGAAATAGATTGAATTTTGTGGATGTAGGGTGATGGCGGAAAGTGTTTTGGTGGATAGAATCGATTGAAACGTGATAGCATGCATTCATGTAGGTGTTATAGGACTTATTTAGTATAGTTTACGTGTAAATAATGTCCTTATTAATATTAATTTGTAAATTTGATTATTGTGGTTATGTGATGAGTTTCCCCTTGAGGATCCTTAAATCTCAGTACAAAGTAAGTCGGAACAAGCCTCGAACCAGCCGGTGGAAGATAGATGATAGAGATGGATTTCGGTGGAATATTTTTGGTATTTTTGGGATAATGATAAAACTCAGATTTGGGGGAAAACAAACTGAATTTTATAAAGGATATGTGAACAAAAACAAGTGGATATGACTCACCACAAGTTCTTGAATATAGATCAAGTACAAACAGATATTACGCACCGAAAATACAAGATCGGACCTTCGATATGACTCATGAAGGAGATGAAGTTTTCAAGCTTCAAACTAAGGATATAAACCTGGTTTTTGATAGAAAATGGCGTGCCCCCTAATGGCTACAAGGGCTGAATAATATAGAGCAAGTTTGTGGACAACTTGTGCATGCTTGGGAAAAAGGTGGCTTGCATTAAATGCAATCTTGGAAGTTGTTCTCTGCACAAAAGCACCAGCTGCATGGGGGATGTATTCCTTGATGTCTTCTCTTCCCAATGTGCCTTTAAATGCATGAGAAGTTTGAATTTGGATCAGATTTGCCTCCATAATCAATAGCGGGAACCGAGGCATTTCCGGGCTTCTTGGGCTGCGGGTTGCGATCTTCCATTTGTTGTAAACTTGTGAATGCTTGGCCTTGATCTTCGACAACAAGCAAGGATAATCAAGAACTAATAAAGAAACTCAAGAACTTAATCAAGATTGATCAAGAACTATAAAGACGCAGCAAGAACTAACAAGAAAGATGCAAGATTTATGCAAGATTCAACAAGAAAGCAAAGAAACGCAGCAAGACTCTCAAGAATCGATCAAGATAGGACAAGATCGACCAAGAAACACTAAGAACAGGGGTTGTACTCAATGTCGACTCCAAGAAGATGAACAAGACATGATAAAGACTCGAAATTGCAACAAAGAATGAAAAGACGCGACCGATAAGGACTGAGTCGATCTATGTAGAACAAGATAAAGACCCCAGGCCTCCTCAGAGGGTAGGAACCAATACCAATGACTACACAACCCGCCTCTACAACCCTACACAATCAAGCGGACAACTTGAAGCACAAGGAGGGGGCTTGTGGATACTAGATTCACCAAGTCTTGCGAAGTTGATGAACGGCAAAGCAAACCAAGCTGAGATAGATACCAATTCGTGATCAACGAGCACAGCTCTAGTTGGATCAACATCACTCAATGTGTTTCACACAAGTTTGAGAGAACTAATTCTATTCATTGAAAGCTTAATGTTTACAATGGATGCAATCGAAATATATAGATGTCTATGCTAAGGCCTGATGGGCCGATTTAAGTGAATAAAAGAAACAACTAATTAAACACCTAAAAACATAAGTAAATAAGGTCTCTAAAAATAACATGTAGAAAAAGCCCATTTCGGCCCAATGGAATTCTAAAGATGTTCCAACACTTAGCCATATTCCATTCCCGTCAAAACAGTGACAGCTTGCAAAGATGTGCATTTTCGTCCAATCTCGAGGTCGAATCTGGAAAAACCTTCAACAGCAAAGTTGTAGATCTCTTCGTCCTCGTTCCAACAAGATATGGCACGCCTCAATCCGATAAATATTGAATCCGTACGACCTATTTACAGAGACGTCGAAAAGCTGTCAAATATTCTGAACGAGTGTAAAACGTCATTTGATCAAGCTTGCACCTTTGGACCTTCTCCCATGGTGGAGCCTTCTTCTTCCTCTTGAGGATGACTTCCTTCTCACGAGCTCGAAGCATAGGTCCTATAGATGTGTCTGAAGGTGTCGTGGATGGTGTCTTGGATGGTCCCGCATCAATCTCCCTTTCTTGAAAAGGATTCGTCCTCGAATCCAAGGTCGCATATGATTCCGCAAAGACATCCACACGAGCTCCTGGATCGAAAACCTTATGCCCATGGAAACTCATATACAAGAACGATTGTTGTAGGGATTGACCACTCCTCAATGGTTACTGTCTCAGCTTCATCTACAAAATCAAGAAAAGAAACTTGATTAGTGCACATTTCAGATTTCATATTAATGTCATGATGTCCTAATTGAATATGCACTTGAGCTTGGTCATTAATCCCTAAGTTTCCATCCAAAACTAGCAAGTTTTCATCCTTTTCCAAGGCTGAATTTTCAATTAACTCGATGCTAGCAATAGTAGAAGAAGTTTCATCATCAATGATCATATTAGAAACTATGCCTTCTTCTAAGCATGTAGTTTGACACAAATCTTTGCTTTGATTATCAGCACAGGGTATAGGTTGAACATTTAAATCAATCAAAGAATCAACATGCTCATGTTCAAGGCAATCATCGTTAGAAGAAAGTAAACTAATATCTTGATCATTATGAACATGCTCATCATGTTTATCACTAGAATTTTCAGATTCATTATCGCCTAGGTGATTAATCATGAGAGTTTTCTTATTAGGGCAATCCTTCATAATATGTCCTCTACCTTGGCATATAAAGCAAGGAATGTACACAGGTTCAAGAGTAGAAGAGTTAGGATTACTCCCTTTAGGGCCAGTAGATACCCTAGACGATTCATGTCCATTCCAAGACGCTTCACCATTGTCGATGGGCTGTTGGGGTGTTCGGCCTTCACTACCCCCATGGGGTTGGTTTGCTTTCTCCCTTGAGCCGCCATCAAACCTCCTTTGGGGCTGCTGCACATGGCCTTGGTGCCACTCTTGGGGTTGCCCACTCGACATTCTACCACCTTGGCTCCTGTATCTAGCATTCCTTTCCACTTTCATAGCTAAATGTAAAATTTCAGTAGGCGTAGAATATGGAAAGTAATCAATTTCATGAGCTAAGGCGGGGTGCAATATTCTAAGAAACCTAGCATTTGTATCTTCATAGGACTCAACTACATTAGCTCTAGCCATGGTTTCTTGCATTGCATAAAAGGTGTCCTCAACAGTTTTGCTACCTTGCTTAAGATTTTCTAATCGTTGTCTAAGCTCGCTAGCATAATGTGGAGGAGCAAACCTACTTCTCATAAGTGCTTTTAATTGAATCCAAGAAGCAATAGGTGCATCAAGGAATCTTCTTCTTTCTTTAACTAGATTATCCCACCAAATTAAAGCGAAACTTTGAAATTCTAGGGAAGCTAGTTGCACCTTTTTATGTTCAGAGAAGTTATGACAAATCCATATTCGATCCATTTTAATTTCCCAATCAATGTAAGCATCTGGATCGTTGGTACCATAAAATTGAGGGATCTTTACCTTTACCATACCTATGCCATCTTGCGCAGGCTCTCTAGGTGCTCGATAGTGGTATTGACCTCCTCTATCATTTCGTCTAGGACGTTGCTCCCAATGATCATCCTCTTGGAAGTAGTCGTCGTCCTCTGAGAAGTAGTACTCATCTTGTTGCCATCGTCCTTTCCCTCGTCCCTGCATATTAGCAAACGCATTATTCCTACCATGTCTCTCCCTTTGTGGAGAGATGTTCTTATCAAATAAAGGTTTAGCTAAATGAGGATTAGGATTAGGATTATGTACTTCCCTTTCATCATGAGGCGCTTCAGTACGCCGGGGATTACCTTGCCCAGCCATGTTGTTAGATCCGGATGGCCGAGCCTCTAATGCCGCCAATCCTTTATTTATCTTAGCTAAGGTCTCCATCATGGTGTTGAACATGGTGACCTGATTAGACATATCAAATAAAACAAACAAAGAACTAAGTAAAAGTTAGAAAAATATAAACACCTCACAATTGTGTTTCGCTCACACTCTTCTCTCCGATTGGTATATCACGCTTGCTGGGGCAATCCGCTTTGGGCGAACCAACAACCAAGCAAAGAACTAAGCAATCAAAGTATGTAATGAATGAAACAACGCAGAAGAATACTCAACAAGGGCTGTAGAGAACTCGATGTAAGCAACAAACTTAGATTCAAGCAAAACAGATGGGAATTTGCAAGAATTCAACTCGAAACAGACCAATGAGTACTCGACAGGGGTCAAGGTACTCGACAAAACAATTGCACAATGAACAAAAGCTTAACAATGGCAATTTAAGACACAATAGGGACTGATTTTATGTGGAAAGAAAAAAAAATGACAAAAGGAAAATGTTAGACTACATAAAATAGAAATAGAAAAGATAGAAATCTAATCCTAGGGAATAAGGAAACTAATCCTAAAAAGAAAAATCTAACCCTAAAATAAAATAGAAAATAAGTAAAAGATAAAATACTAACGTAAGATAGATAGAAAACAATCTAACCTAAAAATATATAAAAATAAACTAACTTAAACAAAAAAATAACCAAAAATAAAAAGATTGAAACTTCCCTTCCAAGTTTACCAAAATTCGGACTCATCAGGCGGACACATAGGCGGTGGGCACCGTGGATGGGGCGGTGGGCGCCGTGTCCATAGAACGTGTCTCCGTTCTTTCAAATCAATCAAGACTCAATCCCAACATAGGTTTCACTTACCGTAACTTCCGAAATCCGGTGACACGATTGATCCTACTTTATTGAATTGAAAACTAAATGCAAAAATAGAAATGCTACCTAACTCCGTTGGGTTGCCTCCCAAGAAGTGCCTTTGTTTCACGTCTTTGGCTCGACGTGATGCACTCTTGATCAAATTATTCCACCAAGATCCCCCACACTTGTCCTTTTCAAAACAAGAGGTGGAACTTTAGGAACTTCTCTGACATATCCATCAATTGCATCCATCGATTCCTTCTTGAAATGAATCACTCCTGGAGGTTGCCCTGCAATTGCAAAAACCTCAACATTGTTAGGAATCGACTTCTCATAGGGAATAGAAATAGAATTATTTGAAAGAGACACATTTTCCTGCGACTTAAACAAATTCTCAATTTTCCTTTCAATGTCAACTTTCTCTAATCCAATTTCATCTTTGTTAGAAAACTCAATGATATGGGGTAAGCCGTAGGATGGCCCGATCTTCGACAATCAATCAAGAAACTAAAGAACGGAAGCAAGAAAGACTCAAGACTCAAAGAAGACGCAGCAAGAAAGTAAATAATCGACCAAGAAGATTCAACAAGAACTCGATGTCGACTATGGAAAGGAATGCAAGACTCGATCAAGAAACAATAAAGACTCGAAATTGATAATAAAGACACGACCGATAAGGACTGAGTCGATCTATATAGAACAAGATGAAGACTCCAGGCCTCCGTAGAGGGTAGGAACCAACACCAATGACTATATAACCCGCCTCTTCAACCCTACACAACCAAGCGGACAACTTGGAGGCACAAGGAGGGGGCTCGTGGATACCAGGATCACCAAGCTCTCGCTAGGTTGATGAACTCCAGGCAAACCAAGCTGAAATCAGTACCAATTTGCAATCGATAAGCCCTCCTCCTAATCGATCGACTTTCACTCATGTGTTTCACAAAAAAAGAGGTTTCTAAATTATGAATAACGTCTAATGTTTACAAGGAGATCAGCCGCTTAAATAATAACCCTAGGCTGATTTTAGATGGAAAATAACTAATGCGGGACCATCCAAGACACCTTCGGACACACCTATACTTGGGGATGGACTTATGATTCGAGCTCGTGAGAATGATGTTATCCTCAAGCTGTCATTGTTTAGACGAGAATAAATTAAGTGCTGGAACACTTCCTTTGTTACTATTTGTAGACACATTCTTTACTTATGTTATTTTAGGTAATTTAGGGATTTATTTTAATTATTCTTTAAATTATTATTTCATCCAAAAATCAGCCTTTAGGGTTATTTAAGCAGCTGATCTCCTTGTAAACATAAGACGTTTTATTGAATAGAAATTTCAGTTTGTGTGAAACACAATTGAGAGAGAGTCAATCTATTCGTAGCGGAGCTCGTCGATTGCAAATTGGTATTGATCTCAGCTTGGTTTGCTTTGTGTTCATCAACTTGGTAAGACTTGGTGATCCTGGTATCCACGAGCCCCATCCTTGTGCCTCCAAGTTTTCGCTTGGTTGTGTAGAGTTGTAGAGGCGGGTTATATAGTCATTGGTGTTGGTTCCTACCCTCTACGGAGGCCTGCGGTCTTCATCTTGTTCTATATAGATCGACTCAGTCCACTATCGGTCATGTCTTTGATTAAATTTCGAGTCTTTATTGATCTTTATTGAGTCTTGCTTAATCTTGTCGAGTCTTTCTTTGTTCTTGTTGACATCGAGTATCTTCTTGGTGTTTCTTGGTCGAGTTCTTGCGTTTCTTTATCATTCTTGCTGCGTTCTTGGTTTCTTTGTTGAGTCTTAAGTATTTCTTGCTTTCGTTCTTGAGTTTCTTGTTTGATTGTCGAAGATCGGGCCATCCTACGGCTAACCCCATATTAAATTGGCATCAGAGCTCTGGTTTCTGACATCAAAGTTCTGTCTTTTCTTTCATAAATACAAAAACCACAAAAAAAAAGAGTTTTTTCTTTATTTGGTCTTTTACTTCTTGTTCTTGAATTTGATTTTTTTTTTTTGAAATCTGTTCTTGAATTTGATTATTGCACTAACCTTGTTTGTTTGTGATTGTTGTGGTTGCTTTAGCCTAAACACATGCCTAGCCGAGACCTATTGGAGTCGACCAACCCGTGAGCACATCCTCTTGTGCAACCCTAGTCGACGGCACCTAAGTGTCCCCATTGTTAAAGCTTGGCCGATTCCTACATTCACAAGAAACCCTAGTTTGTGTTTTCTATCTTTGGCGTATTTGATCTATCTTGTTCTATCTAATTTTTGCCTTATTAAATTCTGATTTTTGATAGATTTAATTCCTTTTATCTATCATAGATTATAGAAGGCATAGATAGATCTACTTGCCTAAATTAGCCCAAACCTCACCTATATCTATCTCTAGGGCTGAATTTTATTTTATACACATTTAATTTTGATTTTTCCCCCTTGTTCTTATTTTATTTCGTGCATTAGAGAGCTGTTGTACACATATTAAAAAAAAAAACAGATCCGAAAATTCAAAAAAATAAAAGAACAAAAAGTTGTTGTTTGGCGTTCTTTGGGAACTCTTTGTTTACCTATTGCAAGAATCATCAAGGGACTACATTGGTGTTGAAATCACCCCTAGACCAATCCCATTACCTCCAAAACACAACCTTGAATCTCTACTTTGCAACAACAACATCCTTACTTGGAGTTACAATCAAAAGAGGTAAATTGATCAAAGGTTGATTCTTTCTTTTCTTTTCCACAAAAATCAGTCCATATTGTGTTTATATTTGCCATTATTGACTCAAAATCTGATATTGTCGAGTTTCTTTTGCTTGTGTCGAGCTACTGATTTGCTGGTGTCGAGTACTATGAGTAAAAATTGAGGGCACAAAAGCTTCGGTACGGCTTACCGGTACAAAGTGTTGATTGTTCTTATCCCGTATTTAGTTCTTTTTTTGGCTCTAACACGGTGCCCGGACAAGGAGTGCCACCTAAAGATGACGTGCCACCACCAAAGGAAAGGGACGAAACTCATCCTATTTCTAATCAACTTAATGTTTCTCCTAGCATAGATATTCAGCTTGTTCATGAAATTAAAGAGCATGTTTATAATGATCAAGATGTTAATTTACTTGCCTATGATCATGAAGATTGCATTGAATATGAGCATGAAGATTCTTTGATTGTTAGTAAAGTTTTAAGTGTTCCACATTGTTGTAGGAGGAAATCGAGTTTAAAATATAATAAAATAGATAAAACTAGATTCGTGCCCACGCAAATAATTACAAGACCTCCTCCTGATGTAGCAGCGGGAAGTCAGGATCGATCCTCGAGGAAGCACGTCAGCGGATCTCAGGTGGCGGTAAATCTCACAGACAGAAAGATAGAAATAACAAAGAAAAGCGGAAAATAAAGCAAAGCACAGATCTTTGGTCGATATCGAATAAAAGTCCTCGATATCGACTAAACTAATCGACACCAGAAACTCAATATCGACCAACAGAAACGAAGACCAGCAGAAGCAACCCGATGTCGACAAGATTTCCTCGATGTCGAGTAAAAACTACTCGATGTCGACAAACACTCCTCGGAATCGGCAAAGCAACAGAAACTTAAAATTGCAACCTTTTGAACGCAGAACACAGATTTCGACGAAATAAATCAATAAACGAAAAGACTTCCAAGGCCAGGGTTTCAACACCACAACGATAACCATGCAAAATAACACATAAAGGCATAAAAGATCATGCTTTTCATCAAATAACTTTCGTTATTAACAAATAGGAAGATAGAGGCTTTCGCATAAACCCTAATTGTTACTAACCCTTTTCACATAATTAACCCAAGTTGTATTAAGATCACTTTAGCTTCAATAACATAGACAAGGATCACCTTCAACTTTCGCAAAAGAATCATGCTCGCAGGGATAGAAGACGAATTGCATAAAAAGATCAAACCTTTATCGTACCACCTTACATGGCTACCGTCGGGCTCACCCCGACCCTAGAAGTGGGTGGACTACTCGCTCTTCATCATCAAGAAACTCATCAATAATAAAAGGAAATAACTTTGTATTAAATTAAACCAAAGAGAACTTACAACCAATCGAAGCCAAATCCGCTTTTGCCTTTCCAACTTCTCTCGCCACAAGCTCTCTCCTCTACTCTCTCTATGTAAATAATTGTAACTGAAATTGAATGCTTAGAAATCATCCCCTAAGGCTTTATTTATAGGCTTCATTCCCTCTCTAATTAGGAAAGAATATCCTATCTATATCTATATCTACAATCTAATTACTTAAGATAAAATAATGAAAATAAATAATTAAATCACTAGCACTATATCTAAAGTGGATAAAATATATTTCTTTCTTGACTTGATGGCACTTGATAGATCTTGATAGAATTTCATCTCGAAAATATCACCATTGGACTCGGGATAGAACCTTAACAAGATCTCGGACTGCTCGACGTCGGCTTCCGGGATTTCCTCAATATCGAGTAGCACTTTCTTCGTCTTCCGCTCAGCAACTCGATGTTGGCTCCCAGGATGCATGTCGACTGGACTTTTCCTCGACATCGAGTAACTTTTCTTCGCCTTCAGTCTTCTTCATCGATCTTGGCTTCTGGACGGTGCATCGACTTGGGTTTTCCTCGACATCGACGAACTTCTTCAGCTCCCAGCTTCACTTGTCGATGTCTGGTGCTCAGCTCGATATGTGGCCAACTCGACATCGACTAAAGGAAGTCGATATCGACCAACTTTCTCCAGCTTTCCTTGCTCGATTCTGGGCAGCTTTGCTGGAAATCGAGTAACTTTTACTCGATATCGACCTACGTGTTGCCTCGAGTTTTCCTTGTTTCCAGCTTGATTTGTCTGGTTCTGCTGCTCCTTGACCTTGGTTTTTGTATTTGACTTTCAAGCTTTTCTTCCTTTCTCAGAACTGTTGTAAATTGCTTCGATTTCTGCAAATTTAAACAGAAACTGGTGTAGATTCCATAATTTGGCAAATAAACATAAACTACATAGATTTCTGTACTATTTTAGCCCAAATGTATGAAATGTATGCAGAAAACAATATAAAAGTAACTATAAAACATGGCGAATTCGGTTCACAACAAACATATACCTTGTGCTAATAATCAAATAGAAGATTTGTTTCATACTACATGCATAGAAAAAGGCAAAATTTGTAATATGATCATTATTGGTGAAAATTGTTCTAATATTGCTAGCCTTGACTTGATTGAAACTCCATCCTTGAAAAAGGAAGAAAACTTGCTAGCCTTGGATGGAAACATAAAGATACATGAACAAGCTAAAGTGCATATTAAATTAGAACCTTGTGAAGATGAAATGAATTATGAATTGTGCACTAATCAATCTTCTTTTCTTGGTTTTTAAGTGAGCTCTAATGGTTTACAAGTTGACAAAGCCAAGTTCAAAGCCATCTAGGAGTGGCCAATCCCTACTACAATCGGCCATGTGAGGAGCTTACATGGACACGTGGTATTCGATCCAGGAGCTCGTGTGGGTGCATTTGCGGAATCTTATGCAACCTTCAACAGCAAAGTTTTAGATCTTTTTGTCCTCGTTCCAACAAGGTAGGGCACGACTCAATCCGATAAATACGGACTCCGAATGACTCATTTTACTGAGACGTCGAAAAGCTGTCAAATATTCTGAACGAGTCTAAAAACGTCATTTGCACCTTTGGACCTTCTCCCATGGTGGAGCCTTCTTCTTCCTCTTGAGGATGACATCATTCTCACGAGCTCGAACCATAGGTACATCCCCAAGTATAGGTGTGTCCGAAGGTGTCTTGGATGGTCCCGCATCAGATTTAGAGTCGAACTTCGTTAACAATTCACGTGTTCATTATATTTTAATCCCACACTTATTAATAACATTTGATTTTCGTAGCGAAATAGGTTACTGGCTTATCTCAAGACTGTTGACATCCAGTTCAAGACCTTCAGATCAGTTTCAAGACCCTTTAAGTCAAACATGTAGAAAGTTTACGAAAATTACCCATATTCTATTCAACCTCCTCCTTCTAGAGTATTTATATTATAACTTATTTACATTACCTACTCGGCTCTTCATCCCATATCCATGTTATTTAGTCTATCTGATTTCATGTAGTATTGTTGATTAAGCTTATTGGACCTGCTGTTGTGAACTATCCATTTCTCTCTGGCCACGAGTATAGTCTGTCTAGGATTGGGTTCCACGGGATATGGATGTTAAGACTATCATTCGGTAGTTTTGTTGGTAGTGCTAATTGTATGTTTGTTTCGTTCTATTTTTTGTTTTGATGAATGAAGTCACTTATACTCTAGTTGTTTTAAAAGCAGTCGAGGGTGAACATTTTTTAATAAGTGAAAACGAAGCTACCCATTTATTAGTCCAAAATTTAATTGAGTCTCCATTTTTGACATTTTAGACTAGTCCCTTCTTAAT
The DNA here is from genome assembly GCA_963922045.1 of Persicaria maculosa. Taxonomy (NCBI): domain Eukaryota; kingdom Viridiplantae; phylum Streptophyta; class Magnoliopsida; order Caryophyllales; family Polygonaceae; genus Persicaria; species Persicaria maculosa. The sequence continues at coordinate 53,255,665 of OY998254.1, forward strand.
TAACTCTTTCAATTGTATTAATTTGCCGCATTGCCATGAGAAGTTATTTTTCCTTTCGTGTTCTAATAAATTTATCTTTTAGATAATTGTGCTTTATAATTTTTACTCATATGTTACTTGGATCGACTAATATTTTACACAATATAATTTCATTTGAAGATCTACATTCATATCTTTTGCCTTTTTTATACCGATTCCCCCATATGGCTTTGGTCCACATATTTTATCCTAACTTATTAGTGGTTTATGGTTCAGGTCTTTATTCTAAAATAATGTTTTATTGATCTGCTCAAGCTTCTTATGTATCATTGTTGGGAGCATAAAAAATTGCATTATGAAGTTTGGCTTTGCTGACATATTTGATCTGATAAGTACGATAACACTTCTTCAAATGTTGTTTTATTAACTCTGACATTTATAATAGGACATTCAAGATATTTTTCAAGAGATTTTGCCTATGGAATCTAAGGGACATTTTATAGGCTTATTTTCCTTTGGCTTAACACTCATTTTGTTCCTTGGAATGCTAATTGATTATAATTAACTCTTTGACCCAATCGTTGACAATATTCTTTAATGATTTATTTTGTTCTACTACTTGTTTCTTGAGTTCCTTTTGTGAATACCATAATGTCATATGCAAAGGCAAGCATCGATATTTTTAATCCATTCTTAGAAATGTTGAAACATATGACGTTTTTCTCATGATTAGCTTCCAAATTTTGTTTTGTCGAGAGGATTTCAGCTTATAAATAAAAAAGGAATGATGAAAGAGGTCCCCTTGTCTTAGACCTCTTCTTGGTGAGAAAACCTTTGTTGGACCATTATTAACCAGGAAAAAAAATGAAATTGTCTCAACACATTTTCTAATCAATTCAATATAGCATGAAAGCCAAAATTTTCTAGAATTGCGAAGATGACATTGCATTCTAATATTTCATATACTTTTTCCATATCCAGTTTTTTTTTTGCCATCCGTCCTTTCTTTTTATTAGTCTCTTTCGTAAGGAATGGAAAATTTCTTGTGCAACCAAAGCATTTTTTTTTTTTTTTTTTTGAAACGAAAAGCATTTGGCCACAGAGCTAAGCTCTATCAGCCAAGGGCATCCTTGCGGATGAGACTACGCAACAGAGAATCATCAGGAGTCATTGATCCGTTTGAAGTAGAGACAATATGTGACAAGCGGTCAGCCACTTGATTTGCCTCACGGAAGACATGACGAATCTCAACAGAACCAAAGAAGCCCAGCGAGACTAGACTGTCCGAGACAATCATTTCAGAGTCTCCAGTAGGCTTCCCCATACCTTTTAGACTTTTGATAATCGTTAAGTTGTCTCCTTCAACAATTAGGTTAATGAGTTTTAGTTCTTTTGCGGCTTGCAGGCCCTTCCAAAGGCCCATACTTTCGCATCCACAAACCGAGGTGATTGGTGAGGTTCCTGAGCCACTGAAAATAGGAGCACCAATGGAATCCCGGATGATGAAGCCATACGTGCCCCTACCATCAGGGGCGAGAGAACCGTCAAAATTTAGTTTGTAAGTTCCATTAGTAGGAGGTTCCCATTTTGTTCTTTTTCTTTTCGATTTCAATCTGGTTTGGTCATCATTTTTATAAAGTTTTTTGTCGTTTGTATAGTGATCCTGGGTTCCCGAATAAGCTGTTTTCTAGATAAATATTTGTTCCTTTACAAATGATAAGATACGCCTTATATCTGGGTTTATATTTTCAAAGATCGTTTTGTTTATGAAATACCAAATTCCCCACCAAACAAAGGCAAGATCCTCAAAACATTTTGCCCCGATTGTATTTTTGATATCCCAGATTGTGTTGTTTAGGTGTTCCCCTTTGTCGAAACAGCCCAGAATTTTCCTAAAGGCACCCGGGTTATTCGCAATAAGGGTTTCCCTAGTGATAGGACAGTCCCATAGTAGGTGGTTAAGGTCTTCATAGCAGGAGTCACAGTGTGGGCAATTCGTTGGTATACCAAGACGGCGCGATGCGAGTTTAACCGTAGTGGGTATTCCGTTTTTTAGGATTTTCCAAAGGAAGGATTTTATTTTAGGAGGAATCTTTAGACCCCAAACCCAGTTTATATCCGAAATTTTATGGTTTTTGTGTTTATGTATCATGTCGATTGCGGATTTAGTGCTGAACCAGCCATTCTTGCTACATTTCCAGTATAATCTATCGACGTGGATGTGTTGCGGACAACTTGAAGCACCAGAAGGGGGCTTGTGGATACTAGATTCACCAAGTCTTGCGAAGTTGATGAACGGCAAAGCAAACCAAGCTGAGATATGTATCAATCGATTGATCAATGAGCACAGCTCTAATTGAATCAACAAACACTCGAAGGTGTAAACACTCTTAATGAGAGAATTGTAATTATCAAAGTTCCAATCTGATTCAATGAAAGGTGCGGCCATATATAGGCCTTACAAGGCTGTTCTGGCCGGTTTTAGGAGATAGAAGATAGAATAAGATAGATCTAAATACTAATGGGCCTAATTAAATAAACCTAAGAACATAAGTAAATAAGGTTTTAAAACGAATAAATAATAAAAGCCCAATTCAGCCCAATAATGTTCATAAGCTGAAAATAAGCTCAACACTTAGTGAAATTTCGACCAAGCTGATGTTAGGGTGGCTCGGCCTCCATTTGTGCTCCAATGCACATATATGTCTTCAATGTAGGCTCGGGGAGTTGAACCTTGCTCGAGAACAAAGCATGACTCACAAAGTTGAATGTGTCTCTCTGAAGCTTCTTAGCTCTAGCTCGAGTCATTGGTCCTTCTCCAAGTATGATGGGTGTGTCTGGAGTTGTAGAAGATGGTCCCGCATCAACCTCCCCTTCTTGAAAAGGATTCGACCACGAATCCAAGTCTTCATCCACAGCGAAGTAAGGGATTAGATCCGCGACGTTGAATGTAGCGCTCACGCCCATGTCTCCAGGAAGCTCCAATTGGTAGGCATTGTCGCCCACTCTCTTCTTGATCCGAAATGGCCCATCACCACGCGGCGACAGCTTGTTCTTCCGAGCTTCTGGAAACCGCTCCTTCCTCAAGTGCACCCATACAAGATCTCCAGGCTGAAATGTGACCAAGCGACGTCCCTTGTTGGCCTTGTTAGCATTGTATTCAGCCTTTAGCTTCAGCTTCTCTCGAGTTCGTTCATGCAGCTCCTTAATGAACTCGACATGCTTACCTGCCTCAAATGATTCTTTGTCTCTCATAGGATATGGAGTAAGATCAAAAGGGGTTAGTGGATTAACACCATACACACATTCAAATGGACTGATTTTAGTAGCCGAATGCATGGTTCTATTATAAGCAAATTCCACATGAGGTAAGGTTTCTTCCCAAAGTTTCAAATTCTTCCTAATAATAGCTCTTAGGACAGTAGCAAGGGTTCTATTAGTCACCTCAGTTTGGCCATCAGTTTGGGGGTGGCTAGAAGTAGAGAATAGCAATCTAGTTCCCAATTTATTCCATAAAGTGCGCCAAAAATGACTTAAGAATTTCACATCCCTATCACTAACAATGGTTTTAGGCACGCCATGCAACCTAACTACTTCTTTAAAGAATAGATTAGCAACATTGGTAGCATCATCAGTTTTGTGGCATGCAATGAAATGAGCCATTTTAGAGAACCTATCCACTACCACAAATATAGAATCTCTCCCCTTCTTAGTTCTAGGCAACCCAACTATAAAATCCATAGAAATGTCTTCCCAAGGGGCTGAGGGGGTCGGTAGTGGTGTATAAAGGCCATGAGGCATAAGCTTAGCTTTGGCTTTAATGCAATCTATGCATCTCTTAAGGCAATGTTCTACATCCCTAAGCATATGTGGCCAATAAAAGTGTGATTTCAGGGTGTTATAGGTCTTATCTCTCCCAAAATGTCCCATTAATCCACCACTATGGGCTTCACTAACAAGTAATAATCGTAGAGAACATCTAGGAATACACACTTGATCTTTTCGAAATAAGAATCCTTCATGTATATAAAAGCTGTCATTAGGACCCTTTTCTAAGCATTTTCGAAAGATATCACCAAAATCCAAATCAGATTCATACAATTCCTTTATGTAAACAAAGCCTAAGACTCTAGAATCCAAAGTGGTTAAAAGAACATGTCTTCTAGATAATGCATCAGCTACCACATTGTCTTTGCCTTTCTTATACTTAATTACATAAGGAAATGTTTCAATAAACTCCATCCATCTACCATGTCTCCTATCAAGTTTATCTTGGCTCTTAAAGTGTTTTAAAGACTCATGATCAGTCCTAAGAATAAACTCACTAGGCCATAGATAGTGAGACCATGTCTTAAGTATTCTAAACAATGCATACAATTCCTTATCATAGGTAGAGTAATTAAGACAAGCACCTTTCAATTTCTCAGAAAAGAAAGCAATAGGCTTACCTCCCTGCATAAGGACTCCACCAATTCCGACTCCGCTAGCATCACACTCTACTTCAAAAGGCTGAGTAAAGTCCGGCAACGCTAATAGGGGTGCGTGAGTGAGCTTGTCCTTAAGTGTGTTGAATGCTTCCTCCTGAGCTGCTCCCCATGTAAACTCACTTCTCTTCTTAGTAAGCTCGGTCAGTGGGGCTGAGATTGTACTAAAGTCTCGCACAAATCGTCGGTAGAAGCTAGCAAGTCCTTGGAAGCTGCGTACATGTCCTATGTTAGTGGGTGTCGGCCACTCTTGGATGGCTTTAATCTTTGATTCATCAACACGCAGTCCATTAGAGCTCACTACAAATCCAAGAAAAGACACTTGTTCATTACATAATTCACACTTCTTTAAATTAGCATACAAGTGTTCAATTCTCAGCGTTTTAAGCACTTCTCTAAGATGTGATTCATGTTCATTAAGAGATTTGCTATAAATCAGAATATCATCAAAATAAACAACAACAAATCTTCCAATGAAATCTCGAAGCACATGATTCATTAAACGCATAAAAGTGCTAGGAGCATTAGTTAAACCAAAAGGCATAACCAACCACTCATATAAACCAAGCTTAGTCTTAAAGGCTGTTTTCCATTCATCCCCCTTTTTCATTCTAATCTGATGATAACCACTTCTAAGATCAATTTTAGAAAATATAGAAGCTCCATGTAACTCATCTAACATATCATCTAATCTAGGAATAGGGTGACGATATTTAATAGTAATGTTGTTAATAGCCCTACAATCTACACACATTCTCCATGATCCATCTTTCTTAGGGACTAATAACACAGGTACAGCACTAGGACTTAAGCTTTCTCTAATATAACCCTTATCCAACAGTTCCTGGACTTGGGTTTGGACCTCTTGGGTCTCAGTGGGATTCATACGATACGCAGGCCTATTAGGTAATGCAGCCCCTGGAATAAGATCAATTTGATGCTCAATTCCACGAATAGGGGGTAGACCTGGTGGTATGTCATCGGGAAACACATCCTTAAACTCCTCAAGAAGAGCGAGAATGTTTGATGGAAGAGAAGCTTTAAGCTCTTCACTCAACATGCTCAAGCTCTTGCAAAGGCGCATAAGCATAGTTCCACCATCCGCAAATTTGTCCAGGAATGTGCTTTTGGAAACCAAGAACACACTCTTAGCTCGAGTTTGAGGATCCACTTGGCTCGATTGAGCCTCCTGATCTAACTCACCTTTACTTACCTTCCGCTTCTCAATCTCATCAGCTACTTGTGTAGGTGTCATGGGTTTGAGAATGACATTCTTTCCCTGAAAAGTAAAGGTATAGCGATTAGTAAACCCATCATGAATAACCTTACGATCAGATTGCCAAGGACGGCCTAATAGAATATGACAAGCTTGCATAGGCACAATATCACATAAAACATCATCTTCATAATGTCCTAGTTTAATATGCACTTTAACTTGTCTATGAACTTTTAATAAGCCACAATCATTCATCCAATGCAATTTGTAAGGTCTAGGGTGTTGGACAGTAGGTAAATGCAATTTGTCAACCATTTCTTGACTAGCTAAATTACAGCAACTACCTCCATCAATGATCACATTTACAACCTTTCCTTTAACAAGACAACGAGTATGAAATAAGTTTTCTCTTTGATTATCTTCACATGGTGTAGGAACAACACTTAACACTCTCCTAACAATCAAAGATTCTCCATGTTCATATTCAACCTCATCATCATCATTTTCATAACAAACAAGGTTTAAGTTCTGATCATTGTCATTATTAGCATTCTCATCATGTTCATCACAAGAGTTTTCAGATTCATATTCTCCAAATTGATTAACCATGAGAGTTTTCTTATTAGGGCAATCCTTCATATAATGTCCTCTACCTTGGCATTTAAAGCATACAATATCTCTAGAACGAATGGTAGAAGAGTTAGGATTACTCCCTTTGGGACCAGTAGATGTCCCAGACGATTCTCGTCCATTCCATGGACCTTTACCCTTGTCGAGGGGCTGTTGGGGCTGTCGGCCCTCACTCCTCCATTGGGGCTGCTGAGCTCGCTCCCTAGAGCCCATCTCCGAGCGCCCTTGGGGCTGTTGGGGCCTGTTGGAACGCCACCCTTGTTGCTGGCCACTCGACACTCTATTAGCTTGGCTCTTGTAACGTTGTCCCTTTTCTACTTTCATAGCTAGATGTAATAATTCAGTAGGGGTAGTGTAGGGAAAATAATCAATTTCATGAGCTAAAGCGGGATGCAAGATCCTAAGGTATCTAACATTAGTTTTATCGTGAGTTTCTACCACATTAGCTCGAGCCATAGCTTCTTGCATAACATTAAATGTTTCCTCAACAGTTTTACTACCTTGTTTAAGGTTTTCTAATCTGTTTAATAGCTCTCTATCATAATGTTGAGGTACAAACCTATTTCTCATTACCACTTTTAATTGTTCCCAAGAAGCAATAGGTGCATCAAGGGATCTTCTTCTTTCCTTAACAAGATTATCCCACCAGATTAATGCAAAACCTTGAAACTCTAGGGAAGCTAGTTGTACTTTCTTAGGTTCTGAGAAATTATGACAATTCCAGATTTGCTCCATTTTAATCTCCCAATCAATATAAGCATCTGGATCAGTCTTACCATCAAAAGGAGGAATCTTTACCTTAACCTTACCTATACCGTCGTCGTCATTGAACCTAGGTGGTCGGTTCTGATTTCCCCTTTGATTCCGTCTCGGGCGTCGCTCCCAATACTCCTCTTCTTGGAAGTCGTTATCTTGCTCCGAGTAATAGAATTGCTCTTGATAGCCACGACCTCTTCCCCTTCCCTGTCCTTGACCTTGCACATTAACAAACCCATTATTCCGATCATTTCTCCCACCCCGTGGAGAGTTGTTTTCATTGAATAAAGGATTATCTAAATTAATATTGACATGAGGATTAGGATTAGGAATAGGGTTAGGATTTACGACCTCTCTTTCGTCTTGATGTATCTCCACTCGGTCTTGCTGACCTCCTATGGTGTTTGAACCACTCGGCCTAGAGTTCTCCAAAGCTGTCACCTTGGCGGCTAGTTCAGCTACGGACTCCTTGTTAGCCATGGTGTTCATGATGGTAGTGATGTTGTTCATCATGATGGCGAACTGTTCGGGGGTTACAGTAGCACTTGAATTAGTGGTATTGTTACCACCATTGTTTCCCTGGTTATTAGACATTATAACAAAAGAAAAAGAAACAAAGAACTATGTTAAGGTTAGTAAAACTTATAAACAGCTCACAATTGTGTTTCGCTCACACTCCCTCTCTGATTGATATATCACGCTTGCTAGGGCAATCCACTTTGGGCAAATCAACTACCAAGCAAAAACAAGGCAATCAAGGTATGTAATGAATGAAACAACACAGAAGAGTACTCAACAAGGGCTGTAGAGCACTCGATGTAAGCAAACAACTCAATTCAAGCAAAACAGATGGGAATTTGCAAGAATTCAATTCGACACAACAAGGAGAGCACTTGATCAATCAAAATCAGTACTCGACACAACAAGGATCAACTCGAAATAGACTAATGAGTACTCGACAGTAGCAAGGGAGCACTCGACACCAACAAACAACACACAGCAGCACTCGATCAAGGAGTGAAAGAGCACTCGACACAAAAGAAGATAAGAAAGCAAAAGAAAATTTGGAAATTTACCTCTTTTGATTGAAAACCTTTAAGTTAGGACGTTGTAGTTGCAGGGTAGGGTTTCAATTTTTGTGGAGGTGTATGTGTTTGGGATAGGGTATGTCGACTAGGGCTGAGAAAAAGGGTTCACCAATTGTCCTTGGGAGCTTTCTTGCACTAGATCAAACAAACACTTTCCTCTTCTTTTTTTTTTTGACTTACTTTTGCCCCTAGTGAATTTTATCCTCCTAGGTCCAAGTTTTAAAATAAATTTCGAAACTGATTTTTTTTTTTTTTTAACTTATGAAACTAATGCAAGAAAGAACTCTAATAATAATATAGGACTCGAAAATTCTGAGAATTGTGGTGAAAAGATAAAAAAGTTCAGCCCTAATGCAAATTTATAGATAGAATGGCTATTTAAGGTAATAGGATCTATCTTATGCCTTAATTAGATATTTGATAGATATAATGATTTTATCCACCAAAAATCAGAATTTAAAATAGGCAAGAGATAAAGGAAATAGATAAAAGATAGATAAAAGTTCCAAAGATAGAACAAGGGATAGAAAAGATAACAAACTAGGGTTCCTTGTGGTTTGATGGATTCGGCCAAAGCAAGGCTATGGGGACAGATTCTGCCGTCGGCTATGGGTGTTCACAATGGGATTGTGTGCACCTTTGGTCGACTCCACGGTCTCGGCTAGGCTTTGTGTTTAGGCTATGCAACCACAAACAATCACAAACTCAAGATTAGTAAAATAATCAAAAGAATGCAAGAAGTAAATAACCAAAACAAGAAAAGGACTCTTTTTTTTTGGATTTTTGTGTTTAGGAAAAGAAAAGACTCAATCTTGATGTCGGAAACCAAAGCTCTGATGCCAATTTGATACGGGGTTAGCCGCAGGGTGGTCCGAAGGTGACTTGGATGGTGTCTTGGATGGTCCCGCATCATTTCGTCAGTTTGTTGTGTTCCCGAGATAAGCGAAATTAGCGGCGAAGAGCCTAGCCACAAGTCCCGCCAGAAATTAATGGATGAGCCGTCCCCAATAGACCAATTTAGGCCTTGCTTGAATATAGGTAATAATTTTATTAAATTCGTCCATTGCCAGGAAGATGACCCATGCTTATGATAATTCAGAATGTTTTGATCTTTGAGATATTTTTCTTTGATTAATGTAACCCAGGGGCTAGATGGTTCAGCTAATATTTTCCAAAGTAATTTCATCTGGAGGGCTTTATTCATGTCTTCAGAGTTGCAAAGACCTAGTCCTCCATTTTCCTTGGTTTTGCAAACCTCAAACCAACTGATGAGGGGTTTGTGATTTGGGCCCTTGTTCCAAAGGAAGTTTCGGTTGATTTTATCGAGTTATGTGTGGACAGTTTTGGGGAGCATAAAATATTGCATTATATGTAAAGGTTTAGCTGCTAGTGTCGTTTTGATCAAGGTGCAACGACCCGCTTGTGAAAGGCAGTTCGCCTTCCATTTATGTAGCTGTGATTTAGTGCTTGTTAACAAGTCTCTTTAAAATCGTCCTTTGTCACCCATCCCTCAATGATCGGACATCCCAAGTAGGTCCCCAATTTTGGTGTGTGAGCTATTTCAAGCTCATTTCGAATAAGGTTTTTTTGTGTGCTTAAAACATTTCCGGATGTTTGAAATTGAGATTTGTGCCTGTTCACACGCTGTTCTGACAAGGATGAGTATTCTTGAAGTATTTTGTTAATTTGGTCACAACCGGTTTTAGTTGCTGAAGCAAAGATGACAATGTCATCGGCAAAGGCTAAGAAGGGGATTTTTGTACCACCGCGAGTTATTTTAATTCCGAGATGGCTTTGCGGTATTTCTGATTCATGTTGTAGCCCTCGAGCTAGAATTTCTGATATTAATAAAAATAGATATGGAGAGAGCGGGCATCCCTGGCGTAATCCCCTCTTGGGGAAAAACATGTCTGTGGGTTCGTTGTTTACTAGTACTGAGTATGTTACAGTTGTAATACATTCTTTGTTCCATTCCGTGAATTTGGGTGAGAAACCCAGTTTTAGCATGGTTGAGAGTAGGAAGTTGCAGTTGACCATATCAAATGCTTTTTCCATGCCAAGCTTGACAGCCATCCAGCCTGAATTACCCTTCTTCTTTGAGAAAGAGTGGAATATTTCATTTGCAATTAAGATGTTATCTTGTATTGATCGGCCAGAAGAGAAGGCACTTTGAAGAGGGTTTGTTACTTTGGGGATAATCTTTTTTAGTCTTGTTGCTAGAATTTTGGATATAATTTTGTATTTTGTCACCGCATAGGCTGATAGGCCTATAGTGAGATGTTGTGGTCGGGTTGTCTATCTTTGGTATTAATGCTATGAACGTGTGGTTTGTCTGTTTTAGAATTTTTCCACTCAGGAAGAAGCTCTTGACCGCCTTTATGACGGATGGTTCAACTATGTGCCAGTATTTTTTGAAGAATCCTGCCGGAAATCCATCAGGTCTTGGGGATTTGTCATTGGCAAGACTAAATACCGCTTTCTTTATTTCATAATTTGTGATTTGGCGAGTTAGCCAGTCATTATCTTCGTTCGAGATTTCGTTACCTACATGTTGGAGTAAATTGCTAGGTATTTGTTGCCTTGGTTGTTGTGAGAATCTTTGGCAAAAGTCCTGATGCGGGACCATCTTCTACAGCTCCAGACACACCCATCATTCTTGGAGAAGGACCCATGACTCGAGCTAGAGCAAAGAAGCTGCAGAGAGACTCATTTCTATTCGTCACTCATGCTTTGTTCTCGAGCAAGGTTCAACTCCCCGAGCCAACATTGAAGACATACATGTGCATTGGAGTCCAAGACAAGGCCGAACCTCCATAGCCTTAGTTATGTCAAAATTATCTAAGTGTTAATGTCTAATTTCAGCTTATGAACATTATTGGGCTGAATTGGGCTTTTCTTAGTTATTCGTTTTAAGACCTTATTTATTTATGTTCTTAGACTTATTTTAAAACCCATTAGTAATTAGATCTATCTAGTCTATCTACTATGGCCGGCCAGAACTAGGAGTAAGGCCTATATATTTTCGATTCATCCTTGTAACAACTTGGAACATTGATAATAGAATTCTATTCTTCTCAAACGTGTGAAACACTAGAGAGAGAGATCTGATCGAATTGAGCAGTGCTCTTCAGGATCTCGAACCGATTGATAATCTCAGCTTGGTTTGCTTTGCCGTTCATCAACTTCGCAAGACTTGGTGATCCGAGTATCCACAAGCCCCCTCCTTGTGCCTTCAAGTTGTCCGCTTGATTGTGTAGGGTTGTAGAGGCGGGTTGTGTAGTCATTGGTATTGGTTCCTACCCTCTGAGGAGGCCTGGGGTCTTTATCTTGTTCTGCATAGATCGACTCAGTCCATATCACGTCGTGTCTTTCAATTCTTGCAACTTTCTTTAATCGAGTCTTGTTCTTGTTATTGTCGATTTCAAGTGCAGCCTTTGTTCTTGGAATCTTTGTCGAGTCTTTCATCTTTCTTGTTGAGTCTTGCTGCATCTTTTATTGTTCTTGATCGTTCTTGATTAAGTTCTTGTGTTTCTTGTTCAGTTCTTGAAGTTTCTTGCTTGTTGTCGAAGATCGGACCACCCTACGGCTAACCCCGTATCAAATTGGTATCAGAGCTTTGGTTTCCGACATCAAGATTGAGTCTTTTCTTTTCCATAAACACAAAAACCCACAAAAAGAGTCCTTTTCTTGTTTTGGTCTTTTACTTCTTGCATTCTTGAATTGATTATTGCACTAATCTTGAGTTTGTGATTGTTTGTGGTTGCATAGCCTAAACACAAGCCTACCCGAGACCGTGGAGTCGACCAGATCAGTGTGCACACCCTTGTGTTCACTCTCCTAGCCGACGGCAAGCCTCTTGTCCCCATAGTCGAGTAGCTTTGGTCGACAGCCCCATTCACACACAAAGAAACCCTAGTGTGTCTATCTTTTTCTATCTTTTCTATCTTTGGCATATTTGTTCTATCTTCTATCTAAATTCCATTTATTTATTGCCTTTACAAAAATCTGATTTTTGGTGGATATAAATCATATTTATCTATCATTTATCTTTAAGGCTTTAGATAGATCCACTTACCAAAGATAAACAAAAGCCTCACCTATAAATACATCTTTAGGGCTGAATTTCTATCTTTATCACCAACACCTCAAATTTTCGAGTCCTACATCTCAAGTTGAGTATTTTTTTGCATTAGTTTCATATTTAAAAAAAAAAAGAAAAAAAGAAAGAAAACAGATCCGAAAATTACAAAAAAAAAAAGAGAGAAAGTGTTTGTTAGTTGTTTGTTGATCTAGTGCAAGAAAGCTCCAAGGACTAAACTTTTTGGTGATTTCCATAGCCCTTGTCGACATACCCTAAACCTAAACACATTACCTTACCTCCACAAAATTGAAACCCTACCTTGCAACTACAACATCATAACTTAAGGTTTTCAATCAAAAGAGGTAAATTTCAATTCTTTCTTGAGTTTTTCTATTTCTTTCTCTTTGTTTACAGCTTTGTCGAGTTGTTTGATAGCTGTGTCGAGCACTTTTTTTTTTCTTCTGTTTGAGTGCTATTGTGTGAGTGTCGAAGAGATCTCCCCCTGGTCGAGTTCTCTCTTGTTGATCGAGTTGTTGTTGTGAGTGTCGAGCACTTTTAACCATTGTCGAGTGCTTGCTGTGATTGTGTCGAGTGAACTCAGCCCTTGCCGAGTGATCTCTTGTGTGTGTCGAGTGCATTAGACCCCTGTCAAGTGTACCATAGCTTGTGTCGAGTACTTCCCCATTTTGTCGAGTACTCTTTGGTTTACTTTGAGTTGAATTCTTGCAAATTCCCATCTGTTTTGCTTGAATTGAGTTTGTTGCTTACATCGAGTTCTCTACAGTCCTTGTTGAGTTCTCTTGTGTGTTGTTTCATTCACTACATACTTTGATTGCTTAGTTTTTGCGGATTGCCCTAGCAAGCGTGATATATCAATCAGAGAGGGAGTGTGAGCGAAACACAATTGTGAGCTGTTTATAAGTTTTACTAACCTTTAACTTAGTTCTTTGTTTCTTTTGTCTTTGTCATAATGTCTAATAATCAGGGAAACAATGGTGGTAACAATGCCACTAACTCGAGTGCAACTGTGACGCCAGAACAGTTCGCCACCATGATGAATAACATCACTACCATCATAAACACCATGGCTAACAAAGAGTCCGTAGCTGAACTAGCCGCCAAGGTGACAGCTTTGGAGAACTCTAGGCCGAGTGGTTCAAATACGGTAGGAGGTCAGCAAGAGCGAGTTGAGATACTTCAAGAAGAAAGAGAGGTCATTAATCCTAACCCTATTCCTAATCCTAATCCTCATGTCAATGTTAATTTAGATAATCCTTTATTCAATGAAAACAACTCTCCACGAGGTGGGAGAAATGATCGGAATAATGGGTTTGTTAATGTGCAAGGACAAGGACAAGGAAGGGGAAGAGGTCGAGGCTTCCAGGAGCAATTCTACTACTCGGAGCAAGATGATGACTTCCAAGAAGAGGAGTATTGGGAGCAGCGTCCGAGACGAAATCAAAGAGGAAATCAGAACCGGCCACCTAGGTACAATGACGAGGACGGCATAGGTAAGGTCAAGGTAAAGATTCCTCCTTTTGAAGGTAAAACTGATCCAGATGCATACATTGATTGGGAAACTAAAATGGATCAGATTTGGAATTGTCATAATTTCTCTAATGCTAAAAAGGTGCAATTAGCTACTCTAGAATTCACAGGCTTTGCTTTAATTTGGTGGGATAACCTAGTTAAAGAAAGAAGAAGAGCTCTTGATGCACCTATTGCTTCTTGGGATCAACTTAAAGCATTAATGAGAAATAGATTTGTACCTCAACATTATGCTAGAGAGCTTAGGCAAAGATTAGAAAATCTTAAGCAAGGTAATAAAACTGTTGAGGAAACATTTAATCTTATGCAAGAAACTATGGCTCGAGCTAATGTGAGTGAACCTTATGAAGATACAAATGCTAGATATCTTAGGATATTGCATCCCGCTTTAGCTCATGAGATTGATTACTTTCCCTATACTACTCCTACTGATTTGTTACACTTAGCAATTAAAGTAGAAAAGGGACAACGCTACAAGAGCCAAGGAAGAGTGTCGAGTGGCCAACAGCCCCAATGGCGCCAATCTCGGCCAAATCAGTCCCAATGGCGTGGTGAAGGTGGTGCACGAGATCGACCAAGCCAGCCCCAAGGGAGAGGAGATAGCCGAGCACCCCAACAGCCCCTCGACAAAGGAAAGGGTCCATGGAATGGACGAGATTCGTCTGGGACATCTACTGGTCCCAAAGGGAGTAATCCTAACCCTTCTACCATTCGTTCTAGAGATATAGTATGCTTTAAATGCCAAGGTAGAGGTCATTATATGAAGGATTGCCCTAATAAGAAAACTCTCATGGTTAATCAATTTGGAGAATATGAATCTGAAAACTCTTGTGATGAACATGATGAGAATGCTAATAATGATAATGATCAGAATCTAAACCTTGTTTGCTATGATAATGATGATGATGAGGTCGAATATGAACATGGAGAATCTTTGATTGTTAGGAGAGTCTTAAGTGTTGTTCCTACACCATGTGATGATAATCAAAGGGAAAACTTGTTTCATACTCGCTGTTTAGTCAAGGGAAAGGTTGTTAATGTGATCATAGATGGAGGTAGTTGTTGTAATTTAGCTAGTCAAGAAATGGTTGACAAATTGCATCTTTCTACTGTCCAACATCCTAGACCTTATAAATTGCATTGGATGAATGATTGTGGAAATCTGAAAGTTAACAAGCAAGTTAAAGTGCATATTAAGCTAGGACATTATGAAGATGATGTTTTATGTGATATTGTGCCTATGCAAGCTTGTCATATTCTATTAGGTCGTCCTTGGCAATTTGATCGTAAGGTCCAACATGATGGTCATTCTAACCGATATGCCTTTACATTTCAGGGAAAGAACGTCGTTCTCAAGCCTATGATGCCTACACAAGTGGCTGATGAGATTGAGAAGCGCAAGGTAAGTAAAGGTGAGTTAGATAAGGCGGCTCAGTCGAGCCAAGTGGATCCTCAAACTCGGCCTAAAGGTGTTCTCTTGACCTCCAAGAGTACATATTTAGACGAATTTGCGGATGGAGAAACCACCCTTATGCACCTTATTAAAAGCTTGAGCATGTTGAGTGAAGAGCTTAAAGCTTCTCTTCCATCAAACATACTCGCTTTACTTAAGGAGTATAAAGATGTGTTTCCCGATGACATACCACCAGGTCTACCCCCTATTCGTGGAATTGAGCATCAAATTGATCTTATTCTAGGGGCTGCGTTGCCTAATCGGCCTGCGTCTCGTATGAATCCCACTGAGACCCAAGAGGTCGAAACCCAAGTCCAGGAACTGTTGGATAAGGGTTATATTAGAGAAAGCTTAAGTCCTAGTGCTGTGCCTGTGTTATTAGTCCCTAAGAAAGATGGATCATGGCGAATGTGTGTAGATTGTAGGGCTATTAACAACATTACTATTAAATATCGTCATCCTATTCCTAGACTAGATGATATGCTAGATGAGTTACATGGAGCTTCTATATTTTCTAAAGTTGATCTTAGGAGTGGCTATCATCAAATTAGAATGAAAGAGGGTGATGAATGGAAAACAGCCTTTAAGACTAAGCTTGGTTTATATGAGTGGTTGGTTATGCCATTTGGTTTAACTAATGCTCCTAGTACTTTCATGAGATTAATGAATCATGTTCTTAGAAACTTTATAGGAAGATTTGTTGTTGTTTACTTTGATGATATTCGGATTTATAGCAAATCTCTTAATGAGCATGAATTACATCTTCGAGAAGTACTTAAAACACTGAGAAATGAACGCTTGTATGCTAATTTAAAGAAGTGTGAATTATGTCATGAACAAGTGTCTTTTCTTGGATTTGTAGTGAGCTCTAATGGACTGCGTGTTGATGAATCCAAGATTAAAGCTATTCAAGAGTGGCCGACCCCCACCAACATAGGACATGTACGCAGCTTCCAAGGACTTGCTAGCTTCTACCGACGATTTGTGCGAGACTTTAGCACAATCTCAGCCCCACTGACCGAGCTTACTAAGAAGAGAAGTGAGTTCACATGGGGAGCAGCTCAGGAGGAAGCATTCAACACACTTAAGGACAAGCTCACTCACGCACCTCTATTAGCTTTGCCGGACTTTACTTAGCCTTTTGAGGTAGAGTGTGATGCTAGCGGAGTCGGAATTGGTGGAGTCCTTATGCAGGGAGGTAAGCCTATTGCTTTCTTTTCTGAGAAATTGAAAGGTGCTTGTCTTAATTACTCTACCTATGATAAGGAATTGTATGCATTGTTTAGAGTACTTAAGACATGGTCTCATTATCTATGGCCTAGCGAGTTTATTCTTAGGACTGATCATGAATCATTGAAACACTTTAAAAGCCAAGATGAACTTGATAGGAGACATGGTAGATGGATGGAGTTCATTGAGACATTCCCTTATGTAATTAAATATAAGAAAGGCAAAGACAATGTGGTTGCTGATGCATTATCTAGAAGGCATGTTCTAGGAGCTGATTTCGATTCTGATGTGTTAGCTAGGAGACATGTTCTTTTAACCACTTTGGATTCTAGAGTCTTAGGCTTTGTTTACATAATGGAATTATATGAATCTGATCTAGATTTTGGTAACACTTTTCGAAAATGTTTAGAATCAGGTCCTTTCGATGGCTTCTATGTACATGATGGATTCTTATTTCGAAAAGATCAAGTGTGTATTCCTAGATGTTCATTAAGATTACTACTTGTTAGTGAAGCACATAGTGGTGGTTTAATGGGACATTTTGGTAGGGATAAGACATATAGCACACTGAAATCAAACTTTTATTGGCCACATATGCTTAGGGATGTAGAACATTGCCTTAAAAGATGCATAGATTGCATTAAAGCCAAAGCTAAGCTTATGCCTCATGGCCTATATACACCACTGCCGACCCCCTCAGCCCCTTGGGAAGACATTTCGATGGATTTTATAGTTGGGTTGCCTAGAACTAAGAAGGGGAGAGATTCTATATTTGTAGTGGTTGATAGATTCTCTAAAATGGCTCACTTCATTGCATGCCACAAAACTGATGATGCTACCAATGTTGCTAATCTATTCTTTAGAGAAGTAGTTAGGTTGCATGGCGTGCCTAAAACCATTGTAAGTGATAGGGATGTGAAATTCTTAAGTCATTTTTGGCGTACTTTATGGAATAAATTGGGAACTAGATTGCTATTCTCTACTTCTAGCCACCCCCAAACTGATGGCCAAACTGAGGTGACTAATAGAACCCTTGCTACTGTCCTAAGAGCCATTATTAGGAAGAATTTGAAACTTTGGGAAGAAGCCTTACCTCATGTGGAATTTGCTTATAATCGAACCATGCATTCGGCTACTAAAATCAGTCCATTTGAATGTGTGTATGGTGTTAATCCACTAACCCCTTTTGATCTTACTCCATATCCTATGAGAGACAAAGAATCATTTGAGGCAGGTAAGCATGTCGAGTTCATTAAGGAGCTGCATGAACGAACTCGAGAGAAGCTGAAGCTAAAGGCTGAATACAATGCTAACAAGGCCAACAAGGGACGTCGCTTGGTCACATTTCAGCCTGGAGATCTTGTATGGGTGCATTTGAGGAAGGAGCGGTTTCCAGAAGCCCGGAAGAACAAGCTGTCGTCTCGTGGTGATGGGTTGTGGTGTGTTGTGGTGTATCTCTCATCGTATGGCGGGGCTTGAGTCCCATCCCCCTAGACGAATCGAGAACCAACCTCCTTGTCAGTCATTTCGTCAATGGATCAGCCAAATTTCTCTCAAACTTCACATTCTCTAGACAGATCACACCAGTCACAATTAGTTGTCTCACAGCTTCATGTCGAATCCGGATGTTTCTCTTCTTGCCATTGTATGTATTGTTGTTAGCTACACAGATATCAAATTGTGAGTCACAATGTAGAGAAATAGATGGAGCTTTGCGCCCCCACAAAGATAAGTCAACCAGTAAGCTTCTTAACCACTCAACCTCTTGACGAGCTAAATCTAAAGCTACGAACTCAGATTCCATAGGTGATCTAGCTATGCAAGTTTTCTTTGATGATTTCCACGAAATAGCACCACCACATAATGTAAACACATAACCACTAGTGCATCTAACCTCATCATTATCGGTAACCCAGTTTGCATCACAGTAACCTTCCAAAGCTTAAGGGTACCCTACATAATGTAACCCTCAATCTATTGAACGTTTCAGATATCTCAACAATCTGGGAAGTGCGGTCCAATGATCACTACTACGGTTATGGGTATATCTGCTGAGTCTACTTACAACATAAGCAATATTAGGCTGAGTCTAGTTCATCGAGAATATCAAACTCCCTATTATTTTAGCATACTCATTTTGTGATACACTATTCCCAAAAAATTTCTGCAATTGCATGTTAGCATCATGAGGTGTTTTTACTATCACAACATCAAAACTATCAAACCTTTTCAACATTTTCTTTACATAATGAGGTTGAGATAAAATGAAGCCATTTTCCTTTCTAGTCACTTTAACACCTAGAATCACATCAACTTCACCCATATCTTTCATTTCAAACTGAGATAACAAAAATTGTTTGGTTGAATTTATAGCATTTATGTGGGAACCAACAAGCAACCTATCATCCACATATAAGCATATAATCACACAATTAGCACAAAACAATTTTGAATAAACGCAAGTGTCAGATCCATTTACCTCAAATCCAAAGCTAAGTATGGTTTGATGAAACTTTTCATACCATTGCTTCAACGCTTGCTTCAGTCCATACAATGACTTCTTCAGTTTGCACACCTTGTTCTCCTGTCTTGGAACCACACATCCTGGTGGCTATTCCATGTAGATTTCCTCATTGAGATCACCAGTCAAAAAAGCTGTTTTAACATCCATTTGATGTACAAGCAATTTATAGCTTGAAGCTAGAGCAAATAATGCACAAATGGTAGCAATCTTTGTAACACGAGAATATGTGTCAAAAAAGTCAATGCCATATCTTTGAGTGAATCAATGACTAGTCTTGCCTTATATCTATCCATTGAGCCATCCACTTTAAGCTTCTTCTTAAAGATCTATTTACAACTAATGGCTCTATTTCCTTTAACCATATCAACAAGTTCCCAAGTGTGATTAGACATAATGGATTCTATCTCACTAATGATAGCATCTCTCCATAAACTAGCATCTAATGAACTTATAGCCTCATCATAGGTCTTAGGATCATCTTCTATCATATGAAGACTAATGAACGTCTCATCTAGTTCATTAAATCATTAAGTTCAACTAGAAAAGCAGTCACAAAATTAGGACAAAAACTAGTTTCCTTCCTACACCTTTTACTCTTCATAGGTTCATCATGATCAGCATGAGCATTAGGCACGACAGTATTAGGCATGGATGAATATGCATCATGAGATGAAGAATCATTAGCACGCAATGCCAATTTCTTTAAGGGAAACACATGCTCAAAGAAAACAGCATCACGATATTCACACAAGGTACGATCACTCAAACACATGAAACTATAAGCAGCACTATTTTCAGCATAACCAATCAGAATTGCATCAAAGGTCTTAGATCCGATTACATCAACTTTGAGCGAAGGTAACCCCGCTTTAGCTAGACACTCCCACACTTTCAAGAATTTCAGATTAGGCGGATGCCCTTTCCAAAGTTCATAAGGTGTTTTGTCAAGCTTCTTATGAGGTGCCTTATTCAAAATATGATTAGCGGATAAGACAGCTCCCCCCCACAAATTGTCAGGCAAACCAGAACTAGAAAGCATAGCGTTCATCATTTCCTTTAAAGTTCTGTTTTTCCTTTCAGCAATACCATTTTGTTGTGGGCTATAGGGAGTTGTAAATTCATGAATAATGCCATTTTCTTCACAGAATTCTCTCAAAGAACTAGTGATATATTCACCGCCTCTATCAGATGTAAGCCTTTTTATTTTGCGATTCAATTGGTTTTCTACTTCAGCTTTACACACATAAGACATGCTTTCTACTTCATCTTTAGACCTAAGCAAATATGATGCGGGACCATCTTCTACAGCTCCAGACACACCCATCATTCTTGGAGAAGGACCCATGACTCGAGCTAGAGCAAAGAAGCTGCAGAGAGACTCATTTCTATTCGTCACTCATGCTTTGTTCTCGAGCAAGGTTCAACTTTCCGAGCCAACATTGAAGACATACATGTGCATTGGAGTCCAAGACAAGGCCGAACCTCCATAGCCTTAGTTATGTCGAAATTATCTAAGTGTTAATGTCTAATTTCAGCTTATGAACATTATTGGGCTGAATTGGGCTTTTCTTAGTTATTCGTTTTAAGACCTTATTTATTTATGTTCTTAGACTTATTTTAAAACCCATTAGTAATTAGATCTATCTAGTCTATCTACTATGGCCGGCCAGAACTAGGAGTAAGGCCTATATATTTTCGATTCATCCTTGTAACAACTTGGAACATTGATAATAGAATTCTATTCTTCTCAAACGTGTGAAACACTAGAGAGAGAGATCTGATCGAATTGAGCAGTGCTCTTCAGGATCTCGAACCGATTGATAATCTCAGCTTGGTTTGCTTTGCCGTTCATCAACTTCGCAAGACTTGGTGATCCGAGTATCCACAAGCCCCCTCCTTGTGCCTTCAAGTTGTCCGCTTGATTGTGTAGGGTTGTAGAGGCGGGTTGTGTAGTCATTGGTATTGGTTCCTACCCTCTGAGGAGGCCTGGGGTCTTTATCTTGTTCTGCATAGATCGACTCAGTCCATATCAGGCCATGTCTTTCAATTCTTGCAACTTTCTTTAATCGAGTCTTGTTCTTGTTATTGTCGATTTCAAGTGCAGCCTTTGTTCTTGGAATCTTTGTCGAGTCTTTCATCTTTCTTGTTGGGTCTTGCTGCGTCTTTTATTGTTCTTGATCGTTCTTGATTAAGTTCTTGTGTTTCTTGTTCAGTTCTTGAAGTTTCTTGCTTGTTGTCGAAGATCGGACCACCCTACGGCTAACCCCGTATCAAATTGGTATCAGAGCTTTGGTTTCCGACATCAAGATTGA
Organism: Persicaria maculosa; assembly: GCA_963922045.1. Taxonomy (NCBI): domain Eukaryota; kingdom Viridiplantae; phylum Streptophyta; class Magnoliopsida; order Caryophyllales; family Polygonaceae; genus Persicaria; species Persicaria maculosa. The sequence goes on from OY998254.1 coordinate 53,276,966, forward strand.
GTCTTTTCTTTTCCATAAACACAAAAACCCACAAAAAGAGTCCTTTTCTTGTTTTGGTCTTTTACTTCTTGCATTCTTGAATTGATTATTGCACTAATCTTGAGTTTGTGATTGTTTGTGGTTGCATAGCCTAAACACAAGCCTACCCGAGACCGTGGAGTCGACCAGATCAGTGTGCACACCCTTGTGTTCACTCTCCTAGCCGACGGCAAGCCTCTTGTCCCCATAGTCGAGTAGCTTTGGTCGACAGCCCCATTCACACACAAAGAAACCCTAGTGTGTCTATCTTTTTCTATCTTTTTTATCTTTGGCATATTTGTTCTATCTTCTATCTAAATTCCATTTATTTATTGCCTTTACAAAAATCTGATTTTTGGTGGATATAAATCATATTTATCTATCATTTATCTTTAAGGCTTTAGATAGATCCACTTACCAAAGATAAACAAAAGCCTCACCTATAAATACATCTTTAGGGCTGAATTTCTATCTTTATCACCAACACCTCAAATTTTCGAGTCCTACATCTCAAGTTGAGTATTTTCTTGCATTAGTTTCATATTTTAAAAAAAAAAAAAGAAAAAAAGAAAGAAAACAGATCCGAAAATTACAAAAAAAAAAAGAGAGAAAGTGTTTGTTAGTTGTTTGTTGATCTAGTGCAAGAAAGCTCCAAGGACTAAACTTTTTGGTGATTTCCATAGCCCTTGTCGACATACCCTAAACCTAAACACATTACCTTACCTCCACAAAATTGAAACCCTACCTTGCAACTACAACATCATAACTTAAGGTTTTCAATCAAAAGAGGTAAATTTCAATTCTTTCTTGAGTTTTTCTATTTCTTTCTCTTTGTTTACAGCTTTGTCGAGTTGTTTGATAGCTGTGTCGAGCACTTTTTTTTTTCTTCTGTTTGAGTGCTATTGTGTGAGTGTCGAAGAGATCTCCCCCTGGTCGAGTTCTCTCTTGTTGATCGAGTTGTTGTTGTGAGTGTCGAGCACTTTTAACCATTGTCGAGTGCTTGCTGTGATTGTGTCGAGTGAACTCAGCCCTTGCCGAGTGATCTCTTGTGTGTGTCGAGTGCATTAGACCCCTGTTAAGTGTACCATAGCTTGTGTCGAGTACTTCCCCATTTTGTCGAGTACTCTTTGGTTTACTTTGAGTTGAATTCTTGCAAATTCCCATCTGTTTTGCTTGAATTGAGTTTGTTGCTTACATCGAGTTCTCTACAGTCCTTGTTGAGTTCTCTTGTGTGTTGTTTCATTCACTACATACTTTGATTGCTTAGTTTTTGCGGATTGCCCTAGCAAGCGTGATATATCAATCAGAGAGGGAGTGTGAGCGAAACACAATTGTGAGCTGTTTATAAGTTTTACTAACCTTTAACTTAGTTCTTTGTTTCTTTTGTCTTTGTCATAATGTCTAATAATCAGGGAAACAATGGTGGTAACAATGCCACTAACTCGAGTGCAACTGTGACGCCAGAACAGTTCGCCACCATGATGAATAACATCACTACCATCATGAACACCATGGCTAACAAAGAGTCCGTAGCTGAACTAGCCGCCAAGGTGACAGCTTTGGAGAACTCTAGGCCGAGTGGTTCAAATACGGTAGGAGGTCAGCAAGAGCGAGTTGAGATACTTCAAGAAGAAAGAGAGGTCATTAATCCTAACCCTATTCCTAATCCTAATCCTCATGTCAATGTTAATTTAGATAATCCTTTATTCAATGAAAACAACTCTCCACGAGGTGGGAGAAATGATCGGAATAATGGGTTTGTTAATGTGCAAGGACAAGGACAAGGAAGAGGAAGAGGTCGAGGCTTCCAGGAGCAATTCTACTACTCGGAGCAAGATGATGACTTCCAAGAAGAGGAGTATTGGGAGCAGCGTCCGAGACGAAATCAAAGAGGAAATCAGAACCGGCCACCTAGGTACAATGACGAGGACGGCATAGGTAAGGTCAAGGTAAAGATTCCTCCTTTTGAAGGTAAAACCGATCCAGATGCATACATTGATTGGGAAACTAAAATGGATCAGATTTGGAATTGTCATAATTTCTCTAATGCTAAAAAGGTGCAATTAGCTACTCTAGAATTCACAGGCTTTGTGATACGGGGTTAGCCGTAGGTTGGTCCGATCTTCGACAACAAGCAAGAAACTTCAAGAACCGAACAAGAAACAAAAGACACGAATCAAGACTCAACAAGATCAGCAAGATTCGATTCAAGAACAACCAAGATTGATCAAGAATCTCAAAGAACGCAGCAAGAAATAACAAGAAAGACGCAAGAATGGAAGCAGACTCGACAATAAGAATAAAGACTCGATAAAGATAGAAAGACACGACCTGATATGGACTGAGTCGATCTGTAGAACAAGATAGAGACCCCAGGCTTCCGTAGAAGGTAGGAACCAATACCAATGACTACACAACCCGCCTCTACAACCCTACACAATCAAGCGGACAACTTGAAGGCACAAGGAGGGGGCTTGTGGATACTAGATTCACCAAGTCTTGCGAAGTTGATGAACACAAAGCAAACCAAGCTGAGATAGATACCAATTCGTGATCAACGAGCACAGCTCTAGTTGGATCAACATCACTCAATGTGTTTCACACAAGTTTGAGAGAACTAATTCTATTCATTGAAAGCTTAATGTTTACAATGTATGAAATCGAAATATATAAGCTATGCTAAGGCCTGATGGGCCGAGTTTAATGATAGAAAGATAATATCTAACATCTAATTAAAACACCTAAAATCATAAGTAAATAAAATCTCTAGAAATAACACTTAAAATAGCCCAATTTCGGCCCAATAGGAACACTAGGCAAAATGGGGTTCCAACACTTAGTAAAATCCCGTCAAAACAGTGACAGCTTGCAAAGATGTGCATTTTCGGCCAATTTCGAGGTTGAATCTGGAAAAACCTTCAACAGAAAAGTTGTAGATCTCTTCGTCCTCGTTCCAACAAGATATGGCACGCCTCAATCCGATAAATATTGAATCCGTACGACCCATTTTACAGAGACGTCGAAAAGCTGTCAAATGACTATGAACGAGCTAAACGTCAAGCTCCCACCTTTGGACCTTTTCCCATGGTGGAGCCTTCTTCTTCCTTTTTAGAAAGACATCATCCGAAGGTGTCTTGGATGGTCCCGCATCAATCTCCCTTTCTTGAAAAGGATTCGTCCTCGAATCCAAGGTCATATATGATTCCGCACATGCAGCCACACGAGCTCCTGGATCGAACACCATATGCCCATGGAAATCCATCTCAAGAACGATTGGTGTAGAGATTGACCACTCCTCGATGGTTATTGTCTCAGCTTCATCTACAAAATCAAGAAAAGAAACTTTATTAGTGCATAATTCATATTTCATGTCATCTTCGTGATGTTCTAACTTAATATGCACTTGAGCTTGGTCATTAATCCCTAAGTTTCCATCCAAAACTAGCAAGTTTTCATCCTTTTCCAAGGCTGAATTTTCAATTAACTCAATGCTAGCAATAGTAGAAGAAGTTTCATCATCAATGATCATATTAGAAACTATGCCTTCTTCTAAACATGTAGTTTGACACAAATCTTTGCTTTGATTATCAGCACAGGGTATAGGTTGAACATTTAAATCAATCAAAGAATCAACATGCTCATGTTCAAGGCAATCATCGTTAGAAGAAAGTAAACTAATATCTGGATCATTATGAACATGTTCATCATGTTTATCACTAGAATTTTCAGATTCATTATCGCCTAGGTGATTAATCATGAGAGTTTTCTTATTAGGGCAATCCTTCATAATATGTCCTCTACCTTGGCATATAAAGCAAGGAATGTACATAGGTTCAAGAGTAGAAGAGTTAGGATTACTCCCTTTAGGGCCAGTAGATACCCTAGACGATTCATGTCCATTCCAAGACGCTTCACCATTGTCGATGGGCTGTTGGGGTGTTCGGCCTTCACTACCCCCATGGGGTTGGTTTGCTTTCTCCCTTGAGCCGCCATCAAACCTCCTTTGGGGCTGCTGCACATGGCCTTGGTGCCACCTTTGGGGTTGCCCACTCGACATTCTACCACCTTGGCTCCTGTATCTAGCATTCCTTTCCACTTTCATAGCTAAATGTAAAATTTCAGTAGGCGTAGAATATGGAAAGTAATCAATTTCACGAGCTAAGGCGGGGTGCAATATTCTAAGAAACCTAGCATTTGTATCTTCATAGGACTCAACTACATTAGCTCTAGCCATGGTTTCTTGCATTGCATAAAAGGTGTCCTCAACAGTTTTGCTACCTTGCTTAAGATTTTCTAATCGTTGTCTAAGCTCGCTAGCATAATGGGGAGGAGCAAACCTACTTCTCATAAGTGCTTTTAATTGAATCCAAAAAGCACCCATGACTCGAGCTAGAGCAAAGAAGCTGCAGAGAGGCTCATTTCTATTCGTCACTCATGCTTTGTTCTCGAGCAAAGTTCAACTCCCCGAGCCAACATTGAAGACATACATGTGCATTGGAGTCCAAGACAAGGCCGAACCTCCATAGCCTTAGTTATGTCGAAATTATCTAAGTGTTAATGTCTAATTTCAGCTTATGAACATTATTGGGCTGAATTGGGCTTTTCTTAGTTATTCGTTTTAAGACCTTATTTATTTATGTTCTTAGACTTACTTTAAAACCCATTAGTAATTAGATCTATCTAGTCTATCTACTATGGCCGGCCAGAACTAGGAGTAAGGCCTATATATTTTCGATTCATCCTTGTAACAACTTGGAACATTGATAATAGAATTCTATTCTTCTCAAACGTGTGAAACACTAGAGAGAGAGATCTGATCGAATTGAGCAGTGCTCTTCAGGATCTCGAACCGATTGATAATCTCAGCTTGGTTTGCTTTGCCGTTCATCAACTTCGCAAGACTTGGTGATCCGAGTATCCACAAGCCCCCTCCTTGTGCCTTCAAGTTGTCCGCTTGATTGTGTAGGGTTGTAGAGGCGGGTTGTGTAGTCATTGGTATTGGTTCCTACCCTCTGAGGAGGCCTGGGGTCTTTATCTTGTTCTGCATAGATCGACTCAGTCCATATCAGGTCGTGTCTTTCAATTCTTGCAACTTTCTTTAATCGAGTCTTGTTCTTGTTATTGTCGATTTCAAGTGCAGCCTTTGTTCTTGGAATCTTTGTCGAGTCTTTCATCTTTCTTGTTGAGTCTTGCTGCGTCTTTTATTGTTCTTGATCGTTCTTGATTAAGTTCTTGTGTTTCTTGTTCAGTTCTTGAAGTTTCTTGCTTGTTGTCGAAGATCGGACCACCCTACGGCTAACCCCGTATCAAAATACACCTTAGTATATCTAGAATGGTCATCTACAAATGTGATGTAGTAGCGCTTGCCACCTCTACTTTCCGTGTTCTTAAAATCAGCCAAATCAGAATGGACTAACTCCAAAAGTTCAGTCGTCCTTTCATTTACCGTTTTAAAAGGTTGTTTATGAAATTTGGCCTCAACACATATTTCAAATTTGTTATGGTCATGTTTGGATAGGCTAGGAATCAAACTCATATCATGCTATTGACATATAGATCTTGCATTCACATGTCCTAGTCTAGCATGCCATAAATCAATAGACTCAACAATATAAGCAGAAGTAGATACATTATCATTATTCTCAATCATGGTCTCAAGCACATACAGAAAATCAACCCTATAAATAGCCTAGGAATCAAACCCATATCACGCTATTGACATATAGATCTTGCATTCACATGTCCTAGTCTAGCATGCCATAAATCAATAGACTCAACAATATAAGCAGAAGTAGATACATTCTAATTATTCTCAACATGGTCTCAAGCACATACAGAAAATCAACCCTATAAGCATTTCCTACAAATTCTCCATTTTTGGTTAAAACCATTTTGCCAGCATCAGTCACTTGCTTAATTCCAGCTAACTCAAGCAAACCACATGAAATCAAGTTTCGGAGGTAGAGAAGGAACATAAAGCACATTCACTAGGGTAAGAGAGTTCCTGGAGGTGAGCTTGACTGTAACCTTCCCCTTGCCAAGCACTAGAGAGATGCTCGAGTTGCCCATGTAGACCTAGTTAATGTCTGAAGCATCCTCGAACTCAACAAACAGGTCTTGTTGGCGCAGAAGTGTCGAGTAGCTATGCTTTTCAGGAGCCAATCGACCTGGTCGCCCACATGGTTGACTTCGGTGATCATAGCTATCAGCTGGTTGTTGTCCTGGACAACATTGGCTTATTGTTGGGCTGGAGCTGCGGGCTTGTTCTGCTGCTGTCCTTGGTTTTGGAGATCAGCCCGGTTGCGACACTGCCAAGCCTTATGGCCTGGCTTGCCACAAACATAGCAGTCGATCCCAGTCCCTCCCTGTTTCAGCTGCTTGTCTGGCTGATTGCCAGACTTCTTGAATTTCTGACCCTTCTTAGGCTTCATGTTTGGCTTAGAGCCACCAGTCATGTTTCCCTGCTTGGACCTGTCATTTTTCACAGATGACTCAATCATATTATCTTTCACATAATCAGCAGATTTAGTCTTAGGTTTGTCCTTGAGGCGATTTGCCTCCTCTATCTTCATGTGTCCGAAAAGCACCTCCAAAGTCAGATCCTTCTTCTTGTGCTTCAGATGGTTCCTGTAGCCAGCCTACCACTCATGCAAATTTTCGATGATAAAATTTGCCTGATGTACCTCACAAATCTTCATACCCTCAGAGAGTATATCGGCCACCAGGTTCTCGTACTCGTGGACTTGCTCCATGATTGGCTTTTCATCAACCATTTTAAACTGCATGAATTTCCCACAGACATATTTTTTTTTCCTGCATCGTCAGCACCATACTTTTTCTCCAATAAATCCAAAATAAGTTTTGCAGATTTATGAATGGAAATTAAATCGAAGATAGGGTTTGAGACATGGCTGAGGATATGACCGCGCACTGTTTTGTTGTCCTGCGCATACTTCTTTAGCAGTGCTGGATCAGTCTCCTTGGCCTCCTCATCAACCGTCTTGCCCTTGGCCTTGTCGGTAACAACAGAGGCATCAGCAACCACATCAGGAACCGTCTTGCCCTCCGCCTTCTCCTCTGCAACAGCGGCCGAGCCAACAGGAGCGGCTTCAAGTAGGACCTAGTCTACCTCCAATTTCTCAAAGAAGATGACCATCGTCTGAGACCAGCGTTTGTAGTTGGTCCCATCGAGTGGGTCCAACTTCGACAGATCCAACAGCGGCTTGAAGAACTGGAAAACCATCGCACGAACAAACTGTAAAATTCGCTTCTAAATTGTTAGTGCAAATGTAGGGCCGCCGATGGAAAAACCGAGTTGGAAAACCATCGGAAAATAGTGTTTAGAAAACCAGAAAGTTTGTGGCATGGTATATGCAGAACCCACTGTATTAGAAGTGAATCTACCACGCCATAGGTGCAAGTCGACAACTGGCTTCGTCCCCCAAGGTTACACAGCACGCCCTCGTGATCGTGCACTCGAAAACAAAGGTTTGAAATCACGAAAGACTTTGCTTATAATTAAGGTGAAAGAGAGAGATGGTTTTCTGTGTGCGGAAAAATGAAGAGGAGACATCTGGTTTTAAGGAGAAAAAAGATGCTCCTCAATCAGTAGTGCAGGCGAGAATCTCGGAACGGTTACAAATACGCTCCAAACTCAAAACGTGACGGAAATCTCCAGCGCACGTGTCACGGATCGGCGGCGGCGATGTTGCGCGCGTGTGAGACTCTTATTCCATCACTCAAACCATGGTTGGATGAGAGACCCTTTTAATGCAACCCCTCGTGTCCCAAGAAATCAATGTGGGACAAAACCTTTCACCTTCCCTTAGAATTCAAGCATTTACTCCAACAAAAAATAACGGCTCGTTCTCATTTAAGTTAGATGGAATGGATAGTGTGTTATTTAGTGCAATTACTCCTCTATTCAAAGTTATTAGAGATAGAATGAAAATAACATATATAGTAACCACGAAATTTAAATTCATCTATTGTCCTAGTCTTCACCAAATTGTTTACAGGTTTAACCATCTAACCCCAAAAAAACAATGAATCCCACTCTCTTTCCCTTCTCAGAGACAATCCGGTGGGAAAAGATGCCGCCATGCAGCTCAACGCCGATGGAAACCTTCTCCTCCTCCCCACCCTCAACTCCTCTGCCCAACCCATCTCGTCCTCCAACACCTTCATCGTTGGCGCCCAGCCCGCGTCCATCGAAGACACCGGGAACCTCATCCTCTACGACGCTGACGGGCTCCGCATGTGGGAGAGCTTCTTGCACCCCACCGACACCCTCCTCCCAAGCCAGCCCCTCAGCGCCGGGGTCGAGTCGGCATCCCGGAAGTCGCCATCCAACTACGGCTTCTACACCTTTAAGATGCTACAGCAGCCGACCTCACTCAGCCTTGCCTTCAGCTATAACCTACCCAATCCCTACAAGTCCGATTCTGGGGTGAGCGACGGGTATGCCAACTATTCGTACTGGGAGGGACCTGACATCTCCAATGTGACTGGCCTAGGGACGTGGTGGCGGTGCTTGACGATGAGGGGAGTTTCGGGATTGTCTATGGGGACTCGTCGAGCGAGGCGGTTTACGTGTACAAGAACACTAGGGATGATCACGGATTGGGTTCTGCGACTAATCGGTCTAGCTCTTCATCGGTCCTTCAAAGACTGGTGATTGAAACCAATGGAAATCTGTGGCTATACAGGTATATTAATCACTTTAATCTTAATTTAATAAATTAGCAAAAAGGTTATGTACTATGGCATCCTTGTGAAAGGTTTGACAACGTGACGAGCCACTGGGTATCCGAGTGGCCCACAGTGTCGGACCCCTACGATGTGGCAAGGATCTGCGAAAATGGAATATCCAGCCTGGACCGGACCAAAACCAAGGCGTCTTGCACCTGCCTGCCTGGAACCACCGAGGTTGATCGAGTCTCTAAAATGGCTCAATTTATTGCATGTCATAAAACTGATGATGCTACTAATGTTGCTAATCTATTCTTTAGAGAAGTAGTTAGGTTGCATGGTGTGCCTAAAACAATTGTAAGTGATAGAGATGTTAAGTTCTTAAGTCATTTTTGGCAAACCTTATGGAGCAAATTAATTGGGAACTAGATTGCTATTCTCTACCTCTAGTCACTCACAACTGATGGCCAAACTGAGTTGACCAATAGAACCTTAACCACTGTCCTTAGAGCCATTATTAGGACAAACTTGAAGCTTTGGGAAGAAGCCTTACCTCATGTAGAGTTTGCTTATAATAGGACTATGCATTCCTCAACCAAAATCACTCCATTTGAATGTGTCTATGGTATTAATCCACAAACCCCTTTTGATCTTACTCCATATCCTATGAGAGAGAAAGAATCATTTGAAGCAGGTAAGCATGTCGAGTTCGTCAATGAGCTGCATGAACGAACCCGTCAGAAGCTTGTGCAGAAGGTTGAGTACAACGCCAACAAGGGGCGCCGTTTGGTCGTGTTCCAGCCAGGGGATCTCGTGTGGGTGCACCTAAGGAGTGAGAGGTTTCTAGAAGCATGAAAGAGCAAGCTAGCACCACGGGGAGATGGACCATTCACGGTTCTTCGTCGAGTTGGTGAGAATGCCTATCAGCTGGAGCTTCCTGGAGACTATGGCGTGAGCGCAACATTCAACGTCGCGGATCTCATCCCTTACTTTGCTGTGGACGAGGACTTGGATTCGGGGTCGAATCCTTTCCAAGAAGGGGAGGTTGATGCGGGACCATCTTCTACAACTCCAGACACGCCAATCACACTTGGAGAAGCGCCTATGACTCGAGCCCGAGCTAAGAAGCTTCAGAGAGACTCATTCATGTTTGTGATTAACGCATTGTTCTCGAGCACGGTTCAACTCCCGGAGCCAACATTGAAGACCAATATCTGTATAGGAATTCAAGACACCACCGATCCACCTTAGTCTTATACATGCCGATTTTGGCTAAGTGTTGGAACTTCTTTATATTACTATTTTTAGTATACTTAAGTTATTTTAGGAAACTTTAGGGGTAATTTTATTAATTTCTTAAGTTGTTAGTTTCTTTTAATTCGGCCCAAACAAGCCTTTTAAGGCCTATATATGCCGAATGCTTGCATTTTAGAACACACGAAATTCATTAATCAAGAAACCTCTTTTTGTGTCAAACACATGAGTGAAAGTCGATCGATTCGTAGCAGGGCTCATCGACTGCAAATTGGTATTGATCTCAGCTTGGTTTGCCGTAGTGATACGAGGTTAGCCATGAGATGATCCGATCTTCGACAACAAGCAAGAAACTCAAAGAAAGACTCAAGAAACCAAGAACGCAGCAAAGAAACAATCAAGATTCGACCAAAAACTTCAAGAACAAGGCTGAACTCGATGTCGACAATAAAGAAAAGACAAGACTCGATGCAAGATCTGATAAAGACTCGAAATTGATAACAAAGACACGACCGATAAGGATTGAGTCGATCTATATAGAACAAGATAAAGACCCCAGGCCTCCTAAGAGGGTAGCAACCAATACAAATGACTATATAACCCGCCTCTACAAGACTACAACCCTACACAACCAAGCGGACAACTTGGAGGCACAAGGAGGGGGCTCGTGGATACTAGGATCACCAAGTCTTGCGAAGTTAATGAACACAAAGCAAACCAAGCTGAGATAGATACCAATTCGTGAATGATGAGCACAACTCTAATCATCTAACAATCACTCAATGTGTTTCACACAATTTGAGAAGACAAATTCTATTCATTATGTTCCAACTGAATTACAAAGGGGGAATCGGCATTATATAGGCCTCTAAGGGCTGATGGGCCGTTTTATCTAAAGGAATTAATAAAACTAATAACTCGAGAAATTAATAAAATAACATCTTAAAGTTTTCTAAAATAATTTAAGTAAAAGAAATACTAAGATAGGAAATAAATATAATGTTCCAAGACATAGTTTATTCCCATCAAAACCAGCGATAGCTCAAAGAATGTGGATTTCGGCCAAGCTCTAGGTCGAATCTGGAAAAACCTTCAACAGCAAAGTTGTAGACCTCTTCGTCCTCGTTCCAACGAGGTATGGCAAGCTTTGGATCTTCTCCCATGGTGGAGCCTTCTTCTTCCTCTTGAGAAGGACATCATTCTCACGAGCTCGAATCATAGGTGTGTCCGGAGGTGTCTTGGATGGTGTCTTGGATGGTCCTGCATCAATCTCCCTTTCTTGAAAAGGATTCGTGCTCGAATCCAAGGTCGCATAAGTTTCCGCAAATGCATCCACACGAGCTCCTGGATCGAATACCACATGACCATGGAAACTCTTTTCAAGGCCGATTGTTGTAGGGATTGACCACTCCTTGATGGTTATTGTCTCAGCTTCATCTACAAAATCAAGAAAAGAAACTTTATGAGTGCATAATTCATATTCCATATCAATGTCATGATGTTCTAACTTAATATGCACTTTAGCTTGGTCATAAATCCCTAAGTTTCCATCTAATGCTAGCAAGTTTTCATCCTTTTGCAAGGCTGAATTTTCAATTAATTCTAGGCTAGCAATATTAGAACAATTTTCACCATCAATGATCATATTACTAACTATGCCTTTTGCTATGCACTTAGTATGACACAATTCTTCTCTTTGATTATCATCACAAAGCTTAGGTTGAACACTTAAAACCTTACTAACAATCAAATAATCTTCATTCTCATATTCAATGCAAACATTATCATGATCATAGGCAAGTAAATAAAGATCTTGATCATTATTATGAACATGATTTACATTTTCAGCAATAAAAGAAGCATCTATTCTAGAAGAAACATGATGTTGAATAGCATTATTAGGAGGAATAGGATGAGTTTCTTCCCTTTCATTATGTGGCACGTCAACTCTAGGTGGTACTCCTTGTCTGGGCACCGTGTTAGAGCCAAAACAAGAATAATCAATACTTTGTACCGGTAAGCCGAACCGAAGCTCTTGTGCCCTCAATCTTTCATCTATCTTAGCCAAGGTCTCCATCATGGTGTTGAACATGGTGACCTGATTAGACATAGCAAATAAAAACAAACAAAGAACTATGTAAAGATTAGTAAAAATATAAACAAGCTCACAACTTGTGTTTCGCTCACACTCCCTCTCTGATTGGTATGTTATGCTTGCTAGGGCAATCCGCTTTGGGCAAATCAACAACCAAGCAAAAGAACTTAATAATCAAAGTATGCAATGAAGAGAATGAATGAAACAAACAATCAAGAGAACTCGACAAAGGCTATGGAGAACTCGATGTAAGCAAACAACTCAATTCAAGCAAAACAGATGGGTATTTGCAAGAATTCAACTCGACACAAACTAAAGAGTACTCGACACAACAAAGAGAGAACTCGGCCAGGGCTGAGATCTTCTCGACACCACAACTCAGCAATTCGACAGAGGAGAATGGCTTCGACATACAGCTATACTCAACTCGACAAAGCTGTAAATAGAGAGAAATAAAAGAAAAAACTAAGAAAGAATGGAAATTTACCTCTTTTGATTGAAAACCTTTAAGTTAGGATGTTGTAGTTGCAGGGTAGGGTTTCAATGTTGTGGAGGTATGTGTTTGGGGATATGGGTGTGTCGACTAAGGGCTGTAGAAATCACCAATTTGGTCCTTGGAGCTTTCTTGCACTAGATTAAACAAACTCTTTCCTTTTTTTTTTTGACTTACTTTTGCCCCTAGTGAATTTTATTCTCCTAGGTCTAAGTTCAATCTTTTTTTTTTTTAATTTTCGAAACTGATTTTTTTTATCTAATGCAAGAAAGACATATTATGTATGAGAGGACTCGAAAAATCTGATGAAATGGTGATTAAAGATAAAATTTTAGCCCTAAAGATAAATAAATAGACAACTCTTTGGATAAATATGGTAATAAGATCTATCTTATGCCTTTAGATATACTTGATAGATATAATTGAATTATTCCACCAAATAAAATCTGATTTTTAAATAGGCAATGGATAAATAGAATTAGATGTAGATAGATCAAATATTCCAAAGATAGAAAAGAGAAACAAACTAGGGTTTCTTGTGTGTGTGATGGGTCGGCCAAGCAAAGGCTATGGGGACAGCTTGCTGCCGTCGGCTCTAGGGTGTTCACATGGCGATGTGTGCACCACTTGGTCGACTCCACGGTCTCGGCTAGGCTTGTGTTTAGGCTATGCAACCACAAACAATCACAAACTTCAAGATTAGTGCAAGAATCAATAAAGAATGCAAGAAGTAAATAACCAAACAAAAGATTGACTTTATTTTTGTGTTTTTGTGTTTAGGAAAAGAAAAAGACTCAATCTTGATGTCGGAAACCAAAGCTCTGATGCCAATTTGATACGGGGTTAGCCGTGAGATGGTCCGATCTTCGACAACAAGCAAGAAACTCAAAGAAAGACTCAAGAAACCAAGAACGCAGCAAAGAAACAATCAAGATTCGATCAAGAACTTCAAGAACAAGGCTGAACTCGATGTCGACAATAAAGAAAAGACAAGACTCGATGCAAGAACTGATAAAGACTCGAAATTGATAACAAAGACACGACCGATAAGGACTTCGATCTATATAGAACAAGATAAAGACCCCAGACCTCCTAAGAGAGTAGGAACCAATACCAATGACTATATAACCCGCCTCTACAACCCTACACAACCAAGCGGACAACTTGGAGGCACAAGGAGGGGGCTCGTGGATACTAGGATCACCAAGTCGTGGGAAGTTGATGAACACAAAGCAAACCAAGCTGAGATAGATACTAATTCGTGAATGATGAGCACAACTCTAATCATCCAACAATCACTCAATGTGTTTCACACAATTTGAAAAGACTAATTCTATTTATTATGTTCCAACTGAATTAAAAAGGGGGAATCGGCATTATATAGGCCTCTAAGGGCTGATGGGCCGTTTTATCTAAAAGGAATTAATAAAACTAATAACTCGAGAAATTAATAAAATAACATCTTAAAGTTTCCTAAAATAATTTAAGTAAAAGAAATACTAAGATAGGAAATAAATATAATGTTCCAAGACTTAGTTTATTCCCGTCAAAACCAGCGACAGCTCAAAGAATGTGGATTTTGGCCAAGCTCTAAATCGAATCTGGAAAAACCTTCAACAGCAAAGTCGTATATCTCTTCGTCCTCGTTCCAACAAGGTATGGCACGTCTCAATCCAATAAATATTGAATCCGTACGTTCCATTTTACAGAGACGTCGAAAAGCTGTCAAAAGTCTGAACGAGTGTAAAACGCCAAGCTTTGGATCTTCTCCCATGGTGGAGCCTTCTTCTTCCTCTTGAGAAGGACATCATTCTCATGAGCTCAAATCATAGGTGTGTCCGGAGGTCTCTTGGATGGTGTCATGGATGGTCCCGCATCACTTAGGTTCATCAACCTTGCGAGAGCTTGGTGATCCTAGTATTCATGAGCCCCCCCCTTGTGCCTCCAAGTTGTCCGCTTGGTTATGTAGGGATGTTGATACGTTTGGGTACCCGATCCTTCGCCTGTGGGCTCAAAATCAAGAACCACGCCGTATATTTGCCCGATCTTGCAATGCTCTTCCAATATCTCCTGATTAACAATTGAATTAAACTAGTTAGAAACTAATTCAAGCCAAAATTGTTAACTTAAAGAAATTGCAAATAACCTAACTAAACTTAAACTAAACAAAAGAAACAGTGTTTTAACTTAAAGAAAATTAAGAAACCAAAAGCGATGGAAATAACATAAATAATTCTAAACTAGCAAATTAACAAAGTAACAGTGAAAGAAAGCAAAGGCAACGAAGGTCTGCGAAGGCTCGCGGAACAGGCTCCAGATGCGCTGGTGCGAACACGGGAGCGCTGGTTGCGATCGCTGGTGGCGAGGAGCGGCTTCGCAGGAACGAGCAACGCTGAAGCGCAGGAACAATGTTCCTCAGGGCGCGGCGTCGAGCGACTGCGAGGACGAGAGCGGGTGATAGCACGCGAGAGTGATCGAGGCTCGAGCGAGCGTGTGCGAGAGCGAGACCAAGGGGCGCCGAGGAGCCCGAGCGCCGAGGCCTGCGAAGCTTGGTGTCGGTGTCCACAAGCGCTGTAGCCGGTGTCCTCGAGGCGTCAACGAGGTTGTGATCGGTTGAGGATTTGGTTTTGATCAAGGATATCAAAGTGACGATGATGATGATGAGTATAGGTTCGGTTGATGATGAACCAGGTGAATGGTGATGGTGATTGTGAAGGCAGACGGTAACAATATAAAAGTAACGATAGTGGTTGGGATTGATAATCGAGAACCCTTTAATCCTATAAGGGTTTCTCAATTCTATTCAATCTGATTAATTCAAAATGGAATACAATGTTTAAATAGAAAACTAACAACCAATTCTAATCGTGCAAGATAGAATTTAGGTTGATAATGATAGATAAAAATAACCTAAAGATAAATAAATCTAACTAAGATAGAATTTAAATACTTAGTGGACAAGAATTACCTCTAGAGAAGATATAATTAATTCCACCTTATTAAACTAAATTGTATAAAATAAGAAACTAATTAATTAAGTGAACCGGCCCACACATCTAAGCTACTCGACATGGGCCTCAAGAGCACTCGGCATGGGCCAAGGCCCATTCGACATGCATCTTGAATCTTTTTCCATGGTGGCGCCTTCTTCTTCCTCTTGAGGATGAGACTCTTTGCCATCAGTGGCCCTTGAATCGATCTTGAGAGCTCGCCTGGATCAAGATCATTGTTGGACCCACAGAAGGTCATCTTGATCCGCATCATTCTCCCCTTCTTATCTTCGATTCGTCCTCGAATCGAGTCTTTGAAGAGCAGTAAGGAAGGAGCAACCACCAAAAAGTAACTTCCTTGACAATCGATTTGAGGTGGTGCCAGCAAAATTTGAGGGACAGGAACCTCAAAAACAACACCTGTCAAAGGGATCATCGAGCAGTCAAAAGAAACAAAATCAAAAGGCCCAATAACCCTATGAACTCCAGAATTATCAACATTAGGAACATTCTCAAGAGGTACAATAGCTAACTCAAGAGAAGTGTCCCCAACGTCATCATCGTTGTTGTCAGAAGCACCCAACACATCATGCGCAGCACTGCAGTCCACTTGCAGAGCAGTTTCGGGTGCCTTAATGGAAGAGTCCTTTAGCGTGTGAGACACCGTTGGAAAGCTCGTTGAGTCAGCTTTGCAACAAGACTGAGGTGACTCAATTCCGATGTCGGAGTCAACGGGAATCTGCGAAGTAAGTTCGACGCGCTGTGCTGAATCTGGGCCCACGATTTTGATCTCATCCTGGGCTGCAGGCGCGACTGAATCAGGGGTGCCGGATGGTATGTCCGCGGGTGCAGCCTGATTGGTGTATGTGCTGCAGTGCGCTTCCCGTCTTGCCGCAGCCTCCTTCTCGGCTTTGTATTGGCGCTGTCGTGCATGATCCTTCAAAACAGCTTGAGGCGAAAGGGGTAGGAGAGTAACTCTCCTCCCATCAAAGGTGAAGGCATATGTATTCGCACGACCATCATAAATAACAGAACGAACATATAACCAAGGACGGCCTAGCAAGATATGACTACAATCCATTCTAGCAACATCACATAACACAGTATCATGATATGATCCAATAGAAAAAGAAACTAAACATTGTTTGGTAACCATAATATCAGACCCATCATCAGTTATGCCATTTAAACCATAGTGAGTAGCTCTAGGAGTAGTAGTCAAATGGAGGTAATCCACTACCTTTTCATTGATGAGATTGCAACAACTCCCACCGTCGATGATGACACTTAAGGTAGCCTCACGAACCACACACTTGGTGTGGAAGATGTTCTCCCTTTGATCAGCCATGGGAGACTCTTGAATGTGTAGGACCCGTCGATTGACAAGGCAGAGAACGTCGTCGAACTCTGTAGTGTCAATCTCTCCAGCGTGTGGCGCAGGAGGGGTAGGGGAAGGGCTGGGGTTATTGTCGTTCGACATGTTCCTACAATATCAGAAGAGAAACAAGTAAACGGAGCAAAGACCAGAAACCAAGTAATGCAAGCTCTAGTGATTCCTAAGAGTGATTCAGTTTTTTTTAGAAATCAAAGAGCAAGAAAACAAGGCACTATATTCAAGCAATTCCCCTGGACACAGAATTTTGCAATATTGAAAACAGCAAGTAATAATCAAAATTGCAAATTTAAATCAGCCACAAGTCGGATATCAAGGATAGCAAGTATAAACAAGCGGCTAATGTGTATAGAATAAGATCTACAATGTGATGCTCGAATAATATGAATGTGTAATAATCGATAATAGCAATCACAAGGGCAATCAAGTGCACACACTCCGTCAACTATTATCTGACGGCTGCAACACGGTTCAGAGAAAGAGGGGTGTGACCAAGGCTCCTGTGTCGGCACAACACCAAATCACACAAAGTAGGGTTCTTTTGTAATGCTTAAAACCGATCAGACCATCTAACATGTAACAAGAAATGAGATAACAAGGAAGAGTTATTAACTCAACAATGTAAGATGAAAGAATGCTCTTTTTTTTTTTGAAGCTCTCGGCTTTTCTTTTTTTTTTTTTTTTTGAAGCTCTCGGCTTTTTTTTTGTGGCTATGAAATATCTGCTGTAATAGGGGAGCAGTAACCGAAAAAATAAGAGCAAGAAAAAAAAATAAAAATAACAAGCTACGATGATCTAAAAGTAAGCAAAAATAAGGAAAATAAGGGAAATAGGCTAGAAACTGGAGAAATTAGGGTTCTTTAGTGGAACAAGTTTATATAATGCTTTTAATCCAAGAATCACAGTCATAGGCATGATATGTAGCAACTAGGAATAAAAGATCAAAACTTGCAGTCAAGAAATCAATATCTTCCAAATTAAAGATCCAAACAAAGAATAACAAAAATAAAGTGCCAACTTTTATGGGTGAATAATAAAGATTTAACTTTTATGCAGCGGGTATGGTGAAAAATAGGGCACGAAAAATAAATCACTCAATTAAGAATCAAGAGAGTAAAGAACTTGCATACACCTGAAATCCGATACCACTTGATACGTTTGGGTACCCGATCCTTCGCCCGTGGGCTCAAGATCAAGAACCACGCCGTATATTTGCCCGATCTTGCAATGCTCTTCCAATATCTCCTGATTAACAATTGAATTAAACTAGTTAGAAACTAATTCAAGCCAAAATTGTTAACTTAAAGAAATTGCAAATAACCTAACTAAACTTAAACTAAATAAAAGAAACAGTGTTTTAACTTAAAGAAAATTAAGAAACCAAAAGCGATGGAAATAACACAATTAATTCTAAACTAGCAAATTAACAAAGTAACAGTGAAAGAAAGCAAAGGCAACGAAGGTCTGCGAAGGCTCGCGGAACAGGCTCCGGATGCGCTGGTGCGAACACGGGAGCGCTGGTTGCGATCGCTGGTGGCGAGGCGCGGCTTCGCAGGAACGAGCAACGCTGAAACGCAGGAACAATGTTCCTCAGAGCGCGGCGTCGAGTGACTGCGAGGACGAGAGCGGGTGAGAGCACGCGAGAGTGATCGAGGCTCGAGCGAGCGTGTGCGAGAGCGAGACCAAGGGGCGCCGAGGAGCCCGAGCGCCGAGGCCTGCAGAGCTTGGTGTCGGTGTCCACAAGCGCTGTAGCCGGTGTCCTCGAGGCGTCAACGAGGTTGTGATCGGTTGAGGATTTGGTTTTGATCAAGGATATCAAAGTGACGATGATGATGATGAGTATAGGTTCGGTTGATGATGAACCAGGTGAATGGTGATGGTGATTGTGAAGGCCGACGGTAACAATATAAAAGTAACGATAGTGGTTGTGATTGATAATCGAGAACCCTTTAATCCTATAAGGGTTTCTCAATTCTATTCAATCTGATTAATTCAAAATGGAATACAATGTTTAAATAGAAAACTAACAACCAATTCTAATCGTGCAAGATAGAATTTAGGTTGATACTGATAGATAAAAATAACCTAAAGATAAATAAATCTAACTAAGATAGAATTTAAATACTTAGTGGACAAGAATTACCTCTAGAGAAGATATAATTAATTCCACCTTATTAAACTAAATTGTATAAAATAAGAAACTAATTAATTAAGTGAACCGGCCCACACATCTAAGCTACTCGACATGGGCCTCAAGAGCACTCGGCATGGGCCAAGGCCCATTCGACATGCATCTTGAATCTTTTTCCATGGTGGCGCCTTCTTCTTTCTCTTAAGGACGAGACTCTTTGCCATCAGTGGCCCTTGAATCGGTCTTGAGAGCTCGCCTGGATCAAGATCATTGTTGGACCCACAAAAGGTCATCTTGATCCGCATCAGTTGTAGAGGCGGGTTATATAGTCATTGGTGTTGGTTCCTACCCTCTACGGAGGCCTGGGGTCTTCATCTTGTTCTATATAGATCGGCTCAGTCCACTATCGGTCATGTTTTGTTCTTAAATTTCGAGTCTTTATATTGTTTCATCGAGTCTTTGTTTCTTTCTTTTTGTCAACTTCGAGTTCACCTTTGTTCTTGAAGTTTTTGTCAAGTCTTGCATGATTCTTGTGTCTTCTTGCTGCGTTCTTGGACATCTTGTTCGAGTTTCTTGCTTTCTTTATTGAGTCTTGATAGTTCTTGCTTCCGTTCTTTAGTTTCTTGATTGATTGTCAAAGATCGGGCCATCCTACGGATAAACCCGTATCAAGTTGGCATCAGAGCTTTGGTTTCCGACATCAAAGTTATGTCTTTTCTTTTCATAAACACAAAAACCACAAAAATAGAATATTCTCTTTGTTTAGTCTTTTACTTCTTGAATTCTTGAATTTGATTGCATCTAACCTTGTTTGTTTGTGATAGTTGTGGTTGCTTTAGCCCAAACACAGCCTAGCCGATGATGCGGGACCATCCAAGACACTTTCGGACACATCTATGCTTGGGGATGGACCTATGATTCGAGCTCGTGAGAAGGAAGTCATCCTCAAGAGGAAGAAGAAGGCTCCACCATGGGAGAAGGTCCAAAGGTGCAAACTTGATCAAATGACGTTTTAGACTCTCGTTCAGAATTTTGACAGCTTTTCGACGTCTCTGTAAAATAGGTCGTACGGATTCAATATTTATCGGATTGAAGCATGCCATACCTTTTCGGAACGAGGACGAAGAGATCTACAACTTGTTGTTGAAGGTTTTTCAAGATTCGACCTAGAACTTGGCCGAAATCCATATTCTTTGAGCTGTCACTGATTTTGACGGGATTTTATTAAGTCTTGGAACATTATATTTATTTCCTATTTTAGTATTTCTTTTACTTAAATTATTTTAGGAAACTTTAGGTATTTTTTTTATTAATTCCATTAAGATGTTAGTTCTATCTTTTCTATCTAGTTTCGGCCCAATTCAGCCCTGCGTGGCCTATATGTTTAGATTCCTCATATTGTAATCAATTGGATTTCATTGAATAGAATTTAGTTCTTCTCAAATTGTGTGAAACACAATGAGTGGTTGTCGATTGAATAGAGATGTGCTCTTCAATTGCAAATATTGGTATTGATTGGTTTGTTTTGTGTTCATCAACTTCGCAAGACTTGGTGATCCTAGTATCCACAAGCCCCCTCCTTGTGCCTCCAAGTTGTCCGCTTGGTTGTGTAGGGTTGTAGAGGCGGGTTATATAGTCATTGGTATTGGTTCCTACCTTCTACGGAAACTTGAGGTCTCTATCTTGTTCTATATAGATCGACTCAGTCCATATCAGGTCGTGTCTTTCAATTCTTGTCCATTATTTTCGAGTCCTTATTGTTCTTATTACTGTCTTGTGTCGTTCTTGGAGTTCTTGATCAATTCTTGGTCGAGTTCTTGAAGATCTGGCTGCGTCCTTCTTGAATCTTGTCGATTCTTGATTGTTTCTTGAGTCTTTCTTTGCTGCGTTCTTTAGTTCTTGCTTGTTGTCGAAGATCGGACCATCACACGGCTAACCCCGTATCAAATTGGTATCAGAGCTTTGGTTTCCGACATCAAGATTGAGTCTTTTTTTCTTTTCATAAACACAAAAACACAAAAATAGAGTCAGTTCTTGTTTTGGTTATTTACTTCTTGTTCTTTATTTGATTATATCACTAATCTTGAGTTTGTGATTGTTGTGGTTGCATAGCCTAAACACAAAGCCTAGCCGAGACCGTGGAGTCGACCAAAGTGGTGCGCAATTCCCCTTGTGCAGCACCTAAGCCGGCGGCATACCCTGTCCCCATAGTCGAGCAAAGCTTGGTCGACAGCCTCCATTCACACACAAAAGAAACCCTAATTTGTTATCTTTTCTATTCTTTTTTCTATCTTTAAGAATTTTGATTTATCTATCCATTGCCTAAAATCAGATTTTTATTAAGTTGTTAGATTTAAATCCTATTTAATCTATCAACTATCTAAAAAGGCTAAAGATATATCCACTTTCCTATTTTATCTAAAAGGGTGTATATTTATTTATCATAGGGCTGAAATTTTTATCTTTTATCACCTCCCATCAGATTTTCGAGTCCTTTAAGTTGTTTAAGAGTCTTTCTTGCATTCGTTTATAAAAAAAAAAAAGAGAGATTGAACTTGGACCTAGGAGGATAAAATTCACTAGGGGCAAAAGTAAGTCAAAAAAAAAAAGAGGAAAGAGTTGATCTAGTGCAAGAAAGCTCCAAGGACCAAAATTGGTGATTTCTACAGCCCTTAGTCGACAACCCTATCCCAAACAAATACCTCCATAAAATTGAAACCCTACCTTGCAACTACAACATCCTAACTTAAAGGTTTTCAATCAAAAGAGGTAAATTTCCATTCTTTATTAGTTTTTCTTTTATTTCTCTTTATTTACAGCTTTGTCGAAGTAGCTGTTGAGTTTTGTCGAGCAATTCTCCTGCATATCGAGTTGCTTTGGTGTTGTGTCGAGGAGATCTCAGCCCCTGCCGAGTTCCCTCTTTGTTACTTTGAGTTGTTGTGTTGCTTTGTCGAGTACCTTGACCCCTGTTGAGTACTCTTTGGTCTAAGTCGAGTTGATTTCTTGCAAAGTATCTGTTTTGCTTGAATCGAGTTGGTTATTGCTCCTGTCGAGTACTCAACCCCTTTGTCGAGTTCTCTTGGTTGTTTGTTTCATTCATTCTCTTGATTGCATACTTTGATTATTAAGTTCTTTTGCTTGGTTGTTGATTTGCCCAAAGCGGATTGCCCTAGCAAGCATAACATATCAATCAGAGAGGGAGTGTGAGCGAAACATAATTGTGAGCTGTTTATATTTTTGCTAATCTTTACATAGTTCTTTGTTTGTTTTTATTTGCTATGTCTAATCAGGTCACCATGTTCAACACCATGATGGAGACCTTGGCTAAGATAGATGAAAGATTGAGGGCACAAGAGCTTCGGTTCGGCTTACCGGTACAAAGTATTGATTATTCTTGTTTTGGCTCTAACACGGTGCCCAGACAAGGAGTACCACCTAGTGTTGACGTGCCACATAATGAAAGGGAAGAAACTCATCCTATTCCCCTTAATAATGCTATTCAACATCATGTTTCTTCTAGCATAGATACTTCTTTTATTGCGGAAAATGCAGAGCATGTTAATAAAGATCAAGATATTAATTTACTTGCATGTGATGATAATGTTTGCATTAAATATGAGCATGATGATTCTTTGATTGATTTAAATGTTCAACCTATGTCTTGTGATGATAATCAAAGAGAAGAATTGTGTCATATGAAATGCTTAGAAAAAGGCAAAGTTTCTAATTTGATCATTGATGGTGAAAATTCTTCTACTATTGCTAGCCTTGAATTAATTGAAAATTCAGCCTTGCACAATGATGAAACCTTGCTAGCATTGGATGGAAACTTAGGGATTAATGACCAAGCTCAAGTACATTTTCAATTAGGACATCATGACATTACTATGAAATCTGAATTGTGCACTAATCAAGTTTCTTTTCTTGATTTTGTAGATGAAGCTGAGACAATAACCATCAAGGAGTGGTCAATCCCTACAACAATCGGTCTTGAGATGAGTTTCCATGGGCATGAGGTTTTCGATCCAGGAGCTCGTGTGGATGCATTTGCTGAATTTTGTGCGAGCTTGGATTCGAGGACGAATCCTTTTCAAGAAAGGGAGATTGATGCGGGACCATCTAAGACACCTTCGGACACATCTATGCTTGGGGATGGACCTATGATTCGAGCTCGTGAGAAGGAAGTCATCCTCAAGAGGAAGAAGAAGGCTCCACCATGGGAGAAGGTCCGAAGATGCAAGCTTGATCAAATGACGTTTTAGACTCTCGTTCAGAATTTTGACAGCTTTTCGACTTCTCTGTAAAATGGGTCGTACGGATTCAATATTTATCGGATTGAGGCATGCCATACCTTCTCGGAACGAGGACGAAGAGATCTACAACTTTGTTGTTGAAGGTTTTTCAAGATTCGACCTAGAACTTGGCCGAAATCTATATTCTTTGAGTTGTCACTGATTTTGACGGGATTTTATTAAGTCTTGGAACATTATATTTATTTCCTATTTTAGTATTTCTTTTACTTAAATTATTTTAGGAAACTTTAGGTATTATTTTTATTAATTCCATTAAGATGTTAGTTCTATCTTTTCTATCTAGTTTCGGCCCAATTCAGCCCTGCGTGGCCTATATATTTAGATTCCTCCTATTGTAATCAATTGGATTTCAATGAATAGAATTTAGTTCTTCTCAAATTGTGTGAAACACAATGAGTGGTTGTCGATTGAATAGAGCTGTGCTCTTCAATTGCAAATATTGGTATTGATCTAGCTTGGTTTGCTTTGTGTTCATCAACTTCGCAAGACTTGGTGATCCTAGTATCCACAAGCCCCCTCCTTGTGCCTCCAAGTT
The DNA here is from genome assembly GCA_963922045.1 of Persicaria maculosa. Lineage (NCBI taxonomy): Eukaryota > Viridiplantae > Streptophyta > Magnoliopsida > Caryophyllales > Polygonaceae > Persicaria > Persicaria maculosa. The sequence goes on from OY998254.1 coordinate 53,300,879, forward strand.
GTCCGCTTGGTTGTGTAGGGTTGTAGAGGCGGGTTATATAGTCATTGGTATTGGTTCCTACCTTCTACGGAAGCCTGGGGTCTCTATCTTGTTCTATATAGATCGACTCAGTCCATATCAGGTCGTGTCTTTCAATTCTTGTCCATTATTTTCGAGTCCTTATTGTTCTTATTACTGTCTTGTGTCGTTCTTGGAGTTCTTGATCAATTCTTGGTCGAGTTCTTGAAGATCTGGCTGCGTCCTTCTTGAGTCTTTCTTTGCTGCGTTCTTTAGTTCTTGCTTGTTTTCGAAGATCGGACCATCACACGGCTAACCCCGTATCAGCCGAGACCATTGGAGTCGACCAAGCCGTGTGCGTTTCCCTTGTGTAAACCCTAGTCGACGACACTTAGTTGTCCCCAATATCGAGTTTGGCCGATTCCACATTCACACAAGGAACCCTAGTTTGTGTTTTTTATATTTGGTCTATTTGATTTATCTTGTTCTATCTAATTTTTGCCTTATTAAAATCTGATTTTTGAATTGATAGATTTAAATCCTTTTATCTATCACATATCATAAAGGCTTGATAGAACCCTAATTACCAAAATTAGCAAAACCTCATCTATATATATTGCATTAGGGCTACAAATTTTATTTCATTCATCTCATGCATATTATTTTCGAGTCCTTCTCATAGTTTGTGTTGTTTTTCTTGCATTAGGTTAAAAAAAAAACAGTTTGACATATTCAAAAAAAAAAGACATACATACTTGGACCTAGGAGAATAAAATTCACTAGGGGCAAAAGTAAGTCAAAAAAAAGGAGATTGTTGATCAAGTGCAAGAAAGCTTCCAAAGGACAAATTTAATGAACCTTCAAGCCCTAGTCGATATTACCTCAAATACATACCTCCCAAATACAAAATTGAAACCCTACCTTGCAACTACAACATCCTAACTTGAGGTTTTCAAATCAAAAGAGGTAAATTTCCAAGTTTTCCTTTATTTTCTTTATTTCCCTTTGTTATTTCATCATTGTCGAGCACTTCTTCTCCTTGTCGAGTGTTCATTGCTTGTTTCCTTATTGTGTCGAGTACTCTTGTGCTGATCGAGTGGCCTTCTTGCAATTGTCGAGTGTTTTTGAGTTGTGTCGAGTGCTGATCTCCTTGATCGAGTGGTCTTGGTCATTGTCGAGTGCTCCTTTGTGTGTTTGTCGAGTACTCTCTTGTGTTGTCGATTGCTTTTGAACCTGTCGATTGCAATCTTGGTCTTGTTTCATTCATTCTCTCATATACATATCTTGATTGCTAGGTTTTAGCTAGTGTTGATTTGGCCAAGGTGGATTGAAACAACAAGCATGACATACCAATTAGAGAGGGAGTGTGAGCGAAACACTTGTGAGCTTGTTTATATTTTCTCTAACCTTCACATATTTCTTTGTTTGTTTTATTTGCTATGTCTAATCAGGTGAACAACGAAAACAATGCCAACAATGGCAACAACGGGAACAACTCCAACAACACCTCCACACTTGCACCTGAATTGGCTACTATGTTCGACAACTTGAACAACAATATGGCCAATGTGATTGCAACCTTGGCGGCGGTGATGGGGAGGCTTGAGACCGTTGAGGCTTGGTCTACCGGTTCTAATACCGTGGGTAGACAAGGTAATCAAAGGCGTGACGATGTGCCTCGTGACGAAAGGGAAGTAATTTATCTTAACCCTAATCCTAATTTAGATAACCCTTTATTTGATGAGAACGACTCTCCACGACGGGAGAGGCATGGTAGAAATAATGGGTTTGCTAATGCGCAGGGACAAGGAAGAGAAAGAGGGAGAGGCCAAGGCTATCAGGAGGATTAGTACTTCTCGGAACACGATGACGACTTCCAAGAAGAGGAGCATTGGGAGCAACGTGATGCGGGACCATCCAAGACACCTTCGGACACATCTATACTTGGGGATGGACCTATGATTTGAGCTCGTGAGAATGATGTCATCCTCAAGAGGGAGAAGAAGGATCCACCATGGGAGAAGGTCCAAAGGTGCAAGCTTGTTGGGTCGTTCGTTTTTAGATTTGTTCAGCAGTTTGACAGCTTTTTGACGTCTCAGTAAAATGAGTCGTTCGGAGTCCGTATTTGTCAGATTGGGTCGTGCCATACCTTGTCGGAACGAGGACGAAGAGATCTACAACTTTTCTATTGATGGTTTTTCCAGATTCAACCTAGAGCTTGACCGAAAATCACATTCTTTGAAGCTGTCACTGTTTTAGACGGGAATAAACAAGTGTTGGAACATCCTTTTATTATTTTTAGTAACCTTCTTTACTTAAGTTATTTTAGGTAATTTTTAGGGAATTTATTTTAATTACTTTTAATTGTTATTTTCCATCTAAAATCAGCCTAGGGTTATTATTTAAGTGGCTGATCTCCATTGTAAAACATTAGACGTCTTCAATGGAATGAAAATCAGTTTGTGTGAAACACAATTGAGAGCAAATTCAATCGATTCGAAGCAAGGTTCGTCGATTGCAACTATTGGTATTGATCTTAGCTTGGTTTGCCTTGAGTTCATCAACCTCGCGAGAGCTTGGTAATCCTGGTATCCACAAGTCCCCTCTTTGTGCCTCCAAGTTGTCCGCTTGGTTGTGTAAGGTTGTAGAGGCGGGCTTTGTAGTCGTTCGTATTTGGTTCCTACCCTCTAAGGAGACCTGAAGTCTTTATCTCGTTCTACTTTAGTTCGAATCAGTCCACTATCGGTCGTGTCTTTAATCAATTTCGTGTCTTTATTCGTTTGCATTGAGTCTTGTTATTGTCGTTCTAATCGACATCGAGTTCTTTCAGTTCTTGGTGTTTCTTGCCGCGTCTTGCTTTGTTTCTTGGTCGATCATGATCTTCTTGATCGAGTTCTTTTTGTTCTTGGTTATCTTGTTTGAGTTTCTTTCTTTCTTTGTTGAGTCTTGATAGTTCTTGCTTCCGTTCTTTAAGTTCTTCTTTGATTGTCGAAGACCGGGCCATCATGCGGATAACCCCGTATCAATTTGGCATCAGAGCTTTGGTTTCCGACATCAAAGTTGTGTCTTTTATTTTCATAAACACAAAATCACCACAAAAATAGAGTTTTTCTTGTTTTGGTCTTTTACTTCTTGAATTCTTGATTTGATTGCATCTAACCTTTGTTTGTTTGTGATTGTTGTGGTTGCACTTAGCTAACACAGCCTAGCTGCGACCTATTGGAGCCGACCACACCATTGTGCGCACATTCCCTTGTGCACACCATAGTCGACAACACCTAGTTGCTTCCTAGTCGAGTTCGGCCTCCACCTCCATCACAAAACCCTAGTTTGTTGTTCTATCTTTTATCTATCTTGTTCTTTCTACTTTTGCCTTATTAAAATTCTGATTTTTGGTGGATATAATATATTTATCTATCATAGATTATAAAAGGCTTAGATAGATATATTTACCAAAATTATCCAAACTTGTACCATCTATATATATTTCATTAGGGCTGAATTTTATTTCTTTCACCTAGTTTTCTATTATTTTCGAATTCCCTTTATTTTATTGCTGTAATTCTTGCATTAGGTTAAAAAAAATATCAGTTCGAAAATTCAAAAAAGAACATAAAAGAAATTCAAAGGCTTGGACCTAAGGGAGGATAAAATTCACCTAAGGGAAAAAGTAAGTAAAAAAAAAACCTTCAAGGGATTTCCAAGTTGTTTGAATTGATCTAGTACAAGAAAGCTTCAAGGGATCATCTTGGTGAATTCCAAAAGCCCTAGACCAATTCCATTACCTCGTAAACACACCCTTGAAACCCTACCCTTGCAACTACAACATCCTTACTAAGGGTTCAAATGGAAAAGAGGTAAATTTCCAAGTTGTTTCTTTTGTTTCTTTTCTTTTCCACAAAATCAGTCCTTTGCTTTATTTTATTTTGTTGTATCGAGTGCTCATACCATTGTCGAGTACTCTTGTGTTTGAGTCGAGTGCTCTTGTCAATTGCCGATCGATTCGTAGCAGGGCTCATCGATTGCAAATTGGTATTGATCTCAGCTTGGTTTGCCTTGAGTTCATCAACCTCGCGAGAGCTTGGTGATCATGGTATCCACGAGCCCCCTCCTTGTGCCTCCAAGTTGCCCGATTGGTTGTGTAGGGTTGCAGAGGCGGGTTATATAGTCATTGGTGTTGGTTCCTACCCTCTACGGAGGCCTGGGGTCTTCATCTTGTTCTATATAGATCGACTCACTCAACTATCGGTCGTGTCTAGTTCTTAAATCTCGAGTCTTTATATTGTTTCATCGAGTCTTTGTTTCTTTCTTTTGTTCGACTTCGAGTTCACCTTTGTTCTTGAAGTTCTTGTCGAGTCTTGCATGATTCTTGTGTCTTCTTGATGCGTTCTTGGACATCTTGTTCGAGTTTTTTGCTTTCTTTATTGAGTCTTGATAGTTCTTGCTTCCGTTCTTTAGTTTCTTGATTGATTGTCGAAGATCGGGCCTGATGTCATTCTCAAGCGGAAAAAGAAGGCTCCACCTTGGGAGTCATGAAAGAAACGGTGTTAAATATTTTATTTTTTATATTTCTTATTTTTTATATATATTCTATTTTTAGTAACTCCTATGTTAGTTGGAGTCTAATTATAGACTGCGACAGTGTTCTGCAGGACGAGCATGTTGATTCCGTTGACGAGGATGAGGTACTTGATGACGTGTCTCAAGAGTTAGCGATTGTACCTCTTGGGCATGTTCATGAAGTTCCAGTTGCTGAGATTTGTGTGGTCATTAATCCTATTCTTATTGACGATCAAGTCCGTTCAACTATCGCACATGAAGGTGTTGTTTTTGGGGTTCCTATACCTCGAATTCTCTTGGCACCTATTCCACCCATTCCTCCATCATCTTCTTTGAAGGTTGCTGCTCCTTCCTCGCCGATCATCTCTGACTCGATTCGAGGACGAATCGAAGATAAGAGGGGGAGAATGATGCAGGTCAAGATGGCCTTCTGTGGGTCAAACAACGACCTTGATCCAGGCGACGACTCGAGGACGAGTCGATTTCAAATGGAGGAGAATAATGTCATCCTCAAGCGGAAGAAGAAGGCTCCACCTTGGGAGTCATTAAAGAAACGGTGTTAAATATTTTATTATTTATATTTCTTATTTTTTATATATATTCTATTTTTAGTAACTCCTATGTTAGTTGGAGTCTAATTATAGAATTGCTTATTTTCGTATTTCTTAGTTAGGTCAAATAAGATGGTTAGGAGAGTCTATCCTTTAGACTTTCTTAATTATCATATTTTATTATTTTCTATATTAGGATTTTAGATTAAGTTTTATTTAGTTAGGATATAGTTTGGTAAAGCAATCCTTAGCCTCTAAGGAAGCCAACCAAACCCTAGTTATTTACCTATTTAAACATTGTATTCCGCTTTGAATTAATCAGATTGAATAGAATTGAGAAACCCCTTTATGGATTAAAGGGTTCTCGATTATCAATCAAAACCTCGCGTCCGTTGTTTACATCTCAAATCAAACACATTCCATTTTCTTAATTGCATTCCACCCAAATTAAATCAAGTCCAGCCGCAATCGTTGACCGACTCAATTCAAGTGTCAAATTACTTTGCAATCGATCGACGTGCGGCGACTTCATTCCTTCGGCAACATTACGTGAGCCTGAACAATTCAAGAATAGCTTAGTTAATTAGCATTGCTAGTTAATTAACTCTAGTACGATCAGCTGTAGCGAGAAACATCAAACGAGAGGCAATTCATTCACGTCAATACAAGAGAAATCAAGGAGCTAAGCAAGATCGCGCTATTAGTTTAGTAATTGGCCGGCCTAGCCAATTGCTATACATCAGGGTCATCCTACGGCTAACCCCGTATCACCTCGCCAAAGAAATTCCCACACAAATAATTATGTATAGCGATTAGTGCAGGGTCGATCCCATAGGGAAATCTATGACTCAATCTAAAAGCTATTTTACATAAAAGTGGGAAATAAACGAGTAAATAAGGGTTTTGATCAAGATTGATGGTTTTGATAACAAATCACTAGAGAAAATAGTTCCACCTACGCATTCATCGACATTGGTTGGCTTAATTGGTCCTAGACATAAACTCAAGTTGTATAATTCCTTTAACTTACACTCTTCCCATCTTAGTTTGAATAGATTAAAGTGCAAAGAGCACAATTAACCCCTTACACTTTTATGCAACCTAAGCACGGACAAAGATTTAAAGTAAAGATAGCAAAAGTTCCTAAGAATCTAGGCATATGAATAACACCAAGTATGCAAGGTAACCGATGTTTAAGACATATGTTGAAATCTCTACTTATAGTCATGATCAAACGAAGGTTCTCACAATCCTAAGCATGCTAATACGGAACGTATTCAATGACGAAAGAACAAAAACCCAGCAAGACACTATGATGATGGCCAATCACAACAATATCGACAATATTCGCAAGAAAAATCAAAAGAACAGTAGGAAACAACTAAGTTTAAGCCTCACAAACCACCAACCAAGTCTCTGAAACACAGGTGAAACAAATAACGAACTTAGCCACTCATAGCTTACCTAAATCTCCTTCGAATTGATGGAAAAATAAGCAAACTTGAATGGATGATTGAACTACTGCAAAATATGATTCAAGGTCTGAGAATAAGCGTTCTCCTTCAACTAATTTCGTGCCTCCCTGTTGATAGGAAAAAAAGACCCCGAAAACCTAGATACTTTCCTTAAAGATAATGCGGAAATAATCCTAAAGAACAGTAGGAAACAACTAAGTTTAAGCCTCACAAACCACCAACCAAGTCTCCGAAACAAAATTGAAACAAATAAAGAACTTAGCCACTCATAGTGTACCTAAATCTCCTTCGAATTGATGGAAAAATAAGCAAACTTCAATGGATGATTGAACTACTGCAAAATATGATTCAAGGTCTGAGAATAAGCGTTCTCCTTAGACTAATTTCGTGACTCCCTGTTGATAGAAAAGAAAAGACCCCGAAAACCTAGATACTTTCCTTAAAGATAATGCGGAAATAATCCTAAAATAATATAAAATATCCTAAAATTATTGAACTAAAAATAATAATAAATAAGTCTCGGAATATCATCCTTAAACACTAAGGAATAAGTATTCAAAAGATTGGATCAAATCTCCCCACCAAAAAGATAGAATTTTGATCTCGAACTGATGTTCTCTGGACGAACTCGCCGCCGCGACAAAGATCTCGCGGCCGCGACTCGTAGGTTTCAGTAAAACCTCTCATGGGCATCTCTCCACGGTGAACTGGGCAATCTCGCGGGTGTGACTCAATGATGCAGATCAAGATGGCCTTTTGTGGGTCAAACAATGATCTTGATCCAGGCGAGCTCTCAAGACCGATTCGAGGGCTATTGATGGCGAAGAGTGTCATCCTCAAAAGGAAGAAGAAGGCTCCATCATGGAACAAGGTCCAAAGGAGCAAGGTGAGCTAATGTTCAAGTTTGGTTTCGTTCTTAATGGGTTGACAGCATTTCGACGTCTCAGTAAAACGGATCGTTCGGAGTCCATATTTATCGGATGGGGTCTTGCCATACCTTGTTGGAACGAGGACAAAAAGATCTACAACTTTACTGTTGAAGGTTTCTCCAGAATCAACCTCGAGAATGACCGAAATTCATCCTCTTTACCGCTGTCACTGTTTGGACGAATTTCCACATATTTATTTAGTTAATTTCGAATTTTAATTAATTAGATATATTTATTTTATACAATTAGGAAATAATAAGGTGGAAGGAAAATATCTCATCTAGGTAATTCCTTTTCCACCAAGTTGTTAATTTTCTATCCTTAGTTAGTTTTACTTATCTTAGGAAAGATTTACATATCCTTAGATTATTTGATTTATCTTTAGTTACCAAAACTCTATCTTTTGTACAAGATAGAATTGGTCTATTGTCTATTTATACTCATGTTTTACATTCAATAAAAATTAGATTGGAATTATAATTGAGGAACCCTTTTAAGGATTAAAAGGTTCCCTCGATTCCCAATCCAAAAGCCTTCGCAATCAATTTATGTTCTTGCTCATCCGATACCAAACAAGATCTAAACACAATCTCAAACCACGCACAAAGGAGAAACCCATCCTGAGAAACCGTCGTTGGATCAGAGAAGCTGTTGTTGAGTCTGCCAGAACCGTCGCCACTGTCCGGGCCGCCCCGCGGCTCCCTTGACCGCCCCGCGGCCATCCCAGCGACCGTCGTTGTACACTTCCAGCTTCCGCCGCTATTGCCTTTTTACTTAGTTTTTATTTGTTTGTTTCCTTTCTTTCACAATAGTTTCAAGTCCTTATTGTAATTAATTGTAAACATCGAGAATAGCAAGGATAATTGCAAGATCGGACCATCAACAGTTTGGTGTCCTTGATCTTGAACCCACAGGCGAAGGATCGGGTATTCCAAATGTATCAAGTGGGTGTCCTTGATCCTGAACCCATAGGCGAAGGATTGGGTATTCCAAACGTATCACTCAGGCACTCGCGGCCGCGACTAGTGAACTTTAACTGACCCTTCTCGCGGGTTGCCTTCACGGTTAAACACGGGGACTCGCGTCGGCAACCAATGACTCGTGGTCGCGACTCATGATAGAACCGTTTATTCTTGCTCTTCTCTTCTTGGCCTATGTTTTCCAAAGCTTCTTTTCTCTTCTTCTCTTCTACTTCTTCACTCTAGTAAGAAATTTTTCAAGCTAACCACAAGTCGGATCTATGAATCTATATAAAACAATCAAAATCGCGTAATTTCCGAACTTGTTGTGAGTCTAATTTGCCATGTTTTACACTTATTTTTATATCGATTTCTGCATGCATTTCATACATTTGGGTTAGAATAATACATAATTTGTGCAGTTTATGTTTATTTGCAATATATGGAGGTCTACACAAGTTTTTGTTATATTTCGCAGAAATTGGACGCACTTTGGAGCTTAAAGGAAAGTCATGGATAAGCTAAGGATGTTGCAGCTGGAGAAAACGCCACTTTTCACCATTCATCATTCTAAATCAAGCTTTGAGAGTTGTATCCCTCGAAAAGAGCTTTCCAACGCATACTTATATGTGTCAATCAGACAAACGAGGACTCAGGAAACTGCATTTTAAGACGGAGCATAATGCTGAAAATTGAAGAAGTGGTCGATATCGACTAGACTTGGTCGATATTGACCTGATTTTGGTTGAAATTCCTCCCGGGAGCCAATATCGAGTGACAGAAGCCGAATATGAGAAGATAGCTCGATATCGACCAAACTTGGTCGATATCGACCAGTCCCCAGAAGACGATTTCGAGTCCGAGTGTTGAGCTGGCTTTCTTCCACATGAAGCAAGAGATATTCTATCAACTCAAGAGGAGATTTATCAAGTTCTATCAAGAGAAGAAAGATCTATCCACTTTAGTTTCCTTTATGTATTTATTTCTTTTATTTCCAAATTTAATCATTAAGCTTCAGATAGATAAATTTAGATATAGATAGATAGTTCCTTCCTAGAATAGCTAGGGAATTGATGAAGGGAAAACAAGTGGTGCTTATGAACAAGTTTTGGATTCGTTCAGCAGATTTGACAGCTTTGCGACGTCTCGGTAAAATGGGTCGTTCGGAGTCAATATTGATCAGATTGGATCGTGCTATACCTTTCCGGAACGAGGAAGAAGAGATCTACAACTTTTCTGTTGAAGGTTTTTCCAGAATCTACCGAGAACATGGCCGAAATTCTACATCTTTGCAGCTGTTCACTGTTTGGACGAAAATACTTATCTTTTCATATTTAGTTTATCATCTTAAGCATTATATTTATTTAGGAATAATGTACGTTAGAATAATATCTATTAGTTGAATTTTTAATTAATTGATATTATATCTAATTAGTTTTTATATTTATTTGCTAGGATAAATAAAGTGGAAAAGAGAAAATCTATCTTTAAGATATTTCCTTGGCCACCAAGTAGTTTGATTTTATCTAGGATTATGTTTTCTATTTAAGACACTTTTATTCATTCAATAAAATCAGAGATATTAGAATTGAATTTTTGACAAAAGTCAGATTTGGAGAGTTCTCCTAGGGAGGAACCGAGTTCCCCTGCGTGGGATAGGTTTCGATGTGTTGTTCTTAGCTTGGTTTGTCTTGTGTGTGTCGATCCTCTTTGGTGGGTTGGTGCTACCACATGTTTGGTGTGTGTCGATTCTCCTCATAGGATTGGTGCTATCCATCATGCATGGTGTGCGTCGATTGTCGTCATAGGATTGGTGCTATCAAGCATCCACGAGCCCCCTCCTTGTGCCTCCAAGTTGTCCGCTTGGTTGTGTAGGGTTGTAGAGGCGGGTTATATAGTCATTGGTATTGGTTCCTACCCTCTGAGGAGGCCTGGGGTCTTTATCTTGTTCTATATAGATCGACTCAGTCCTTATCAGGTCGTGTCTTTCCATTCTTGCATTCAATTTCGAGTCTTTATCTATCTTTATCGAGTCTTTATTGTTCTTGTTGCTGTCTTGCGTCGTTCTTGGAGTTCTTGATCAATTCTTGGTCGAGTTCTTGAAGTCTTGCTGTGTTCTTGTTGAGTCTTGATCGATCTTGCTTGTTTCTTGATCGATTCTTTAAGTTTCTTTGCTGCGTCAGTTTGAGTTCTTGAGTCTTTCTTGAGTTTCTTGCTTGTTGTCGAAGATCGGACCACCTCACGGCTAACCCCGTATTAAATTGGCATCAGAACTTTGGTTTCCGACATCAAGATTGAGTCTTTTCTTTTCCTAAACACAAAAACACAAAAATAGACCTTAACACAAAGCCTAGCCGAAACTAGTGGAGTCGACCATGAAGTGCACAACCCTTGTTGTGTGCCTTAGCAGCCGACGGCAGCCTAGTTCTGTCCCCATAGATCTCTCTTGGCCGAGTCTACCACCACACAAAAAAAACACAATTTTTTTTTCTCCCAAAGACAGTCCCATAGCGTCGTCAAGTTGCAGCCGCCACCACCATCTGGTCGCCTACACCACCACAAATTGCATCTCCTTGCTCAAATAACATCCCGGATTCTAGGACGAATCCTTTTCAAGAAGGGGAGAATGATGAAGGGAAAACAAGTGGTGCTTATAAACAAGTTTTGGATTCGTTCAGCAGATTTGACAGCTTTGCGACATCTCAATAAAATGGGTAGTTCGGAGTCAATATTGATCGGATTGGATCGTGCTATACCTTTCCGGAACGAGGAAGAAGAGATCTACAACTTTGCTGTTGAAGGTTTTTCCAGAATCTACCGAGAACATGGCCGAAATTCTACATCTTTGCAGCTGTTCACTGTTTGGACGAAAATACTTATCTTTTCATATTTAGTTTATCATCTTAAGCATTATATTTATTTAGGAATAATGTACGTTAGAATAATATCTATTAGTTGAATTTTTAATTAATTGATATTATATCTAATTAGTTTTTATATTTATTTGCTAGGATAAATAAAGTGGAAAAGAGAAAATCTATCTTTAAGATATTTCCTTGGCCACCAAGTAATTTGATTTTATCTAGAATTATGTTTTCTATTTAAGACACTTTTATTCATTCAATAAAATCAGAGATATTAGAATTGAATTTTTGACAAAAGTCAGATTTGGAGAGTTCTCCTAGGTAGGAACCGAGTTCCCCTGCGTGGGATAGGTTTCGATGTGTTGTTCTTAGCTTGGTTTGTCTTGTGTGTGTCGATCCTCTTTGGTGGGTTGGTGCTACCACATGTTTGGTGTGTGTCGATTCTCCTCATAGGATTGGTGCTATCCATCATGCATGGTGTGTGTCGATTGTCGTCATAGGATTGGTGCTATCAAGCATCCACGAGCCCCCTCCTTGTGCCTCCAAGTTGTCCGCTTGGTTGTGTAGGGTTGTAGAGGCGGGTTATATAGTCATTGGTATTGGTTCCTACCCTCTGAGGAGGCCTGGGGTCTTTATCTTGTTCTATATAGATCGACTCAGTCCTTATCAGGTCGTGTCTTTCCATTCTTGCATTCAATTTCGAGTCTTTATCTATCTTTATCGAGTCTTTATTGTTCTTGTTGCTATCTTGCGTCGTTCTTGGAGTTCTTGATCAATTCTTGGTCGAGTTCTTGAAGTCTTGCTGCGTTCTTGTTGAGTCTTGATCGATCTTGCTTGTTTCTTGATCGACTCTTTAAGTTTCTTTGCTGCGTCAGTTTGAGTTCTTGAGTCTTTCTTGAGTTTCTTGCTTGTTGTCGAAGATCGGACCGCCTCACGGCTAACCCCGTATTAAATTGGCATCAGAGCTTTGGTTTCCGACATCAAGATTGAGTCTTTTCTTTTCCTAAACACAAAAACACAAAAATAGACCTTAACACAAAGCCTAGCCGAGACCAGTGGAGTCGACCACGAAGTGCACAACCCTTGTTGTGTGCCTTAGCAGCCGACGGCAGCCTAGTTCTGTCCCCATAGATCTCTCTTGGCCGAGTCTACGACCACACAAAAAAACACAATTTTTTTTTCTCCCAAAGACAGTCCCATAGCGTCGTCAAGTTGCAGCCGCCACCACCATCTGGTCACCTACACCACCACAAATTGCATCTCCTTGCTCAAATAACATCCCGGATTCGAGGACGAATCCTTTTCAAGAAGGGGAGAATGATGAAGGGAAAACAAGTGGTGCTTATGAACAAGTTTTGGATTCGTTCAGCAGATTTGACAGCTTTGCGACATCTCAGTAAAATGGGTCGTTCGGAGTCAATATTGATCGGATTGGATCGTGCTATACCTTTCCGGAACGAGGAAGAAGAGATCTACAACATTGCTGTGGAAGGTTTTTCCAGAATCTACCGAGAACATGGCCGAAATTCTACATCTTTGCAGCTATTCACTGTTTGGACGAAAATACTTATCTTTTCATATTTAGTTTATCATCTTAAGCATTATATTTATTTAGGAATAATGTACGTTAGAATAATATCTATTAGTTGAATTTTTAATTAATTGATATTATATCTAATTAGTTTTTATATTTATTTGCTAGGATAAATAAAGTGGAAAAGAGAAAATCTATCTTTAAGATATTTCCTTGGCCACCAAGTAGTTTGATTTTATCTAGGATTATGTTTTCTATTTAAGACACTTTTATTCATTCAATAAAATCAGAGATATTAGAATTGAATTTTTGACAAAAGTCAGATTTGGAGAGTTCTCCTAGGGAGGAACCGAGTTCCCCTGCGTGGGATAGGTTTCGATGTGTTGTTCTTAGCTTGGTTTGTCTTGTGTGTGTCGATCCTCTTTGGTGGGTTGGTGCTACCACATGTTTGGTGTGTGTCGATTCTCGTCATAGGATTGGTGCTATCCATCATGCATGGTGTGTGTCGATTGTCGTCATAGGATTGGTGCTATCAAGCATCCACGAGCCCCCTCCTTGTGCCTCCAAGTTGTCCGCTTGGTTGTGTAGGGTTGTAGAGGCGGGTTATATAGTCATTGGTATTGGTTCCTACCCTCTGAGGAGGCCTGGGGTCTTTATCTTGTTCTATATAGATCGACTCAGTCCTTATCAGGTCGTGTCTTTCCATTCTTGCATTCAATTTCGAGTCTTTATCTATCTTTATCGAGTCTTTATTGTTCTTGTTGCTGTCTTGCGTCGTTCTTGGAGTTCTTGATCAATTCTTGGTCGAGTTCTTGAAGTCTTGCTGCGTTCTTGTTGAGTCTTGATCGATCTTGCTTGTTTCTTGATCGATTCTTTAAGTTTCTTTGCTGCGTCAGTTTGAGTTCTTGAGTCTTTCTTGAGTTTCTTGCTTGTTGTCGAAGATCGGACCACCTCACGGCTAACCCCGTATTAGGAATGAAGCCTATAAATAAAGTTTTAGGGGCTGAGTTTTATTCATTATATTCTAGTTCCAATTAGTTACATAGAGAGAGAGAGAGAGAGAGAGAGAGAGAGAGAGAGAGAGAGAGAGAGAGCTGATGGCGAGTCGAGGAAGAGAGTTGAGAGATGAATTGGCTTCGATTGGTTGTAAGCATTCTTTGAGTTTACTTAATGCAATTTAGTTCCTTTTTGTTATTGATGTCTTTCTTGATGATGAAGAGCGAGTAGTCACCCAACTTCTAGGGTCGGGGTGAGCCCAACGGCAGCCATGTGAGGTGATGCGGTAAAGGTACAATCTTTTGATGTGAATTCATCTTCTATCCCTACAAGCATGATTCTTTTGCGAAAGCTGAAGGTGATCCTTGTGATACGGGATTAGCCGTGAGATGGTCCGATCTTCGACAACAAGCAAGAAACTCAAGAAAGACTCAAGAAACGAAACTTACGCAGCAAGAACTCAAAGATTCGACCAAGAAATCAGCAAGATCGATCAAGAAAATAAAGAACGCAACAAAGAAAGATCAAGAACGATGCAAGACTCGACAAACTGAAATAAAGACTCGAAATTGATAACAAGACACGACCGATAAGGACTGAGTCGATCTATATAGAACAAGATAAAGACCCCAGGCTTCCGTAGAAGGTAGGAACCAATATCAATGACTATATAACCCGCCTCTACAACCCTACACAACCATGCGGACAACTTGGAGGCACAAGGAGGGGGCTTGTGGATACTAGGATCACCAAGTCTTGCGAAGTTGATGAACGGCAAAGCAAACCAAGCTGAGATGATATCAATTCGATGACTGAAGAGCACTGCTCAATTCGGCCAACAACTCTCTATGGTGTTTTAAGCACACGTTTTTGTGAGAAGAATTTTCATTCAATAAGTTCCTACTGATTACAATGGAAGAACTCGGCTTAAATAGGCCTTAGGGGCTGAGTTGGGCCGAATTCTAGATAAAAGAAGATAAAAGTATTACTTAAAGTAATTAAATAAAATAACATCTAAAGTTTCCTAAAATAACATAATTAAAATTAATACTAAAAATAGTAACATAAGGTGCTGATTTTCGTTCCAAACAGTACAACTTGCAAAGATGGTGATTTTCGGCCAAGCTCCATGTCGAATCTGGAAAAACTTTCAACAGCAAAGTTGTAGATCTCTTCGTCCTCGTTCCAACAAGGTATGACACGTCTCAATCCAATTAATATTGAATCCGTACGACTCATTTTACAGAGACGTCGAAAAGCTGTCAAAAGTCTGAACGAGTGTAAAACGCCAAGCTTCCACCTTTGGACCTTCTCCCATGGTGGAGCCTTCTTCTTCCTTTTTAGAAAGACATCATCCGAAGGTGTCTTGGATGGTCCCGCATCAATCTCCCTTTCTTGAAAATGATTCGTCCTCGAATCCAAGGTCGCAATTGATTTCGCAAAGGCATCCACACGAGCTCCTGGATCGAATACCACATGTCCATGGAAACCCTTCTCAAGGCTGATTGATATAGGGATTGACCACTCCTCAATGGTTTTTGTCTCAGCTTCATCTACAAAATCAAGAAAATAAACTTGATTAGTGCAAAATTCAGATGTCATATCAATGTCATGATGTGCTAACGTAATATGCACGTGAGCTTGGTCATTAATCCCTAATTTTCCATCAAATGCTAGCAAGTTTTCTTCCTTTTTCAAGGCTGAATTTTCAATTAATTCAAGGCTAGCAATAGTAGAAGAATTTGCACCATCAATGATCATATTAGAAACATTGCCTTTGTCTAAGCATTTACTATGACATAAATCTTATCTTTGATTATCATCACAAGGTGTAGGTTGAACATTTAAATCAATCAAAGAATCATCATGCTCATATTCAATGCAATCTTCATGATCATAGGCAAGTGAATTGACATCTTGATCATTATTAACAACATGCTCTACATTTTCAGCAATAAGAGAAGCATCTATGCTAGAAGAAACATGATGTTGAATAACATTATTAAGAGTAATAGGATGAGTTTCTTCCCTTTTAATTGGTGGAACTTCATCTCTAGGTGGGACTTCTTGTCCAAACACCGTATTAGAACCGAAACGCTGAAGCTCTATTGCCGTCAAGCTTTTATCTATCTTAGCTAACTTCTCCATGACGGTATTGTACCAGTCGTTGCCCTGGTGATTAGACATTGCAACAAAGAGAAAAGAAACAAGGAACTATATTAAGATTAGTAAAAATATAAACACCTCACAATTGTGTTTCGCTCACACTCCCTCTCTGATTGATATGTCACGCTTGCTAGGGCAATCCGCCTTGGGAAAATCAAAAACCAAGCAAAAGAACTAAGAAATCAAAGTATGCAATCAAGAGAATGAATGAAACAAACAACCAAGAGAACTCGACAAAGGCTGTGGAGAACTCGATGTAAGCAAACAACTCAATTCAAGCAAAACAGATGGGTATTTGCAAGAATTCAACTCGAAACCACAAAGAGAGAACTCGGCAAGGGCTGAGATCTACTCGACACAAACTCAATAGCACTCGACAAAGGTATTAGTGCTCGACACAGCCAACAAATTAACTCAACAAGGCTGTAATAAAAGGAAAATAAAGAAAAACTAAGAAAGAATGGAAATTTACCTCTTTTTGATTGAAAACCTTTAAGTTAGGATGCTGTAGTTGCAAGATAGGGTTTCAATTTTTGTGGAGGTATGTGTTTGGGATAGGGTTGTCGACTAAGGGCTGTAGAAATCACCAAAAGATGTCCTTGGAGCTTTCTTGCACTAGATCAAACAAACTCTTTCCTTTTTTTTTTTTGACTTACTTTTACCCCTAGTGAATTTTATCCTCCTAGGTCCAAGTATGTATGTCTCTTCTTTTTTTTGACTGAAATTCAAAACTGATTTTCTTTTTTTTTCTTTTTTTTTAACCTAATGCAAGAAAAGACTCAATAACTAGAAGAGGACTCGAAAATTCTGATGTAAAGGTGATAAAAGATAGCTTATGCAGCCCTAAAGATAAATAAATAGGTGAGGCTTTTGTTATCTTTGGTAAGTGGATCTATCTAAAGCTTTAAAGATAAATGATAGATAAATAGGAGTTATATCTACCAAAATCAGATTTATAATAAAAGCAATAGATAAATGGAATTTAGATAAAAGATAAATCAAAATTCCCAAAGATAGAACAAAGCAACAAACTAGGGTTTCTTGTGTGTGGAGGACTGATTTTCGGCCAATCAAGGCTATGGGGACACAAGAGTGCCGTCGGCTGTGGTGAACACAAGGGCTGTGCACACACAGTGGTCGACTCCACGGTCTCGGCTAGGCTTTGTGTTTAGGCTAAGCAACCACAACAATCACAAACAAACAAGATTAGTGCAATAATCAAATAAAGAACAAGAAGTAAAAGACCAAAACAAGAACTGACTCTATTTTTGTGTTTTTGTGTTTAGGAAAAGAAAAAGACTCAATTTTGATGTCGGAAACCAAAACTCTGATGCCAATTTGATACGGGATTAGCCGTGAGATGGTCCGATCTTCGACAACAAGCAAGAAACTCAAGAAAGACTCAAGAAACGAAACTGACGCAGCAAGAACTCAAAGATTCGACCAAGAAATCAGCAAGATCGATCAAGAAAATAAAGAACGCAACAAAGAAAGATCAAGAACGATGCAAGACTCGACAAACTGAAATAAAGACTCGAAATTGATAACAAGACACGACCGATAAGGACTGAGTCGATCTATATAGAACAAGATAAAGACCCCAGGCTTCCGTAGAAGGTAGGAACCAATACCAATGACTATATAACTCGCCTCTACAACCCTACACAACCAAGCGGACAACTTGGAGGCACAAGGAAGGGGCTTGTGGATACTAGGATCACCAAGTCTTGCGAAGTTGATGAACGGCAAAGCAAATCAAGCTGAGATGATATCAATTCGATGACTGAAGAGCACTGCTCAATTCGGCCAACAACTCTCTATGGTGTTTAAGCACACGTTTTTGTGAGAAGAATTTTCATTCAATAAGTTCCTACTGATTACAATGGAAGAACTCGGCTTAAATAGGCCTTAGGGGCTGAGTTGGGCCGAATTCTAGATAAAAGTATTACTTAAAGTAATTAAATAAAACAACATCTAAAGTTTCCTAAAATAACATAATTAAAATTAATACTAAAAATAGTAACATAAGGTGCTGATTTTCGTTCCAAACAGTACAACTTGCAAAGATGGTGATTTTCGGCCAAGCTCCATGTCGAATCTGGAAAAACCTTCATCAGCAAAGTTGTAGATCTCTTCGTCCTCGTTCCAACAAGGTATGGCACGTCTCAATCTGATTAATATTGAAACCGTAAGACTCATTTTACAGAGACGTCGAAAAGCTGTCAAAAGTTCAGTGTAAAACGCCAACCTTCCACCTTTGGACCTTCTCCCATGGTGGAGCCTTCTTCTTCCTTTTTAGAAAGACATCATCCGAAGGTGTCTTGGATGGTGTCTTGGATGGTCCCGCATCACCTTGTTTGTGTTATTGAAGCGAAAGTGATCTTAATGCAACTGAGATTAATTATGTGAAAAAGGTTTAGTAACAATTAGGGTTTATGCGAAAGCCTCTATCTTCCTATTTGTTAATAACGAGAGTTATTTGATGAAAAACATGATCTTTTATGCCTTTATGTGTTATTTTACATGGTTATTGTTGTGGTGTTGAAACCCTGATATTGGAAGTCTTTAGTTTATTTGATTTCATTTCATCAGTTTTGAGTTATGTCTTGCGAAAAGTTGCGATTTTGAGGTTCTGTGTTGGTCGAATTCGAGTTCTGTTTTGGTCGAGATTTTTGGTCGATATCGAGTACATAGGTCAATATCGACCAGTTTGAGTTTTCTGTTCTGCTTCTGCTTGTTTCTGCGTTTTACAGTTTCTGTCGACGTAGTGGTCGATGTCGAGCTCTTAGGTCGATATCGAGCGCTCTTCTGGTTGATTTTGTGATGACATCTGGAAGTGAAAAGCCGGGCGCTGACACGCTTCTTCGTGGATCGATCCTGACTACCTTCTACTACAACGGGAGGAAGTCTTGTAATTAATTTGCGGAGAACAGGGACTCGGATTTGGGATTTATATTTCATACTTGATTTTCCTCCTAACAAATTTGGCGCCGTTGCCGGGGAAGCAATCAATCGCGCCTTTTTTAGTTCTTTTTTCTCTTCTTTACATTTTTTTAGTTTCTTTTTACTTATTTCTTTTTTCTTTTGCTTTTTAGGTGCATGCGAAGAACTGATCGTACACCTATCGACCCTCTTCTCGAGTCAGAACGCTTCTTCCACTTACAGCAAAGGCTTAGGAGAAGACTCATGGCGACTCCACCCAATGAGAATTTGGGCCAGCTCACACCAGCACAGGAGCTTGAGCAACTCCGCCTACGGATAGAGGAGTTCACCATCAGAGAAGCAGAACACGCCCGACGAGAGGCGAAATATGCGCAGGATCACCAACGGTGGGAGGTAAGGGTTGATCGCGAGATCAACGCAATTAAGGAGCGGATTGGGCATGTCCCAGCCAATGCAAAGGAGTATCTGCATCCTACTCTGGAAGTTCCAGAATCACCGATCGTTCTTCCCGCTATTAATTTTGAAATTCATCTTTCTTTTATTACTGAAATTAGGAGGAGTCAATTTAGGGGAAGAATGAATGAATGTCCTTTAGAGCATGTTACTACTTTTCTAGATTTATGTGAAGCAATTGCTGATGGTGCTAATCTAGAATATTTAAAACTAAAGGGTTTTCATTGGTCCCTTGCATGAATAGCACAACAGTGGCTGGAAGGATTGCCTGCACAATCAATTCGCACTTGGAACGAACTACAGGACCTGTTCCTCAACAAGTTCTTTTCTCCTGCCAAGGCAGCTGCTCTCAGACAACAGATCACGTCTTTTAGACAGAAGCCAGGGGAAACACTTGCACAAGTCTGGGAGCGCTACAAGAGGCTTCTGAAATCCTTTCCTAAGCATGGACAGCCGCCCTACATCATCTAGGAGATCATCTTCAACTTCCTGGATGCGCCTACTAAGGATAGGATCAACAACTACACCGCCTATGGGTACCTCGAATACAATACACGCCGTGCTTGGGAGGTATTTGAGACACTGGCCAACTACGACAACACATATGGGACTTCTGCGACCTCTTCTAATGAAAGGTATGAATGGCCTGCTCCATCTATGCCATTGTATGTGCCACCTAAGGAGGTTGATCCAGACGTCAGGGACCAGTTCCACAATGATCAGGTATGCCGTCTTACCAAGCAGGTTAAGTTTCTGTCTAAGGATAAACCTTGCTTGGAATGTGGATATGTGAGGCGCAACACTAGTGCGTGCCCACACGTCGATCAAGTACATCAAGGAGAAACCCAAATAAGGTAATGTATGCCAGGGGACACTACTCAGGACCACACCAAAACCAAAACTGGAAATATTATCGCCAGCCCCAGCATCAGAACCCCCCGCCCTATAGAGCCCCTAGTCACCCTGGCAGAGAAGGTAAGAAGGATGACCTGCAGACCATTCTTGAGGAGATGTGAAGGAATCATTCAGACACCAAGCAATCTATCAATTCCATCCACACTCAGCTGCATGGTGTCAATTTTAGGCTTGGAGAAAACGATATCTGGCGGAAATCGATTGACACACAGTGACACAGATTGGCCAGCTCGCAACATCCGTCCCCAAACAATCAGGTTCGCTCCCTTGATCCTCAGAACCTAATCCTAAAACTAAATCTACAGGACAAGTAGCGGCCATAAACCTAAGGAGTGGGATACAGATGCAAACGCCCGAACGAACGACGGAGGAGAAGGGCACTGGAGACCAGTCGATATCGACCAGTCACCACCACTCGATATCGACCCCCACCCCCCCCCCCCATGGTCGAAATCGACCCAACTCCTCAACAGAGCCTGAGTCCAGCAGATCTTGTCGATATCGACCAGACTGCAATCGATATCGACCAGACACAGGTCGATATTGACCCTCTCTACTCGACATCAGCACCTCCGCCGAAGAAAAAGCTGTCTTTCCCGACGAAATCTCCAAAGGACCCTGCAGAGAAGAAGTTTCAGCGATTCGTGAAGATGCTTCAAAGGCTCAAAGTCACCATCCCCTTCACATAAGCACTTCATGAGATGCCATCCTACGTCAAGTCCCTCAAGGAGATTCTAAGCAAAAAGTGGTCAATGGCGGAGATCGCAGAGGAGTGCAGCAAGATGGATGTCACGGAGAAAAGGCCAGATCCAGGTATGTTTTCTATAACCATTGAATTTGGTCAATACAAGTTTAATGCCTATTGTGACTTAGGAACCAGTGTGAGTATAATGCATTTATCTATATGGTCCAAAGTTAAGATAGGTGCTCTAGAGCTTGTGGATGCGAAGTTATATATGGCGAACAACACTGTAGTCATCCCTACAGGCATGGTGGATGATGTACCAGTACAAGTAGGTAAGTTCTTTGTCCCTGCTGATTTCTTAGTTATTGATATGGCGGAGGACCCTGCATGTCCAATTATCCTAGGAAGGCCCTTCTTGGCGACAGTGGATGCCAACATAAGCGTAAGAAAGGGAGTGCTCAATTTCAACATCAGTGATGAGGTAATTGAGTATTCCTTTAATAAAACTGAAAGGCATACAGGTCCCATGGAAGAGGTCAAGTCCATATCAGCCAGGTACATCACTTGCGGGGAGCCTAAGGTAAGAAATATGACCCCTGAGGAGCTGGAAAGAGGGATATGGAAGCCCAGGTGAAGGAGATCGTGGCTATCCTTAACGAAGATATAGAGGATCCACTCGACGTCAACCAAGGTAAGTCGATATGGACTAACTGTTTTTCGGATGCTTTGCTAAGTCTTAAGTATGGGGTCGAAATCGACCAGGAAAAATCGACTGAGCCACAAAACAACTCGATATCGACCACCCTTGGTCGATATCGACCAGATCAAGTCGAGTCGATTTCTCCCGAGATGAAGCCGGCCAAAATCAAGCAGCATAGCTCGATATCGACCACTTTTGGTCGATATCGACCAATCCAAATAGACATGTCTTCTTCTGCCTCGACCGAATCTCCACCTGAACAGCAGCAGTCGATATCGACTGATATTTGTCGAAATCGACAAGACCCTCAGGAGCTAAATAACACCGGATCTGCAAAGGTAAACCTAGGTATGGATCTTTCTTCTCCTATTTCAATTAAAGATCTATCTATACATGGGAGAGGTTTGCCGTGGTATGTGCGCTTATGCAGGGTTTCCAATGACGATCCTAAGGAATACGAAGTTGGAGACAAGGTCTATGTTTCCAAATCAAATGATCATTGGTTCCCTAACAAATTCAAGAAGAAGAAGATTGGACAGTTCACGGTGAACAAGATCCATTCCGGAGGACTACAGCTAATGGACAAGAATGGAGTCTTGTTTGAAGCCCAAGCAACACGGGCCCTGCATATGCCACCTGAGCCCAATAGAGAAGTCGGCCTAGCGACTATAAAGTCTAGAACTTGTAAATAGACATTTAGCTTTTGGGATTTTTGGACATTGTTGCTTTTGTTTTGGTTTTTGAACATTATCTTTAAGTTTTTCTATTGTGGGTATTTCTTTCCTAACAATTTTTGCATGTACAAAGAAGGAAGCAGCAAATTCACTCGATTTCGAGCAGACTAGGTCGATATCGACCATACCACTCGATATCGACCAGGGCCTACAGCAGCATTTGCACTCGATTCTGAGAACTAGCACGCTTGTCTAGTGAGTTTCTTTCTTTACCCTTATTTTTTATACAGTGAGGACACTGTAAAGTTTAAGTATGCGGTGGGGGAAGGGCTTACTTTATGCATATTTGACTTTATTTGACCATATGTGTGCATATTTAAAGTTTATTTTTTGAATTGCTTATACATGGCTACTTTGGATTTCATATATGCATGTTTTCCAAAGTTTATTTTTATCACCCCCATTCAAAAAATTTGAATAAGTGCCATGGAAGCTTTATTGAACTCGACGATGTAAAATTGGATTCATTAGAGATATAACATGAAATTGCCTAGTAAAGGGAAGTCACAATGAAGTGCATATTTTATGAAAACCATGAAAGGAGGTAAAATTTGGTATTTCTTTTGACATATTGCATGATAAAAGGATGAAGGACTTTATATTTCCATACAATGCTCATATTGTTATAATCCTTAGCCTTACCTATGCTTATGCATTATAAAAGCCATATTGTGCCTAATTTCATATTATGGTCCACATGATCTAAATATTGCTCATTCTTTACCTTATTTCCATCCGGAGATTATGTTGAGAATAAAAGCTACATTATGGAGATTGTTATATGGTGTTTGTGTTGTTAATATCATTATTTGGAGTTTGGCAGGAAATTGAAATATATGGAAAATTTAATGAGTGAAAGAAAATCCGGTCACCTCAGGAGATAAAGGTAGATCGACCCTGCTCGCTGAGATAATAGTTCGGCAAGATGGGACACACAGGTGAGGAGTCCGAAGCACTAAGTATTCGGGACCATTCATGACACCCATGTTTGCGACTCGCGAGAAGGCAGTGCTGAGGTTAGAGAGGTAAAAGCATAATATTGAAAAAAAAGCAATGAGCGAAAGGTGAGAAATCAAAGGAAGAATGAATGTGGTATGAAAGTTTGGAAAGTACTCCATTTCCCCGGATTATCAAGCACCATATGGCTAAATACATCCCACCTTTAGCCTTTTACCCATCTACTCCTTATTGAGCTTAATTAAAGTCCTCTTGATTATTAAGGCTTTGTCACTTATTAATTGTTTTGCATCACCCTCCTTTTATGTGTGAAGTTGCTTTTTATTGCACATGCATGGATTTGTGACATTAGTACCTTTTCAAGGATGGTAATTGATTGCATGGACATATGGCAATGAATCTAATATGTTGAGAGTTTTAATTTCTTCCCCTGAATGACCATTAATAGTATTGCTTGAGAACAAGCAAGCTTAAGTATGGGGTGTTTGTTGTGAGCCCAATTTGCCATGTTTTACACTTACTTTTATATCGATTTCTGCATGCATTTCATACATTTGGGTTAGAATAATACATAATTTGTGTAGTTTATGTTTATTTGCAATATATGGAGGTCTACACAAGTTTTTGTTATATTTCGCAGAAATCGGACGCACTTTGGAGCTTAAAGGAAAGTCATGAAGAAGCTAAGGATGGTGCAGCTGGAGAAAGCGCCACTTTTCACCATTGATTATTCTAAATCAAGCTTTGATGTCTTCATGAGATTTGTAGCCCTCGAAAAGAGCTTTCCAACACATTCTCATATGCGTCAATCGAGCAAACGAGGACTCAGGAAAGTGCATTTCAAGATGGAGCAGAATGCAGAGAACTGAAGAAGTGGTCGATATCGACCAGACTTGGTCGATATCGACCTGATTTTGGTCGAAATTCCTCCTGGGAGCCAATATCGAGTGACAGAAGCCGAATCCGAGAAGATAGCTCAGTCCCCAGAAGACGATTTCGAGCGATTCCGAGTCCGAGTGCTGAGTTGGCTTTCTTCCACATGAAGCAAGAGATATTCTATCAACTCAAGAGGAGATTTATCAAGTTCTATCAAGAAAAGAAAAATCTATCCACTTTAGATATAGTTTCCTTTAGGGATTTATTTCTTTTTTTCCAAAATTTAATCATTAAGCTTCAGATAGGTAAATTTAGATATAGATAGATAGTTCCTTCCTAGAATAGCTAGGGAATGAAGCCTATGAATAAAGCCTTAGGGGTTGAGTTTTATTCATTCAATTCTAGTTCCAAGTAGTTACATAGAGAGAGAGAGAGAGAGAGAGAGAGAGAGAGAGAGAGAGAGAGAGAGAGAGAGAGAGAGAGAGAGAGAGAGAGAGAGAGAGAGAGAGAGCTTGTGGTGAGTGGAGCAAGAGAGTTGAGAGACGAATTGACTTCGATTGGTTGTAAGCTTTCTTTGAGTTTACTTAATGCAATTTAGTTCCTTTTTGTTATTGATGTCTTTCTTGATGATGAAGAGCGAGTAGTCACCCAACTTCTACGGTCGGGGTGAGCCCGACGGTAGCAATGTGAGGTGATGCGGTAAAGGTACAATCTTTTGATGCGAATTCATCTTCTATCCCTACAAGCATGATTCTTTTGCGAATGTTGAAGGTGATCCTTGTTTGTGTTATTAAACTGAAAGTGATCTTAATTCAACTTGGATTAATTAAGTGAAAAAGGGTTAGTAACAATTAGGGTTTATGTGAAAGCCTCTATCTTCCTATTTGTTAATAACGAGAGTTATTTGAATAAAAGCGTGATCTTTTATGCCTTTATGTGTTATTTTACATGGTTATTGTTGTGGTGTTGAAACCCTGATCTTGGATGTCTTTGGTTTATTTGATTTCATTTCATCAGTTTTGAGTTCTGTCTTGCGAAAAGTTGCGATTTTTAGGTTCTGTGTTGATCGAATTCGAGTTCTGTTTTGGTTGAGATTTTTGGTCGATATCGAGTACATAGGTCGATATCGACCAGTTTGAGTTTTCTGTTATATTTCTGCTTGTTTCTGCATTTTTACAGTTTCTGTCGACGTAGTGGTCGATATTGAGCTCTTAGGTCGATATCGAGCGCTCTTCTGGTCGATTTCGTGCTGAGATCTGGGACTGAAAAGGCGGGCACTAACACGCTTCCTCGTGGATCGATCCTGACTTCCTTCTACTACAGCGGGTGGAAGTCTTGTAATTAATTTGCGGAGAACAGGGAGTCAAATTTGGAATTTATATTTCATACTTGATTTTCCTCCTAACAGAACTTTCCAACAAAAAGAGCAAAATATGAAATTAACTCTAAAACCTAACCAAACAACTATAAAACACAACTAAAACTACTCTATAATGCCTATCTAAATATGCATTATCAAATTCCCCCACACTTAAGCTTCGCTAGTCCTCGAGCGAATCAATAAGACGCAACCTATACCTACGAGTTCATCATCCATGAAATAGCCTTAACCAAAAGCAATATCAAGTGAAATGGAGCATATGATCAAGCGAATAAACATCATAGCATATATTTAGTGATCAAAGCATAGAAGTAGAAATCGTCCAACCTCACAAGGAATATGTGTTTCACTCATGCTCTCATGTGTTTAGGCAATTAGGTTCAACTATCAACTCAATCCAAAATGCACTAAGCTCATAGACATTGACAACAATATAATCCAATCACCACCGAAATGCCATCACTTGCGGAAGAACATAAAAATAAACAATTTGGCTCTTCAATTTCCCCCCTTTTTTTTCATTTTCGGTTTTTCCATTCTTTTTTCTTTCTATTTTTCTCGCTATGGTTTCTTTTGGCTTTGGTGTATTCCGTACGCGAGTCGCAAACATGGGTGTTATGAATGGCCCCGGTCTATCAACACCTCAATTATTTAAATAAAGTCCACTTGAACATCTTTTAACGCGAATTGAAAATATGGGTGACATGAATGAACCCGGTTACTCAATGATGAATCTTCCTTTATTAGTGGATAGTTTTCAACACCGTTTTTTGTGAATCATACCCATGGGTGTCATGTGTAGATCTTGTTAGCAAGTATATCAACCATTGCCACTTTATTTCACTCAATGCTCACAAGCAACTAAAGTCAAATGTATAACATAAAAGCATAAACTCCACAAGCAACAAACATGTGAGTCGGCTTTGACAATAGCTACTAGAGTCAATATCAAGAGATAGAAACATATAGAGAGTAAATCACACAATCAAGCAAAAGGACTATAAATGAATCCAATAAGGCTAAAACAATCTGACAAGGGTCATGTTTTTGTAGGATTTCAATCTTACTTTAGCTTAATCATACATGCTCAATTACATCACCAATCATGCTCCATATGAAAACAATTAAGAACAATAAGGGTAAGCAATTCAAACTAATAATAGGATTTACAAGTTCATGCTATAAGAAGATATAGAGTTTCACTATCCAAGGTAGGTGTTTGAATAACAACATATATGCAATGCATGATATTTTTGGATTTTTGACATTCTCTAATTTTTTTTAAAAAAAATTAATAAAATAAAGACACAACTGGAATTGAAATATGACCTAACTAGACGTACTAAATCCCTCCCCAACACGTAAATCTTTCATTGTTCTCAATGAAACATAAAAGACAACAAAAATAAACAAATAAAATCGAGATGAGGGAACAGGAAACTAACATGCTCACTGAGGTGGTGGCTGGGGTGGATAGCCTGGAATTTGCAATCCACGGAGCATAGAGCAAAGATCATCAAAACTCGTCCTCTAGGCCTCCTGAGCAGCTCTAATCTCAACATGAGAATCGCGTAGGACAACCAGTTGGCTGTCAATATAATCAAATCGCTGAGCAACCATACCAAAACTCTGATCGACAGATGTGAACCTCTGATCAACAGCAGCAAAACGTCGATCATTGGACTCATCCATATGCATGCAGTTGCGAACCATATGGCACTAGTTGTCAGAATAGCTCCAACAAGTCAGGAATCGCATCAGGTCCAGGCAAAAAACAGATAAAGCAACTCCAAGTAGATCTCATGATCTTGTTGCCCTCAGCTTGGCCAAAGAAAGTGTTGTTCAAAACCTTATGACATAGCCTCACCGCCGGATGAACTATGCTAGTGTTCAGATCGTGCCCTGGGTTCATCACTAACCCTGTCAATCTATGCCAATGTTGCTCGGGCATCTCAGTAGTCTAAATGTCAGCCCAGTTCGGCGTAGGCTCTCTAGAAATACCAAACACTCTCCTCATAGCCACATAAGACAATCTCCGACTATGTCCACCCAATCGAAACTTGCAAGAACTACTACCCTTCTTATATGTAGCCGAAAATTCTCGAACCAAAACAGGGTAAGTAGGCACATACTTATCAACTAAATCAGGAACACCGCACTTATCCATAAACACTCGAACATTTTCCTCCAGATCCAAAGATCAGAGAGTCAGAAGATCCAAAAACTTAGTGCAACCATATTTCCGACCCTCTAGCCTATTCCACTTATCTCTAGCATCACTCAAGCCCATTCGGCATCTCCATATCAACATGAGACATGATAAACAAGGAGAAAGTCGAAAAAATTACCGAAACAGTAGCTACTGCATTTAGTCGCGGCGGCGAACAGGGTGTCGCGGCGGCGACAAGATTGAAATCGTTGGAGCTCTCACTGGGCACAGTCGTTGAGGCGACACGAGAAGTCACGGCGGCGACAACGAACAGAAAATATGGGTGTGGTCGCTGTGGCGATCAGAACTTGGCCCCACCCCTCCTTTTCGATGTTCCCGACGTTGGAATCACAACAAATCTTCACCAAAACTCAACCCAAACACTCATATCTATGGATGGAAGTTGAAGGAAGTGGTTTTGGGTGGATGTGGAAGATGGAAGATGGATTTGATGTGGGTGAAAGGTTGAAATTTTGGATTGGAACCGTAGATCGGGACATCAGGATTTCAAAGACGTGCTCGGAATTTGGATTCGGAGAGGGATGGTGATGAATAGGTAAATTTGGGAGTTTGGAATCTTAGGGCGGCTATGGTGTTTTGAGTTTTGTGTTTTGGGGTTTGGGTAGAAGTAGGGGATGATATGGGGAAGAGGGAAACGGGGTAACGGGTAACGGTTATGGAAACGGGGCCCACAAGGGCCCGTTTTATTTTTCTAGAACTTACCTAGTCGCGGCAGCGACACGAGAAGTCACGGCGGCGACATGAAGGGATTCGCCGAGGGCTGGTCAGTGATGGCATAGCAGCGACAGGAGATGAGTCGCGGCCACGACATAGCGTCTCGCGGCGGCGACTGGAGTGAAAAAATTATCGACTCGGCATTTCCAAATACCGAGTCGATATCTAGCCTCTGCATAACCGGCGCCCGCCGTGGCAAAACAAGGATGACAGGACTTGACCAGCTCGCGGCGGCGATTTACCTGGGCGAGCCTTGGTTGCACCTTTTCCATCCATTCTCCACCAAACACACAATTAAGCTCAACAAAACTCATAAAAACATTAGAACACCTAATATACTATCCTAAAGAAAGGAAATTTGACACTTATTCAAATGAAATGAAATAAGAAGTAACTACCTAAGAATTCTAAAGCAAAAAGAAAGAAATTAACCTTGGGTTGCCTCCCAAAAAGCGCCCTTTTTTCCGTCCTAGGCTCGACGTTCTCAAAGCTCAAGTAGCAATAGGCTCATGTAGAGACATGTCCTCCATAATCTCATATGAAAAGCCATCAAAGTAGAGCTTGAGTCTATGACCATTCACCTTAAACACTTGAGCGCTTTTTTCATCCCGATCTTGGAAGTTTTCTTTCACATAGTTTGGTTGTCGTTGTTGCAAACCCCGATCTTGGAAGTTTTCTTTCACATAGTTTATTCCGAATCCGAAAAGCTTTGTTCTTTATTTTATTTTATTGTTTCTGCTGGACTTCGACCACCCCTTGGTCGATGTCGACTACTGATTCTCGATCGAGCAAAGATCATCGTCGCTTATGTCTCTGCAACCAACTCGATTTCGATCAGATTTCTTGACTACGACCAAAACAACTCGACATCGAGCAGTCTTCTCGAGATCGACCAAAAACAGTAGCTTTTGCTTGATCGGATTCGGTTGTGCTTGACCCCTGTCGACCACCCTTGGTCGAGGTCGAGTACGCTGTGGTCGATCACCATCCATGAGATTTGACGCTGCCTGAGATTCGCCGACTCGCTTCCTCGAGGATCGATCCTGACTTCCCGCTGCTACATCAGGAGGAGGTCTTGTAATTATTTGCGTGGGCATGAATCCGGTTTGATCTATATTTCTATATTTTAAACTCGATTTCCTCCTATAACAAATTGGCACCGTTGCCGGGGAAGCAATCATTCGCGCCTTAGGTAATTAGATCTCACGTTTTCCTTGAGTTACTTTGCAGGTGTATGCGCCGTTCTGGTCAACCACCTGAGTTTGACGCCTTAGACGATCCGAAATGCCTTATACACGTCCATGCTAAATTGAAAAGAGCCATGGCAGCCGCAGAAATACAAGTTGAGTTGATTGAAAGGCTTAGGGCGGAATTAGAAGCCAAAAATACTGCTCTCACCGTTGAGAGAGCACGTACTGATCACGAAGCTGAGCGAAGGAGGCAAGCAGAGGCTGAGCTTGCCCAATTCCCTACCACTGCAGAGGATTACATGCACCCGACTCTTGTCGTGCCTGAATCGGCCATTCTAATCCCTGTAAATAACTTTGAAATTCGCACTGCTTTCCTGATTGATATTAAAAATAATGCCAATTTTTCTGATATGTGCTATACTCTTGTTGAAGGTACTACTCTGGAATATGTCAAGATGAAGGCTTTTCGTTGGTCTCTTGCCGGTCCAGCATTAAAGTGGCTTGAAGGACTGACTCCACGATCCCTTACAACATGGGCTGAGGTAAGGCAGGCATTTCTTAATAAATTCTTTCCTCCTGCCAAGACAGCGATCCTCCGCCAAAAGATTACAGCTTTCAAGAAGAAGCATGGGGAGCCGCTAGCAAAAGCATGGGAACGATACAAGGATCTACTGCGATCCTGCCCCACACATGGGCAGTCACCCTATGTCGTTCAAGAGATCTTCTACAACTCTCTTGATCTGGCCGCTAAGGATAGGATCAACCATTATACTCATTATAAGTATCTGACGATGCCACCAGCGGACGCATGGGCTACCGTCGACAAGCTCACCAACTTCGACAATAAGTATGGGGCTCTGACAAACTATGACGAAAATGCCTATGCAAGGCCAGCCCCATCCATGCCTCTCTATGAGCCTTCTAATGAGATTGATCCAGATGTCAAGGAGCAGTACTACAGAGATCAAAACCGTAAGCTTCTTAAACAAGTTAAATTTTTATCTATTAACCAACCTTGCATTGAATGTGGTTCACAGGGGCACACTACCCCTGAGTGCCCACATACGGAGCAAGTCAGGATGGCAGAAACTCATGAAGAAGTAGCCTACGCAGGGGGTCCCAATCGCTATATGGGGGACCAAAGGTTCCAACAACCACAGTGGAACCAAGGTGCCCCCCAGGAACCCCCCGCCATATAGAGCTCCTGGACATCCAGAAAGGGATCAGCGAAAAGATGATCTACAGATGATCCTCAACGAGATGAGGAGGAATCAGGCACAACAGCAGCAGTCTACGAGCGCCATCAACAATCAGCTCTAGAACATTAATACAAGATTTGGAGAGCTGGACATCTAGAAAAGGAACATTGAGACCCAGATGGGTCAATTCGCGGCACAAATCCCATGACCGATCGGGCAACTCCCTGGGCAGATAGAACCAAATCCCAAGGGGAAGATCGGACACGTCGCGGCTATAAAGCTCAGGAGCGGGCACCAACTATGCGAGCCACAGGTTGAAAAGCAGCAGGACGAGGCTGAGAAGCTACTCGACATCGAGCAGAGTCAAGTCAATGTCGACCAAACTACTCGACATCGAGCAGGGGTAGCCGAAGTCGAGCAAATCCAAGCCGACGAGGAATCTTCTACGCAGCAACTGAACTCGAAGTCGACTTTAGTAGTCGACGTCGAGGAAAATTTGGTCGAAGTCGAGGAAGATCAACTCGAAGTCGAGGACTCAGCAGCACCTCCGACATCTGTTCTGGCTCCGAAATAGAAAAAGACGCTGCCTTTCCCTTCCAAAACGTTGAAAGATCCCACTGCAGGTAGGTTTAAAAGGTTTGTTAAGATGCTTCAAGAACTGAATGTTTCAATTCCTTTTACAGAAGCTCTTCAAGAGATGCCTGCATATGTCAAGTTCCTCAAGGAAATCCTTAGCAACTAGCGATCTATCTCAGAAATCGCCGGCGAATGCAAAAGGATGGACTTCCCTGAGAAGAGACTTGACCCTGGTAAGTTCTCTATTACTGTGGGATTTGGACAATATAAATATGAGTCCTTGTGTGATTTAGGAGCAAACGTGAGTATCATGCCCTTATCAATCTGGCGAAAGGTGAAGATAGTGTCCATAGACCCTGTGGATGCCAAGCTATACATGACAAACAATACAGTGCTCATCCCTACAGGTATGGTCGAGAATGTCCCTGTCCAGGTTGTTAAGTTCTATGTCCCCACTGATTTCCTTATTACAGATTTTGCTGAAGATCCTACTAGCCCTATTATTCTTGGTAGACCATTCCTAGCTATTGCAGATGCTAAAATCAGCGTAAATCAGCGATTGCTCACCTTCAAGATAGGCGACGAGATCTTAGATTTATCTTTTGGCTCTACAAAAGAGGAAGTTTCATGGCTAGAGTTGAAGAGCATCAGCAACCACGGGGCGAGCAAACAACAACGGAGGAAGGCGCCAAGAAGCTGCTCGACATCGACCAAGGTTACTCGATGTAGACCAAACAACTCGACTTCGACCAAACATACTCGAAGTCGACTTTCTCTGTTGGGCACTCGACTTGCCAAGAGCCTAAGTTTGGGGTAAGTCTACTCGACGTCGACCAGCCCTACTCGACGTCGATCAACCCTAAGCCCGAAGATTTCTGTTTTGGGCACGAAAAGGTAAGTCCAGGTATGATTTCAACCCCTCCTTTGTCCATTAATAAATTTAATAAATATTTAAGGGGAGGTAAGGCCCCGTGGCGAGCTAATCTGCGAAGGATGAGAACTGAAAAGAAGAAGAAGGAAGGCAAGGGTTACTATGCAACCAACAACTTATCAGCTGAGCTTGCATACTACCATCAGGACCTAGATGATCCGGGAGAAGGGCCAAGCACAAGGGGGGCCCATATTGAGCACAAGTGGAGAAGTCGGCCTAGCGACTCTAAAATCTAGAGCATGTGCATAAAACTTTTGGATTTAGGGACTTTTAAATTTTTAAAGTTTTGTTTTTGGTTTTTGTTTTTAGTTTCGAATACTTCATGTGGAAGGTCTTGTCTTCGTGTGAAAACTAACATTTTTAGGTCGAGAAGCATGAAAGGATCGCAAAGAGTGGAAAGAGAAGTCCCTGAAAGTTAATCGAAATCGACTAGGCCAAGTCGAGATCGACCAAGAGGAGCAGCCCTAGAACTACTCAACATCGAGTAGGCCAATTCGACGTCGACCAAGCCAGAAGCTTCCTCGACTTCACCATTCTACTCGACGCTGCCACATTGCTCGATGTCGACCAGCACTCCTCGACGTCGACCAACACAATACTCGACAGCCCTTGTTTTGCCTACTCCACGCTTTATTCGGTGAGTTCCTTCCTTTACCCTTCTTTTATATTGATTTTATACAGTGGGGACACTGTATATTTTAAGTATGGGGTGGGGGAAGAGCTTAATATTATTTATTTATGTTTTAGTCTTGCTTTTGGCTTTACATGGTGAATTTCGAGTGAATTTTTAAATTTTTTGTGCATAATTGCTAAACTCAAAGTTCTATGGGACATCTCTCAATGCTTATAAAGTTGTCTAAAGAAATAGTGTCATGGAAGTTAGAGATATAGCATGAAATTGCCTAGTAAAGGGAAGTCGCAATGAAGTGCATATTTTATTGAAAACCATAAAAGGAGGTAAAATTTGATGTTGCTTTTGACATGCTGCATGATAAAAGGATGGAGGATTTTATATTTCCATATAATGCTCATTGTTATATCCTAGCCATACCTATGCTTATGCATCACAAAAGCAATATTATGCCTTATTTCATACTATGTGTTGTAAGGAGGAAATCGAATTTAAAATATAATATATAAATCAAGTAAAGCAAACCAGATTCCGTCCCTTGCAAATGATTACAAGACCTCCTCCTGATGTAGCAGCGGGAAGTCATGATCGATCCTCGAGGAAGCGTGTCAGCGGATCTCAGGTAGCGGCAAATCTCACACACGGAAAATTAAACAGACAGACAGAAATAACAGAGAAAAGCAGAAAAGAAAGCAAAGGCAACAATTTTGGTCGATATCGATCACTGTTTCTCGATATCGAGTAAACAAATCGACCAAAGTGCACGAAATCGACACAACAAAAACGGAAAGCAAAGCAGACAACTCGACCTCGACAAACCTTCCTCGACGTCGACCAGTTTCCTCGACGTCGACCAAAATTCGCCGATCACGAGTAAGAACAGAAACAAAGTACGAAGCTTTTCGCAACACCGAACACGAATTTTGATGAAATAAATCAATAAACTAAAGACTTCCAAGGTCAGGGTTTCAACACCACAATGATAACCATGCAAAGTAACACATAAAGGCATAAAAGATCATGCTTTTCATCAAATAACATTCGTTATTAACAAATAGGAATATAGAGGCTTTTGCATAAACCCTAATTGTTACTAACCCTTTTCACATAATTAATCCAAGTTGTATTAAGATCACTTTCGCTTCAATAACACAAACAAGGATCACCTTCAACTTTCGCAAAAGAATCATGCTCTAAGGGATAGAAAACGAATTGCATAAAAAGATCAAACCTTTACCGCATCGCCTCACATGGCTACCGTCGGGCTCACCCCAACCCTAGAAGTGGGTGGACTACTCGCTCTTCATAAAAAATAACCTCATCAAAAATTTCAGGAAAATAAATTGCATTAAAAATAAACTAAAGAAAGCTTACAACCGAACAAGCCAAATCCACTTTCGCCTTTCCACCTTGCTCTAGCCACAAACTCTCTCTCTACTCTCTCTCCATATAACTACTTCTTCTGAAATTGAATTCCTTAGAAATCAGCCCCTAAGGCTTTATTTATAGCCTTCATTCCAAGCTAATCTAGGAAAGAAAACTATATCTATATCTAATTCTATCTATCTAATAACATAAAGATAAAATATGGAAATAAATAAATAAATCTCTAAAAGGAATAATATCTAATTGTGGATAAATAGATATCTCCTCTTGATAGCACTTGATAGATCTTGATGGAATTGGATCTCGAAAATATCTCCATTGGATAGAATATTAACAAGAATTCGGATTACTCGACGTCGGCTACTGGGGATTTCCTCGATGTCGAGTAGTTTCCTCGATATCGACCAATATTTCCTCAGTCTTCAGCTTCTTCGTCGATCTCGGCTCCAGGAAGACACATCGACTAAGTGTTTACTCGATATCGAGTAGTTTTCCTCGATATCGAGCAACGTCTTCTGCTCCCAGCTTCTCGAGTCGACTTCTGGGTATTGACTCGATATGGCCAACTCGATATCGACTAAAGGAAGTCGATATCGACCAACTTTCTCAGCTCAGCTCGATTTTTGTCAACTTTGGTGGAAATCGACTAGATGACTCGATATCGACTAAGCTTGCTCGATATCGACCAGATTGTGTTGAGTCGATTTTCTTGCTTTCAGCTTGATTTGTCCTGGTTCCCCTACTCCTTGACCTCGGACTTCTGTAGTTGACTTCGAGCTTTTCTCCTTTACTCAGAACTGCATTCCAAGCTAATCTAGGAAAGAAAACTATATCTATATCTAATTCTATCTATCTAATAACATAAAGATAAAATATGGAAATAAATAAATAAATCTCTAAAAGGAATAATATCCAATTGTGGATAAATATCTTCTCCTCTTGATAGCACTTGATAGATCTTGATGGAATTGGATCTCGAAAATATCTCCATTGGATAGAATATTAACAAGAATTCGGATTACTCGACGTCGGCTACTGGGGATTTCCTCGATGTCGAGTAGTTTCCTCGATATCGACCAATATTTCCTCAGTCTTCAGCTTCTTCGTCGATCTCGGCTCCAGGAAGACACATCGACTAAGTGTTTACTCGATATCGAGTAGTTTTCCTCGATATCGAGCAACGTCTTCTGCTCCCAGCTTCTCGAGTCGACTTCTGGGTATTGACTCGATATGGCCAACTCGATATCGACTAAAGGAAGTCGATATCGACCAACTTTCTCAGCTCAGCTCGATTTTTGTCAACTTTGGTGGAAATCGACTAGATGACTTGATATCGACTAAGCTTGCTCGATATCGACCAGATTGTGTTGAGTCGATTTTCTTGCTTTCAGCTTGATTTGTCCTGGTTCCCCTGCTCCTTGATCTCGGACTTCTGTAGTTGACTTCGAGCTTTTCTCCTTTACTCAGAACTGCTATAAATTGCTTCAATTTCTGCGAAATTAAACAAAAACTGGTTTAGATTCCATAATTTGGCAAATAAGCATAAACTACATAGATTATGTACTATTCTAACCCAAATGTATGAAATGTATGCAGAAAACGATATAAAAGTGACTATAAAACATGGCGAATTAGGCTCACAACAAACACCCCATACTTAAGCTTGCTTGTCCTCAAGCAATACTTTTTAATTGTCATTCAGGGGAAGAAATCAAAAACTCTCAACATATTAGATTCATTCTTATATGTCTCTGCAATCAATTACCATCCTCGAAAAGGTACTAATGTCACAAATCCATGGATGTGCAATAAAAAGCAACATCTACTCACAAAAGGAGGGTTCTGCAAAAACAATTCATGTGACAAAGCATTAATAATCAAGAGGACTTCAATTAAGCTCAATAAGGAGTGGATTGGTAAAAGGCTAAAGGTGGGCAATTTTTGGCAATATGGTGCTAATAATCCAGGGAAATGGAGTATTTCCAAACTGAATTTCCACATTCCTTCTTCATAAGATTCATCACCTTTCATAATGCTTTTTCTCAATAATAATGCTTTTACCTCTTTAACCTCAACACTGCCTTCTCGCGAGTCGCAAACATGGGTGTCATGAATGGCCCCGGATACTTAGTGCTTTGGACTCCTTACCTCTGTGTCCCATCTCACTGAACTATTATCTCAGCAAGCAGGGTCGATATACCTTTATCTCCTGAGGTGATCGGATTTTTTCTCACTCATTAAATTTTCCATATATTTCAAACAATTTCCTACCAAAATCCAATAATGATAATAACAACACAAACACCATATAATATCTCCATAATGTAACATCATTCTCAACATAATCCCTGGATATGAAATAAGGTAAAGAATAACAATATTTGGATCATGTGGAGCAATATATGAAATAAGGCATAATATGGCTTTTGTGATGCATAAGCATAGGTATGGCTAGGATTATAAACATATGAGCATTATATGAAAATATAAACTCCTTCATCCTCTTATTATGCAACATGTCAAAAGCAACATCAAATTTTACCTCCTTTCATGGTTTTCAAGAAAATAATGCACTTCATTGTGACTTTCCTTTACTAGGCAATTTCATGATATATCTCTAATGAATCCAATTTTGCATCGTCGAGTTCAATAAAGCTTCCATAACACTAATCAAAATTTTCAATGGGGGTCATTTTTATAAACTTTGGAAAACATGCATGTAAGCACATAAATCAATAATGAATTCCTAAATAGCCATGTATAAGCAATTCAAGAAATAATGCACAAATAATGTCAAATATATCAAATATGCACAAAGTAAGCCCTTCCCCCACCTCATACTTAAACATTACAGTGTCCTCACTGTATAAAAAATAAGGGTAAAGAAAGAAACTCACTAGACAGGTGTGCAGGATGTCAGAAATCGAGTGTAATATTGCTGCAGAGCTGGTCGAAATCGACAAGGCTGGTCGACTTCGAGAAGATTGGTCGATGTCAACCAAGTCTACTCGAGATCGAGTAACTTGTTGCCTCCAGGGTGATCCTTCTCGGCCATAGGCTCCTTTTTGCTCGAGATGTGTGGTCGATTTCGAGTAGCTTACTCGATGTCGAGTAAGGCTGCAGCTTTTTCTTTCCTGCAAGATTCGTTAGAAAAGAAACACCCACAATAGAAAAACCTAAAAGTTCAAAACCAAAAACAAAAAAAAGTAACAATGTCCAAAAGTCCCAAAAATAAATGTCTATTTACAAGCTCTAGATTTTATAGTCGCTAGGCCGACTTTCTCCATGAAGCTCAAGGTGGCATTTGCAGGGCCCATGTAGCTTGGGCTTCAAACAGGACTCCATTCTTGTCAATTAGCTGCAGTCCGCCTGAATGGATCTTGTTCACCATGAAGGGCCACATCTTCTTCTTGTTGAATTTGTTGGGGAACCAATGATCTTTTGATTTGGCAACATAGACTTTGTCACCAACTTCATACTTATTAAGCTCATCATTGGAAATCCTGCATAATCGCACATACCAAGGCAAACCTCTCCCATGTATATAGATAAATCTTTAATTGAAATAGGAGAAGAAAGATCCATACCTTGGCTTACCTTCGTAGAATCAGATTCGGGGACCTCAGTGTTTGGTCGATTTTGAGTAATAGTACTCGATATCGAGGAGTTGGGCTCTTCAGGTGGACTGCTGGTTGAAGAAGGTGGAGTCGAGGAAGAAAGATGTTGGTCGATGTCGACCAATTTGGTCGATATCGAGTTGTCCTCGGCTTCCAGTGGATTTCTCATCGAAGCTGCTGCTTGTGAAGGGCTATGAGTTTGGTCGATATCGACCAAGTTACTCGACGTCGAGTAACTCTAGTCGACTACGACCCTATACTTGAATCCTGTTAAGGCATCCGAAAAGAAGTTAGTCGACGTCGACTTACCTTGGTCGATGTCGAGCAGATCTTCTGTGTCGTCGTTCAGAATGGCCATGATCTCCTCCACCTGGGCTTCCATATCCCTTTTTTCTAGCTCTTCAGGAGTCATATTTCTTACCTTAGGCTCCCCGCAAGTAATGTAACCAGCTGATATAGATTTTCCCTCTTCCATGGGACCTGTATGCCTTTCAGTTTTATTAAAGAAATACTCAATTACCTCATCGCTGATGTTGAAAGTGAGCACTCCCTTCCTTATGCTTATGTTGGCATCCACCGTCGCCAAGAAGGGCCTTCCTAGAATAATTGGACAAGCAGGGTCCTCCGCCATATCAATAACTAGAAAATCAGCAGGGACAAAGAACTTACCTACTTGCACTAGTACATTGTTCACCATGCCTGTTGGGATGACCAGGGGCAGAGCTGAGGGGGGGACTAGGGGGGCACGTGCCCCCTCTCTCACACGACGGACTACCTAGGTGTATTCTCCTCGTCGATAGCTTCGTTTTGATATATAATACGCCTTAATCCGACATCTGAGTAAAAAGTTATGAATATTTAAAAATTAAGGGCATATTAATCACTTTAATTTTATTTCAATAGGCTATAATGTTTTTATATTTTACTTAAATTAACATTTACATAATATACTTTATCTCGAGAGCTTCGAAATGAGAGGTTATACTAATTATTCCGACAATTAGATAAGAAGTTACGCAAGTTTAAAATTTTTATATCTGTTTATACATATATTATATGTTATGAGTACAATAAATTATACTTAACTAGGGTTTTTATTTGAGCCAAACAAGTCTAGTATTAATGTTTGATTATATTTAGCTCATTTAAAAATAAGTCAAGTTCGAGTAGAACCTATATTTGAAATTGAGCTCATACTCGACTTATTTAGTAAATGAACGAGTTTGAGCTGAGTGTTTTTTTTTTTGCAAATATTATGCAACTTTACTTGCTCATGACATAGTAACTTAAAAGAAAATTTGTAAATTTCATAAAATTCATGCTATTTGAATTGAGTTTCAATCGAGCCGAGCCGAACTTTGAATCAAGCATAAAAATGTGCTCATAATAAACTCATTTTGTAAATAATGCTTGAGACGAGCTTTTATTGAGAAAAACTCAAGCCAATTAAGCTCTAACTACTTAGCTCATATAACAACCATAACATTAACTTAATGGTTATTATACTGCGTTTTCTATACTTATTTAGTTGATTTTTTTGGATATTTCATTTATATATTTATATTTCTTTTTTTTAGGCGCAAAAAAAAATGATGGTGTTTTATCATAAACCGGTGATATTTTATCTTAAAATAACATCATTAATTACCTTATTATATATAATTCTTCATTTCAATTTAATCCAAAACAATATCGTACATTTCTGACGGTGCCCCCCCTCCGAAAATTTTCTGGCTCCGCCACTGGGGATGACCACCGTGTTGTTTGCCATATAAAGCTTAGCATCCATAGGCTCTAGGGAACCTATCTTAATCTTGGACCATATTGTTAAAGGCATTATACTCACACTGGCTCCAAGATCACATAAAGCATTAAATTTATATTGACCAGATCCAATGGTTATAGCAAACTTACCTGGATCTGGCCTTTTCTCAAGTATGTCCAAATGGCTGCACTCCTCTGCGATCTCAGCCATTGATCGCTTTTTGCTTAATAAGATCTCCCTGAGGAACTTGACATATGATGGCATTTCATTAAGAGCTTCTATGAAGGGTATGGTGACATTGAGCCTCTGAAGCATCTTGATGAAACGCTGAAACTTCTTCTCTGCTGGATCCTTTGGAGATTTTGTTGGGAAATGCAGCTTCTTTTTCTGGTTTGGAGCCAGAACAGATGTCGGAGGTGTTGCAGCTTCCTCGACGTCGACTTGGTTCTCCTCGACATCGACAAGATTCTCCTCGATATCGACCAGTTTCCTCGATGTCGAGTTGGAGTGTTGTGCAGACGATTCTTGGCCATGCTGTTGCTCGATGTCGAGTTGATGTTGCTCGACATCGACTAAATTTTGGTCGACATCGAGTTGCTGTTGGTCGATGTCGAGTTGTTTTTCAGCTTCGTCCTGCTGCTTTCCGACTTCTGACTCGCGTAGTTGGTGCCCGCTCCTGAGTTTTACGGCTGCGATGTGTCCGGGCTTCCCCTTGGGATTGGGCTCAAAAGATCCAGGGAGCGTACCTGACTGTCTGGGGACGCCTACTGCCAGCTGGCCAATCTGTGTATCAATCGATTTCCTCTAGACATCGATTTCTCCGAGCCTAACGTTGACACCATGTATCTGAGTGTAGACAGAATTGAAGGACTGCTTGGTGTCTGAATGGTTCCTCCGCATTTCCTCAAGGATGGTCTGTAGGTCATCCCTCTTCTGTTCCCTTTCCGGATGTCCTGGAGCTCTGTATGGCGGGGGGTTCCTAGGGTGATGTGATCACACCTATGATCAATCAAGAAGGAAGACCTACCGAAGCTCCAAATGAGCAGCCTCTCGGATCCATCACTCAAGTTCGGGCAAGACGTCTTCAAGCCGACCTTCTTCAAGGACTCTTAACCATTTCCATAAACTATGAAGATCAAGGTCAAGCACTCACAAGTTTACCACAAATTGAAGATCGCAACCCGCAGCCCAAGAAGCCCGGAAATGCCTCGGTTCCCGCTATTGATTATGGAGGCAAATCTGATTCAAATTCAAACTTCTCATACATTTAAGGCACATTGGGAAGAGAAGACATCATGGAATACATCCCCCATGCAGCTGGTGCTTTTGTGCAGAGAACAACTTCCAAGATTGCATTTAATGCAAGCCACCTTTTCCCAAGCATGCACAAGTTGTCCACAAACTTGCTCTATATTACTCAGCCCTTATGGCCATTAGGGGGCACGAAATTTATCATCAAAAACCAGGTTTATATCCTTTGTTTGAAGCTTGAAAACTTCATCTCCTTCGTGAGTCATATCGAAGGTCCGATCTTGTATTTTCGGTGCGTAATATCCGTTTGTACTTGATATTTGTTCAAGAACTTGTGGTGAGTCATATCCACTTGTTTTTGTTCACCTATCCTTTATAAAATTCAGTTTGTTTTCCCCCAAATCTGAGTTTTATCATTATCACAAAAATACCAAAAATATTCCACCGAAATCCATCTCTATCATCTATCTTCCACCGGCTGATTCGAGGCTTGTTCCGACTTACTTTGTACGGAGATTTAAGGATCCTCTAGGGGAAACTCATCATAGGGGCACCTTGGTTCCATTGTGGTTGCTGAAACCTTTGGTCGCCCATATAGCGATTGGGACCCCCTGCGTAAGCTACCTCTTCGTGGTTTTCTGCCATTCTCACTTGCTCTGTGTGTGGGCACTCAGTAGTAGTGTGCCGCAATGATCCGCATTTGATGCAGGGCTGGTTGACAGAAAGATACTTGACTTGCTTGAGGAGCTTGCGATTCTGATCTCTGTAGTACTGCTCCTTGACATCTGGGTCAATCTCCTTAGAAGGCTCATAGAGGGGCATGGATGGGACTGGTCTGGTATAGGCATTCTCATCATAGTTAGTTGGAGTCCCATACTTGTTATCGTAGTTGGTAAGCTTGTCGAGGGTAGCCCATGCGTCAGCTGGTGGCATTGTTAGATACTCATAATGAGTATACTGGTTGATTCTATCCTTAGCGGCCAGCTCAAGAGAATTGAAGAAGATCTCCTGAACGACATAGGGTGGCTGTCCATGTGTAGGGCAGGATCGCAGTAAATCATTATACCGTTCCCATGCTTTTGCTAGCAGCTCCCCAGGCTTCTGTTTGAAAGTTGTAATCTTTTGGCGGAGGAGTGCTGTCTTGGCAGGAGGAAAGAATTTGTTGAGAAATTCCTGCCTTACTGCAGCCCATGTTGTCAAGGATCGTGGAGGGACACCTTTAACCCACTTCAATGCTGGGCCGGCCAGAGACCAACGAAAAGCCTTCATCATGATATATTCCAAAGTGGTACCTTCAGCAAGAGTACGGCACATATCATAAAAATTGGTAATATGTTGAAGAGGGCATTCATTAAATCTACCATAGAAAGCATTATTTTTAATCTCAATCAGGAAAGGAGTGCGAATTTCAAAGTTATTTTGAGGGATTAGAATGGCCGATTCAGGCACGACGAGAGTCGGGTGCATGTAATCCTCTGCAGTGGTAGGGTATTGGGCAAGCTCAGCTTCCACCTGCCTCCTTCGCTCAGCTTCCTGTGTAGTGCGTGCTCTCTCAGCGGTAAGAGTAGTATCCTTGGCGGCTAGTTCCATCTGAAGCCTCTCAATCATCTCAGCTTGTGTTTCGACAGTCGCCATGATCCTTTTCAGTTTAGAATGGATGTGTAATAGGCGTTCCGGATCGTCTAAGGCGTCAAACTCAGGTGGTTGACCAGAATGGCGCATACACCTACAAAATAAAAAACTTAAAGAAAAAGTGAGATCTAACTATCTAAGGCGCGAATGATTGCTTCCCCGGCAACGGCGCCAATTTGTTGTTAGGAAGGAAATCGAGTTCAAAATAAACTCAACTCGACCTCGACAAATTAACTCGACATTGACCAGTTTCCTTGATGTTGACCAAATCTGCTCGATTTCGACTTGTGCAGAAACTTAAAATTCTCACCTTTTCGAATGGAAACGAATGCAAACTTGAAATTAACTGAATAAACTAAAGACTTCCAAGATCAGGGTTTCAACACCACAACGATAACCATGTAAAATAACACATAAAGGCATAAAAGATCATGCTTTTCATCAAATAACTCTCGTTATTAACAAATAGGAATATAGAGGCTTTCGCATAAACCCTAATTGTTACTAACCCTTTTCACATAATTAACCCAAGTTGTATTAAGATCACTTTCGCTTCAATAACACAAACAGGGATCACCTTCAACTTTCGCAAAAGAATCATGCTTATAGGGATAGAAGACGAATTGCATAAAAAGATCAAACCTTTACCGCATCACCTCCCATGGCTACCGTCGGGCTCACCCCGACCCTAGAAGTTGGGTGGACTACTCGCTCTTCATCATAAATAAACTCATCAAAGATTTTAGGAAAATAAATTGCATGAAAAATAAACTAAATAAAGCTTACAACCGAACAAGCCAAATCCGCTCTCGCCTTTCCACCTTGCTCTCACCACAAACTCTCTCTCTACTCTCTCTCTATGTAACTACTTCTTCTGAAATTGAATTCCTTAGAAATCAGCCCCTAAGGCTTTATTTATAGCCTTCATTCCAAGCTAATCTAGGAAAGAAAACTATATCTATATCTAATTCTATCTATCTAATAACATAATGATAAACATGGAAATAAATAAATAAATCTCTAAAAGGAATTATATCTAATTGTGGATAAATATCTTCTCCTCTTGATAGCACTTGATAGATCTTGATGGATTTTGATCTCGAAAATATCTCAATTGGATTCGGGATAGAATCTTAACAAGAATTCAGATTACTCGACGTCGGCTATTAGGGATTTCCTCGATGTCGAGTAATTTCCTCGATATCGACCAACATTTCCTCAGTCTTTAGCTTCTTCACCGATCTCGGCTCTAGGAAGACACATCGACTAAGTGTTTACTCGATATCGAGTAGTTTTCCTCGATATCGAGCAACGTCTTCTGCTCCCAGCTTCTCGAGTCGACTTCTGGGTATTGACTCGATATGGCCAACTCGATATCGACTAAAGGAAGTCGATATCGACCAACTTTCTCAGCTCAGCTCGATTTTTGTCAACTTTGGTGGAAATCGACTAGATGACTCGATATCGACTAAGCTTGCTCGATATCGACCAGATTGTGTTGAGTCGATTTTCTTGCTTTCAGCTTGATTTGTCCTGGTTCCACTGCTCCTTGACCTCGGACTTCTGTAGTTGACTTCGAGCTTTTCTCCTTTACTCAGAACTGCTATAAATTGCTTCGATTTCTGCGAAATTAAACAAAAACTGGTTTAGATTCCATAATTTGGCAAATAAGCATAAACTACATAGATTCTGTACTATTCTAACCCAAATGTATGAAATGTATGCAGAAAACGATATAAAAGTGACTATAAAACATGGCGAATTAGGCTCAAAACACTATGCTCCACATGTGAGGAGATAATGGTTACTGAGATAATGGTTCAGTGAGATGGGACACACATGTGGGGAGTCCACAGCACTAAGTATCCGGGGCCATTCATGACACCCATGTTTGCGACTCGCGAGAAGGCAGTGTTGAGGTTAGAGAAGTAAAAAGCATTATTATTGATAAAAGCATTATGAAAGGTGATGAATCATATGAAGAATGAATGTGGTATGAAAATTTGGAAAGTACTCAATTTCCCCGGATCATTAGCACCACATTAGCAAAAATTGCCCACCTTAAGCCTTTTACCTATCTACTCCTT
The DNA here is from genome assembly GCA_963922045.1 of Persicaria maculosa. Taxonomy (NCBI): domain Eukaryota; kingdom Viridiplantae; phylum Streptophyta; class Magnoliopsida; order Caryophyllales; family Polygonaceae; genus Persicaria; species Persicaria maculosa. The sequence continues at coordinate 53,345,763 of OY998254.1, forward strand.
ATTGAGCTTAATTGAAGTCCTCTTGATTATTAATGCTTTGTCACATGAATTGTTTTTGCATAACCCTCCTTTTGTGAGTAGATGTTGATTTTTATTGCACATGCATGGATTTGTGACATTAGTACCCTCCTTTTGTAATTGATTGCAGGGTTATATAAGAATGAATCGATGATGTTGAGAGTTTGAATTCTTCCCCTGAATGACCATCCAAGTTATTGCTTGGGGACAAGCAAGCTTAAGTATGGGGTGATTTGATGTCCATGTTTTGTGCCATGTTTTATATCTACTTTTATATCGATTTATGCAGACATTTCATGCATCTGGTATAGAATAGTACAGAATCTATTTAATTCACACTTATTTGCCAAATTATGGAGTCTACACTAGTTTCTGTTTAATTTCGCAGAAATCGGACGCACTTTTCAGCTTAAAGGAAACTCATGGAGAAGCTAAGAATGGTGCAGCTGGAGAAAAGGCCATATTTCGACATTCATCGTTCTGAATCAAGCTTTGATGTCTGCATGAGAATTGTATCCCTCGAAAAGAGCTTTCCAACGCATACTTATATTCGTCAATCCGACGAACGAGGACTCGGGAAAGTGCGTTTCAAGAATAGAGCAGAATGCTAAGAGCTAACACGTTTACTCGACGTCGACCAAATTGGTCGTAGTCGACCAAACCAGAAACTCAGCCCGAGCTCGACGAGGAGAGGAGAACTCGAGAATTGCGAAGACCACCCGAGATCGACGAGAATTACCTCGACGTCGACCAAACTGGTCGTAGTCGACCAAAATCGAATCTGGGTCACGAGTCCGTTGGGCCAATCCGAGGTCGAGTTGAAGACTTGGGCATGAAGAAAGACCGATTTCATCCTATTTTATCAAGATCTATCTATGTAGAGAAGGATTTATCCAACCCAAGAAGATATTTAGATATTTTAGTTATTTTTCTTTTTAGATAAATGTTCCTTTTATTTAAAGTTTTATGTTTAGAAATTAGATAGAATTTCCTTCCTTGATTAGCAAGGATCGGAAGCCTATAAATAAAGCCCATGAGGCTGGTTTTTTTATTCATTCAATCATACAATTCAATTGGAGGCCAAGAGGAGTGAAGGAGCGAGAGCCAGTTGGCTTTGATCGGTTGTAAGCTCTGTTTGGTTTAATTTAATGCAAGTTGTTTCTTTTCCATCAATTATGTCTGCGATTGCGATGAAGAGCGAGTAGTCCACCCGCTTCTAGGGTCGGGGCGAGCCCGACGATGGCCATGCGTGTTTGACGTAAAGATCCGACCTTTATTATGTTTTGAGCATCTACTACCTTTTATGTGTTTATTACCTATTTAATAAAGATCCATGCTAACAACTTGGATTATAAACATAAAATCGGTAGATACAATTAGGGTTTCTTGAAAGAGTTGTCTAATTGTTGGAAAAGGCAAAAGCTTGATCCTTCGATGCGATTTGCATGATTATCATTATTTATCTTGCCTTATGCATGTTTGGTTATCGTTGTTGCAAACCCCGATCTTGGAAGTTTTCTTTCACATAGTTTATTCCGAATCCGAAAAGCTTTGTTCTTTATTTTATTTTATTGTTTCTGCTCGACTTTGACCACCCCTTAGTCGACGTCGACTACTGATTCTCGATCGAGTAAAGATCGTCGTCGCTTCTGTCTCTGCAGCCAACTCGATTTCGACCCGATTCCTCGACTACGACCAAAACAACTCGATATCGAGCAGTCTTCTCAAGATCGACCAAAAAACGTAGCTTCTGCTTGATCGGATTCGGTTGTGCCAACCCCTGTCGACCACCCTTGGTCGAGGTCGAGTACGCTGTGTTCGATCACCATCCGTGAGATTTGCCGCTGCCTGAGATCCGCTGACTCGCTTCCTCGAGGATCTATCCTGACTTCCCGCTGCTACATCAGGAGGAGGTCTTGTAATTATTTACGTGGGCACGAATCCGGTTTGATCTATATTTCTATATTTTAAACTCGATTTCCTCCTATAACACTTAACAAGAAGCAAGAAAGATGCGGCAAGAACAACAAGAAACGCAAGAAAGGACTCGACTTCGACCAAGACTTGCAAGAACTCGATCAAGATTGATCAAGAACTCACGGAATCGATATTGACTAAACAAGAAGAACAAGACTCGATTAAAGATTCAGGCAAGACTCGATAAAACAATAAAGACTCGACCGATAAGGACTGTTTTTAACTAAAACAGAGTGAGATAAAGACCCCAGGCCTCGTTAGAGGGTAGGAACCAAATATCAACGACTATAAAGCCCGCCTCTACAACCTTACACAACCAAGCGGACAACTTGGAGGCACAAGGAGGGGACTTGTGGATACCAGGATCACCAAGCTCTTGCGAGGTTGATGAACACAAAGCAAACCAAGCTGAGATCAAACCAATTTGCAATCGATGAGCCTTGCTTCTAATCAATCGACTTTCACTCGATGTGTTTCACACAAATCTGAGAGTTTACTATCAAATTGAACGTGAATGTTTAACAAGGGGGTGTCGGCATTATATAGCCTAACATGGCTGATATGGGACGAAAATAAGTAAAAGAACAACTTAAAGAAATAATAAAAATAACCCCTAAAGTTTCCTAAAATAACTTAAGTAGAAAAGTTACTAAAAATGGAAATAAACATAAGGTGCTCGAGACTTAATGAACTCGGCAATCCTAAGGCTAGGGTGCTTCGACCTCAAGGATTCCAATACACATGTAAGTCTTCAATGTAGGCTCCAAGAACTGAACCGTGCTCGAGAACAATGCGTGACTCACAAACATGAATGAGTCTCTCTGAAGCTTCTTAGCTCAAGATCGAGTCATAGGTCCTTCTCCAAGTATGATTGGCGTGTCTGGAGTTGTAGAAGATGGTCCCGCATCATCATGAAGTACAATAGCCAAAGGTTGAACATTCGGATTCGTCTCCCTAATCTCTTGCTGAGTCCTCCTTGGAGGATCACCTGTGTTATTCAAAACTTGATCATTGTTGTTATTCTCATTCAGCACTTGATTGTTGCCATTCGGGTTATTAGCATTTTCATCAATCTCTTCTGTGCTTTCCGAGTTGGAAGAGTGATCTCTTCGCAACATAGAAAGAGTGCGTTCAATTTCTGGATCCAAAGAGAAAAGAGATGCGTCAGTAGCACGGGTGTGAACCATATAATGGTTCACACCAAAGTAAAGTAACAATTAGACAATGAATCAAATAGATCTCCCTGGCAACGGCGCCAAAATTTAGCAGAAGGTAAACCGTCGTGTGTAAACCTCGCCAAAGAAATTCCCTCACAAATAAATAAGTATAGCGATAAGTGCATGGTCGATCCCATAGGGAAATCTAAGACTCAATCAAAAAGCTACTTTACATAAAAGTGGGAAATACACGAGTAAATAAGGGAAATAGAACTAAACATCAAGATTACAATTGAAGTAACAAAGCATAAGAATGATGGTTTTGATAACAAGTCACTGAAGAAAATAGTTCCACCTGCGCATTCATCGACATTGGTTGGCTTAATTGATCCTAGATATAAACTCAAGTTGTATAATTCCTTTAACTTACATTCTTCCCATCTTAGTTTGAATAGATTAAAGGGCGAAGAGCACAATTAACCCCTTACACCTTTTATGCAACCTAAGCACGGACAAAGATTTGACGTAAAGATAGCACTAGTTCCTAAGAATCTAGGCATATGAATAACACCAAGTATGCAAGGTAACCGATGTTTAAGACATATGTTGAAATCTCTACTTAGTCATGATCAAACGAAGGTTCTCACAATTCTAAGCATGCTACTACGGAATTCATTCAAGGACAAAAGAACAAAAACCTAGCAAGACACTATTATGATGGCCAATCACAACAATATCGAAAATATTCACAAGAGAAATCGAAAGAACAGTAGGAAACAACTAAGTTTACACCTCACAAACCACCAAATAAGTCTCTGAAATACAGGTAAAACAAATAACGAACTTAGGCACTCATAGCGTACCTAAATCTCCTTCGAATTGATGGAAAAATAAGCAAACTTGAATGGATGATTGAACTACTGCAAAATATGATTCAAGGTCTGAGAATAAGCGTTATTCTTAGACTAATTTCGTGCCTCCCCTTGATAAGAAAGAAGACACCCCGAAAACCTAGATACTTTCCTTAAAGATAATGCGGAAATAATCCTAAAATAATATAAAGTATCCTAAAATTATTAAACTGAAAATAATAATAAATAAGTCTCAGAATATCTTCCTTAAACACTAAGGAATAAGTCTTCAAAAGATTGGATTAAATCTCCCACCGAAACAATAGAATTTGGATCTTGAACTAATGTTCTCTGGACGAACTCGCCGCCGCGACAAGGATCTCGCGGCCGCGACTCGTAGGTTTCAGCAAAACCTTTCGCGGGCATCTCTCCATGGTGAACTGGGAAATCTCGCGGGCGTGACTCAGACACTCGCGGGCGCGGCTGGTGAACTTCAACTGACCCTTCTCGCGGGTTGCCTTCACAGTGAAACACGGGAATTCGCGGCGACGACCAATGACTCGCGGTCGCGACTCATAACAGAGTCGTGTATTCTTGCTCTTCTCTTCTTGGCCTTTGTTTTCCAATGCTTCTTTTCTCTTCTTCTTCTTCACTCTAGTAAGAATTTTTCCAAGCTAACCACGAGTCGGATCTACGAACCTACATAAAATAATCGAAATAGCGTAGTTTCCGAACTTTCCAACCAAAAGAGCAAAATATGAAATTAACTCTAAAACTTAAGCAAAAAACAATAAAACACAACTAAAACTACTCTATAATGCCTATCTAAATATGCATTATCACCTTCCATGGGAGAAGTATTGAAGATGCTATAGAAGGAACGTTGGACGTCGAGATGCCTCCGATCCCACAGACGGTTGCAGAGTTGATTGAAGAAGGTTTAGAGCAAGTTCACAGAGCAGTGAGAAGAGAGTTCAGTCATTATAGCTCTTTCACTGTCAACAACAGCGATCCGTCTTCACGCGCTACTTGCAGTTACTCAACCATGCCGCCTCGTTGATTCACCCTGTAAACGGCTTATCGATCGGCAAGCTGGTTTTCAGATTTGGTCATGTTTGTGCTATCAAATCAAAATTATTGGCGATGGCATAGGAGCTTGAAAGAAGGTTCCAAAATTTAGAGCCAATTTTATGGTATATATCTCCCTTTGATCAAGTGTTGTATAGAGAGAGATCCCTTTTAAGTTTGGGCTTTTTGTATATTTCTAGAAATCTCCTTCCATTTTAAGAAAATAATTAATTACTAGTTTAACAACCCGCAAATGTAAAGTTAATTAAAAGAAAATAAAAAAAAAAACCCCATAAAATGAGACGCAAGCATGGTGAAATAAGATAATGTCACATAAGATCAAAAATTATAGAGAATGCGGCACACATATATAGTGTACTCCTTCTTTAGTGTTAATATATATATATAGATATATATATATATATATATATATATATATATATATATATATATAGATAGAGAGAGAGAGAGAGAGAGAGAGAGAGAGAGATAGATATAGATATAGATATAGATATAGATATAGATATAGATATATATATATATATATATATATATATATATAGAGAGAGAGAGAGAGAGAGAGAGAGAGAGAGAGAGAGAGAGAGAGAGAGAGAGAGAGAGAGAGAGAGAGGATAGATCATATGTACTCAGTCCTTAACGTGTATCATGTGAACAAATCTGGGTCATTGAATTAAGAAGATCAGCGGATGAGATTAAAAGTAACTTCTGATTATTCGATGGTGTTGGGAGATTAATCGGTGGAATGAAATTATTCGGTGATATTGGGCGATTATTCGTTAAAATAAAATTTACATTTTTTACAGATGAATAATTATGTGAAAATAGACGAATAATCATGAACAAATAGGCGAATAATTTCTAAGTACATGATACACATTAAGGGTTGAGTACACCGGAACCAATCTCTCTCTCTCTCTCTCTCTCTCTCTCTCTCTCTATATATATATATATATATATATATATATATATATACATATATATATATACATACATATATATATATACATACATATATATATATACATATATATATATATACATATATATATACATATATATATATATACATATATATATTGACCAATAAGAAAAGGGATTTGACCAATAAGAAAAGGGATTTGTGATTAAAAAAACCAGCTTTAATTAAAGGAGTTACACGTCAGCTAAATGCTAACAGAATTAATAATATTAATAGATCGAGAGATGATTTGTGCATGCTTTGTACACCTCACAAGGTATTAGTTTTACTATCTTGATTCTCATGGGCGAGAACTAGTAAAAGACTCTTCTCTTTTAACCAAAAATCTCGAGGTTGAATTAAGCCTGTTAAAGAGTACTGATGAGGGGTCGTTTTGTCACCCTATATGGTCTATTGTACATTCTACAAAGAGTGTACAACCCTCTTTTAAGCTTAAGAACAACCACTACGAGGTCCACCTCTTGGGTTCGGATTATTTAAAATTAACAATTTAAATTTTATAATATAGATTTATTAGTTATAATTTTAACTATCTATTATATATGTAGTATAGATTATAAATTAGTAGATGTTAAAAATTAAAATGATTTGAGAATATACAAATAACAAAATAAAGAGATGAATAATAAATAAACTTTTATATAATCTATATATCTATCTATGGAGTACGATTTTATGACTAGTGTAGGTAGTGGGTGATTGGTCGAGGTGCGACGACTATGATTTTCTTAGAGTTTGTTGTCACCCTTTTTGTAATGTAGTAGGGGCCCTGAAGTACCTACTGACTTAGATACTGAAATAACCGTCTCGGATCGCTCAACAACCAGGGATGGGCCAAAGGCTTTCCATGAGATTGACAAATTTTGCCCCGGATGGTGGCCACCGGAGTAATTTCCCGAGAGTGGGTCCATAAGCTCTGCCTCCATGATATTAGTCGGCATTCATACAAATTGGAAATGTTAAGAGCCTCACATCCCTGAAATATGAATTGGTAGGTTTCCAGATTTTGGATTTTAAACTGTTTTTTTTTCTTGAAAAGGTAAATATAGAAATGTGGTGATAACACTGAGTTACAAAAGATGAGACCAAGCCAAGAGTCTCATGTAAAAGGGAACTGTATACCCAAAAGGCCCCACTATGCCCTCCAAAAGACTCACTATACTTCCATCGGCACTAACAATCTAACCTCCTTCCTACTTTCATAATTACATTGATCTACCTAGCAATCTTTGTTTCCAGCTAATATCCGCGAGTGACTTTCACTTCCACTTCACAAAAATCCTAGTTTTACAACTTTCAATTATGAGTTGGGCACACACTCTAGGATCAAAGCTTTCATTACAAAAAATCACATTGTTTCTAGCCATCCAAGTCAAGTAAACTACGGCCTCAAACGCCAGTAATTTTGCTTGGAAGATGAATGATTTCTGGCGTGCTTTTGGCTCACTCGTGAACCATATCAACCAAGCTTCTATACTCTGAAAGCGGCAGCCAATACCCACCCGGTTCATTACTAATGTGTGCATCTCTGTAATTGCATGACAGTAGAACCAGAGGTGAGTCTCACTTTCTTCTTCCCTTTTACACAATACACACTGACCTGGATCCATCCTTTTCCAACACTTTACCTATATGCCTGTCTGTAATCGATTTCTGGCCACAAGCCATACGATAAAGGCCTACTTCCTGCACTGCAGTTTCTTCAACACCAAACCACCCCAAGCTATCTCCTGCCTCTTGACATATAATCATGCCATAAATCTTAAGGAGGAGAAGCCTCCTCTGTGATTGAGCACAATATCTAATCGGTTTAAGGGAGAGTCATCTGGAAACAAGGTCAATCTCAACTCGTCCCTTGTTTCCAAGATACTCTTCCAAACCCAACAATGATCCAACTTAGAGCTTACATCGCAAACTGTCGCCCCCCTCAAGTGATTTTGAGCACAACGTTAACAGCAATGCCATACACTAGGGGCATTGAGGACCAAATACCCTAATAGCCTTGCTTGCACACTCTTATTCCATGTCAGAATCTGCCTTATATCTAGGCCGCCCTCAGCAAAGGGTTTGGTAACACAATCCCAGACGACAAGGTGTTTGTGTCCTTCGTCGCTACCATTCTAGAGGAACCGTCTACACATATACCCTCAACCTTATGAACAACCCCTTTCGGTAAAATAAGAACTTGGCACCAAAATGTATTTATCCCATTGCACACAAACTTCAAAAGTTGTAATCTTCCAACATAAGATAGGTTTCTGGAGGCCCAAGATCTGATCAGCTTCTCAAATTTGCCATACAAGTCTCCATATTCGTGGATAGCAACTCTCTTTGAATGCAACTATATGCCAAGTTACTTGATTGGTATGCTACCTCGCACAAACCCCAACTGTTGTACGATGAACTCAGCAATACTATCCGAAACTCCAGAGATAAACATCGTGCTCTTATCTGTATTTGCCTTAAGACCGGACCTGTCAAAGAAACTGTCCAGGCAAGACTTCAGTATTCTGACAGACTTAAGATCAGGATGGCAGAACAACAAAAGATCATCAGCAAATGCTAAGTGTGCAAGCTTCAAGTGTTTACATCTCGGGTTAAATTTGAAAGCTTGGGCATCAGTCGTTTCATGAATCATCCTACTTAAGACCTCCATACATAACACGAATAGGTACGGTGGCAAAGGATTCCCTTGTCTCATACTGCGCTTCCCTGTGAAGAAGCCTTCTGGAGCTCCATTAATAAGCACAGGAAATGCAGTAATAGTCACACACTCCATTATAAGCTCAATCAGACTGATGGGGAAGTTCATGTACTCTAAGGTAGCCTTTATGAAGTCCCAGCTGAGGAAGTCATAAGCCTTCTGCAAATCAACTTTAATCGTTCATCTTACTGATACCCTCTTGGTGTTGTACCCATTGACGACTTCTAAGGCAACAAAACTATTATATGCAATGGAACACCCAGGAATGAAGGCCCCCTGGCTATCTCATATCAGTTCACTCAATTTTCCCTTCAGTCGCCCTACAATTATCCTCATGACAGCTTTCATGACTGTGTTGCAACATGAGATATGCCGAAGATCCTTAACCATAGTTGGGTTTGAGACCTTTGGCAAAAGTGAGATAAAGGGTGCATTAGTTGCTTAAGGATCTTTCCATTCCGGAATATTTCCAGTGTGGCTTCACATACCTCCTTTCCAACTGTAGGCCATGCATCCTTGAAGAATTGACTCCCAAAACCATCTGGTCCAGGAGATTTATTTCCTCCTATACTCCATAAGTTTTTCCTGATTTCATCATAATTTGGAATGTGGATTAAATCAGCCGCTTGGTCATCGCCCATCTGTTGTCCCGAAGGGAGGTGCGGAAAAGGGGTTGTAACAACGAAAGATGACAGTAGATTTTTGAAGAATATCAGTACATGAGCACGAATCTGTCCTTCATCTTCCATCATCTTCCCTCTATCATCCTTCATAACTACAATCGCATTTACATCTCTTCTTTCCTTCACGCTTCTATAGAACATCGACGATGTGTCCTCTCCCATTGTCAACCAATGGAGCTTTGCCTTTTGAGCGGTCAGACTTAATAACCTTGCAACATTTTTCCTCAAAGTGACTTCAGCAGCCTTGACTAGCGTTACAAGCTATTCATTGCTCATATCTGATTGCAATTGAAGTTGTAGTTCATGAAGGGAGCCCTTGTTCAGTTTTATTTGTGTTTGCAATTCAGGAAAGCGATCCTTGTCCCAAGGCTTAAGAGCTTCCTTTACATTTCCGAGCTTCTGCACCAATTTGAATTATTTTGATCCGCCATTATCAATGATCCACGCAGCCCTTACCAATGCTTGAAACTCCTCTTCCTTGCCCAAAAAGTTCTTGTACTTGAACGGGTATCTTTTGGACGAAGCACGGTTTCTGAGAATTAGCACAGCTGGTGAATGATCAGAAAAGCCCAGGGTATCAAAAAACCCTTTTCTATCCACATAGTTATCGAGCCAACTGTTATTGACATGGATACGATCCAGCTTCCTCTCAATTCTTCCCTCACCAAGTCGTTTGTTGTTCCAAGTTAAAGCAGCACAAGTGTATGTCAGATCCTTGAGACCAAATTGTTCAGTTAATGATATACAACAACAACAACTACCTAGTAAATCCTGCAATTAAGCGGGGTCTGGGGGTCAGGATGTACGCACTCATACCCCGAACAGGTCGAGGGAGTGTTTCCGAGAGACCCATAACAACACGAAACAAGAGCCACAAGGGAACAAAAGGTAAAAGGATAGTGAAGAAGGAAAAAGCGAGGCACAGACAGTAGGACACAACAACAAAGACTAGACAACTAAACATCACCTCCTCCATTGGTCCCTATCCAAGGCCACATCTTTCGAAAGATTCATAAGATTAAAGTCATGGCGGATGACCTCCATCCAGTTCTTCTTATGTCTACCTCTCCCCCTACGGCTGACTCCAAGATCCAAGTGCTCACATCTACTAACTGTAGCCGATGAAGGCCTCCTACGAACATGTCCAAACCAACGCAGTCTGTACTCCCTCAGTTTATCCACAATGCACGCAACACCCACCTTGCTTCTTATGTCAACATTTCTGATTCTATCAAGTCTCGTATGCCCACTCATCCAACGCAACATTCATCAAAGGGTGCTAATCTGTCAAGCCATTTTTCCTCTGGCCGCCTAATGCAGTTCATATCTCCCAATAGAGCTGGCAAAATCTGACCCGACCCGAGAAACCCGACCGATCGACCCGAACTGAAACCCGACCGAACCTGAAAATTTAGCGTTATGTATAACCCGAACCCGAAACCGAGCCCGACCGACTTTGACCCGAAACTTGAAGTGACCCGAATACAGACAAACCCGACTCAACCCGGATCCGACTCAAATAAGACCCGACCCGAATTCCAACCCGACCCGACGCCCAACCCGACCCGACTCCCAACTGACCCGAGTCCCAACCCGACCCAATTTTAGATAGGGAATCAAGTATGATTTTGATAACAATATATTGCCAAATTTCAATGAAATTAATGATAATTAGAATGAGCTTACCAATGTTATAAAAATTGGGATTCTAAATTGGATCGGTAAAAAGGTGTAAGGATCGGATCGTATAATCGAATCGTAGGATCGTAAGATCCCACCTTATGGATGAAATTTCTTTTAAATGAAGTTACTATGTTTAATATTAGATAAATATTATGTTAAATCATAAAAAATACCCATAAAGATGTAAAATTTTAAAAATAAACTAAATATAATATATATAAAGGGTAAATATTAGAAATTTCTTATAATAGACATTTTATAGGATTGTTATAATCGCAATAAAGGATCGGGATCATTTTTCCATTATTAGATATTGTAGGATCGAATCGAGAGTTTAACAACATTGAGTTTACTAAAATGCTTTTTGAAATCCATAAATAACATGAATTACATATTCAATTTAATATAATTGATTACCCAAAAGCAATGTTCTAACTTCTAAATATCGTTTATCGGGGTCGTATTATATTTATACTTCAAAATTTAAAAATAAACATGAAAAATTAATATTTACATTGTAGAATTACCCATAAACTTGATAAAATAAAAAGTTTAAATTTTGATCCGATATACCTAATACGGTAAGATATATGGCAAATTGGTAACGGATTCTAAATATCTCCGATATATCGGGGACCGACCCAAGTACCGACCCGAAACCCGAACGAGACCGACCCGATTCTGACCGAAAACCCGAATGGGTCCAACCCGATTCTGACCGAAACCCGACCAATCTGAATTTCATTTTGACCGAATCCGACCCGACCCGACCCGACCAAGTCCGACACAGAAATTTTGACCGAGTTGACCCGACTCATCAATGACCCGACCCGAATGCGATCGACCCGAACCCGACCGGATAACCCGAATTGCCAGCTCTATCTCCCAACACAACCCATGGCAAATCAATGTCCAAATCAACTGCGATACTTTTCAATTCAGCCCATAATGGATCTCTGTCAGCCTTTTACATTACAAGCATACACAAAGGTGGCAGCAAGTTTGAAGCATTTATCCGTTGATTCAACCAAACAGTGAATAAACTGTTCGTGCACAGCCAATATTATCACATCAAACACCCCCGGATTCCAAGTAAGCGAAATCCTACCTTTCACATTCACATCACCATTCATACAACATTTCCATCCACTCATAAGCCTACTTTTAACATCCCCCACGTTTTTATGAAGCATTTTTGTCTCCAAAAGACCTATCATGGCTATATCATTATCAAAGCAATAAGAGGTAATTAGATTATTTTTTACCGGGTCCTTGAGACCCGCTATATTCCAATCTGCAATTTTGAGCTTATCCATTAGCTGACAACGAGTGAGTGCTACCCTCACTGGTGCTGTTAGAGCTGTTCACAAACCCTTCCAGCTGCTGGAATCTGTTCTCACACAAGCTGTACTCAGACCCTCTATTGCTGACCACTTTCTCTTCTCTGTTTTGCTGATTATTATACACCCCTTTCCTTGATTTCTTTTTTGAAGGTGTCGACCAGCCTTCAGATGCTGCAGTGATGGTTAATTGGCTGGCTTTATGGCTCTCAATGGCCTTCCGAAAAGGGGTACTGAGCTGCAGCTGAAACTCGCATAATTCATCACTTTTCTCATCAATGACAGCTTTACTGTCATTCATATTACCACACACGAAAACAGACTTCTCCTTTTCCCCTTTGGACTTGTAAATAAAGAGCAGTCATATCTAGGATTCGAACTGAGGACCTTTGGACTTCTCCTTTTCCCCGTTTTCAATTAAATTAACAATCATCACAGCACCCCTGTTAATGTCTAACACATCTGACTTACGAAACTCATCATTGTTGACACTCTCGACACACTGAACTCGGTCACTGCTGTCATAAATGACCATCTCTTTGCCCAAACAGATGCTGTCATTCAGTTCATCTGATTTCCTTTTGCTGTCATAACTGTCTTGCTTCTCAAAATTCAAGCCCGCTTGCACTGAAACATGCTCTGGCTCTTTTCTAACTACACTCAAAGGTGCCACTCATCTCCTCTCCTTTTGGCAAGTTAGAACCCACGTCCTGCACAGACACATCACCATTCCCAGCCTCATTTTTCAAGCTCACATCATCACTGTTTTCTTTTGCTCCAAAGCTGCCAGTGGAAATTAAGTTGGAATTTGTTTGGTCTCCTTCTGTACCCCTCTCTAGTCTTACCCAGTCAAGAAATCGATGTGGAATACGCAGTTTCAAAAAGTTGAACCAAAAGAGGTGACTGAACATATAATATCATAACATAGTTCCTAACCGCATCTCAACCATGTCAAATTACAAAGCAATTAAAGAATGTTCCTTAAAACTCCAAGTGCTATCTGTTATGAGAAAATGACTCGCTGATCTGCTATAGATGTGACAGCAAACTCTAAGAAACCACAACTCCTCCCCTAAGCACTCTTCATAAATCTCGAACAAGATTTCCCTCTGAGAGATGAGCAAACGTTTAACAAGCAGTAGTCAAAACCATCCTACATGACCATTCCCCCATCAATGGTGAAAACCTGCATTCAAGCAAAAGATTATTTCGACTTGCTCTTGTTTTTCTAGGTTAAAAAGTAAAGCAGTAGGATAGCGTTGGGGACATATGGGGAGGAGTACCTGGCCAGTTATGTAGCTGGCAGCGGGGTTGAGTGCCAAAAATTCCACCAGCCCGGCAACTTCTTCGGGTTGTCCATATCGGCCTGTAATTTTTTGGTTATGGGTTAGTGATTACGATAACTTATGAAGCCCACAAGTCAAATTAATTGGCATGGGAGAAAAACCGGGCTTCATTTGAAATTTCTTTAGATTGAAAAAAAAAACAACAAGGATGGTTACTGAATCATCAAGTAGGCACCCATACATTTTGTCACCATGTAATCAAGGTGACTCACCTAGAGGAATGTTCACAAGAATTTTCTTCTCAATGTCATCTCCAAGCTTGGCAGTCATGTCAGATGCAATAAACCCCGGAGCAACAGCATTAACCTGAGGGAGATGACACAGATCATCAGTTACGTCTGTTGATTGGTCTAAGCACAACTCTATCCTGCATTATATTTTAAAATTCAAAGAAAAAGCCTTGATCTTTTGTTTGAGCAAGATAAGTCGGAGAAAAACTAATAGCATACATTGATGTTCCTGCTTCCATATTCCTTAGCAACGGACTTAGTCAAACCAATAACACCAGCTTTTGCAGCACTGTAATTGGCTTGCCCAGCATTGCCCATCAGCCCAACAACTGAAGCTATATTAATAATTCTGCCCTGTCAAATTGAATAAAATCAAGTTTTCAAAGAAAGCAATTACTCGAAAAAAGGAGAAACATCAGCCTAATTCTAACTTGAGCAGCTTTGAGAGAGAAAACTGTTACCAGCTCCTACTTAAAGATATAAAATTCATATCTGCTACTTGCTAGATTCAGTACATATCCAGATTATTAGACCAACCTTTTCCATAACTCTCTCGCATAATTTGTCCTGATTTTGTGTTTAAATGCCACTAATTAAGATTTAGCAATAGCATAAATTTGCAGCCATTTCTTCAGTAGATCACAAATATTAAGACCTTTGAATTTATTTCCCTTCTTTCAGGAAACCTGACTACAAAGTAGGATGTCAATTGTCAAGTATGCACCTTAAACAAGAACAGTATGAAATTACCTTCTTCTTTTTCATCATTATTTTTGCTGCAGCCTGTCACAAGAATAATGATATTAGCAGGAAATAGAGAGCTCGAGAATATAAATATCACTAAATAAGCAATTACATCTGTCGTACCTGAGTGCAGAGGAACACCCCAGTGAGATTCAAATCAATAACCTCTTGCCATTGAGATTTCTTCATTCTCATCAACAAGCCATCCCGCGTGATACCTGAAAGTGTAGAGCATTTAGTGGAATGGAAGCCCAGGTTTTGAAGAAAAGAAACAATAGACAACAACACAACCATCTCAAACCTGCATTGTTAACCAGTATATCTATTGTGCCCCATGCATCCACTGCCTGTATAGAGACGAAAGATTAAGACCACAGAGCAAACGCCACACTGTAAAAAAGAGGACGAGATTTCTGCAATAAAGCAAAGAACTCACAGTTTTAATCATAGAATCTACATCCTCCTCTTTTGACATATCACCCCCAAATGTAAGAGCTTTGCCACCACTTGCCTCAATCTGGAAGATAAAGGTAAACACCATTAAGTTATAACATACTAACTTGTAACAACTAACAAGAAAGAGAACCATCGTATAAGGTAAACAAGAAACATCTAGGCTAAGACCTGATATGGGAGATATATTAAACAAGCATTAAGAACAAGATCCTTATGGGAGATACTCTCTACATATTATGTTTTGCTACAAATAAATGGAAAAAGACACCATTTAAAAAGAAACACCAGTTACAACAGTGATTACACATGCATTAACAATACCTCACTGCCAAATTGAAGATGTTCACTGAAATCAGAAAGATATAACCAGCCAAAATGTTATATAAGCATGCCTCTTTTGCAGGATATTTTTCACAAATAAAATTTTAATCACATAACATTAAAAGCTAACATACCTCTTTTAACACTTCTTCAGCCTCCTTTGATGACCTTGCATAATTTACAAGAACCTGCACCAAACAGAACAGAGATCAGGTTTCCCTGACTGTAATTTTAGATTTCTATTAGAAGACATAGTTAGCTATCCACTCCATATCAAGTGTATCTAACGTCTGCAAATGACATCAGTGACAGGGAGTAAACTTCCTCTTTTTCTACAAAATCCCAAGATTCTGCCATCAACACAAGTCAAACAAAGCAATTTTGGATAATACCTTGCAACCAGCTTTCCCAAAAGCCAATGCAATGGCTTTACCAATTCCTCTGGATGCTCCTGTCACAACAACTACTGGAGCTTCGGCTTTTATAGGCACATCCACGCTCGCTTGCTCTACGGCAGCAACCTGAGTTTTAAAATCTTCACAACAAAAATTATGAACAAGATCAGTGGAACTTGCTTTGGAACCACCATATGTCATTTCTCCCTTTAGCGATCGGTACATCAAAACTTTCAGAGATAACATCGCTAATATATGAATTAACTAAATAAACATACAATTCCACGATTCACCTTTCCGCAGGAAAATAAAAAGATCACAGGTGCGTACCTTCCCTATCCAAAAATTTGTATACTCATAGTACAGAACGCAGATTCAATCGTCGGAGAAAGGAGTAAAATGGAGACATGAAAGAGCATAACAAAGGCGATTGTGGCAATTACCAGAAGAATCGGAGGAAGTGAGGGGCCTAATCTGGAAGGCCTGATGAGTGAGCTTGAGAGGAGCCGATCTGGTTCGGGAAGAGGAAGAAAGAGTGGAAAGGAGGCGGAAATGTGAAATTTGGCGAGCAGCAGGACCTCCAGGTGATGCAAATTTGGGCTGGCCGGGGACGGAAACGGAGGCGGAGGAGGCCATGGAGAAGAGGCTCCGGAGACGCTGGGCGGATGAGAGAATCGACGAAGAAGAAGAAGAGAGAAAGAGATTGAGAGTCGCCAGGAAGAAGCAGTTGGGATTTGGGAGACGTGGTTTTAAAAACGGAGAATTGCTGGTGGCGGCTGCTGTTGTTAATGCTAAGTGCTAACTACTCCTCGCAGCTTTGGAAGCTCCGTCGTTAATACAAAATGGATTTTTGAAAAAAAATCTTTTTACTCGTTTCTAATTTTCAGTCATCGAGGAATGAGGATTCCAACCAATCCGCATATCTAAAACTAAGATTTGAGGACAAAGCTATTTCATAATTAAGTTGATGATGATGTGCTTCGTCTAACGGAGTTGTGGAGTTATGGGCTATGGCACATCTTTGCTGGTAGTGTATAACGAACATTGCTTGGTAATTGCAGTTTTCGATGTATTTGCTTGTTAATTACGAAAACGGGCTTCCAATGAGCAGCATGATGAAGAGCTAATTAAGGACCTGATTCTCTTACCCAAAATTTAGCAGATGGGATCTTCTACAACTCTTCCTACACCCCTCACTACTTCACTAAATTTTTTTAACCTTTATTTAATCTTTAAAAAAATTTAAAAAATTATATTTATATTCCTAACATCTATTTTTATATATTTATAAAATTTTATTTTGAAAAATCATGTTTTAAAATTTTTAATAATTGTATTTTGTAAAATGTTGCCTTTCTAATTTTAAAAAATTGTAAAACATGATTTTTCAAAATAAAATTTTATAAACATACAAAAATAGATATTAGAAATCTAAATATAATTTTTTAAATTTTTTTAAAGATTAAATAAATGGTAAATATTTTTGTGATGTAGGGAGGGGAGTAGGAAATGTGTTGTAGGAGATCTTGTTTGAAAATTTGGGTTACCCTAAGGTATTTTTTGGTCATTTTAAAAATATGCTAAAAAATAAAAGATAAATCAGTTTTTTCTTTTCCTCCTATAAAAAGACTATCCTCTAGGGCTAGGCTTCCCCTTCTAATTTATTTATTATTTTCTTTTAAGGTAAGACCAAGTTATAATTCAACTTATTTTTTTTATAATTCTTTATTTTTTAACTTGGTGTAATTAATAAACATAAGTATATTCACGTTTTTTTATAATTATGTTTATTTCACTTATATTATAAAAGCCGGTAATATAATTCGTGTTTTTTAACACAGTGTAAGTTATTTATTTGACCTTTATTTAAACGGGATCGAATTATCGTACAATCTCGAGTTTGCCTAAAAATAATAATTTAAACTCTCGTTAATGGTCCGCTTTTTTATAATAACTAAACTTACTAAAAAGCTTTTTCCACAAATGTATAATATATATTTTTAGTTTTAATACGAAAACATTTAAAAAAATAAAATATCAGACATCGACTTATATATTCCTTTTAAATAAGAAAACATTTAAGAAACAAACTTGTATTTCCATTTAAAAGATTTTTTTATATGTCTGGCAGCGGCTTGCCGATAGGCCTGCGGGCATTGTTCCGAAGCCATAACAATAGGATTTGAAAATAAAAAACTGAAGAATAAAACAATAGCACTATCCGGCCCATCTATCTATACTATATTTAAAAGAGAACAATTTTGCCACATGTCTTCATCTCCTTATTTTTCGGGTCTTCTGCCACGTGTGTCCATCAATTGGTGAATTGTAACTACGGTAAATTCATCCTGTCCAATTCTTTTCCATCAGCCAAATGTCTTCATTTCTTTTATATTTTGTTATTGGGCCAATTCCTCCATCCAGCCCAATCACAAATATTTTGCCCATTAGCCTTACAAACCCTAATTAGCTTCTTCAACCTCCCGATTGTCATAGAACCGCTTTTTACACGTAATTTGCAGACTTGCAGGTCGTCGGATCGGACCTCCTTCGCCGGCGCCTTGATGATCTCCTTGATGTGGGCGATCTCCGGCGGCTTGATGACCACCTCCTTCGTCGGTCTGTTCTCCGCCTCCCCCACGATCTCCGGCCGACGCCCCCGTCTCCGCCAACACCTCCACGCCCTCCCTCTTCATCTTCGATCTCTAGCTTCTTCCCTACAGCCCAAGCTTCGCCTCCTCCTCCACCTCCACGCCACCGCCTCCACCTCTATTCATCTGCAGCCCAAGCTCCGCCTTGGTTCATCGGCTCCGGCCGCCTCTATTATTGCTTCGCTCTGTGGTTGTCCGATCCGGCGGCCTGCAATTTCTTCTCAAATCAAATTTCTTCTCATGATTCTTCTCAAATCCCAACCCAGAGGGGGTTCCATTCTTCTTTCCCTTCCTTCTAGCCATGCCCAGAAGGGGCAAGGAGCTCCGGCGAACCGGTGTCGCCGCCTCGCACAAGCGAGGAAAAGAGGCGCCTTTCCGTCTTCCTTGGAGTCGAGGGATAAGCGAGAGGACAGGGTGAGAGGTCGGAAGCCATGGGAGGTTCAGGTCCGGCGTTGAGAAGGCGCGGAGACGACCGGAGCTTGGAGAAGGAGCCATGTCTGTAGACAATTGGTGGAGGAGAAAAAAAGTTTGTCTTTTTTTTCAAAATTTGTGAATAAAAGTCTTAGGTACATTTTTATGAAATATGTGACAAAAATAACTATTTTTTAAAATAGTTTATAAATGTGAATATTTTGTTAAATATTTTTTTTTTTTAATATTTTGAAAAAAAAATCATAATCTTACAATCGTGTGTCGTCTCCTTATGCAAAGATATCTTTTTGTCATTTTGTTAATTTATTATATACTCCATTTTCTAATCAGTGTTTCAATTTAAAATCTTGAATTAATATTAATGCTAATATATAATTTTAATGAAAAGTAATTTTGATGGGTGACATCAGACCATTATTATAATTTTTCCTCAATATATTCTATACTCTGTATTTTCTAACCAATAGATTTAATTGAAAATATTGAATTAATATATAATCTATACCTGTATTTAGTTCTTTATATACTATATTAAATTAAAAGCATGAGGATATCACATCTTATATATTCTCTCTTTCATCCAAGTAATTTTCATAAAATTATCTTTAGTTAAATCTTTTAAATAATATTACAGTGATATTAATTTTTTTTTCTTTCCAATAAAATAATTTTAAAATATCTATATTTATATACTTCTTTAAATGATAACCATTTTTAACGAGGTGTTATCATTACATTAATTATAGTTTTTTTCAACCAATCAAATTATATATTTTTAATCTTATGCTAACTTTTATTAAAAACTTATTTGATTTTATAATATTAATTTGTCATAGACCTGTCAAACGGGTCATTCCGGTCGGGTTCGGGTCGGGTCACTCCGGGTCTCGGGTAAAACGGGTCCCGGGTAAAACGGATTCCGGGTTTTTCGGGTTGACTAGAACCCGGGTTTGACCGGGTTTTGGGCGGGTTCGGGTCGATTTCGGGTTTGTTAATTTTTTCTTTTTTAAATTAAAAAAATCATAATTTGATAATTTTGTGATATATTTTAATTAAATATAAAAAAAATTAATTATATTTAATTATAAATCAACCGGGTCACCGGGTCAATCGGGTAAATCGGGTCAAAATTACCGGGTCAATCGGGTCACCGGGTCGAAACCCAGATTACCCGGAAAATTTCCGGGTTTTCGGGTTCGGGTCGAAAAAAATTTCCGGGTCAAAATTTACGGGTCTTGACCCAAAAAATTTCGGTCGGTCGGGTCGGGTTGTGTTTTGACAGGTCTAATTTGTCATATTATTATAATTTTTTAAAAAAAAACCGCGCAATGGCGCGGGCACTGTACTAGTTGGTATTATTCTCATCCACACTACTCTCAGGTCATGTGTTCGACTTTCAGTATGTATATTATATATTTATTTTTACGGAAATTTCGCCTGGTACCCTTGAGGTATTGTCTATTTCGTGTGCTATACAAAAGATTGACAAAATTCGTCCAATACCCCTGAGTTTTGTAAGTATTTCGCCTCGTGCCCCTAGTCAGTTAAAACTAACAATCTAAACAAGCTCTCCGTTAATTTGTTCCATCTGAAGGACGGTCAGGAGGAGGGAAGCCATGAAGGAAGAAACCAGAGGAGAGGAGAGCCGACCGGAGAAGCACGTACGAATCGCCGGCAACGAGAGTTCGCGCCCGCCGGAAGGAGAGGTGGAGAAGGAGAGTGAAGTCGTTCCTAGAGGACACACAGAGAAACAAATGAATTGGAGAAGCAGGTTCGACGTTCGACTTGGAGGAGAAGGAGAAAGGGGGCTCGTCCTTGAATCGGTGACAACCAAGACCATTGTCAGAGGCACTGCTACGGGTGGTGGATGCGCCGCTCGACTCGCCGGAGGTGGTGGTGGAGGCGCCAGCCAGGTACGTCAATTTAGGGTTTTGGTTTGTGTTTGCAAGTTAGGGTTTCGATTTGGGTTTTGATTTGTGATTAGTTCGAATTGGGTTTGGATTGTAGATGGAGGCTCTTGGAATTGGGGTTTGGGATTAGATTTCAAATTGGGGGTTTAGATTTCGAATTAGTGATATGAGTTGTTTATTTTGATTATTTAGTTGTTTGATATGAGTTTTATTTTTGTCATTGAAATTCAACAGATCTAGCCTCCAGAATTGAAAAAGAGTTTCATCTGAAAATGGAATTGAATCGAAGTTCCCAAGAATTCTAGAAAATCTCAGGGATTTTCTCATTCTGGACGTAGTTGGGTTTGGCTAAAATCTCGTTGTGATAGGACCACTTTCTTAAAGGGTACAAGTTTTAATGGATCTTTTCATTATGGATGGTGATTATCCTGGGTGTAGCTAACTTTTATAAGGTTGGTTTTAATGGAAGTCTTTTCATTTTGGATGGTGATCACCATCTTCCTAGATGTAGTTGGGTTTATGTGAATTTGATATAATTGGATGGTTGCTGTCATTCGAATAAAATGTTTGCTCTTTTGAATTGGTTATTGTTCTGAAATTCAGCAGACCTACTCCCTTGCATCTACGAGTTTCATTTTTGAGGTTGTGAAATTGTTTCTGTTCTGAAATGGTTGTTGTCATTCGAATTGCATTGAATGAGACAACAAGTTTTCGTTGTTATGAAATGTTTGTTGTTCTTCAGTAGGTGGTAAGTTTTAAGTAGTTGTGCAACTTGGCTATTTGGCCATGTTTTTATATCATGACCATTGTTAAGGTGGTTGTCAATTTGTCATGTAATACTTGCAAGCCTATTAGCTCAGAAGGAAGGGCAATGTGTTAATACACATGGATGAGGGTTCAAATCCCTCATAGGCTGATTTCTCAAAACGCAACTGAAATGTTCTTCAAAGAAGCGCTATAAAATTTAATTCTTTTCTCTAGCTTATATACAAATAGAGTTAGCATTAGTCATAAGCACAATGCTCTTGTTTTCTCAAAGTAGCTCCTGAAGAAGATGGGGGGCTTGCTGTAATTTGTAATTTACGTATGTGTGGCTTATGTGGGATTCGAACCCACATCTTGTGCCTAAGCACAATGCTCTACCAATTGAGCTAATAAGCCAAAATTTTCAAAGTAAAAGGCCAACATGTTCTATCTTTCATGAGTAAATGTTAACAACTAAATCAAATCCTAACACGTAGACTATTCACCAACATAAAAATATGTTCATCCCTGTTATTATCTTTTTATTTCAGTTTTGTTTTTTTAAATTGAGTTCAAATTATAGTTGTTGTCATGCTATTTTTAAATTGAGTTCAGTTCTATATTTGTACTACTGCTATGATATTTTGAATCTTGAATCTTTACCCTAGCATTATGTTTCTGAGATTGCTACGAAAATATCAACCAAAATGCAGTGTACTACTAACATGGTTTTTACATTGGAATATTGTATTGAGAAAATGCAGTGTTATTCACATATGAATGAAACTAGTGAAACTGAAGGGGGTATGAATTGTATTCACATCAATTCAGTCTCCAACTAATGTGTATGGGGATTCAGTACGTATTAGCTTAAATCGAAGCTAGGTAAGAACAGTATCCACATATATACAGAAGGAAGGGATCGAAAGAGGCGAAAGAAATGAAGTTACAGGAAGGAGGGAGGAGAGTGGCAGAGAAGAGCAAAAGCCAAATGCCAAAACAAGAATAATTCGCAATGCAGGACTCCATTACTGCCTTGCTCAGCTCCACTGCATCCACTCTCTTAGCCTTTAAAATTAAGATCTCTCGTCAAATTAAGGCACTTGTCTTGTCTTATGTGTGTGTATGTGTGTGTGTGTGTGTATATATATATATATATATATATATATATATATATATATATATATATATATATATATATATATATATATATATATATATATATATATATATATATATATATATACACATACATATACACATACAAGCTTTTGTATATTAGAAGAGCCATTTTTATCTCATATATACATATGGCTATAGAATGGATGTGGATGTGGAATTGCATGTCAGTGAAGCAACCAGATTGGATTTCAACAAGTTGTGTTGATGAAGAAATGCAAAGTGAGTTGCAGCACCATATATATTTCTATAAAGTTAAAGGGGATCCAAAATTGAGTACAAACTAGAAACTAAAAACTAGAAATAATTTTTCACTGATGCAGCAAAATTGTAAAATAAAAAATCTCAAAATCAGTAGAAATCCCCAAATCAAAATCCCAAACCCCTAAATCTACTCACAAAATTCACAATCAATCGAAACAACTAAATTGAAATCCCCAAACCCCTAACCCTAAATCCTTGAATTTCAAATATACATATCTGCTTCGAGTTACCACCAACCATGTATGCGGCTCCGCCTACCTCGCTCGCGACACTCGCTGCCTCCGTCGTCCCAAGTCATCGGTCTCGTTCCCCCTGGTTCGGTCATCTCCTCTCTTCTATTCTCTATATCGACAAGGCTTGAAAAACGAAGAAAGGATAAAACGCGTGCTCTTTAATTTTTTTTTATTCAATTTCCTTTTTTCCAAAGAAAACGGGTCTGTTAGTGTTGACGGGGGAGGGGCACGAGACGAAATCTGCATAAACCTCAGGGTTATTATGCGAAATATGTCAAAGTCTTGTACACCCCGCGAAATACCCTTTACTTCAGGGGTACCTCACGAAAAATCTGTTATTTTTAATACGAAAATAATAGGCAGCGGCTTGCCGATAAGCCTGCGGACAATTATAGCGGCTTGCCGATAAGATGCAGGCAATTATAGCGGCTTGCCGATAAGCATGCGGGCAATTATAATGACAGGCAGTGGTTATAATATGCGGTGGCAATATGACAGTAGCTGAAATATGAGATAACATGTAACGGAAGCAATTTGAAACACAAACAATCTAGTGAAGCACTCTTAAAAACAAAAGCAATAATATCTTAGAACGTGAGAAACAAACAATCAGAAGCAACAATATGAAGCAAATAGACTCAACAAGGTCTTGAAACTAAAATGATAGTTGAGAAAAAAAAACAATCAAAATCATTTTGAGACTTGAATGTATTTTGACTTCTTGTAATCTCATTTGAGGTATATATTCATTATTGATCTATATGACAAAATTATCTATGCTAATCTATCATTTCTCCATGAAAAAACATAATGTTTAAAATTAGAGAAAGCATGTATGGGATTCGAACCCACATCATGTGTATAATAATGTACACATTGCTTTTCCATTGAGCTAATAGACTTTAAAAGATATTCATAAACCCATAACTCTTCCATTGAACTAAAAGCTGCCATTGTGAACATGTTCCTTTGCTGTCAGAATTGTACCTCTCAATTTTACTTCCCAGTTTCAGTTCTCAATTTCTTACCCACAACCCTACTTCAATTTTCACTTCTCAATAGCTTCACTTCTCAATGTCTTCAAAGAGCAAAGCTGTTGTACCAATCCACCACCACCTGCAGGGTTTTTTTATGAACACATCCTCCATATAAGGGAAAAGAGAAAAAAAAAACTCAACGAAATTCCAATGCCACTAGTTACAGCACACAAAAGGTGGCTCTAAACAAATGCAAGACCATGTTAATCAAACAAGAACACAAATCCTACAAGGCTGGAAAGCCCAAAGGCTAACTCATAAGGATGGACCAAGTTAGTCAATCTGGGATTCCTAACTAATGCTAGCCTTAGTCATGCAACACATCTCTTGGATGTGTTATTGATACTTAGTGTGTCTAAACTAAGAAAACTATATACAACTCTTGTACAGATCCACACTCCACATGATTAAGACTTTAATAGTGCTTCTTGCACTCACTCATTTCTCATCTCACATGATGACGAGTCGAGACTCATGGAATAAAAATAGCCATTGGTGAAGAAACACATTGAATCCCTGTATCATTTTCTTTTTAGTTAGCTCTTGTGGTGTGCAGTTTGCTTAGACATTTTTCATAGCAAAACTCGGATTCTTCTGAAATATTAACAAAGAACACACTGCATAGTCTGCCTCTTAAGCATTGCCCCTTACCAAGAGTCCTAACCTATGTAAGATATAAAATTCACAATCCTAACCTACATAAGAATATTGCACAAATGAAATGATTTAAATAATCAGATAGCTGAATCATCTAGCTTAACACTCATCAAGTCAAATTGAACACTAAATCTGAGTAAAAGCACTTACTTTTTTTTTTTTGCTTCAATTTAAAAGCACTTACTTCTGCACCCCTAAACGGAATATCTATATAATTAATACAAAGTTATAAATCTGAATTTTGAAGCTTCAAATCAAAAACTTTGAAGCTGTAAATTAAAACTTTGAAGCATAAGAACATGGGAACATGATGCATTTTACCAGGAGCTAGGTAAAAAAAAAAAGAGCACATATTAAGTATAGTGGATATGGAAAATGCCAGTGCGGCTAACATAACAAGAGAAGTCAATAGGAAACTTTTAGATATGATTATGACATATTAGTGCCCATTATCTGTAAAGAAACTTTTAGATATGAGAACTAACACATATTAAGTATAGTGGATATGGAAAATACCAGTGCGGTTAACATAACAAGAGAAGTCAATAGGAAACGATGATTTCTTTTTCAAACAAACAAAAGCTGGAAGTTACTTAAACTGAAAAGGGAATTGCAGAAGGATACTAGAAAAATATACCCTAGTAAACCTTTGGAAAACTGCGAATAGTTGACCTTGCCAAGTGCAAGAGAGAAGAAAACCTATTAATCCTAGATGACATCTGATTTCTTTGCAGGAAGCAACTAGTACATATTTCAGGAAAATGAATACGCTCTTGGCAATTTTATTCAGAACCAAACCACAAAAGGTGCACACAAGGGAAATTCTATATTTAGTAGCCCAAATCGAATGAAACTTATGAAATGGCAATAAGTATTTCAATATGCTATGATGCCAGTATAGAATCTGGAAAGATGAAAGCAAAAGCTCCCTCTTGATAGGCAAATCACAGAAGCCAGGAAGTGTTACTCTGCTAGCCCTTAATCTATATCATTAACACCATATATACAGATTGCAGATTGATTGAAGATTGCAAATACACTTATTTCTAAGCAACACAACAGAAAATCATAGTTTTTCAGGTTTCGTTTAAGTATATTTCAAGCAGCACAAATCAGATATTTGTTGTAAGAGAGAATCGTGAATGCAAACAGTAAGTAAATAAAGTAAAGCAAACCGATCGAATCCCAGCAAATAATGTTCAAGACTCCCTCCAATGTAGTAAGAGAAAGTCAGGATCGATCCACGAGGAAGCGTGTCAGCGGATCCTAGGCAGCGGTGGAATCTCACGACAGAAGTCGACCACAGGTTGTCGATCTCGACTAGGGTTAGTCGACAGAAGATCGGACTAGTCGAACAGCGCAGCAGCAGCTCTGGTGGTTGTCAATATCGAGGACAGATTACTCGATATCGAGTAGAGTTATCGATGTCGAGGAAGTCCTTGTCGAGTACCTGCACAGGAGAAGCTACGACGATCTGGGATCGGGAATCAGTAACTCGATATCGACAAGAACTAGTCGATATCGAGGAAGGTAGACAACTTCCAAGATTGGGGTTTGCAACAACGATAACCAAGCATGCATAAGGCAAGAATAAAACAGATAATCATATAAATCGCATCAAAGGACCAAGCTTTCGCCTTTTCCAACAATTAGACAACTCTTTCAAGAAACCCTAATTGTCTCTACTAATTTTATGTTTACAATCCAAGTTGTTAGCATGAACCTCCATTAGATGGGTAATAAACATATAACAAGTAGTAGATGCTCAAAACATGATAAAAGTCGGATCTTTACCTCAGACATGCAGGGCTATCGTCGGGCTCACCCCAACCCTCGAAGTGGGTGGACTACTCGCGCTTCATTGCAACCTCAAACATTGATTGAAAGGAAATAACTACTTGCATTAAATCAAACAGAGCTTACAACCAAAGGAAGCCAATTCCGCTTTCGCTTCACCAACTCCTCTTGGCCACTCACTCTCTCTCTCTCTTACTACTTCTCCTACTGAAATTGAATTGCTGTGTGTTGGAATGAATAAAACTCAGGCCCCTAAGGCCTTATTTATAGGCTTCTAATCCTTGCTATTCAAGGATAGAAATCTCCATCTATATCTAAATCTCTATATCTAAAAGCTTAAAGATAAATAAATGGAATAACATAAATAAATCCAAAAAGAAAATTATATCTAAAAGGCTAAAATACCTTCAAGTGGATAAATCTTCTCTTCATGGATGGATCTTGATAGACTCGAATAGACTCGGACATCTTCGGCCCCAAGGAATCCAAAACCGTGTAGGACAGCTCAAACCGCGTAACGCGGCTCGGGATCTTTCAACTCGATATCGAGTAAACTCCTCGATATCGGCATTCCGGGCAGCAGGTCCTCGATCTGGCTTGGAAGTGTGGTTCTGGTGTCCTCGATATCGACAACTTTCGTCGATATCGAGTAGACTTGGTTCATCAACTAGGCTAGCTTGGTGTTGTCGAGTAGCCTCTCTTCGACATTGCTCGGCCAGGTGCTTTGGGTTTGTCGATATCGAGGAGTTTCCTCGATATCGAGGACTGGTGTTGCTCAGTGTCCGGCTGTCTGGTCAAGTCGAGTAGCACTCCGCGGCTCCTCGATCAGGCTTCTTCTTCGACTCCGGGCATGATCTTCAGCTTTGTCGATATCGAGTAACTAACTTGATATCGAGGAGTGTCCTGGAGTCGGGTTACTTTGTTCCTCGGCTTCTCGACATGGTGCTCCTCGATCATGGTGTGTCTAGACTTCTTTAGTCGATATCGACAAAAACTCGTCGATATCGAGTAGCTTTCAACTTCCGTCTTTGCTTCTTGGTTTTCTCCCGAAATGGCTCCATATTCTGCAATATTAAACCAAAACTTATGTAGATCTCCATTTCTTGTAAATAAGCATATACTACATGAATTCGACATATTCTCAACCCGAAATATGCAAAGTGTATAGAATATGGAACTAAAATGTGCATAAAAACATGGCTACTTTAGTGACATCAATATTCGCCTTGATTAAGTTACTAACACTATACTCCTTGAGGCTTGGATAAAAACCTAGTATGAACCAAGGATAAAAACATCAATTCCGAGTCCGACACTGAGTCCAAAATCTCGGATCCAGGACCAGAGAAGAAAAAGAGTGTACCTGGAAAATGTGTGACAATCTTCGGTTTGAGTTTTTCTAGTCATAACTTTCATTTAAGGTGGCTTACTTGTGCGGATGATTAGTAATCGACACTTCAGTGTCCATAAGGCTTTCAGTTTGACCACTCATTCTCTTATTCTACTATGGACTAATTTGAGCACAAACAAACAAATTCTACAAAAGCAACCCACATATCATGGAGAATCAAATTCTCAACAGGGCTTCTAAAGCACACAAATCAAACTCAATTTCAATTCCATAAACTCTCAGAAGAAATCTGCTAGCACTTGTGTTTGCCAACATTGTGCGATCTGAAATCACAAAACTCCTAATTCAATCTTTCAACTTCACTTTATAATCACACCCTAGTTCGAAACCCCTAATTCGAAACAACAATAGCAACTCTAATAATCAGATTTTGGAACCCATAATACAAAACTCAAATTTTGAAACCCCTTACAATCAAATTCGAAGAAGATAGCATACAGATATATTTTAAAACCCTTAATTCGAAACTCAAACTCAAAAATTTAAGATAACAAATTGAATATTCAGATATGTAGTTTTATCTGCAACTCCAATGCTCAGATTCACAAATTTATATTCAAAATCCCCAATTCGAAACCCTATTTTTCGAAACTTTTCGAAGACACATACCTTCTTTGTGTTGGCCGGCTCTGTCTCAAGCTTCTCCCTCTAGGTTGTAGTAGGCGCCAGCTACGGAGCCCTCTCTTTCGGCGTCGCTTGCCGGCTCGCAAGATCTCTGTGTCGCCAAAGGTCTCCCTGTCGCCTCTCCTCTCGCCTCCATGAAGATTCAGGCGTCCTTTTTTAAAAATCAAAGCAAACGGAGATCGTTAAACTTAACACTCCAAGGGCACGGGGTGGATTACCATTAAAGGTCAGGGATACGAGCGATAGTGAGAGAGCAGGGAGAACGGGAACGGAGGGATTGTGAGAGGCGCAAAGAGGTGATATGAAGAATGAACAGCGAGATGAAGGCGCAAGGAGAGAGATATGTGTGTTGGTTGAAATTAAAGTCTCTACCGTTGGATTAAAGTTAATCAACGGTTCTCGGACTGGTATGGAAAATATTTATTGGTTGATAAGAAGAGCACACGGATCACCCTTTTCTACCGTTAGATATGGGAAAATGGTTTTTACAGATCGATTCTAATTTATATTATTTTTGTATTTAAAATAGTGTATACATATATACCAATATAAATTTTAAATATATTATTATAATTCATTTAAAAAAGATTAATTCGATTTATATTATAAATTTATTATTATATCTTATGGAGTAATAAATATTAATAAATAGAAACCAAACATTTAGAATACTTTTATATGTGTAGGAACTTGTATAAACTAGTTCAACCGAAAACTATGGGTTTATGCAATATAGATCTCATTAGTATGAGTTTAATTAGTTGTGAAGTTATATTAGTATAGTTTTATCTAGCTTAATTCTAGTACAAAAATGGTTTTAGACAACACCTTATAGACAACGGTTTTTGAAATAATGTTGTCTATATTGGCAAAAATTAGAGTTTTTGGGGACGCACAACGGTTATTAGTTATAACCGTTGTCTTTGTAATTGCAAAGACAACGTATATATAAACAACCGTTGTCATACATATAGAAGACATATGAAAGAATACGGTTGACACAACCATTGTCTATGTACAATTGAAACCGATGTCTTTGTAACTACAAAGACAACTAATATACAAATAACCGTTGTCATAGGTATAGAGGACATATCAAAGAATATGATTGACAGAACCGTTGTTTAAGATCAATTAAAACCGTTGTCTTGGTTATTATAAAGACAACGAATATAGTAAGAACCGTTGTCATAGATATCGAGGCATCTCAAATAATACGATTGGCATAACCATTGTCTATGCCCAATTAAAACCGTTGTCTTTGTAATTATAAAGACAACGAATATATAAATAACCATTGTTATATATATAAAGGATATCTCAAATAATATGGTTGATAGAACCGTTGTATTTGTCCAATTGAAACCGTGGTCTATGCCCAATTAATCTTGTCAAATTAAAATAAAAAAGTAAAAAATAACTAAAAGATCTGATTTTAATTAAGGAAAAGAAAAACCCTCCTAATCTATCTTCTCCCGCGAAAACGCACAGTACGTGCCCTAGCAAGTTCTCTCTTCCGGCCTCCTGTCAATCGGCGAAGCTTCTTCGCACAATCGAGCGTCTTCTACTCCCGAACTCTCTTTCATCTCCATCCTTGGTCCAGATTCTTCCTCAGGCCACACCAAGTTTGGTAAGTGTTATATCTTTTCCTCATCTATGGCCAGCAAGGTTCTATCGTCCTCTACTCCCGAACTCTCTTCAATTGAAGATGATAACCACCCACTCCTCGTTCTGTGTTAATCCAAAACAGAGAAAACAAGTACCTTTCTTGTACTGTTAGTTTTTTTTGATTTTTTTTCGGGAAATACAGCAGCATTGTAGGGTGTTTTGATCCCTTCCTAATTTTGTTTTTTCTTTGCAACTATAAGGTGCGTTTTTAGCACCCTAACTGCAACTATAAGGTGCATTCGGGAACTACAGCGCAGCATTCGGGAACTACAGCAGCATTGTAGCGCCCTAACTGCAACTATAAGGTGCGTTTTTAGAGTGTTTTATGTTTGGATCCCTGCCTAATTGTGTTTTTCCTTTGCAATTGAAGGAACCATAGAAAAGGTATGCTTTAAGAGTGTTTTATGTTGCCTGTTTCCTATTCTTGTCAAGAACAATTTTTTATAGTAATTAATCTCGTTTTATGTTGCAGTTATCAAGAAACAATTCTATCAACATCCTACCAGTAGTTATATATCAAACAATTTCTAAAAGATTAGGAATCCAAACCTGCTGCATAAAGAAGTGATATGTGATAAAAAAAGATTAGGAATCCAAACCTATGGTCTTTTTCGGGCATTTGAAATCAAAGTGTGATTTCAATTTGTGCTTTTAGTTTTTGATTTCAAGTGTGCTTCTAAATTGCGGACTGAATTCAATTTGCTGCTTGATTTCAAGTGTGCTTTCAAGTTGCTGACTGAATTTGTCTTGGTTTTGCTTACTGAATTCAAGTGTACGTGCTTTCAAGTTGCTGTCTTGAAGTTGCTGACTGATTTGGAATTGAAGTTGCTGTGTTGGTCTTGCTGTCTTGATAAGTGTGATTTGAATTTGTAGTTGCTGTCTTAGCTACTGCTTTTATCGTGTTTTTCATGAACTTGTTTGTATGTTTTTCGATCCCCTTGGAGAGTTTTTTGGCTCCGCCACCGTCAACAACAACACAGATTCTTGTCACTCAATGTGGGTGTGGTTTTCACAATCCCATATCCAACATGAAGTGGGCGAGGGATGGGGGGTGGGGTGTTATATTAGGATGGTAGTTTAGGAAACACTAGAAATAAATCAATAATGACAGCAGCAACTATATAAGCTGATCAATGATTGTACATAGTTTAGGAAACACTAGAAATACACTAGTTTGATATGATTTTATACTAAATTAACTTTTTTATTATTTGACACAAACCACTTTTTAAAGTTTTTATTTTTCAATAAACCACCATTTAAAATGAAAAAGATAATATTTGTGAAATAAATTAACCAAGGATAGTTTAGTCAGTCATTATGTCATCTATCTACACAATGGGGGCAGTGATGACACTAAATTCATGAACACTAAAATGTGCTTTGACTTTAAATTTAAAACATATTTAAACAATAGGGTTGTTTAAACAAAATTAAGTGATTTTTTTCTCAATAAAGGAAAGAGGTTCAATTTCACCAAGCTGCTTGGTTCTGCTTCAATAGCTTCCAGTTAGCTTCACACTATGAAGTGATATTTTCGATAGTTGATTTTTTTTTTTGAGTTTATCTCTTTTGGAAAATTAGATATGTAGCTGATTTTTGCACTATGAAATGATATTTTCAATAGCTTTCGGTTAGCTAATTTTGGATGTACTTGATATCCAATGCATTCCGTAATTGTTCTGATATGTGATATCCAATGCATTCCGTAATTGTACTTGATATCCAAACCTATGATCTGTGACAAAGAAGTGACCTATGGTCTTTTTCGGGCATTTGAGCTCGTTTCAGTACTTAAAATGCCATTTTATTAATGTTTTTCTTGTTTTTTCAGCAATTTCAATTTTTATCTTTTATCTCTTGTCTTTCTTATATATATATATACATATAGATGAAAAGGAGTATTATCTTATCATTCATATGGTTATTTATTTTTTTACAGGAATTGCTTTTGGAATTTCTCAATAGTCCAACAACACTTCTATCTATCGGGTAAGTTCTTTGGACATTCTCTCTTGTTGTGTTGAAATTTTATGCGCTTTTATTTCTTTTTATCTCTCACTTTTGTGGTTCTTTCTACATTTAATTTGAAGTGAACGAGTATTTTCATTTTTTTTCTAGAAATGTTCAAGTTATCCAAACATGATATGTAAGCCCTGCTAGATACACTCCTAACTTAGCTTCATTAGGCTCGAGTCCGTCCATACACAGTAGCAAACTCCTCTAGACATTTCCTATGTTGAGGTGTCACAAAGCGTCTCCATCCTAGCTTGCAACTTGGCAGTGTATAAATTGATTTCCCAATGGAACAAAATGCTCACATTTGCAGCCCATGGATCCCACCAGAGCCACATTCGTCCCTTCTCTTTGTTCACTCTATTGATTGTTCACATTTGCAGCCCATGTAATGAACCGTTTGAGATAGATGCTTGTGCTGCCCGTATTATCTCGTGTTGTCGATCTAGGCTGTCCATAAAGTGCAAAGGCAAAGCACTTGTGGATAGGTTGGATCGAGGGCGTAGATAGATATTGGTTTGATATTGGTTAGATTGGATTGGGAGACACGTAGCGTACAGTAGTAGTGGTGGGTACATGAGCAGGGTCGAACTTTTGTAGGGTCTCGTTGTTTTTTGGTGGGCATAGGGGGCTATGATGGTATAGCTTACTCTTTTTTTTTACACAAGACCCGTTGTATGGTCTTGGCCTTTTGTACTTGGTGGTTTTTACCACTTCAGCTATATATTTACCTCTTCAGACTCTATTGATTGCATTTTTCCAGTCTCCCGGCATACTTTTCAGCACCTCATTCTCACCCTTTTTAGCACCTCATTCTCACCTTTTTCTGTCATTTTCAGCAACTCATTCTCACCCTTTTCTGGCATTTCTGTCATTGAAGCCCCTAACGTTCGAAGCTCCTATCTTAAGACTGGTCATAATCCACTCCTGGCTTGCTTCTGTCGGCATCAACATCAATAGTCGGGCTTTTTCCTTGCCTTGCTGCAAGATGAAAGACAGTAAGCAATCTCAGACAATAGAGGACCTCTTTTCCTCACTCCGCTATGGTCCAGCTCAGAATTGCTATAGGCGGCTTGAATCCACTGAACGAGACTGCAAAAAAGCGTGCATTTAATTGTCTCAGGATCATTTTTCTGTCATTCTAACTGTTTGCACTACACCCACAAATTATTAGGATAATGGTTTCTACTATAAATGGGGCAAATAAATGATGCTGAAACATACATAAAGCACATCCAACTCAAGAAATAAATGAGATTATTATAGCATTCTCTGTGCAAAGAGTTATCTGGGAACACCTATACAAAGACGGGGCCTGTATATGGAAAATAAACATCACTTAATTACATCAAACAACATGAAACATTAATGCCACCTGTCATATGATGATCTCCTCCTACTTGATACAATAACTTCACCAAATGGTGTCTTCCCCCGACGAAGTCTATGAAATACACTGAACATGGCAGAGGACCACCTATTTAGAATGACTTGTCCATTTGAATAGCTTATTGCTGGCTCTCCATAATGATTATAGTCATTATTTATTTCTATTTTGGGATCTGCTGCCATAGGATTAATCTGAAAATGAATATTATGGTAATGAAACATTAGTAGAACAACAAAGATGATAAAGAAAAACTCAAAAAAAGAAAGAAAAGAAAAGATCGGCTTAATATATGGGGAAAAATCAACTGCCTCAATCAATACACCCATCTAGCAGTCTAATTGAATTAAATGCTCCTCTAATAAGCATGCCATATTGTTCTACATTCTCTCTATCAATTGCTTATATGTAGACTTAGTAAATCATTATAATAAACTTAGTAAATCATTAATATCCTTGACTTCAAAACTCTTTCATTTGTCTATATAGAAAATATAAATGCTGAGAGTTTTACACTTTAAGTTCCTCTCTTCAGCGGTCCAATGGCGACTACCTCCTCCCTACACATTGCCTCCCGTACTGAATCACATTGCTTGCATAAATTAGATTAATCTTAAATTAGAATGTTCTTATAGTTTCCCCAATTAGGATAGTAACTATCAAGTTAGAATATTCTTAGGGCCTGTTTGTTTTCATTAAAAATGAACCGGGAAAGGAATTATACCGCCCCTTTACCTTCGGGCGTTTTTGTTTAGGGTCATCAAATGAATAATACCGTTTTGAACCTGAAATAGTTAACCCAGCTTGTTACCCTTCAAAAAATTAGGTGTTCAGACTTCAAAATTTTAGATCACGCGCTCTCCTACTCCCGACCCTCGTTCTCTCTCTGCGTATCTCATATCATTCAATCCCCTACGCCGACCTCTCGATCTCTCGACTTCTTCTCTCCAATGGCGTCTCTCCCTCGATTTATCAAGTCGTATTTTACTCTAGATGCTCTGATATTTGGCAGTTGGCTCCGAGCCTCCGATCCCCTATATCGTCCTCTTTCATTGAAGTTTCTTTCTCTGAATATCCTCCTTCATAACCACAAGCCCGGACAATGGAACGATGTTCTCTCTCTGATTATCCTCTTTCACTGAAGCTTCCCTATCTCTCCTCTCTTTGTAAGCCCGAACAAACGTGAAAAATGGGCATACCATGAAGGAGTAGTAACCTTCCATGGGGGGTAAATCTTCATAAATATCATGGCGATCAATGAAAACAAACCATAATTAGAGCCTCTGCCTTGGCTTTTGAACAAAACCCCAAATTAATTTCACAAAATTATGCCGATTAACTGAGGGAGAAGGTGAAACAGTGCTCAGAAAGAGGGTGAGAGAGATAAGGGGGGAGTATTTTAAAGATTTGAAAATAAAATAAAATAAAATAGCTGTAATTTGTAATATAAAAATAAAATAAAATGGCAATAGCTAGGCAACAATGTGAGGTCTACAATGTGTACAAAAGTTGGATATAAAATCGGAGAGTTGAGATTTGAAGTAAGTTGCATGGGTAATGATTCATAAATGGGAATAACCAAACAAAACTTGAGTTAATAATTTTCTTTTCCTTTCCCTTCCTTCTGAAGGGATTATTTCCTTTCCTTTCCCTTCTTTTAAACAAACAGGCCCTTAAAGTTTCCCTAACTTACACATCTCTTGAAAAAGAGTTTTATCTTTTATCTCTAAATTAGAATAATATAATCTTAAAGGAAAATTGGAATTGAAGCTTTTTTAGGACTTAAATTGCCATTCTCTCTTGTTGTGTTGAAATTTTATGCACTTTTATTTGTTTTTATCATTCACTTTTGTGTTTCTTGTTTAGTTAAAAGTTATAGACTTAAATTTGATGTGTCTTTAAATCAATAATAGATTATATATGGATCGTAGTTGGATTTTTGCAAATCGTTTATCACCGGAGTATACAAAAGGGGTGGAAGAGTTCGTAACGTTTGCATTGAAACATGCCAAAGACAAAAGTAGGATACAATGTCCATGTTTAGACTGCTGTCATGTGGAACGAGTAAATGAAAAAGATTTACGAGATCACTTGTTTGTAAATGGAATGGATAGATCTTACACAAAATGGATTTGGCATGGTGAGGAAGGAGATCGATGTATTCGCTTGGATGAATCTGATTGTGACACTGTTGGAGGTGATAACTATGAAGCTGGTAACTATGAAGCTGATCGACTAGAAGACATGGTAGATGTCATGAAAGAAAATTTTCAAGAAAATGCTAAGATCTTTGACAACTTGATGGATGATGCTCGAAAGCCACTATATGAGAATTGTACTAAATTCACAAGATTGTCTGTTGTTTTGAAGTTGTATAATTTGAAAGCTGCTCATAGGTGGACCAATAAGAGCTTCACAGCCTTACTTGAAATTTTGAAAGATATGCTTCCAGAGGATAACGTACTTCCTAACTGTACCTACGAGGTGAGAAAGATGTTGCGTACGATGGGTATGGATTATGAGAGGATACATGCATGTCGTAATGATTGTGTTTTGTATCGAGGAAATAATGCATCATTGCAGTATTGTCCAAATCCCGATTGTGGTGAACCGCGATACAAGAGAAAAGGTGTTCCTGCCAAGGTAGCATGGTATTTTCCGATCATACCAAGATTCAGACGCTTGTTCAACAACGTAGAAGATGCACAAAACATGACATGGCACGAAACTGGAAGGGAATGTGATGGAAAACTCAGACATCCAGCAGATTCTCCTCAGTGGAAGATGATTGACAATAAATATTCCGATTTTGGCGAAGAAAGCAGGAACTTGTGTCTTGCTCTCTCAACCGATAGAATGAACCCACATGGAGGCCTTAGTAGTATTCATAGTACTTGGCCTGTTCTGCTGATGATATATAACCTTCCTCCGTGGTTATGCATGAAGCTTAAATACGTGATGTTATCTTTATTAATTTCTAGGCCAAGACAACCTGGGAATGATATAGATGTTTATTTGGCCCCTCTAATCGAGGATTTGAAACTCCTGTGGAATGATGGTGTTGAAGTATTTGATGCATATCGACGGGAAGCTTTTAATATGCGAGCGATGTTGTTTTGCACTATAAATGATTTCCCTGCTTATGGTAATTTGTGTGGTTATACGACGAAAGGATATTATGCATGCCCGATTTGTGAAGAAGGCACGAGCTTCCTGCAACTTCATCATTATAAAAAGACGGTTTATCTTGGGCATCGACGATTTTTGCCCTCTTCCCATCGCTACCGCAAACTTCGGAAGGCTTTTAATGGAGAAACAGAAGAAGGAATAGCTCCAATACCATTAAGTGGTGAGCAAGTTCTTGAAAAGGTGAAGGATCTTAATGTTAGGTATGGAAAAAAAAGTGTTAAGTCCTCTGGGAAGTCATCTGGGGAATTTAGTGGTTGGAAAAAGAGGTCGATATTTTTCGATCTACCTTATTGGAAGGATTTATTCGTGAGACATTGTCTTGATGTGATGCATATCGAGAAGAATGTGTTTGATAGTCTTGTTGGTACACTACTTAATGTTCCGGGAAAGACGAAAGATGGCCTCAATGCTAGGCTAGACATGGTTGATATGAAAATCAGACAAGAATTGGCACCACAAAAGAAAGGTGACCGCACTTATTTGCCACCTGCTTGTTATATACTTTGTCTAGAAATGAGAAATTGGAGTTCTGTAAATTTTTTCGAGAGCAAAAGGTTCCTTACGGGTATTCATCAAATATGAGCAACCTTGTGTCTGCAAATGAGTTGAAGCTTGTTGGTTTGAAAACCCATGACTGTCATATTATAATGCAAATTTTTTTGCCGATTGTCGTGCGCTCTATTCTTCCGAAGCATGTTCGATCTACCGTGACAAGATTATGCTTATTCTTCAAACAAATTTGCAGCAAAGTCATTGATCCTGATGAATTGAGCTCGTTGCAGAAGGAAATTGAAATTATATTGTGTGAGATTGAGATGTATTTCCCTCTATCTTTTTGTGATATAATGGTTCATTTGACTATCCACCTGGTTAGAGAGATCAGATTATGTGGGTCGGTTTATCTTAGATGGATGTATCCGTTTGAGAAGCATATGAAAGTTTTAAAAGGGTATGTGAAGAACCGAAATCGTCCTGAAGGGTGTATTGTCGAAAGATACATTGTGGAAGAAGCTGCCGAGTTTTGCACTGAATTCTTATCTGGTGTTGAAGCGATAGGAATTCCGAAGTCTTCATTCATAGAAAGCTCGGATGGAAATGGAACCTTGGGACAACAAAAGAAAAGTATATCCCAAGATGTGCGTCTTAAGGCTCACTTGTATGTGCTTTATAATGATGAGGAAGTTCAACCATATATAATAGAGCACAAGTCTTATGTAAGAAGTCAAAATCCATCTCATAGAAGTGAAGTGGATAGCGGCTGAACATAATCGCTCGTTCGTCGGTTGGCTACAAAAGCGAGTTCTTGAGGATTTGGCACAAAATCCAAGAACAGTTTCCAATCGTTTGAAGTGGTTGTCACAACTGCCTGATTCAGTAGTAACAACCTCCATGAAGTATGAGATCAATGATTATATGTTTTACACGAAGATGCAAGATGATAAAAGCACAATGCAGAATAGTGGTGTCACCTTGGTGGCCGAAGCTATACAAATAGGTTCAGGGAAGGACAAAAGTCCTATTTATGTGCGGCGTTCATATTATGTAGTTGAAGAAATATGGGAGTTGGATTATGTGGTTTTTAAGGAAGTAGTGTTTTGTTGTCAATGGGCTGACTCTAAGGGTAATGTACGAATTGATGAGTTAGGCTTCACCTCGGTTAATCTTAATAAGATAGGCCACAAAGATGAGCCATTTGTTTTAGCATCGCAAGATAGGCAAGTGTTCTATGTACCCGATCCGGCTGCTACTGGGTGGTGAATTGTTATTCCAGCAAAAGAGAGATATATAGATGATTTGAATGGAAAAGAAGATGTCCAAATGGCTGGAAATGATCAATTTTCAACAGTTTTGCCACCATCCGATGATATCAATATAGATAGATCTTATTTGCATGATGATCATGATGAAGGGATATTGATTACTGAAAATGTTAAGACTTCGAAAAAAAGAAAAAGGAAAAAACATGCCTAACTAATTAGGTAAATTTATGATTTGAATTCTTATAAATTACAAAGTCTTTGTTTATTCTTACAAATTACTAATATACTTTATTTGTGATATTTGACAATATCTCTTGCTGTTTTTTATGTAGATATATGGCTTCATCTAGATCTTCTGGGAATTCGGATGAGAACAATGACTCTACTGATAAGAAGTCTACCCCATTTAAGAAGTCTACCCCATCTAAGAAGAGAGGTATTACGAAGATGAAGGTTGTCACTAAGATGAAGGATAGTGGTAAGAAGTTTCCTGTACAATGGAACAAAAAGGATCAGCCTATTAAAAATAATCACGCAAGGCTTTCAAGCTATATTGGTCATTGTGCTCGTAATAGAGTAGCAATTTCCTATCATTCTTGGAAGGCTGTTCCGATTGAGCTCAAAAAATTGATTGTTGAACAAGTTATGGTAAGATAGCATCACCTATTTTCATTCATCAGTAATATTGTCGTAATAACATATTTCTAAATCTAATAACTAACCAATTAACTACTATTATGTATATTTTGTAGCAATCATTTGATATACCTAATGATAAGGGCAAGATTGGTTGGATCATTACTACAGCCAATACTGCATTCAGAGATTTTAAGAGTCGCTTGGATAAGAAATATATGAGGAAAAATGGAGAGATTTGCACTGAGCCACCAGCTGAGTATGAGTTCATTGACAAAAGTACATGGACCGAGTTTATAAAATACCGACAATCTGATGAGTTTCAGGTTTTTTCTAAATCCAGTTTATGCACTAGTTTTATATTGTTATTATGTACAAATTAAAATAAGAAAACATTAACTATGAACAGGCGCTTAGTGCAAGAAATAGTAAGATTGCAAAGAAAAATGAATATCCTTATAAGGCTGGTCGTAAGGGATATGCTGGCATTGAGCAAGAGATTGTAAGTTTGCTTTTACTTCATTGAGCATATAAATTGATGTTCGTGTATTATTCCATAATAATTTGTAAAAGTTTTATTTCTTTTTAGATAGAGGAGACAAACATGGAACCTTCTGATGAAGTTTCGCGTGGTATCTTATGGAAAAAGGCACGAGTAGACATTGATGGTGGTCTGTCAGGAAATGTTCAGGAGGTTGCTAAGAAAATTGTAAGTATTTCTAAAATCCATCAAGTTACCAAAACGATCACGCTTACATGGAAAAATATCTATGTCATTGCAAAATTGCTTTATGAAAAAAATGTCTCTATCTCAATTTGTAATTTTTAGGATGAGATTGATGGACAAGTTGCATCTGGGAAACTCAAACTTTCTGATAGACAAGATAGTTTGTCAATTGCCTTGGGTAAGGATGAGCATCCAGGTCGTGTTACCGGAGTTGGCAAAGGGGTTGGGATTAAGGATTATTTTGGTGCATCCAAGCGTCGAACTAGTTCGACAAAGTGTTCTGCTAGTTCTTCTCCGAATGAACTTGAGGCTGAAGTTCAAACTTTGAGAAAAGTGGTTCTTTTTCTTGCAAAACAGCAAAATATAAACTTAGATTCAATTGATGGGATTCATGATATACAGCTAAAGGTTCCTTCCGTGGAGATTCCTGTTGTAGACAAACCCACAGAAACGGTACCTACTCAAGAGGAACATGTTGATATTATCAATGGAGAGACTCATTCTGAAAATGTCGTGGATCGTACTGAAGATGTTATTGGAGAAGATAATTCTATTGAGAGTCAAAGTAACAGTGCCAAAGAGCAATCACCTAGTCCTGCTGAGTTAAAGGTAATTAATTTTTAACATTAAGACTTTTAATTGCGTTTTTATTTCACATGTATATTTACAATTTTTGTGACAGGGAAAGTGGGACAAGTGCCAATTGTTTTGGCCAGATCTCAAGAGGCTTGTCGCTACAGGAACCATGTTTATCCCTTCTTCCTCAACCATTGAAATAAGTCTCCATTGTCGACCTCTTCCAGCTCATTGCATGAAAGTTAATATAGATTCTCCAGTAGATCCAGATTCACCATTGCCGTTCCCTATGGATGAGGTACCAAATGTGAGACTAGCTATAGGCATTCCCATTGCATGGCCAAAACGCCTCATTCTCCCTTTCAAGGTAATACACACCTCATTTACAGACTTATTTGATTTTTTTAATTAGTTAATTTTCACATTTGATAAACATATAAATCATAATTATTTATTTTCATTTAAGGCATCAAGACCTCCGAATAAGCGAAAGTCCTCTGAAGTGAATTTGTCAAAGCAAATCATACGGGGAGTAGCTGCTACTGAGGGACAGCTAAAACAAGCATCATTTAAATCCATCAAAAAAATGAAAATACTCGTTCCAGGGATGGATTCTAATAATGCTGTAGCTTCCATTGCAATGCCTAAAACCGTTGTAGGCCATGTTCACTCTATCTTAGTTTGGAGAAGAGATATAGAAAGATGGCTTGATAAGGAGATGATCGATGGACACCATGTTTCAATATATATGAAGTAAATTTTAGTAAAGATATAATGCCTCAGCTAAATGTATTTATTGATGCAAAATTATTCATTTTTTATTCCATAGGTATCTTTTGGAAAACAGATGCCCAGAGAATCTACCCTTGTTTGGATTTTTATGCCCACAAAGGATAGCTGCGGATTCCGGCTTGAAAAAAGAAGAGAGGGCTAGCTATATTTGTAATTCCATGATTGGAGAAGAGAGCCGTCATTTCAAATTGTTTTTGACACCTTATTATAATGAGTAAGTTAAATATCATTATTTTTTTTATTCGTTTTCATTTTTCCTATTCATATTTACATGTCATCTGTTATATTTATAGTGCACATTGGATGTTAGCTGCCATAAACCCTCGAGATGATACCGTATATTGGCTTGATTCATTGCTTGGAAGTGTGAGAATGGAGTTTAAAGAAGTCATTGAAATGTAAGTAACTTGATTTCTGGCAATCGATAATAACTTTTATTTTCATTTATAAGCATACATTGTTGACAATTTTGACATTTTCATCATATTTGCTAATTTTTAATGATATTTAGGGCAATGACTATGTATTTTACTAAGATAAAGAAAAACAAATCTAAGAAGAACACACGTTGGGTGGTAGTAAAGGTTAGTTTTTAAAAAATGTTATATTATTTATGTAGAAAAAATGCAGAATGTATCGTTACTTAATAATACATTTGTATATTGGTATTGCAAGGGTCCTCGTCAGCCAAATAATATAGAGTGCGGTTATTATGTATTGAGGAATATGCGGGAGATTATCGATCAAAGAGCAGTTTTAGTCCCTATTGAGGTATGTGTTCAATTTATGGTAAAATATCATTATACATCAGTAGCTAGCTAGATATCTTCCATATCCACTATAAATAAACATACTTTTTAACTTATGTAGCATTTCACCCGTTTGGATTCTCCTTACACTACATTTCAAATTGATGAAGTAAGAGAAGAGTGGCTTGAGTTTGTTGAAAAACATCTTGTCTGGTAATTATAATTGTATATTTACATCTACTTTTTTTTTGTTTATCACACTAGCTAGTTATCTATGTATGTTCAATGACTTAAAATTGACTTGTAAATATACTTTTACATCGTGATATCAATGCAGGTAATTGATCGAGGGAAATCGCCAAACATTATCAACATATAAGTTCGATATATGGAGTATGCACATGAGTTTCAATCATTTATATATATATACTCTTTATTAAATAGCTAGATTTCCTTAGAGATATATATACTCATTTTTTCCCACGACTATGACAAATGTTAGTTGTTTTGTGATTGATATTATATACTAGTAGTAATTAATGTCATTGTCTTGTGGTATTTTGCAAAGATAATTTGGAGCGGATCTATTACAGGTGCTTGCACTATCATGTGTAAATATGCTAAAATTAAAAATATGCAAAAAAAAAAAACAGGGATAGACAACGGCTAGTTTAACCGTTGTCATTAGTTCGTTCAACTTTAAAAATATGTTATTCACAACGGTTGAAATATACGTATACAACGGTTATACTGTAAATAGACAACAGTTCATTTATGTATAGACAACGGCTAAATGGAGTTTAGACAACGATTATTTGGTACATACATAATGGTTGAAATATACATATACAACGGTTAGATTGTACATAGACAACGGTTATAGTCCACCTAGACAACAGTTAGATTGTACATAAACAACGGTTATATAACACATAATCAACGCTTTAATTGCACATAAACAACGGTTATATGACACATAAACAACGGTTATAACTGTGTAATATTGATCATTGAAAATTTTGGAGTCTCATAGACAACGGTTACAATGTATATACAAAACGATTATATTGTGTATAGACAGCAGTTCATTTATATATAGACAACGGCTAAATGAAGTTTAGACAACGGTTATTTGGTACATACACAATGGTTGAAATATACATATACAACGGTTAGACTGTACATAGACAACGGTTATAGTCCACCTAGACAACAATTAGACTGTACATAAACAACGGTTATATAACTCATAATCAACGGTTTAATTTCACATAAACAACGGTTATATGACACATAAACAACAGTTATAACTGTATAATATTGATCGTTGAAAATTTTGGAGTCTCATAGACAACG
The DNA here is from genome assembly GCA_963922045.1 of Persicaria maculosa. Taxonomy (NCBI): domain Eukaryota; kingdom Viridiplantae; phylum Streptophyta; class Magnoliopsida; order Caryophyllales; family Polygonaceae; genus Persicaria; species Persicaria maculosa. The sequence goes on from OY998254.1 coordinate 53,389,531, forward strand.
GTTATATAGTATCTTAGACAATGGCTATAACCGTTGTTTATAAGAACCGTTGTCATAGGTCTAACCGTTGTTTCATCTAAAACCGCACTGACATAGACAACAGTGCAATAACCATTGTCTATGTTAATAAATAACCGCTGTCATAGACCTTTTTTGTACTAGTGAATTCAATTTAGGTAAGCCAAGTATTTTCCCTAATTAATTTGTTACATGTCAACGACCTACTTTTAATCCTGCGGGAGGGTGGTAAGTAGACATGACAAATGGGTCATTTGGGTCGGGTTCATGTCGGGTCACTTCGGGCGGGTAAAACGGGTCCCGGGTAAAATGGGTTTTGGGTATTTCCGGGTTGACTAGAACTCGGGTTTGACCGGGTTTCGGGTCATTTCGGGTCGATTTCGGGTTTGTCAAATTTTTCTTTTTTAAATTGAAAAAATCATGATTTGATAATTTTGCGATAAAGTTTAATTATATATATATATATATAATTAATTATATTTAATTATAAATCAACCGGGTCAATCGGGTCACCGGGTCAATCGGGTCACCGGGTCAATCGGGTCACTGGGTCAATCGGGTAAATCAGATCAAAATTACTAGGTCAATCGGGTCACCGGGTCGAAACCCAGATTACCCGGAAAATTTCCGATTTTTCAGGTTCGGGTCGGAAAAAAACTTCGGGTCTTGACCCAAAAAATTTCGGGCAGTCGGGTCGGGTTTTCGGGTCGGGTTATGTTTTGACAGGTCTAGTGGTAAGCATGGTTATTAGGATCCCGATCCGGATTTTACGATCCTACGATCATAGGCGAACTTCTGATCCGAATCGGGCATGTATACTTTGTAGTGCTAGGATCTACCTAGGATCGGTAGGATCTCTATGATCGGTTAGGATTTTAAAATAGTGCGATTCTAGCAATGTTAAAATTTGAGTTGTATGTATTATATTGTAAAGGCTCGGATTTTCAACTCCTAATTTTACGTAAAAAGAGAATTAAAAATGAATTTAAATCGGCTTTAAAACTCGTTTAGCGGATTCCGACAGGAATATAAAATTTGACGATCAATTTCCGTCCTTTTACCTCTAAAATTCAAAATAATTATCGGATGACGATATCCTTTTCGATTTTAAAAATCTAATTGACCTAGAGAGCGGGATTCGAGGATACTAACATTTAAAAACTAACTGCGGGATTTGAAATTCACGTATTCGGGATTTATTTTCGGATATTGATTTAATCAAATTCACACTCAATCTTCACCCACTCCCTCACCTCATCATACCTCCTTCAAATCACCCTACACTATCATTAAGGAACACTCATCACCATCCCTCTCCTTGTCATTCACTCACCATCACCATCTCCATCCATCATCACCGTCATTCTTCATCATCGCCAGCACCACATCTTCACCACCAGCCAGCTCCCCATCGTTGTTCATCCGTGGAGCCGCAGCCAAGGCACCACCGCACCTCTGTTTTCCTTCCCGAGCAAGAGCCTCCGATCACCACACCTCGACCCTCCTTATTCCTTGAGGGGCAGCTGCAGCAGCTTCATCCCCACCTTCATCGACTTCCAGCGCCACACCGAAGCCACCCAAGAACCACCGGAGCCGCCACCGAGCCACCGGAGCTCCACTTTTCCTGTTCGAGCACGAACTCCGTCCGGTAAGGCGTTCTCCTTCGTTTCCGATCCAAAACACTCTCGAGCCCTACCATTACGCTCACCCATTTCTGACGCAGGTCCGACAAGCCATCGAGAGCCTCCGACGACACTCGAGACTCCGATCGGGAGCTCCGAAGTCGCGAAATCACTTCGGTGAGCTTCCATCGTTTCCTTCCTCCCTTGATTCGAATTCGTGCTTTATTCAATGTTTAGATTAGTCAGGAGTGAGTGAGGGCTGAGTGCTGGACGATTGGGTTAGCTCGAGAGCTCCAGCGAGCTCGAGAGAGGCATGAGCGAGCAACGTCGAGCCGAGAGAGCGCTAGACGGGCGAGCGAGTGAGCGTCAAAGCTGAGCGAGGGCGAGGTAGCAACGAGCGAGAGGGCAAGCGAGCGAGCGAGTAGCCTGGGCGAGGGGGAGCCTAGCAGCCGGAAGCAACGTCGAGCTCCGTCAAGTGCCGTGGTCGCGATCAAGGAAGCCATGGCTGGCGGGAGCTCTCCTTTGAATTTAGGAGGAAGATGCAGCTGATGTGGCCATTGTGGGCCCCCACCCCCGACTAACTTTTATATATATATATATATATATATATATATATATATATATATATATATATATATGAATGCAAGCACCTAGTATATCATGCACCTAAAGAAGGGAATTTCTCTATTTCAATCTGAGTAAGCTCCGAAGAGACTTACCTGGTACCGCAGAACAACAAAAGGCAATCAATCAGGCAATACGTCGAAAATGGTCACCTAACAAGCATAAGCACATGAATGAGTCTATCTCTAAGGCACACAAAGCATAGAATTATCACACACACAACTTCACAACTTAGCACAATAACCACCACATCATCATTTTCATCATCCCAACTTTACCTCGTACCATATTCAATATATATACATATATATATATATATATATATATATATATATATATATATATATATATATATATATATATATATATATATATATATATATATATATATATATATATATATATATATATATATATATATATATATATATATATATATATATGTATATACATATATATATATATGTATAGCAGAAATAGAGAGTTGAGATTCCGACTTCACCAATTTAATTACGGTTTGAATTCGAATGGTTGATCATGTTTTGACCCGGCTCTGCCGTGGCACCCCCTTGTATTATGATTTACTTTCGTTATTTGTGTGACCATTGGTTTTCCACGCGTAGACTTACTATTGGTACAGGGGACTTCCCTGGGGATTCCAACGATCCCTTCGAATTTTGGGTATGAAATCTCACTTGAATACGTTAGGATAGAATTCCAAACCTTCAACCTGTACTCGGGGCGGAAGGTCCTAACGGGGGGTTTCATCCCTCGAAACGTAACCCGAGAATCATAATCCTGGGCCGTTACAAAGGTGTTATCAGAGCGAGGTTTTGCAATCCGAGTACAATAGGTTGGAGTGGTTTTGAAAACCGCCCAATGATTTCAAATAGTTTTGGAAAATGTTTTCAAAAGGGAAAAATGAATTTAATTGGACTTAAACCTAAAATGAATAAAGGGGAAACAATCTCGTGGGTAGAGGCTAAAGCGATAGACATCTCTTATAGATGTAGAGCTCGGGAAATTGTAGGCAAAATACTAGCTTTTATTTACAGATGGGCCTAGAAGACTCCAAGGAGCACCACAAAGGTTGGAGTGTCGAGTTAGGAGGTCGTGAGGTTCTTGCCCCTCCGGTCAGCTGTCCCTCGAAAGACGGCATAGATCGTCTCTGTGATTATATGCATTATATCCGACTGGGCCCGAGGGCGATCCTCCTCGAAGAGGATCATATTAATCTCGTTGATTGCTTCAATGTTGAGTGCTATTGTGCTTAGGATAGATAACTAATCAGTATGCCTTGACTTGAATCATGTATTGAATAACTGTGCAAACGGGATAGCGGGAGAATACCTTGTTCTTATTTTATTGGAATTCGTGTCTTGTCAGAATAGCTCTTCCATAATTCAATCCCCCTAATGATTCTGACTCCGTCAACCGTCCCACAAAAACATTTAGGCATGTTAGCAAGGGTCGAGGGTGTCCGTTCCTCTTGATTTGAATCCTATTTGTATGCCAACCATAGATGTCCATCGAGTCTCATACCTAATGTCAACGTTCTCTACGGGAAATTGGGTCGGTCAACTAACTACTTTTGGGGATTGTGTATGATGTGAGGGTTACCTGAGGTTGATTATCGGCATTATTCCAAGTTAGGAGTGCGTTCTCTTATGGAGTCATCCCTCTTGAGTCTCGTAATGGTCAACCGTGTCTCCTTGCCAAAAGAGTCTAAACACGAATTCTACCATCTTCTCTCGGAAACAGTGTGAATGTCCTCGTGTTCTACCAAACGAGTCATACTTGTGTCCCACAAGGAAATAGGGTGGAGTGTCGGTGATTGCCTTTAGAGGATTCTGTCTGGTTATAATAGTAACCCTCCTTCTAATTGCATGACATAATGCATTGATATATTTCAACATGACTTGTTTGATATCTTACATGATTGCAATTGTGAATGAGTATATGTGTCGCATGTATGAATACCCATGATTTTTACTCTCCCTTGAATTAGGTCCATGATAGTGTGGTCAACCCTTGTTGAATGATTAACATATGAAATGAATTCTTAGCATGCTAAATTGATCTAATTGAACTCTGTTGGTCGTGTACATAATGAGTATTGTTAGTATCATGTAGGACATATACCTTCCAATTATAGACCCTCGTATGATTATGTGACGTCTTCGTATTACTATGCGAATATGGATGTATATGATATGATAGTTGTTATACCACCCTGTATGACTTGACCATATCTTTAGCATGATTAGTAGGGAGCATCTTAGCATGCTTGCATTGAACCCCACATTGTCCTGATCTACTTATGTGTGTATCTAAGGTGAGTGATTAATCATACATGTTATATTCTGTGATGCTCGTTAGATCCTGCATAACTTATGTGTGTATCTAAGGCATGACTAGTAAATGAAATGATAGGGTGATGGCCTGTTCCACGTGCATGAAAAATTTGATTAGATGAACGTGTTGTGAACTCATAGGTCGCTATTATTTGAGATAGTTACATGCTAGTGTGGACTAATGTGGTTAAGATACTTTGTGATTGCTATGTGTTGCTTGCCAAAATTATAACCTCTTAGAATGACCTAAGGGCATCGTTGTAACTCTCGGGTTGAGATCTTATCTCTAGTCTCGTCGTCTCTAGTCTTAGTCCCTGTCTGAACCCTTAAGGAAGTTGTGTTGTCCGCCCTTGTCTCTCCCCTATCTCCGTAACTTCTAACCCTTGTGATCGTTCGATGAACGTCGACACGAAAGGAAGAGCTGACAACCAAGTGGCATCGGAGCAGCGCAGCGGAAGTGTGATGGGTCCATGACCCATAGCCTCCAAGGACGACATCGCCGATGTCGAAAAGGATGAATATGCTTCCAAGATGGCGTCGGCAGCAGGACTCTCCCAGCTGATTCAAGGAATGACGTTCTTCATGCAAATCGTGAATTCTTTTATAGCAATCGAAATTGGCGTAGTGGGATGGGCGTAGAACTGACCTAATTCAATGTGTTAATACCTGATGCGCTGAACTAGTAGTGAATGAGTGGCTGACTCACTTGTGCCTATGATGATGTGCCTTGATGCTTGAGTATACTGATGTGCTAGTAAGTAAGATGTAGGGTATATGTGGTTGATGGCGTTTCCCTCTCGGGTATGAGTCGTGAGGTCCTTCGGTAAGCTAGATCGGGAAGTGGAAGGTAGGTTCGAGGTCCTTAGTTCTGGTAGTTAGTTATGTGAGATGGCGTACGGGAAGAATGTGTTAGCTTAGGTAGAACCGAGTGAGTTAGGATTTGTCGGAGATAGTAGTCAGCGAGTATAATTGAGCTTCCATGTAGGTCTTAGGTGAGGAGTGGATTCAGTATGGTGAGATTTTGAGGGAGAGGTCTTCGTTAGAGGTAGAGTAAGGCAACAACATATGCGGGTAGTGTAGTTCTAGAGGTGGATGAGTGAGCTAGGAGTGGATCGGGTTGGTATGCCCAGGGAAGTGTTGTTAGGCAGGTTCGGGTGTTAAGGATAGTGTCTCAGTAGTCTAGGCGTGAATCGGGGTAGCACTGAGGATGGTCGACTAAGGGATGTTTGAGAATTCGTAGAGTTGGGACTAGGTTGTATGTGCGGTAATTGGGAGCGGTCTTGGTACATGACGAGGTTGAGGAATCGCTAAGGAAGAATAGTGTGAGGTTGCTTGGGGAATTATCGATCTTGGATATTTGGTTGTTCATATGAGGATTGTACGTGTGATGAGTATTTGTGAATTGTTTGGATAGAATTGGTAGTGCTTCGAGAATTCATGAGTGAAGGATTTGAAAAGGTTTGGCGAATATGTGGTACTTGGGAAACTTGGAAGAGGACGATTTGGGGATTATGCGGAAATGATGATCGGTAAAAGAGGGCTTTGGACGGTAAGGTGTTATGGTTAAGAAGTAGGAGCTTGAGGCATGTTAGGAATATGAAGAGATCAGGAACTAGAGTAGGAAGACTAGAGGATTTCGAATAGTTAAGGTTTAGTAAGTTTTAGGATGAGGAAATTTGGGAATATGCTGAGACGATGATCTAGAATAGGCCGGCTAAAGAGTCCTGGATGTTTAGGTTTTGTGATATTCGGAATGTGACAAGCAGGTAGAATCTGTGATCGGTCATTGAGGATTGACGCGGGTGATGAGGAACTCGGTGATTCGTGGTTATGAGTTTGCACTAGACGGTTTCTGCATTAGATTTGTCGAGAGTAGGTGGTTGAGTGGATTCTATCAAGGTAGGATGCGTGTGTTGGTGATGCCGAGGATAATTATGGGGAGTGTCAGGTCTGAGATAGTAGTATGAGTGGGTTCTTGGAGGTGGATGGTTAGTGAGAGTGGTAATTAGTGGTGTGGGAAGTATGATGAGGTTAGCAAGGTGATTTGATATGTCCCTTTGGGAGAGGAGGGTTAGGCGGAGTCTTGAGAGCTTAGGAAAAGTCAGTGAGATTGCTAAGAAGCGTCTAGATCGATTGTGAGAGCGGTTCTAGTCGAGGACTCGAGATTTCTCTTAGAAGGTGAAGATGAGACTGATAGAGGACCTCTAGGACGAGGGTATGCTTTATAGAGAGTCTTGGTAGTCGGTCGAGTTGTTAAGCTTGTCGAAATAAGGGAATTGTGCGATTGGGAACTCCGAGATATGGTTTTAGGTGGTCGAGTAGGATTTGAGATCGGGATGTCGAAGTAGGCTGGTTCTTAGATGTCTTGATGGCATATGAGCGGGATGTAATGGTGTTTAGAATTAGTATTCGATGGAGTTGGTAGACCTAGGTAAGAATGACCTTGATGCGAAAGATAAGGAGTAGTGGCCGTGCCTTCTTATGGTTGGTAGTTGTAGGCAGATTCTCTTGAGGATGTAACCTGGTGAATGCTTTATTTCGGGCTGAGTGTCGTGTGAATTCTATGCTTTAGACGGTGATGATTCCTTGATGTATTGCCATAGGTGATAGTGGGTTGTTAGTACTAACATAGTTATCCCCTGGACTTGATGAAATACTAGTTTATGGAAGTACTTGTTTGCCTTTAGTGCGATGTCGCTTGGTAGTTAGCATGAGTACGATGTGTTTATCTGATTGATGTGATGTACTTATCTGATTGATATGATGTGCTTATGAAGATGGTGTGACTATCCTTGACATGAATATGATATGTTTATGAAGATGTGATACGGTTGCGATGTGATCGATTGTTATGTTATATGATGCCTTGAATTGGAACTGCTAGGGTGATAGAACCGGATTGATGAAATTTGATTCTGACTTGGAACCTAAGAAGAAAATATGGGATTAGCCCTTAGAGGTGGATGACTCCCCCTCCTGAATTTGAAACTTGCTTGACTAACATTGGGTTAAGGGATTTTGAATGATGTTTAAAAAGAACTGACTTGGATTTTGGGAATTGAACGCGATCAAGAACTTCAATGATTTTGAAACCAAACCTTTTCGAATTGAGGAAACCTTTTGAAACTTTTCCGACCCGAGCTTGCATTATAACACTCTACGAAGTGGATACATGTATTTTATAGGGGCCCTTATAGACTGTTTGCTAAGACCTAGTGGAGATGCTATAATGCTTTTCGAGTTATGATATAACCGAGAAGTTGGGGTAAGGATGTTGTAGTAAGGACCCATATTACATTCTCACTACGACCTATGGGGGATATTATGATCATGAAGACGATACTGTGAGAATCTCATAGGTGCACTTATGAGGTGCTTACGGGATCAATGACATAATCCTTTGACTCACCAATTCTAAACATCATCCCCTGTTCTAAAATGATTTTCGTCTCGGGGACGAGACTTATTTTTAGAGGTGGATGAGGTAAAGGCTCGGATTTTTAAATCCTAATTTTACGTAAAAAGAGAATTAAAAATGAATTTAAATCGGGTTTAAAACTCATTAAGCGGATTCCGACAGGAATATAAAATTTGACGAACAATTTCCGTCCTTTTACCTCTAAAATTCAAAATAATTATCGGATGACGATATCCTTTTCGATTTTAAAAACCTAATTGACCTAGAGAGCGGGATTCGAGGAAACTAACATTTAAAAACTAATTGTGGGATTCGAAATTCACGTATTCGGGATTTATTTACGGATATTGATTTAACCAAATTCACACTAAATCTTCACCCACTCCCTCACCTCACCATACCTCCTTCAAATCACCCTACACTATCATTAAAGAACACTCATCACCATCCCTCTCCTTGTCATTCACTCACCATCACCATCTCCATCCATCATCATCGTCATTCTTCATCATTGCCAGCACCACTTCTTCACCACCAGCCAGCTCCCCATCGTTGTTCATCCGTGGAGCCGCAGCCAAGGCACCACCGCACCTCTGTTTTCCTTCCCGAGCAAGAGCCTCCAATCACCACACCTCGTCCCTCCTTATTCCTGGAGGGGCAGCTGCAGCAGCTTCATCCCCACCTTCATCGACTTCAAGCGCCACACCGAAGACACCCAGGACAGCCTAAGAACCACCGGCGCCGCCACCAAGCCACCGGAGCTCCACTTTCCCTGTTCGAGCGCGAACTGCGTCCGGTAAGCCGTTCTCCTTCGTTTGTGATCCAAAACACTCTCGAGCCCTACCATTACGCTCACCCATGTCCGACGCAGGTCCGACGAGCCATCGAGAGCCTCCGACGACACTCGAGACTCCGATCGGGAGCTCCGAAGTCGCGAAATCACTTCGGTGAGCTTCCATCATTTCCTTCCTTCCTCGATTCGAATTCGTGCTTTATTCAATGTTTAGATTAGTCAGGAGTGAGTGAGGGCTGAGTGCGGGATGATTGGGTTAGCTCGAGAGCTCCAGCAAGCTCGAGAGAGGCATGAGCGAGCAACGTCGAGCCGAGAGAGCGCTAGACGGGCGGGCGAGCGAGCGTCGAAGCTGAGCGAGGGCAAGGTAGCAACGAGCGAGAGGGCAAGCAAGCGAGCGAGTAGCCTGGGCGAGGGGGAGCCTAGCAGCCGGAAGCAACGTCGAGCTCCGTCGGGTGCCGTGGCCGCGAGCACGGAAGCCATGGCTGGCGGGAGCTCTCCTTTGAATTTAGGAGGAAGATGCAGCTGATGTGGCCATTGTGGGGCCCCCCGACTAACTTATATATATTGTTATTCATTTAAACCGGTTTGGGTTAAAAATTAGCGGGTTCAGTTTGCTTCGGTTCGGTTGAAATGGGCCCGGTTCGATTCGGGTTATCCGTTTATTTATTTAACTAATTAGCGGAATTAAAATTATATATCTATACAATATTATTTGAGTTTTTATGGGATAAAATATAATTTTGGGAGAATTATAAGGGTTGAGTTGTTAAATAAAATGGTCGAGATTTTAGGGGATTTGGAAATAGTTTATAAAGGTGTTAAATAAATGATATTTAAAATATCATATAACTAGTTCTTTTCCCGTACCATGTACGGGTGTGTATTTATCATGAAATTTACGTAGGGTTTCCCCTAAATACAATGAATACGTTTGATTTTATGACTTTTAATGATGTCAGTTACTACCCCTATATGATAAAATCACATTCGCAATAACAAATAACAAATTTCAAAAGTGATAAGATTGACAAAGAAAATTATGTCATCAAGAGGTAAAATGGTTTTATTATAGACAAACTGAACAATAACCAAATTTAAAGAAGCTAGGTAGACAATTTATATACAAACATGATGTGCATCACCTTGCGTTCTTCTTTTATGAAAAGGACCTATGACACACATAATACACATCCTTTATCCAGAACTACATGTCATACAAGTGATCGAAGTGGGGGAATGTCTGCGAAAATATTGCGTCAAAACAAAGCATATTCAAATTTGACAATCCTATCCTATACACGCATAAGAACAGATGAATATGTGGTACACACTTGTATACAAACACTTACCATATAAGTAAAGAAGGGTCATATGTTTTAAAAAATTCTTTGTGGACAACATTCTTTGTTTCCGTACGAAATATTCATATTGAAAAGGTAAATGTATGTGTCATGATATTTTCACAGCCATGAATATGTAACCACACTCATACGAAATATACTGCATTGAAAGCAATTAGTTTGAATACTATGTCATGTGTTTTCCCAAATGTCATTCCCATGAACATATTGTTTCACTAGATTAATCATAAATATCATAAAATGTGAAAGTCATCTAAAATTTTATGTTTATTAAGCACAAATCGTGTATATGCATTATATTATATACAATCAAAGTGCCCCAAAGTATAGACAAATAACTTGAAAAAAAAAAACAAATAGATATCGCAACACCCCATATACATTGTCCTTTTATATAGCAATACATAATATCCAAAGAGCATTTTGGCTACAATTCACTAATCTTCATCAACCGATATCTTATCTTGAGATCTGTGGCATGTGGGGTTCAATTGTAGGCATGTCCAGATACACTCCATAGCTAGGGAAGAAATGCATACACGGCAACTATGTCAACAATGTTTCACAGTCGAATCGTTCCATACAAAAAACACAAAATTTAGGATTTATTTCTAGTAGATCAACTATAAGTAGTTCTTGAACAAATTTTTGGCTTGCACCCCTAAGCACCATGACTCTGGTAGTAAACATATAACTTGTAACAAAAAGTAAGAGTGTCATATACCATAAAGCCATGATCATATCGATTATTGTTTAATCAACAAACAATTAAAGTAAGTACTGTTTGTTAATAGTCAATGTGGACACTGATGAGACCAAAGATTCTTAATAAAACATAAAACTGTGAAATAAATATGCAACATACCTATTTTCAAGTGATCCAATACCAATATTAGAAATCTATGCTTCCCAATCACGTATAAATCTATGCAGGGTGTCGTGTGGATCACACGACGTCCCCCTAGATAGGGATATTCGAAGATCGGATCATATACACTACCATGATCAACTCGGTCAAACAAAGACGCAAGACTGCTTTGAACGATGCTTTTATTGTTTGAAATAAATTTTTTATATGGTGAGATAAGTTTTGAGAAATCAGATATGAATTGATTAAGGTAATTGGTTATGTGTAGAATAGTTTAGTATGAGAACTTCATGTTGTTTTTGTTTTTAAATACTACATTTAATTAACTACTTGACTAAATACACTAAAATAGTTAAAATTTCTATACAAAGTATTTTTATTTTAAATTCATATTATTTTTAAACACATTATAAATTATACTAATCAGCAGTACTTATCATTAAATCAAATTTCTAATTGCACTATAAATATTAATGAAATGAAATTCAAACACAACATTTATATGATCCATTTTAAGGGCATTATAAATAACCTTATCATAAATTATAACTCGAAGGCTGTGAGGGCATCAACATCAAAGTTTTCTTAGGTAAGCCTTAGGAGAACTTAATGTAGGTGAGAGTAAGTTTTTTTTCCCCTTTTCATGTGAACCTATTTTAATTTTATTCATCTATAGACAACAATTTTGTAAATATTTGACATATGCACTTCATGGACTCTATGCACTTCATTGACATATTTATCAAGTTAACTAACACATTACTTTTCAATACATTATTTATAGTTGTTGTGAGGAGGAAATCGAGTATGAAATATAATGAAATAGATCAAACCAGATTTAGGCCCACACAAATAATTACAAGACTCCCTCCAATGTAGTAAGAGAATGATGCGGGACCATCTTCTACAGCTCCAGACACACCCATCATACTTGGAGAAGGGCCAATGACTCGAGCTAGAGCTAAGAAGCTTCAGAGAGACTCATTCAACTTTGTGGGTCATGCTTTGTTCTCGAGCAAGGTTCAACTCCCCGAGCCTACATTGAAGACATACATGTGCATTGGAGTGCAAATGGTGGCCGAGCCCCCTTAGTAATGCTTGGGCCGAAATTATCTAAGTGTAATGTCTAATTTCAGCTTATGAACATTATTGGGCTGAATTGGGCTTTTATTAGTTATTCGTTTTAAAACCTTATTTACTTATGTTCTTAGGTTTATTTAATTAGGCCCATTAACAATTAGATCTATCTATTCTATCTAGCTAGAATCGGCCAAACTCAGCCTTGTAGGCTATATATGCCGATCCCTTTCATTGAATACAATTGGAACATTCATAATACAAAGTTATTCTTCTAAAACGTGTGAAACACTTTAGAGAGAGAGATCAGGCCGGATTGAGCTGTGCTCTTCGTGATCTCGAATTGATTGATAATCTCAGCTTGGTTTGCTTTGCCGTTCATCAACTTCGCAAGACTTGGTGATCCTAGTATCCACAAGCCCCCTCCTTGTGCCTTCAAGTTGTCCGCTTGATTGTGTAGGGTTGTAGAGGCGGGTTATATAGTCATTGGTATTGGTTCCTACCTTCTACGGAAGCCTGGGGTCTCTATCTTGTTCTATATAGATCGACTCAGTCCTTATCAGGTCGTGTCTTTTCATTCTTTTATATCAATTTCGAGTCTTTAGCTACTGATTTCGAGTCTTGTTGGAATTCTTGATCATTCTTGAATTGTTTCTTGCAGATCTTGAATCATCTTGTTGAGTCTTGCTAGTGTCGACACCAACAGCCCTTGGTTCTTGGTGTTTCTTGCGTTTCTTGCTTTGTTTCTTGCTGCGTTCTTGCATTCTTTATCGAGTCTTGATATTTCTTGTTCAGTTCTTTGAGTTTCTTGCTTGATTGTCGAAGATCGGACCAACCTACGGCTAACCCCGTATCAGAGAAAGTCAGGATCGAATCCACGAGGAAGCGTGTCAGCGGATCCTAGGTAGCTGTAAATCTCACAGAAAAGCAAACAGAGGACAGAAACAAAGAAACAAAGACAGAAATAATGAACGAAAGCAGAAACAAAAGCAAACACAGACTTGTTGATCTCGACTAACAGCAACTCGAGATAGACTAAAAACAGCGACGACAGAAAACTCAGAAAACTCAGAAACACAACTCGATCTAGACCAACAGTAACTCGATCTAGAGTAAAAACAGCAGAAACAGAAATTTCAGAATCGACAACAGACAACTCTATCTAGACAACAATTTACTCGATCTCGACAAGGCCTACTCGAGATCGACAACTTTTCCTCTAGATCGACTAAAATAGACAGAAACTTTAAATCGCAGCTTCGAACACAGAATCGCAGATTTCGGAAGAAATAAACTCAATTTATAAAGAACTTCCAAAGCCAGGGTATCAACGCCACAACGATAACCATGCAAAGTAACACATAAAGGCATAAAAGATCATGCTTTCCATCAAAATAACTTTCGTTACTAACAAATAGGCATATAGAGGCTTTCGCATAAACCCTAATTTTTACTAACCCTTTTCATATAATTAACCCAAGTTGCATTAAGATCACTTTCGCTTCAATAACACAAACAAGGATCACCTTCAACTCTCGCAAAAGAATCATGCTTATAGGGATAGAAGACGAATTGCATAACAAGATTGTACCTTTACCGCATCACCTCACATGGCCACCGTCGCGCTCACCCCAGCCCCAGAAGTGGGTGGACTACTCGCTCTTCATTATCAAGAAAGACATCAAATAACAAAAGAAACTAACTTGCATTGAATTAAATAAAGAAAGCTTACAACCAAACAAGACAAATCCGATTTCGCCTTTCCACCTTGCTCGCCACAAACTCTCTCTCTCTATGTAACTACGTACTTGTTATCTCTGAAATTGAATTGAATGATGAAAAACCAGCCCCTAAGGCTTTATTTATAGCCTCCTATTCCTTGCTATTCAAGGACCGAATATATCTATCTGTATCTAAAAAGCTTAAAAGATAAATAAATTAAATAAAGGAATTAAATCTAAAAGGAAAAGTATATCTAAAATAGGTAAGTCTTCTCTCCATAGATAGATGTTGATAGATCTCGGCCAAATTGGATAGAATCGGATCCAAGGACTTTCAATCCGAGTAGGACAGCAAAACCGCGTAACGCGCTCCGGGACGCGGTTTCCTCGATCTCGACAACCTTCCTCGAGATCGAGTAGGATTGACGTCGACTTCGGCTGGCTTGACGTCTCGGGTAGCAGGACCTCGACATGGCTCGTGTGTGGTACTGTGTTCCTTGAGATCGAGTAGATACCTCGAGATCGAGTAGATACCTCGATATCGAGTACGGCAGGCGTCGAGGATGGCTTGGCTGGGCTTGGTCGAGCAGCTGGTGCTCGTCATGGCTCAGACCTTGGCTCTCTGAGTCCTCGAGATCGAGTAGCTTGGGTGCTCGGTGTCTCCGTCCTCAGCTTCTCGACTTGGCACAGCTCATCGACTCCGAACATGGCATCACAGTGTTGTCGATCTCGACAAGACTCCTCGAGATCGAGTTGGCTTCCGGGTGTCGGGTTGTCTCTGACTCAGTTTGTCGATCAGTGCTTAGTCGACAAGGCTTGTGCTCGGACACCTTTGTCGAGATCGAGTAACATTACTCTAGATCGAGTAAAGTTTGGTTTCCAGCTTGATTCGACTGGTTCCGCTGCTTCTTGAGCTTGGACTTCTGTAGTTGATTTCCGAGCTTTTCCGACCTTTCTCAGAACTGCTGTAATTTGCCTCGAATTCTGCGAAATTAAACAGAAACTGGTGTAGATTCCATAATTTGGCAAAAAAGCATAAACTACATAGATTCTGTACTATTCTAGCCCAAATGTATGCAGAAAACGATATAAAAGTTACTGTAAAACATGGCAGATTCAGCTCACAACAAACACCCCATACTTAAGCTTGCTTGTCCTCAAGCAATACTTTTATTTGTCATTTAGGGGAAGAAATCAAAACTCTCAACATATCAGATTCATTCTCATATAACCCTGCAATCAATTACCATCCTCGAAAAGGTACTAGTGTCACAGATCCATGCATGTGCAAATATAAGAGCAACATCTACTCACAAAAGGAGGGTTATGCAAAAACAATTCATGTGACAAAGCATTAATAATCAAGGGGACTTTAATTTAAGCTCAAATAAGGAGTAGATTTGGTAAAAGGCTAAAGGTGAGCAATTTTTGGCAATGTGGTGCTATATAATTCGGGGAAATGGAGTATTTCCAAACTTTTCATACCACACTCCTTTTCATAAGATTCATCACCTTTCATAATGCTTTTTCTCAATAATGCTTTTACCTCTCTAACCTCAGCACTGCCTTCTCGCGAGTCGCAAACATGGGTGTCATGAATGGCCCCGGATACTTAGTGCTTTGGACTCCTCACCCGTGTGTCCCATCTCGCCAAACTATTATCTCAGCGAGCAGGGTCGATCTTTGATCGGATTTTCTTTCACTCATTAAATTTTCCATATATGTAAAATAATCCTTCCAAACTCCATATATAATAACAACAACACAAACACCATATGACATCTCCATAATGTAACATCATTCTCAACATAATCCCCGGATAAGGTAAAGAATGGGCAATATTTTGATCATGTAGAGCAAATATGAAATAAGGCATATTACGGTTTTTGTGATGCATAAGCATAGGTAAGGCTAGGATATAACAATATGAGCATTATATGGAAATATAAAGTCCTCCATCCTCTTATCATGCAACATGTCAAAAGCAACATTAAATTTTACTTCCTTTCATGGGTTTCAAGAAAATATGCACTTCATTGTGACTTCCCTTTACTAGGCAATTTCATGCTATATCTCTAATGAATCCAATTTTGCATCGTCGAGTTCAATATTAAACTTCCATGACATTAACCAAAATTTTCAATGTGGGTCATTTTTCTCAAACTCTTGGAAAACATGCATGTAAGCACATAAATCAATAATGAATTCCAAAATAGCCATGTATAAGCAATTCAAGAAATAAACTATAAATATGCACACATAATGTCAAATATATTAAATATGCATAAAGTAAGCCCTTTCCCCACCCCATACTTAAACATTACAGTGTCCTCACTGTATAAAAACAAGGGTAAAGAAAGAAACTCACTAGACAGGTGTGCAGGGCCTCTTGATATAGAATGAAAGAACCGACTGGGCCGAGTCTGAATATAGCTTGCTTCTATCCACGGACCTGAAAAGTGTAGAAGACATATACCCATAATAGAAAAACTAAAAGTTCCAAAAAACAAAAACAAACAAAAGCAACAAAGTCTCAAAAGTCCAAAAATAAATGTCTATGTACAAGCTCTAGATTTTATAGTCGCTAGGCCAACTTCTCTTTTATGCTCAAAGTGGCATCTGCAGGGCCCATGTAGCTTGGGCTTCAAATAGGACTCCATTCTTGTCCATCAGCTGCAATCCTCCAGAATGGATCTTGTTCACCACAAAAGGTCCCATCCTCTTCTTGTTGAATTTGTTAGGAAACCAATGATCCTTTGATTTAGAGACATAGAGCTTGTCTCCAACTTCATACTCCTTAGGCTCATCATTGGATATCCTACATAAGCGCACATACCAAGGCAAACCTCTCCCATGTATAGATAAATCTTTAATGGAAATAGGAGAAGAAAGATCCATACCTTGGCTTACCTTCGCAGAAACGGAATCGGGGACCACGGTGTTTGGTCGATCTCGAGTAGGAGTACACGATCTCGAGTAGGATTCAGCTTCTGGTGGCGGACTGCTCGAGGATGCAGGAGCTGGTGGAGGTGGATGTTGCTCGATCTCGACAAGGTTAGTCGATCTTGAGTAAGGTTCAGCTTCTGGTGGCTTCAGCGTCGAGGAAGCAGGAGCTGGTGGAGGTGGATGTTGCTCGATCTCGACAAGGTTAGTCGATCTCGAGTAAGGTTCAGCTTCTGGTGGCTTCAGCGTCGAGGAAGGCGAAGCCGAGGTAGCGAGGTGGTGGTCGATCTCGAGTATTCTACTCGATCTCGAGGAGTCTGGTACTTCAGTGTTGCTGCTCAACGACGCTGGTGCTGGTGGAGGCTCCTTGTTTTGGTCGAGATCGACTAGAGTCCTCGATGTCGAGGAATCTTGGTCGACTATGACCCCATACTTGGTTCCTGTCAAGGCATCCGAAAAATAGTTAGTCCATAACGACGTACCTTGGTCCGTGTCGAGTGGATTCTCTGTTTCTTCCTTTAGGATGGCCATGATCTCCTCCACCTAGGCCTCCATCTCCCTCTTTTCCATCTCCTCAGGGGTCATATTTCTTACCTTGGGTTCCCCGCAGGTGATGTAGCCAGCTGAGATAGATTTTACCTCTTCCATTGGACCTGTATGCCTTTCAGTTTTATTAAAGGAATACTCAATTACCTCATCGCTAATGTTGAAAGTGAGCACTCCTTTCCTCACGCTTATGTTGGCATCCACCGTCGCCAAGAAGGGTCTTCCTAGAATAATTGGACAAGCAGGGTCTTCTTGCATATCAACAACTAAGAAATCAGCAGGGACAAAGAATTTACCTACTTGTACTGGCACATTGTCCACCATGCCTGTTGGAATGACCACCATGTTGTTCGCCATATAAAGTCTAGCATCCACAGGCTCTAGGGCACCTATCTTAATCTTGGACCAAATCGTTAAAGGCATTATACTCACACTAGCTCCAAGATCACATAAAGCATTAATTTTGTATGGACCAAATCCAATGGATATAGCAAACTTACCTGGATCTGGCCTCTTTTCCAGTATGTCCAAATGGTTGCACTCCTCTGTAATTTCAGCCATTGACCTCTTTTTGCTCAGAATCTCCTTCAGGAATTTGGCATAAGATGGTATTTTATTGAGAGCTTCTATGAAGGGAATGGTGACATTGAGCTTCTGAAGCATCTTGATGAAGCGCTGAAATTTCTTCTCTGCTGGGTCCTTTGGAGATTTTGTGGGGAAAGGCAGCTTCTTTTTCTGATTCGGAGCCAGAACAGACGTCGGATTTGCTGCAGCTTTCTCGATCTCGTCCTGACCTTTCTCGATCTCGACCAGTTTCTGTGGTGTCGAGTTGCTGTGCTATGCAGACGAAGGGTTGCCCAATTGTTCCTCGAGATCGACTAAGTGTTTGTCGATATCGAGTTGCTGCTGGTCGACTTGTTGTTCTCCTTCATTCTGCTGCTTTCCCACCTCTGGCTCTTGTAGTTGATGGCCGCTTCTGAGTTTTACAACAGCGATGTGTCCAGTCTTTCCCTTGGGATTTGGTTCTGAAGATCCTGGGAGTGAACCTGTTTGTCTGGGGACTCCTGCTGCTAGCTGGCCAATCTGTGTATCAACTGATTTCCGCCATACATCAATCTCCCCAAGCCTAGAGATGACACCTTGCATCTGAGTGTAGACAGAGTTGAAGGACGGCTTAGTTTCTAAGTGATTCCTCCGTATTTCCTCTAGGATTGTCTGTAGATCATCCCTTTTCTGGTCCATTTCTGGATGTCCTGGAGCTTTGTAAGGCGGGGGGTTCCTAGGGGCACCTTGGTTCCATTGTGGTTGCTGAAACCTTTGGTCCCCCATGTAGCGATTGGGACCCCCTGTGTAAGCTGCCTCTTCATGGTATTCTGCCAGCCTGACTTGCTCAGTGTGTGGGCACTTAGTAGTGGTGTGCCTCTGTGATCCGCATTCAATGCAAGGCTGGTTGACAGAAAGATACTTTACTTGCTTGATGAGCTTCTTATTCTGGTCTCTGTAGTACTGCTCCCTTACATCTGGATCAATCTCCTTAGGGGGCTCATATAGGGGCATGGATGGTGCTGGCCTGGCGTAGGGGTTCTCCTCATAGTTGACTGAAGTCCCATACTTGTTGTCATAGTTGGTCAGCTTGTCGAGAGCAGCCCATGCATCAGCAGGCGGCATTGTCAGATACTCATAGTGAGTATATGTGTTGTTTCTGTCTTTTGCAGCCAAGTCTAGAGAATTGAAGAAAATCTCTTGAACTACGCAGGGTTGTTGTCCATGTGTAGGGCAGGATCGCAGTAGATCCTTATAGCGTTCCCAAGCCTTTGCCAGCGGCTCTCCAGGCTGTTGTTTGAAAGATGTGATCTTTTGGCGCAGGAGTGCTGTCTTGGCAGGAGGAAATAATTTGTTCAGAAATTCCTGCTTCACTTGAGCCCATGTCGTGAGAGATCGTGGTTTCAGCCCTTCCAACCATTTCAGTGAAGGACCAGCGAGAGACCAACGGAAAGCCTTCATTAGGATGTACTCCAGGGTGGTACCTTCAGAAAGAGTGCGACACATGTCAGTAAAGTTGGGAATATGGCGCAGAGGGCATTCATTAAATCTACCATGAAAAGCATAATTTTTAATTTCAATAAGGAATTGAGTGCGAATTTCATGGTTGTTTTCAGGGATTAGAATGGCCGATTCAGGCATGACGACAATCCGGTGCATATAATCCTCTGGAGTGGATGGGTATAGGGCAAGCTCAGCTTCTACTTGCCTCGCACGCTCAGCTTCCTGTTGCCTGCCTGCTCTCTCAGTGGCGAGAGCAGCATCACGGGCGGCTAGATCCCTCGTGAGCCTCTCGATCAGCTGTTCCTGTGTCTCTGCAGCTGCCATGGCTCTTTGTAATTTAGCTCTGATGTGTAGAAGGCGCTCTGGTTCGTCTAAGCCGTCAAACTCAGGGGGTTGACCAGAACGGCGCATACACCTGCGAAGTAACTCAAGAAGAAAAGTGAGATTTGACTACCTAAGGCGCGAATGATAGCTTCCCCAGCAACGACGCCAATTTCTTGTGAGGAGGAAATCGAGTATGAAATATAATGAAATAGATCAAACCAGATTTAGGCCCACGCAAATAATTACAAAACTCCCTCCAATGTAGTAAGAGAAAGTCAGGATCGAATCCACGAGGAAGCGTGTCAGCGGATCCTAGGTAGCTGTAAATCTCACAGAAAAGCAAACAGAGGACAAAAACAAAGAAACAAAGACAGAAATAACGAACGAAAGCAGAAACAGAAGCAAACACAGACTTGTCGATCTCGACTAACAGCAACTCGAGATAGACTAAAAACAGCGACGACAGAAAACTCAGAAAACTCAAAAACACAACTCGATCTAGACCAACAGTAACTCGATCTAGAGTAAAAACAGCAGAAACAGAAATTTCAGAATCGACAACAGACAACTCTATCTAGACAACAATTTACTCGATCTCGACAAGGCCTACTCGAGATCGACAACTTTTCCTCTAGATCGACTAAAACAGACAGAAACTTTAAATCGCAGCTTCGAACACAGAATCACAGATTTCAGAAGAAATAAACTCAATTTATAAAGAACTTCCAAAGCCAGGGTATCAACGCCACAACGATAACCATGCAAAGTAACACATAAAGGCATAAAAGATCATGCTTTCCATCAAAATAACTTTTGTTACTAACAAATAGGCATATAGAGGCTTTCGCATACACCCTAATTGTTACTAACCCTTTTCACATAATTAACCCAAGTTGCATTAAGATCACTTTCACTTCAATAACACAAACAAGGATCACCTTCAACTCTCGCAAGAGAATCATGCTTATAGGGATATAAGACGAATTGCATAACAAGATTGTACCTTTACCGCATCACCTCACATGGCTACCGTCGGGCTCACCCCAGCCCCAGAAGTGGGTGGACTACTCGCTCTTCATTATCAAGAAAGACATCAAATAACAAAAGAAACTAACTTGCATTGAATTAAATAAAGAAAGCTTACAACCAAACAAGACAAATCCGCTTTGGCCTTTCCACCTTGCTCGCCACAAACTCTCTCTCTCTCTCTCTCTCTCTCTCTCTCTCTCTCTCTCTCTCTCTCTCTCTCTCTCTCTCTCTCTCTATGTAACTACGTACTTGTTCTTTCTGAAATTGAATTGAATGATGAAAAACCAGCCCCTAAGGCTTTATTTATAGCCTCCTATTCCTTGCTATTCAAGGACAGAATATATCTATCTGTATCTAAAAAGCTTAAAAGATAAATAAATTAAATAAAGGAATTAAATCTAAAAGGAAAAGTATATCTAAAATAGGTAAGTCTTCTCTCCATAGATAGATGTTGATAGTTGTTGATAGATCTCGGCCAAATTGGATAGAATCGGATCCAAGGACTTCCAATCCGAGTAGGACAGCAAAACCGCGTAACGCGCTCCGGGACGCGGTTTCCTCGATCTCGACAACCTTCCTCGAGATCGAGTAGGATTGACGTCGACTTCGGCTGGATGGACGTCTCGGGTAGCAAGACCTCGACATGGCTCGGGTGTGTGGTACTGTGTTCCTCGAGATCAAGTAGATACCTCGAGATCGAGTACGGCTGGCGTTGAGGATGGCTTGGCTGGGCTTGGTCGAGCAGCTGGTGCTCGTCATGGCTCGGACCTTGGCTCTCTGAGTCCTCGAGATCGAGGAGATTCCTCGAGATCGAGTAGCTTGGGTGCTCGGTGTCTCCGTCCTCGGCTTCTCGACTTGGCACAGCTCATCGACTCCGGACATGGCATCACAGTGTTGTCGATCTCGACAAGACTCCTCGAGATCGAGTTGGCTTCCGGGAGTCGGGTTGTCTCTGACTTAGTTTCTCGATCAGTGCTTAGTCCACAAGGCTTGTGCTCGGACACCTTTGTCGAGATCGAGTAACATTACTCTAGATCGAGTAAAGTTAGGTTTCCAGCTTGATTCGACTAGTTCCGCTGCTTCTTGAGCTTAGACTTTTGTAGTTGATTTCCGAGCTTTTCCGACCTTTCTCAGAACTGCTGTAATATGCCTCGAATTCTGCGATATTAAACAGAAACTGGTGTAGATTCCATAATTTGGCAAATAAGTATAAACTACATAGATTCTGTACTATTCTAGCCCAAATGTATGCAGAAAACGATATAAAAGTTACTGTAAAACATGGCAGATTCAGCTCACAACAATAGTCAGCTTGAAGAATTGCATGTTAAATTTGTATAAGCATTTTACATGTCACATAAATGACCAACGGGCACTACATGGTAAGACCCAAGTGTTTTGACACTAATATATTCTAGGATCCATAGATAATTATAGATCGCAAAATTAGTGATCCAATTGGTTATTTTGAAATAATTTCTTTTTATGGGGAACTATTTTATGGAGTATTTGGATTCGATTTTAAGTTAGGTAAGTCGTGAATCAAGTTAGTTTCTTATCTAACGGTGTGACAATATTCACCCTCATAAGTCATAATTGTCCAGTCAAATTAGTTCTATTCGGGTATTTAGGTTGAATCCTAGGATTCCTAGGAACTCTTGAATCACTTAGATTTTTAAAGTTGCATATACCCATCTAATGATATTCCCTCTGCTTTGATTGGGAATTTCTAACAGTGCTATGCCTAAACTACAACCTCATTGAAATTGGCAGAACATCCTTCCCTTCGGCCTCTTTAGTTATCTATACAGATTGATATTGTTGGATTTAATTTTCGCGAGAGTGGTTTTCTCAAATGAGGAAGAATCATGAAACGGGGAAAAAAACATGGCTTTAAACGATGATTTATTTGTCACATTTCTCTAGAGCAAGCACTGATTTGGGATACTGAATACATCCAAAATTTCTATACACTCTGGATCAATCATCTCAAATTTCTTAAATAATAAAAGGCGAACAAATCAGACAAGAAGACACAAATCAAATGTGATGAATATTATGACATTCCTTGACCAAATCAATATCGAAACTAAATTCTCAAATCATTCAATATGAACTCCAAAATTCAACAACATTCATATGACCACATAATCAATAAATAAATAAAAAATCAACAAAACGAAATAAAATCGAGACAACTTCTTCCTTACCTTCCTCTCTTGAATCTGTATTAAGCCTTCAAGCAGAGCTAAGAGCTTTCAACTAAGAATTGTCACACCCTGTCTTATTGATGCAATCCCCGATCCTGGCATTTTCTTATGTTACTCCTTTTCTGTTTTCTGTCATACAACCTCCCCGACCCTGAAATAATCGAGACAACATTTTTCCTCATGTAGCTGCCTTGGTAGTGCACTCTCATTGTAAAAGTTTTTTCTTGAGCAATTACCCACTTCTTGGCTCCCTTTCAAGTCAACATGATCATTAAAAACATCAGGGCTGCTATCCCCGGCCAGCAATGATGCTGCAAAACCAACCAATTCTGAAGCACCCAATAAGAAATGTAACCAATTTTAGCATAGCAACTGAACAACAATTGAAGCAAAAGGGTCAACAGTAGACTTAATGCAAATGTCCAGTGAGATTCTTGAGGAACTTACAAACTGAAAATTGCAAAAACTCCTAAACTGAAAATTTCATAAACTCCTAAGCTAATGTTGATACACCAAAAATCCTAAACTGAAAATCCCGGGTTCATTGCACTGAAGTGTGTATGAGTGCATGTTCGTAGACATTAGCTTTCAAAGCCATAAAACAGTTTTAAAAAAAGGGACGCTTGAAGAAACTGGAAAAAAAAAATACAAACCAATAAATTTTATCAAAATTGATAATATTTGATTGAAGTGACAAAGAAGTAGCAAATCACGATTTCAATAACGCCACTTCGAGATCTCTAACCCATGAACAAATCCGGAAAAAAAGAGATACAAAGCAATAAATTCTGCCAAAACTGAGTTGAATATATTGGGAAAAAACTCGAAAAGCATGTTGAATACTTGCTCGATCAAAATTGCAGCGCCAATTGGTAATGCATGTGTTCTAATTTTCATGGATATGACAACTGTCATAAGAGGAAAGCAGCAAATGTCATCAAACTTAATTAGTTGCTTAAAGAAAGGTTATTTCCAAATTCATAAAAACCTAAAGATAACTTAAAATTAATTACGTGCGATAGAAAGGTGGGGATTGCTTACCGAATCATCATCATTTACTGGGAGAAGCAAACTCAACAAAATAGAATCAACGGAAGCCAGCTCCTATATAAATCATGAGTGCCATGAGCCAATTTCACAATGTCATGAAAGCCAAATTAATATCAAAATTGAATTCTCAAATCAATTCAGTTCAACAACATTCATATAACTGCAATTAACCAAACGATTAAATGATGTGACCTGTTCTTTACCTCACTTTCTGCAAGAAGCTGCTCCAATTCCTTTGACAGGTAAGGGAAAATGGATGCCCCTAAAGTCTCTACCTCACGATGGATAAAAGAACAGACCGAGAATTCGTCATTTGAGAGAACCAGCTGATTAAACTTAGCAAAGAAAAGGAAAACAGATGAACACCATGAAACAGAAAATCCAACCGCAAATAACCAAACCAAAATAAGTGGACACGATTGTCCTTGCTTATATCCTGCAAATATATGCTAAGCAATTTTTCAGATTATGAGAATGACAGATTTCAGGAAAAAAAAACAAAAAATATTTCAAATAATCGAGAGTGGTGGTGTGATTGGGCAGTATACTACAAGTATCAACCATTTTAATAGAATACGGATTTTAGAAAATCAAGCATTGCCTTGAGAAAAAAAAACCGATATACTGGATAGAGACCGAATAACATTTCAGATAGCATGGCCTTGAGTTCTAAATAAGTATTGATTTAAGAAAAAATAGATTTTAGAAATTGGTAGTTGTGTACTCCACCTCAACTTCTGAAATCTACTTTACCATCAACTGTCATGATAGGCATTTACTTGCCTTCATATTTCGAAGTTTAAAGATAGCTAGGTTTTCATGTTTCAAATATAGCTAACTTGACTTTGTATTTTCTGATTTCAGAGATACCTAGGATTTTTTAGATTTCATAGAGAGCTAAACTTACCTTTAAATTCTAGGTAATGACACTATTTGTTTCAATTGGGTATTTTTGCTACCTTAAGAAATTCTAGCAACGTCACTTTATGATATTCAGCATCCCCTATATTTGTTCAGGGTCTCAATAAGCAAAAAACCCATATCATGCGAATTGACGGTAAATGAATTATACAGGAAACATGGGCATAAAGAAACTGCTTTTCATTAACCTAACCTAGCTGCTAGGAGGTTGGTAAAAGTAACATCAGCAAGCCGGGTGAACAGAAATAAGACCGAGCAAAAGACAAAAGGAATACGGAGCACACAAGATCCTAGCAGGAGCTAAGTGCTTTGGACTACTAATTGCAGGAGCCAAGTGCTTTCCTGCAGCCTAAGACTTGGAAAGGATATAACTTTTGCTACTTATCTTTAAGTAAAATAAGTGCAGAAAAGGAAAGAAACTACAAACCTTAAGATGGACTTTTTCCCTTTAGCCGCCTCCATTTTCAGCAGGAACTTCTACATCTGTTGAATTAGAAGTTTTGTCAACTTTCTTTGACTGCCCCGACAAATCTAACAGTTGCTTTTCTGTCTGCCTGATCTGCTGTTGATCATCCATGCACACATCAACGCCCCTTGCATTTCTGCCATAAGAACCAGTGGTGCCATCGTTGCAGGAACTTTGTGGAACTGGAAGATTATCATCAACATCATGGCTTATTCGTCTTCTTATGCCTTCAATCTCACTACGCCTTGGATGGCAAGCAGAATTATAATGTCTCATCCTTTCATCATGGTTATCCACATATCTATGTCCTCCGCCATCTCCATCCATCTGATTTCAGAGATACCTAGGATTTTTAGATTTTAGAGATAGCTAAACTTACCTTTAAATTCTAGGGATAGCTAACATGCATTCAACTGTCTTGACAGACATTTACTTGCATTCGTATGTCAGGTTTTAGAACAAAAAAAAAGGAACTTACCATGGATGAGAATGATGAAAACTCGATTTCTATTCCTAGACAGAACTCCCCAAAAAATCAAATCTAAGATTGAAATAAATAAAAAAAGGAATTTACCATGGATGAGAAGGATGAAAACTCGAAGGCGTAGTCTCTAATATGAGATTTGAGAGTTGAAATTCAAGCATCAAGAGTGACAATATGAAGTCCGAGCGTCGAATGTTCAAACATCAAGAAACTGTTACTCAATTCATGGAAATTGACAATATCACAAATCAAGAGGAACAACAATTGATAGAAATTAACCAAATCATTAACCTACATCCAAGAAAATTTCAGGAGTGTTCAACTAATGCAAGCCTGACATACGGAACAACTGGCTCCTAGTACCCAAATCTTTTGTTTGTACCCAAATCAACGGGCTCCTACATCCAAGAAAATTTCAGTGTGTTGAACACTCCCTTACCTCCCAGCTCCTACTACCCAAATCAAAAGATCCAAACAAAAAAAATCCCAAGTTACAAATCGACAAACCCATCCTTAATTTTTGCATTTCGAAGCCTAAATCGGATCAAACTAAAGGCAAATAGCAGAGTGGAAAAAAGGACGTACCTGATTGTTCTTCGGGTTGCCAAAGCTCCCGGAGTTCCAGTCTTTGAGAGCCATATTTCGTTCTTTTTCAGTGTATCACTTATTTGTCTCCTCTCTCAAATAACCAAATCGAAAAGCCCCAATTTTACCAAATCACAACCCTAAAAAAGTGCAAACAAAAATCAATCAAACTCATAAATTGAGCACACGATTAGAGGGAGGGGCGAAAAAAGGTCATAATTTGTGGTTTAATCTTTCAAGTATCACCCAAACAGAAGATTTGGTGCTAAAATTTGTAAATGACAAAAAAAAAAAAAAGTGCTTTAATAGTGTAGGAGATGATATAGTAATTATTATTGTAGGAACAAAAGGTGGAGGAATCATTGGTTGGACTGCATTATAAGTCCAAAGATCATGAAACATATTCACACACATCAACACATCTTCACTATGTACTTACAAAAGACTCCGGTTTCTGTATATAATGCAACACCTCTTTGGTGGTTGAGTCAGCAATCAACTCGCAGAACCGACTCGCTGATTCAGCCGAAACCTATGATTAAAACTGAAATGAGCAAACATAGCATGTAAGCTATTCTAACATGCGAGCGGATTGACAATTGACAACTTCAATATCAACACAATTAAATAAGACTCCCAGATTTTGGTGTCAAATATGAGCAACTCATTCACCAGTTCAATACAATCCACCACATGAGAAGTTCAAATAAAATCACAAATTATTATCTGGTACGAACAAAATCGAATCCCACACATTAGGGACATCATAAATTACTCAGGCAAGAAAATCAATAGATGTCTCAATCAGTTCCACATCAACTAAGCACAAACTCAATTTAGTCCAGTTCGGACAAACTCAATCTAGCAAAAACTCGATCGAAATTTTCGAACCTCATACATAATTGATCCTCCAAGACACAACAACTCATAAATTCAGGGTTCAAAACTGCGGATAGAGGCCGAAGATACTTACCTGGCAGGAGCAAGCGGCAGTGGCCTAGGAGGGGTAGGCCTGCCCGACAGGAGATAGCTGGAGGAAGTCCGAGGAGGCGAGCAGACTCTTGGCGGTGGAAAGGGCGGACTGGGGATCGGAAAAATGGAACAACTGGCCGCCGCGAGTGGAGGTTGATGGAGCAGCCATAGAGGGAGGCGATTGGAGGCGGGTCTCTGGTGGTTTTGCGGCTGTCGGTGGAGGATGTTCGGTGCCCAGGCTCGGCGAGAGGAGGGCGGTGCTGCCGATTTAGGGTTCCGCCTACCACCTTCGCCTCCTATTTCGCCTACCATTGCCTCCATTTTTGCCGCCTACCATCCGATTGCCGCCTCCCGCCCTCACTGAATGCGACGCTGCGCACCAACAACTCTCCGGACGCTCACCGATCACACACTGCGTCCACAATAAACCCAATCAATTCTGGGGAAGAAGTTACCGGTGAGGAAGAGCGTGGATGCTCTTCTACCTAATTCTATTGTGGAAGAAGGGTTGAAGGAGAACGTGGGGATGCAAAACTGTTTTTTTTTTGGGTTGCTTTTAGTAAAAAGAACGTGGGTTAGAATAGAAAAAATGATTTTTACTTTTGCTCAGGAAAGACACGTGGCGCAAATTTTAACAAAGACATTGCTTCTGTTTTTATAAGTATAAGGGGTGGATACTAATTGAGATTTAAAATATTTTATTGGGACTTAAAGATTTATAAAGAATTTGGAAAAGAATTTCAAGGTTGGAAAGTAATCTAATAAAATACATCGAAAAAGGAATTTAGTGAGTATCTTCAAGGGGTTGGAATTCTTAACTATTTAATTCGGATTTGAAACGGTTTTGGATATAGCTTGAGAATCTGATTCGTTCGATGACTGACTAGCATGATGTTATGATATGAGTGACTAATAGCATGTCTTGTGATGATTTATTATGTGAGGTTAAATGTTATATGATTATGATGAGGATATACAATTATATGCTAAGTAAGAATATGAGATGATAGCATGCAAATTGGCTAAGTATGAATTGGAATTGTCTTAAGCTGATGAGTTGGCGAATTATATTGAATATGGTACGAGGTAAAGTTGGGATGATGAAAATGATGATGTGGTGGTTATTGTGTTAAGTTGTGAAGTTGTGTGTGTGATAATTCTATGCTTTGTGTGCCTTAGAGATAGACTCATTCATGTGCTTATGCTTGTTAGGTGACCATTTGCGACGTATCGGATTACCTATTGCCTGATTGATTGCCTTTTGTTGTTCTGCGGTACCAGGTAAGTCTCTTCGGAGCTTACTCAGATTGAAATAGAGAAATTCCCTTCTTTAGGTGCATGATATACTAGATGCTTGCATTCATAATCAGCATGTCATGTAGTACCATGTTAGGTTGCATTGACCGTTGAGCATTCTACTTCTTATGCGTATGTAAACAGAACGGCCGTTATCTATGAAGTAACTAGAGTCTTTGCTAGGGTTATAGGACGACCCAGACCCATCGGGTCTCGTCCTGAGTCAATCGAGTCATGGAACTTCCTTTACTTATATTATGAGCTGCTCCGGGCTTTAGGGTTGGGCATGCGTGCCACCCAATTATTATGGCATGCGTGCCGTCTCTGCCCTATCGGAAGGGGATGGAGGTAGGAGAGGGATATACCACTTGGTATTTTGTGCTAAGGCCTTATTATTATTATGCACTTGATCTTAGGAGCCTGTTAGTGTGTTAATGTTCCGCCTTGCATCTAGAAGCATCTTTATTAGGTATAGCGTATGTGTGTGCTTAGGGCCGGGATGCAGAGCCAAAGTGGGCATCGATCTGATCTCGCCCACTA